>CM042328.1:20851890-21521890 GCA_023566125.1 Zingel zingel
TGCTACTGTAGCACCCCTGGAGGCTGTTTTTTCATTTCTTTCCACAATATAAAAGTATTCTTTGATTCAAAGATCTGCTGCTGTACTTCACAGTTTGCACTTTCTTGTTGGATTATAAACATTTTTACACAAATCTGTTAAGCCTCCTGGTTGGTTTTAATGTAGGTCCTGGTAGTTTAATGTTAAGACCTGCTGGCAGGTCCATTTCAATTATGTATCCCACTTTATGTCAAGTGTACCTAGAAATGAAATTATATTGTAATTGGGCTTTCTCCTGCCAAACTAATGTCATTTCAACACACCACCCATAGGCTTCCAATGTCACTGTATTTATTACCTTACTCATCTCACTCAATTTTTATTCTCAAATGTCCGTTCAAATAGCACCAAGCTGTGCAGTAAAACCAGGCTGTCGTGCAAATTTGAGAAGCAATGCTTCAAACATTACGCTGACACGAAGACGTTTCAAAGCGTTTCATAGAAAGTTCCATTTCAGAAACAACTTATCATTGATGAAAATCAGTCAGTGAGAATTAAAAACAGATCAAATTAAATGAATTGCAACTCTTAAAACAGCACCTCGTTTACGGCCAGAGCTTTTAATCACAAAGGTGATCATACAGACCTAAAGCAGTTAATTATTATCCATATGTACTCATTAAGCATATTTTCCGATGCATGTATGAATTCAACCCGCCACGTGATTGGTAATATTCCATAACTCGTTGCAAAGTCTTATGTAATTGTAGAAGTGGTGTAGTTGAGTCACTAACTGCCGAATCTGAGTCAAGTCTTGAGTCCCCAGTGTTTGAGTCCGAGTCTGAGTCACCAAAGAAGAGTCCGAGTTGAGTCACCATTACCTGAGTTTGAGTCGAGTCACGAGTGAGAATAGCGACTCGAGTCAGAGTCCAGGACTCGAGTTCTCCCTCACTGGCCCCTGCATGAAACAGTTACAGACTAAATATTAGGGGTGGAACGGTACTGGAAGTGTTTTCGTATTGAACCGAAAGGGTACGTGCGTCTCTGTTCGATACAGGAATTTACACGGAGAATACACGATATAAAAATAAATAAAACTTGCATGCAAATTAATTAATGTAATGTGCAACTACTGTTACATACGCATTTCTTAGGGACACCTAATCTGTAGCCCCGCCTTAGCTCTGAAGCTCCCAAGCTACGCCTACATGTCGAGTCGGTCCAGTGAGTCCACACAATGCAAACTAGTCCCTTCCATATACAATCAAACACGGATGTACTGTAGCTGTATCCCTTCTTGCCTCGACCACAAATGGCTTCCAGGCCCATTTGCTTCGCTGTTTGCTCCGCTGTTAGCTCCGCTGTTAGCGTCACTGTTTGCTGCTAGCTCCGCTTTTAGCGTGTGAAGCTAACGCCACAATGCTCTGTGTAACCGAAGCTGCTCTTTTAACAGCCCTGCTCTGTGCATTCACATATGAGAGCAGCGCTTGTCTCCCATATCACACTACTAGCTGATTGTCTTATTTTGTTTACAAGTTCCAGATGGAGTCTGGAGATGATGTGGGGTAGCCTACTTATTGTACTGTTTACATCTTACTTTATATGCTTCAGACTGTTGCAGCTAGCTCAGGGGAGAGACTAGATGACACTAGGTGGTACGGCCTGAGACATGCACAATAAAACAAATTGCCTTCTGCATTTTTGTTATGCTTTTCCCTCCATTGTACCGAACCGAACCGTGATGTCTGATCCGAGGTATGAACCGAACCGTGACTTCAGTGTACCGTTCCACCCCTACTAAATATATATCAATATCTTATATCAAATGTTGATGACCTATTGTACATAAAAGTAGTCAGAAACTTCATCCAACTTCTGAGTCCTATTTTATGAATGCTCAAGTCCGATTTCATAAATCCTCCAGTCCAAGTCAAGTCACGAGTCTAGAGAATAGCGCGAGTCCAGGACACAAGTAATCCTCCACTGAATTGCATATTTATTACAGTGCATTAATACTGGATATCATACCAGCAGTCCCTACACTAGAAGTTATTGGTGAGTCATATTAAGGATTTTCCAGTGTGTGGCTTGGAATCATAGTATTTGACTAGATTATCATTGTTACAAATTGACAACATATTTTACCCTATATTTGTTTAAAATGTGGGCAAATTGGCACCATTAAAAGTTTGCATAATTCACTACTATCAATTCCTCTTTCAGATGTACCAATGGATGTACAGACAGCTATTTCTGGATTACTTTGATACTGAAGAAAACTTTTGAAGTTGGTTCTGGAGTTACAAGGCAAGCCTTTTTATATAATTCCAATGAAGTGTAGTTGATATTTAAGGTACTCTAGAGACCTTTTTGAGTTTGATTTTGACACTTTATGTGGTACGTAAGATGTCGAGCATCGAGCATGACTAGCTGCATTAATTATCTTCCTCGGATTTGATTGGTCCAGCTGTGCAGCTGGCTGCCAGCCTGGGAGGCAGCTTGGTGTCAGTTTCAGTCAACATATCTATAAGTCATACTAGTGCTCAATGTGAACTTTGCCTTTACTAGTACAGTGCCCATTCAAAATGTGCCTGTTTGGAATGGGCCGATTGCTTGGCCTCCTGTATTGCTGCTTGTAGCTTGCTCCAGAACCATTGTACCCCCCAAATTACTTAGAGAAGGACCCCAAACCACTTAATATGCAACTCCACTGTAGCCGACTACTGACGTACAGTGTACTTCTACTTCAGAGGAAAACATAGTACTACTACAGTTACCTGACAGAAAACGTTCCAGATTCAGAATTTACTCACAAAATATCACAATTAAAATGTGGAGTAATCACAGACATTTGCCTCATGGATTCATGGCGGTGCGGCATGCACCACCCAAACCGGCTCGTACCGACGGTAATTAGTTATTAGTGTTAGTTAAGTTAGCAGCACACTTCAACAACCGGACCCAGGGTGATTCTGAGTGAGAAGGAGGAAGATTGCTCCCTTTGCCCGTTCAGCTCCAAAATTATGTTCTTCTGCTGTGTGCTTAGAAGTGGGGAATTTACAGCTCACAGCAACTTAATACAATATAGTGTCTGTATCTAGTGTCGGCAAAAATGCCTTTTTATTGAGTTTCCTCTTAGCGAAATGCTCTGAGTGAATTTAAGCTGGGCTTTTATTGTGAAGGGTAGAACTGCCTTTTTATTGAGTTTCTTCTTAGTGAAATGCTGAGTGAATTTAAGATGGACTTTCATTTTGAAGGGTAGACACGGAAGAGCTAGCATTATGACAGTGTTTTTTTTCAAACCTTTATTGTGCAGTAATTTAGTTTAATTCACAGTTTATTAATATCCAATGTCCAAACTGCTCCAAATTCCAAACCCCAAGTTAATTGAAAGAGGAGGCGATGTGAAGGAGGACAAACACACCTCTCATGCACACATATAACATACATTTAACCACACACGCACGCACCCACACAGATGATTGGAGGCAACTGTTCTTGGATACAACCTGAAGCTTCCGACACACACAATTTTACCATCACATTCGTCACACTCCCTCATCACATTCTACACAATCACACTTGCAACAAGTATAAAGCATATTGTAGCCATTTCTGCAAAGAGAATAAGGTTTCTTACGTTTAATTTCCAAATTCTTGGTTTGCATGTGAACCTAGTCAGAATCAGAATGATACTAAAGCAAAAATGATTATGTTTTTCTGTACTGTCATCACAGCCGTGCACTGTGGGCAAAATGTGGGGAGAGAAAAGTTAATGGTTGCTTGCAGAGTGGGAAGATTGTGGCTCTGTGTAGGGAGTGGGAGGTGTGTTTCATTTTCATTCAGGGACAGCTGAGTTGTGAGGCTAAAAATGAATTGACAGTAAAATCTGTGCAGGCTCAAAATACTGTTTAAGTCACGTGAAGTGATTTTTTTGAGAACAGGCAACTTGTTGCACTTCCCCCAAGTGGTAAAAAAAAAATCAAATCAATAGAACGCAAATCAAATAGACCACCAGTATTGATCTATTTGCATGTTAGCATGAACAAAGCATGACTTATTTTCAGAACATTGACAGCACAATTAGTTTATGTTAAACCCATCTAAAAACCTGTATTTATCTCTCTTACACAAAAGTTATGAGTAACTGAGTTATGTTGAGCCACAAAGTATCACCAGTCACAACTGGAAATATAAAAATGCACATTTGGGCAGGATGATAACCAAATTACTAAATAGGTTACTCTTATACTTACAAGTTCAAAGCTGAAAGTGGGTAGAAAGTGCTAAGAAACGTTTTCAGAAGAAGCGTTTCATCTCTCTTCCTGAGGTGAAAAATGTTCTCACTCTCTGAGCCCATGATGGTGGGCCTTTCCCCAGAGTTCATTAATTAGTTAATTAGTTAATTAGTCTGAACAGATGGCTGCGCAACACAAATCAGAAGGCTTTCTGGGCCTGGAGCAGGAGGAAGGTAGGAGAAGGTGAGCCGAGGAGCACTCTGGAATCTCAACTGTCACCAAACCTCTGAACCAGGCAGTGTGCGGCAGACATTTTCTTCTCATTCACCCATTTTACCCTACAATGACAGGGCGTATCATGACTTAATAAGAAAAGTATATAATTTGCTGGGAAATTACATATGTATGTGTCATAGTGGAGTGAAAGCATAAGGCGTTAAGCCATAATATGGAAGGGTGCTGTGGTCACACTGCAGGAGCGTTTATTTGAATGAATACTTTGCATCACTGCAGATTTAAAAAAGCATTTCTGACAGTTTATTTTTAGACTGTTCCTATCTCCCCCCTTCTGTTTCCTTTTCCCTCACTGTCTCTCTATGATTCTCCATCGCTCATCTGTCTCTATTCCCTGCTCTCTCTTCTTCCCTTCTTCCTGACTCCCTATCACTCTCTTAAAGGTGCAGGCATTGTATGAAATGAGGTTGGCATGTGTAAGCTCCTGTGTGTGCAAGTACAGGATAATACTAAAGATTAGAACATAAAACTATTAAAATACTGTATGCTTGTGTTTCTCACTTCACAGTGTCAGAGAGGCTTGCGATTAAAAATTCAGATGGATGGTGCATTATTCATATATATATTTTACGCATGGCACGCAACCAAGTAGCACACACTTAAACACACACACACACACACACACACACACACACACACACACACACACACACACACACACACACACACACACAGTTACACACTGTCACATGCACAAGGAGATATTTGTGTGCACATGGACAAACATGCATGCTTATGCTACACAAACATACCAAAACACGCACACAAGGATAATCGCCTTAGTACAGTAACCCATTTAAAGCATATCTGAGAGAGAGAGAAAGAGAGCGCACACATTTGCCCACATACATCGATTTTCAAAAATGTTAAAGGAATCGAGGACACTGCGTCATCCCTCATAATCACTCAGCAGCATCGCTCTCCGTTTCTATGTGTATGTATTTTGTATGCATTTTAATGTTTGTGTGTGGAAGTTCAGTGCAATAACCATACTCTACAATATACAAGCGAACTTCAAATATCTCCAACATGAATCACAACGACAGTGTCAATGTAAATTGAGATGTCGGTAAAGGGAGCAAACAAAGATACCACAGAGGAGCGTTTTGATTAATGTGTAATTTAATACTACATTCAACAAACCTGATTTCAAATTGTGAACAGATTCTCACAACCAATTTGTTAACGGTCACGATTTCTGTGCCAGCTGTGAAAAAGACCTCACAACAAGCTATAATTGAGCAGGATAAAGCTGCAGGTCCTAGTCCTCATTTCACTAACTCTCAGTTTGTCCTTGTTCCCTGTCTATTGGTGCACTCAATAACGCTCTGGATCATGTTACCCTCTGTAATACTCGCTGCAACTCTTGGACGGCATTCTAAACTACTCCCGTTTCTCTGTTTATCATTATTCTGTTATGTTGAAACAGGCGTGATGCAATAAACAAGATCTGATTACCCAACCTGGCAACCGCAAAGCCAGCGTCAGATAGTCTGTGTGCAAACACTTCTGGTGAATGTAAATACTTGACTCCACTGATACTGGGCACGCAGCACACACACACACACACACACACACACACACACACACACACACACACACACACACACACACACACACACACACACACACACACACACACACACACACACACACAGTGCGTCTCACTATCTTTGTGGGGACCCGTCATTGACATAATGCATTCCATAGCCCCTTACTCTAACCATCACAACTAAATGCCTAACCTTAACCCTTACCCTCACCATAACCTAATTCTAACCCTAATCCTAAAACCAAGTCTTAACCCTCAAACAGACCTTTAACCTTGTGGGCCCCACAAAGCTGTCCGGACCCCACAAGTATACTGGACTCCCGGTTTTTGGACCCCACGAATAAAGTTAAACAAGAACACACACACACACACACACACACACAACACACACACACACACACACACACACACACACACACACACACACACACACACACACACACGATTTATGTAAGCATTGCAAAGCTCCAACAGAATAGACAAATAGAATAAATGATGGATATATGTGATTTTTCTTTAAATGAAACTAAACTTACTATTCTTATACTATTAGTATAAGATACTTATACTATCTTATATTAATTCAAAAACACACTGAAAGCTACAAACACACATTTCAATTCTGTTTTCAGAGGCTGAATGGACACCAAAAGCAAAGTGGTTGGTGGTGTCTCTTAAGTATAATGAGTCAGATCCTGTTTTTTTACTGTAAAATATCAAAAAATTCTCGCTAAGTGAACACAGTAAACAGACCTGTTTATTAGGAAATCCCTGCTGCACAGAAACACAACTCAGTGAAAAGACCAAGGAAGCCTTCACACAAAGACGTTATTGTACATACACGTTTCCAAGTCGACACCAGTAATAAAGTCTAGTGTAGTAGTACAGTCTGTTACATCAGATGTATGGTCAACTCCTGCTACCTGACCCAAACCCTGATAATTTGTTAGGACATATCTGGTTCAGGTTGCTTTAGCACAGATTTGGGCTTAGTTCTTTTCAAATGTACTGTAAAGAGAAATTTCTCTCCTTTCTCTCTGAATGTGTATATGTCTCTCTGTTACTGTATGTGTTGCATCCAGATACTCTGTGGGAAGAGGGAAAGGGACAGAGTGTAGCCACTGCGTTGCATTAGCATTGCAAGCTAATGGTTATCTATCGTCAAAATAAAGTAAAAAATTGTCTTTGCGTCTTGGGTCTGGTTCAGAACCTAAATTTGCAGTACCAGTTGAGTTCAGCCGGGTCAAGTCTACACTACGCCACGAACTACAAAGCAATGTCAAGTTCACGAGAGTTACAAATGTAACTACAGTTCTCATTGGCTTTATATATTAATCTATTCTGGCTGATGTGACACTTTCCTGATATGGGTTTCCAGAACTTCTCTTTTCTTTTTATTTATGATGCATGTTGTTTGCCACATAGCTCTCATATAGAAATTATGACAGAATAATATTCACAACAGATTACGCGCATATTCATGAAAATTATAAGAACCCTCCCTACTTGATTTTAGTTTTAATTTGTGTTTAAAGGTCCCATGACATGGTGCTCTTTGGATGCTTTTATATAGACCTTAGTGGTCCCCTAATACTGTATCTGAAGTCTCTTTCCCAAAATTCAGCCTTGGTGCAGAATTACAGCCACTAGAGCCAGTCCCACAATGAGCTTTACTTAGGATGTGCCATTTCTGTGTCTGTAGCTATTGAGGAGGAGAGAGGGGGGGTAAGCTGAAGGGTGGGGGTGTGGCTTTGACCAACTGCCACTTTGCTCATTTGAAAGCCATGATGTCTCTCTCTCATGGGTGGGCCAAATTTTCAGGGCGGGCAAAGCAGAGAAAGGGGAGGTAACCTTGCCCCTTATGACCTCATAAGGGGCAGATTCTAGATTGGCCCATCTGAGCTTTCATTTTCTCAAAGGCAGAGCAGGATACCCAGGACTCGGTTTACACCTATCGCCATTTCTAGCCACTGGGGGACCATAGGCAGGCTGGGGGAATACTTATTAATGTTAAAAAACCTCATGAAGTGAAATTGTCATGCCATGGGACCTTTAAGAGCAACATCGGCATCAAGCAACAGGTTTTGTCTATGAAAGTGCACTTTCTTACTTCTATCCAGTACCACGAAGGGCAGCAACCTTAAAGCTATAGACTGTCGACTGCACTTTGTAGTACTTTTCTTAGTGTCAAGTGCAAAAAGCATTACATTCTTTATCATACTACATTTCACCCCCCCCCCCCCCAAAGGGGGAACACATCACACAACAGGGAAGAAAAAAAATAAATTAAAATTAAATAAAAAACACAGAAAGACAGAAATTAAGACAGCAACAAAAAACGCACACTGTCTATGTGTGTGTGTGTGTGTGTGTGTGTGTGTGTGTGTGTGTGCGTTCGTGTGCGTGCATGCATATCCATCTACAGTATGCACTTATTAGAAAGTTTAATTATTCTTCTAACTATATGCTCTGGATACAATTTATTACATTTTTCTATTTGATTTCTGACTGTTAGAGTGAGTTTTTCCATTTCCAGTGTTTGTTCTATTGTCTTGTACCATGCTTGAAGATCTGGGGATTTGGCTTCTAAGGGTGTGCCCATGCACCCACTCTCGATTGCTGCTTTGGGAAACCCATGTCAGAACTTAAGAGCATTTGTAGAAACCCTCGTAGCAAAGGCTCGGGTTTGGGTCTCTGTTTAAGGTTTAGGGTTGTAGACATAAAAGGGGGAAACAATTCCGACTTCATCATCCAAATTGAAAAAGTGATGTCAATTTTGTTGGGAGAAATATTTTTGATTTTGTACAAACGACATCACATACCATCAGGAAAGAAAAAAAACCTAAAACATATATAGAAGAAAGATAACATAATAACAAGTTGAAATACTGGGAAAGCAAGTCATCTGCTTTAGTTTGTTGTTTTTGTTGCTGTGATGGGACATTGTCAGTAGCTGTGTCAGCAGTGTACAGTAGCTCCCTAAACTTTTTTATTTATTTTTTATTCAACAAGAGTAAAACCAATTGAGGTAAAATCTCTTTTTCAACTGGGACCTGGCCAAAAAAAGCAGCAAAGCTACGCGGCGAATTACACGTCTGTTACATACTATATATACAACACAATACAAAACCCTACAAATGGTATATGCAT
This sequence comes from Zingel zingel, assembly GCA_023566125.1. Lineage (NCBI taxonomy): Eukaryota > Metazoa > Chordata > Actinopteri > Perciformes > Percidae > Zingel > Zingel zingel. The sequence goes on from CM042328.1 coordinate 20,861,104, forward strand.
CAACAGGAGAGGTTAAATGTACACAATATAAAACACATACAGACAAAAAGACATCAAGACATGACAGAATTGTTGTGCATTGTGGCAAGAACAATTTGTGATCAAAACTGCTGGTAGCTTTTAAAAAATATATATTAGAGAGATGAGGGAGTCTACTTTGAGCGTCCAGGATCTCAGATTGTATGTATTATGTACAAGTACAAACTTAGAGCATATGTACATGGGTAATCTGCCCAGAATTGCCTTTTACATTAATACACACCAGTGCCACATCCTGTGCATAGTTAGTGAAGACCATCTGACCAGAGGATACAATGATGAGTCCTGTAGCCTGAGCTTCAAATATATTTTAAAGCAGTACGATAAAGTAGGTCAAGTAAGGGCAAAGTAGTAGGACAAGCAAATTTGTAGTCTATACTCCCCATTTATACCGCTTTCTCTTTTGTGCATGCTGTCTGCACTTGTCAACACTGCTGAAATAGTGGCTGCTGTCAAAAACTCAAATATCATATTTATATTATATGCCATTATAGGCGTAAACTAAAATTCATATGCCCTGTGATGTTAGCTTACAGTAAGACAATATAAGACATATTTGGGCTACAGAGGGCCTGCAAAAATAAGGGGTTTTAGTTGGGGTGTTTTTGATAGAGTGCTGTTATTCATACAGCAAATGTAATATGTGCATTGTACCACCATTTCGAAAACACACATTTTGATAGACATTAGATGACACATGTCAAACAAAGTTTGTAAACATTTCCATCAGATGCATCTGAGCCTGATAATGCGGGCAGGATGTGGCACACCAAACTTACCGAGCACACCAAGCCGATAGTTCATGGTGACCACAATGACATTTCCATAGGCAGCAAGGACGCTGCCATCAAACAAGTTCCCTGAGCCCTCCATGTAGGAGCCTCCGTGGATGAACAGCATCACTGGCTTCTTACGACGATCCCGAATATCTGCACAACACAGACAAACCATGGTGTTCATTATTTTCATGTTCATTCATTCTTGGGTCAAAATTCTTAACCAAACACTCACACATTTCAAAAGTTTCTATTGCGCTTAAGTGTCCACAGGTAACAGGTGGTTTACCCACTTCAAACTGGCAGCTCTAGATATGTATAACTGCAGGAGTCTTCGAAGTAAAAAGATCCATATGCAGCTTTTTCTAACCTCCTACAGCCAGTGAGTCACTTGGGGGAAAAAAAAAAGATAAAGACACTAAGTATGAACATTTTCAGTGGACTGCCTTTAAGTTGGCAAAAAGTATTGGTTACACTTTACTTGAAGGTAGCTACATAAGATTGACATTACACTGTCATAAACGTTTATGACATAACACTTCTTTTAGTAAGTGTCATTTGGTTTTTGTCATGACAAGTTATGGTTAGAGTTAGAGTTAGAGTTAGGGTTAGGGTTCCTGTGTCATGACAGTGTCATGTGTTTGTGACAGTGTCATGTCACTCTTATGTAGATACCTTCAAATAAAGTGTTACCAAAGTATTTCATGTTTGCCCCACTGGGCTTATCCTCTATATTTCATTTTGTGATGTCTGTTTCCCCTGTCCTGTGCAGTACCTTCCCAAACTCTTATTCCCCTCCATGTGTGGAGCAAATGGTGCAGCCAGTTCTGATGCCCTCTCTGTTATTGGTGTCTTTGTGCCCATCAGTGTGTTGCTATGGTTCACTCTGTTAGCCCCCCCTCCTCCTGAAACCCCCCATCTCGCAGCGTCTGTGGTATGGTCTGAGTGTCTGAGCGTGGATAAGGCCGAGAGAGCTGCCAGTGTAGCCCAGTTAGGCTGAGCGTCTGCACTGTGCAGGGCCTGTGGATAATTTGTATGAAAGCCAGACCAAGTGGAAACATAAATAACAGCCACAGCATCTGTTTACCCTGATGAGCTTCAGCACTCAGAGATGGGGGAGAGAGAAAGAGAGAGAGATAGGAGGAGAGAAAGGGGATGAAAATAGGGCAGTGCGAGAGAACTGACGGGGGTAGAGATATGGATGGGAGGTTCTCACACCACATAAAAACATGATAAGGATGAAAAAATAAGAAATGTAACAAAGCAAGTCATACATAGTGAGGTACGCTAATGAACACTCAAATTCACACAGGATACACACAGTATTCATACAGAGAGACACACACACACACACACACACATACACACACACACACACACTCTTGCATAGGCAGCTGCGATGTTGAGTCGCTATGGAAACTGCTTCTCGCTAATAGAACTGCACCAGCCATTCCATTGCACCGACTCACTGAATGCCTGTTGCCGTGGTAACAAATTCTACTCACGTATTTGCACACCCGCCTGCATCACCACCTGAATCTCAGGTTACACATGCACTTGGGTGCGTCACTCATAGTCGCGCACACACACACACGCACGCATACACAAAAGTGAGCATGGAAAAATGGCACATATGGCTTCACACATGCAGAGATCTTTTATGGATCATAAGTATGACACAAGCAGACTGGCTAAAAATATATTTTTTTAACTTGTGCACTCTGACGTGTGCTCTTTTTCTGCTCTTCTCTGGTGTATTCTGTAGCTCAGCTGATTTCCCAAAGGAAATGTAAACAAGTTCAATTATCCCAGCATTACCAGGACAGTATAACGGAGTAACATATCAGCAGGCCTCACAGTAACACTCTTAACCATAAATTAAATTCTGAGAGAAAAAGGAACTTAGGTTATGACATGTAGCAGCCATTTCAAAGGCCCAATCAGTATTCTTTTTACTTTAAAATGTTGCTGTGTTTACCTGTCAAACATCCAAAACAATTCAAAAAGTAGTTTTTTTCCTCCTTGTCTGACACTTATATTACCCACAATGCAAGTTCACTGCCAGCAGTTGGGTTGGAGATTCAGGTGTGTTGCGCTAGTAGCAGCTAATGTAGCCTCCAGCCTCAAGCAGAGATGAGTAGCGGGCTACAGAGGTCTAGTAGCTCACTTCTTTCTAACTCCACACCCCCACACTTTTTTTTTACATTTTCAAACTTGTAGTCTTAACTTGTAGTCACCACTGACTCAAGTGACATCACCTTTTGTGTGCAGCAGTAGTTCCAACATCTGTACTCAGACTTTGATGTGTAAAATGGATGGAGTTCCCCTTTAAATTTAGTAGTCGTTTAGTGGCCTGTCAATACATTTGGCAGTTTGTTTTTCTCTCTGTGATCTGTAATGCACTTTGGATCAACTGTATTGTGTGTAAAGTGCTGTAAATATAAAGGTGAGTTGAGTACTGACAGGAGAGTATCTACTCTTTTGTTTACATTTGGATCACAGCTAGTAGCTTTGATAGGGAGTCCCCTTTTCAAGCTAGCCTCTGCTCCACTAGCCTTGACCAGAAAATGTATTTTCCCCTTGAGGCTTTCTTTCATTGGTTTTTCCAAAAGGCTGAAACATGTTAGTGTTTTTCTTTTGTCAAGTTAAATTGGTATCTATTGCTGTACTGGACAGTAAAAATCGAGCCGCTTGCATTTAACTATGACAGATCAACCAATTATGTTAGCATTTAACAACTACAGCTCTGTTGAGGTTTTCATAGCGTGCCAATGTATTTAAGTAGTTTTACCTCTGATAATACACCAAGTAATCATGCAGTGTTACCGGACATCAAGGTCATTACTGTATGAAGTCCACAATTAAACTAAATTTAAACTGGGATCTTTGACTCCTAAACCAACTCTTTTTGTTTCACTTTCAGCTTTTGTAAGTTATCATACTGTGGATAAAAGAGAGAGTGAAAAGATTTTTTTTCTAATAGGTCCAAACCACCAAAATCTCGGAAAAATTTAAAGTTATAACTGAAATATTTGCTAAGCCCAATAGAGGCTAGGAGTAAGCCAAAAGACTAAAACTAAATGTAAATTAAAAAAAACAAATCATTAATTTTGGAATAAAAGATAAAAAGCTCATGCATACCTACAATGCTTTAATGAAAGGTGGATAGGAAAAGGTCCAAGTGGTGGAAAAGAGGGAAATGTCTAGCAGTCTATATCTCATCATTTGTACACACTTTATTCTGACAACATTGTTATGGGGCTTTAGACTTTCATCAGGTAATGGTATAGGTATTTTGGTGAGAAGACATATGTTTGTCTGGCTAGGTGACCGCTGGTCATATAAACAACTGAAGATATGACACCATTTGCATGAGATGATCACTTTTGTGCAAGCGTAATAAAATGAAATACATTTTGAAAAGATGAAAAAAAGAGTTGGGTGTGGTGTGTGTTGGAGTGAGGGGCATGATACAAAGATTGGAGGGTGCTCAGCACAAACAAAGGGGTGATTAGGGGTGCAGGGTCGCAGGGTGAAAATGTTTCACTCAGCCCAAATCAAAGGCCTATATGGCCAACAAGGAGCTCACTGTCTTTCCTGCCTGCCTTCAAAACACTGGCACATTATTCATTCCTCTCTTTTCTACCTAGCCTGATAGTATCCTCCTCAATATCCCCCTTCACCCCCCTCACATTTAGGGATGTCACAATACCAAAAAATCTAGTAGTCGGTACCAATACTACCAAAAGTACACGATAAGTTGATAACACGGTGTGTAAAAAAACAACAAAAAACAAACAAAACAAAAACAAATGCTTAAACATTAATTCCTTTATTTAAACATTTGAATATTTAAAAAAAAAAACACACACACACAACAATAGTGGCAACTACAGATAGCATGATACTAGAAATTCAGTCATCGATACCAATACCAGTGAAATTTTATTCTTACACCCAATTTGATACCATGGTAAAAAAAAACAAAAAACAAACAATAAATCCCATGTCCTCCTTTATAACGTGTATTTTAGGATAACACTTGTCTCAACTGTTAGTGTTTGGGTGTGGAGTGGAAGAGTTTGAGTGGAGGGGGCAAGGAGAGCGGGATTTACATTTCATCTGGAGAAAACGTCAGTCTTCTTAACCCGACAGCCCGCTGCTCTGAAGCCTGGCATCACCACACAGCCAGCGTACAGTACCGTCTTCCATGAGTTCACCCAAACTCCCCGAAAGCAAGCTTAGTTGGTCTGTTTCTCTCTGACATTGTTGTTTATCTCATAGAACCGGGCTGCTTAAAGTTAACTTAACTAACGTTATAGAGGTCCGCTAAAACAAGCGCTAAAGTTAGTTAATGTCGTAGCTAACGTTAGGCTGTGACAGACAATGGCAGAGAGAAACAGACTTTACTTTTTGTTTGGGAGCTCCAGTTGAAGTCCTGAAAGCCGTTGCTGTAGATGTAAAGTTATGGTAAAGCTGTGCACGGAGATAAGGCGTTTTAGTGCGTTCCATTTACCTCAGAACTCGGAAGCCGGAGCTGGGAATGACGTCACACCCAAGTTGAATGTGTTCCATTTTTCAGAATTTTGGTAACGACTTGGTACCGAAGCACAGTTTCTCGTGACATCCCTACTTACATATATTTTCAATTTAATGTCTCACTTTCCAATAGAAACTGCCTACTTTCTGCTTTTCCATTATTCTGGTGCTGCTTACAGTAAATACAACAAATTGCTTGAAATAATTTCCAACATTGCTCTCTCATTCATTCTGCTATGGACATCTCAATTGATTTGGGCATAAAAGATTAAGCCTGACTCAGCACTTGAATATTTTTTTTTGCATCCAAACCCACGCCCGAGCAATGCAGTCTCTTGCAAATAAGGTTCAAAAACATGATGCTAATAATAGTATTTTCGAACAATGTTTGGGAACTTGCGTCCAATCCATCCACCTAAGCAATTAAGTAAGGAATTCAGCCCTACCCGAGCCCTACTCACCCTGTCAAGATCCATCAGGTGTCGGCATAAATGTCAAGCTCTACCAGTCTCCTACTCATCCACCCTCTCAATCTCTCTCTCTCTACATCTCTCTCACTTTCAAAGCTTTGTAAATGTCATTTCATCATGCACTTGTCTTCATTATGACTATTTTTTCCCTTCTCTCCCCCTCATTGCCCTCCCCTGTGCTCTCGCAGTGCTCAGCTTTTCCTTTTCTTTCATCTCTATCATTCTGCTCCTCTGCTAGGCAATCCTGCATGAATCCTTCCTTCTGTTTTCACCGTTAAGAAACCACACAATTGGATTAGCTACATCTGTCTCTTTTTAAACCATAGCAATTAGAGATGCAAGAGAGAGAATTCAATACCCAAATAGCACAGAGCCCAAAAAAAAAAAAAAGCCACACACATAGGCACAAATTAGAGCACATGCACTCAGGCGTAGATGTGCACATGCGCTGTGCTCGAGTAGGCACACAATGCGCAAATGGCAATGTAATGCACACATAATGCTATGTAATATACAATATGTCTGGGCATGTGTACAGAAACAGATGCACACACTGTCTGCATAGATTTTGGCTGTATCAGTAAAGAGGAGTGAGAGAGCATCTAACTGCAGTGAACTTGAAAATGTAAAGAAATAGCAGATTATATAGCAATATGCAGAAATCCTCCTGTTTTTGAAAGACTTGGAGAAAGCCCATTAACATTATGAAGACACATCAGCACACCATTTCATAAAGAGTTTAGTAAAAGAATAAAAGCGCAGGTGAAAAAGGACTGAAAATTGATTCTTTTAGTGATGCATCACACAGGATAGTCAGAACATCAGCGTGTGGTTGATCAAGCACATAGCAACCGAGAAGTGAAAGTAAATTTGCTGCCAGTGCAAGTACCCAAAAAGCAGCATTTGTGACAGTGGGGAATGAAGAACAACTGCTTTGTATGTAGCTAAAAGTGTGCCTGTGAGAAGGAAAGTGTGAAAGGCAGTTAACAATGGACACCGTAATGTGCGCATAAAGTGATGAGTCTAAGGTGATTATTAATACAGATACAAACACAACGTTCCCCACAGAGCTTGAAAAATTGAGCACGAGGAAAAGACACATGCAAATAAAATACCTTCATCCCTCGGTCTGTTCATTGTAGACTCATCATGTTTTTTTGTGAGCGGACCTAAGGTTCAGAAAAAAGGGAGGGGGGGGGAGAGACAAAAGACAAAATTCAAAAATTAAAGATTAGAAGAGAAAAATTGCAAAAGATAAAATGTTGTACTCTGTTACTTTTCAGTCGCTTTTGATAGACAAAATGTTTACAAGGATTACACACCGTTACCTCAAAAGATAACCCTAAACTCATCTGTTTTAACTGCTTAGAATCTAGTCATGCACTGCCTCGTAAATGACCCCAGAGGCCACTTCTCCTCAACCCTTCTCCCTATCAGTCCTGACACACTGTTGCTTTGTAAAGAAAAATCAATGAAACGAATCAAGCCATCACTCTTTTCGGTCAAAGAAGGCAAAGGAATGCCAAGATTCTCTGTATCCTGCTCCGGCTCAGGACAGTGTTGCAGTCCTAAAGCAAAAAGTCCCTGCATGATCCAGAGATACTCCATTGTTGAAGCACTGATGACACACACACACACACACACACACACACACACACACACACACACACACACACACACACACACACACACACACACACACACACACACACACACACACACACACACGCACACACACACACACACACACACACACACACATCCTGAATACATGTGACCATGTATGTACTGTGTGCACAGAGAAATGCTAGCATATAGCCTGAAATGTTAGACTTTCCTACTAAATTAACAGAGAGGGGGCTGTTTTTCATATTTACACCGCCTGCAGAGGCTTGTGACAGGATTCCCCTCACCAAGGTCAAACGGAAGCCCCACATTAAATTTGAATGGTAACGCCAGTTAAATGCTCTATAGGGCACAGCCAATAACAAGCATTTATCACGGTGACCAACCAACACCCCGGCGCATCAACCTTAACTGATAAGAATCCCATTACTTTGTTTTTTTTCCTTGGTTTCTATCAGTGGAGCTTTCAATCAGCCCACAATTACCGCTGCATTTTGTGTTGTTCTCAGTTACTGTCTACATCTGCACGTCTTAGAGGAAGCCATTAAAACACACTCACGTTCACACACGCAGCCGCCCACACATTAAACGTTCATGCGCTACACAAGGCATGTTAACAGTGTCCTTATCATCTGTTGCTGTCCTCCTCGTACCCACCCAGCAGCACATTCACTGCCATCCGGTGGGAAGGCGTTGCAGCCTCTCATTTTAAAGAATGCTCTACGTTGGGTTGCCAAGAGGTTTATCACTCTGCCATAGTGCTGCTGACATGTCTGTTTCTACCATTCTGCTGGAAACCTCACAGTGAAGTGAAGGCATCTAGCCTTTTCACAGTGCTTTGCATCTATTGACAAAGGAGACAAAGAGCATCACTGCACTCCACCATTATAATGCTGCATTTTCACCCATCCCTCTATATGAACATGGTTTCCTGATATAAAATATTTATCTTCCATCTAAATGGAAAAGGATCGATGCTGAATGGATTTGCTGCACCCTCCAAGTACCACCATACAGGCGCCTGATCCAGAGAGCGCTTCCTGCCATAGAGAGAGATGATACAGTAGTTGGTCCTGGGCTACAGAGCAGACAGGTAGACAGACCGGTAATGGATGCAAAGGCACATAAGTCCTCAGTCTTGTCAGCACTTCCCCATTACTTAGCACCACTCTAAAACCACACCTCGCCGCTTAATGGAGACTACTCTGATTTCACTCGTTCTCTAATGCCTTATAAAGAGCTAACCCATACGTTAGGATAAGCTCTGCTCAAACAGACATTGTAAGGGACCATTAGATTTCACCTTAAGACTTCACAAGTGCACCTCATCTAAACCGAAGTTTAAAACTAAAAACAAAGAAAAAGTAATGTTGTGATTAGGACTACTTTCATTATCAAACCATTTTTTTATTGTTTAGTCTAGAAAATAGTGTAAAGGCAAATTACAGTTTCCCGGAGCCCAAGGTAAAGTCTTGTTTTGACGGATCAACAGTCCAACAAGGCTATGAGTCTACAGCCATGCTAGCGGTTCTAACGGTGTACTTAAACACAGCACGGTTTGAGTTACTCTAAATGTGAAGATCAGCATGCTAACATGCATAGCGTGTTAGCATGCTGGCAATTGCTAATAAGCACAAAAAATAAAGTAGGCAACAGCTGATGCTGATGGGAATGTCATTAATTTTGCACATATACTTATAACTTGAAGTTATAACAAATCATCCAGAGGGTTACATAAATGCGTGTATAAAATTTTCATGGCAATCCTTTCAAGAGTTGTTGAGATATTTCATTCTGGACCAAAGCGGTGGATGGACCGACATCGCCATTCCCAAGAGCCATGGCTAGCATGGCTAAAAAAAAACACAGGCATTTCATTTATAATGGTATGATACTGGGAAAAGCAGCAAAGCTTCACATCTGAGATTTGAGCTTGATAATGACTTAACCAATTCATCAATTTTTTTGTCAGCTATATATGTGCATTGACTGACTTATGAATTAATCATTTCGGTACTGGTTGTCATTATATTGTGGCTGCAGATCTTGATGCTGGCATTCCTCCACATAAATAGATAGCATTGCTACATGCTAATGTGGCCAGGATAATATGTTTTTATTTTTGGTGATTTGCTTTGAAAGAAATGCTCATGGCAGTATCTAGGTCTTAACTTCTGACAACAAACTGCAGACTTTCGAAGAAATGCTTAAATGGATTAGACAAGACAAAAAGTAGGATGTAGCCAAAGGGAAACACACACATTTAAAAAAAAAAATTTTCCCCTCTGCCTCAGTACAGAAGCCTGCCGGTAGGTTGACTGTCACATGATGTAATGGGCCATTGGTCACTGAAATACATTGGCCTATGTAGGAGCATTTTGCTTGGGTTGTCCCAGTACTGTTTGACCTAATGCAGCTCCAACTCTCAGTCAACCGCATTTCTGTTCGGTTCAGTGAGCTAGTGGCCAGAGCGCAAGCTGTCTACCGTCCCTCTCCATTTCCTCAGTGCAGTAAATGGGATGAAGCTGCAATATGTCATGTCTACAGTGGCCTGTCTGCTTGACAAGGTGTCAGACACAGCTTCGGTTCAACCCCCCTGCACCCATAGGCAGCAGCTTCCAGCACATGCAGTCCTATCCCTCTGCTCTCCATCTCTTCTACTGTGCCCCCAGCCTCCAACTCCATCCTTGCCTCCACTGTCCTGCCTCCTGAAATATGGTTTTTAATAAAGAGCACGGTAAATGGCTGCTCTAGCAGCAATAAAAATGAAGGATCTTAGGCCCATGGCTGAGGAGTGTCTTGAGGAAACAGGAATTCAGTAATACAGTGCTCTTACCGAGCATCCTGGCCACACAGGAGAGTTAGGGAAGCACTGTAAAATGCAGTAGGAGCAGGAGAGAGATAAAGGGAGAGTGTAAATCTCACTGCTCAATTCACAAGAACATTTGTGTTATTTACATTATTCTAAGGAGTTATTTGAAATCCATTTGAGTTGAAAAAGTAGCAGGCTACATAGTGGCCTAGTGGGGAAGGGCACGAAGCTCATTTGCATTCAGAACAGTGACCCCTTCTACCGCCATCTGCATATAGATGGCAGGGATGATTTCAGGCAGGAGAGAGCAGGAGGGGTGAACATGCAGAAAGAAAAGAGAGCTGTGAATTTTCTTTTGTCCAAAGAATAACGCAGAGAACATGCTCAGTGAGAGTATTTCTAGGTCTAAAACAGATATATCAGATAGGGGCACGACTTAAGGTAGAATGGGAAGATAACATATAATGCTGTACTATGGAGATTAAATGTGTCAAAATCAAGTCCTGCAGGCTGGATTTGGAACCAAAACATTTTGATCCAGGCAGTATGGTTCTGTGCTGCCAATCTGTGACGAGTGGCGATGCAACTGCTCGCTGCCAAACACAGCACAATACAACACTGACATCCTCCCTTAATTGTAAACATGACCATCACTTACTAGTTCCAAGTTAGCAAGCTAACCTACTAGCTAAATCAGCTTAGTCTAGCTGAAACACTACTATAGTAAGAGTCTACAGCCACACTAGCAGCTTTGTGAAGCTGTACTTAAGCACAGTAGTGCTTTAAGCTAAATGCTAATATCAGCATGCTAACAAAGTACAGCTGATGCTGATGGGAATGCCTTTAGTTTAGCAGGCAAAACAAAATATTGGACAAATACAAATTTTGACCAGATGATGGCACAAAATTAAAACAACCACAACCAGTTGTTACAATTCGTCCCAAGAGGGACATGGGTCTCTGTAGTGAATCTTATTATAAATCCATCCATTGAGAAATCTTACTCAAAATCACACACGTCCCCTCATTGTGGCAGGAGAAGAAAAGTCAAGGGATCACACCGGTCAGTGGGATACATCATCTCGGAACCATGAATGTCTGTACATAATTTCATGGCAATCCATCCTACTGTGGTTGAAACACAACATGTCAACATGCTGGTGGAAAGTCAGGGCATCACCAGAGACAGAGGGATAAATCCTCTGGAACCATGGATGTCTTTACAAGATTTCATGGCAATCCATCCAACAGTTGTTGCAATATTTCAGTGTTGACATTATAGCTAAAAACCTTAATGCTGAGCTGAAGGCAAACAATTTAAAGACAGGCAGGAGACCAAATACTATTTGGCATGTTTCATGCCATCAGGACAAGCGCTGTGCAAACCGGTTGCATCCCAGCAAGCACAAGTCACAAGCTCAAGTGTTGAGCTTGTGACTTGTGCTTGTTGGGCCCATCAGAAAGGGGATTAAACTGACCTCTGAGAGACATGTAGCCACAAACAAAGGGATTGCGGCCTTCAAAGAAACATGTGCCTTTCTTAAACAAAGAAAGACTTGTGTTACTGTAGCAGCCTAAAGTTCATACCTAGATGTTACCTCCAAGTGGAGGAGGTTCAACTGGCCGGAAGTCTAAGAACTACAGGCGTGTAGTTCCCACACCTTCAAGAACACTCTGAAGTCCCATTGGTCAAGCGGACTTTAAACGCACCAGGAGGCGCATCCGGTGCTGCGAAACTATAAAACTTTCTGACACACCTTTTTCTTTGTCTTTTGCTGCTACTAGGATGTACGCAAGCGTCTGCTAAAATTGCTCCATTTTCCTGAAAAGTGGACTATCTGGTGAACATCATGGATCCTGTGAAACATGCGCCCTGTGTTTTCACCTCTGCAGAAGAGAAACAAAGTTTCTCTAGAAGAAAAGTGAGGAAATCACGTTTTCTTTTTCTCCAAAGTCGACCATAGCTTCTTCCCCGCTGCCCTTGGGAAGAAACTTGCTTCTCCCAAGCTCGCTGACAAGCGAGAACAGACCCGTTTTACCGTGGAGAAACACGAACTAACAGACTGCACACTGAGTAAGCAGGCTTATTTATTCTGGGCAGATGTAGAACAGGGTGTGTTTTATTAATGAGTGAAGGCTAATGTTGCCGTTGTTTTGCCATTAATGATTTTGATTAATAAGTGCTACCGGTGCACGTCTGATTATTAATCTGATGGTGACCACCGTGTCCCATTACTGGCTGTGAAGGCACCACTGATCACGGTGCATTTGTTGATATGAATGTGTTGAATAATGTAGCTTGTGTGAAACGGTAAATGCTACATTGCTGCTCCTTCCACAGAGTTTAGTTACTGTTCAGCGAGATAATAAGCTCCGTTGGTCCGTCTGGCTACAGCCCGCGAGGTGACGAGAATGCCACCCCGTGGTCCTGTGTAGACCGACGGAGCGGTGTTTATCTCTGCTAAGAATCAGCTGTTTAGCTCACCAGAGTTTGTATAATAAACATCCCCTCATTCAGACAAAATTCTCAGAGCCTGCCCTAACTTCACGTTAGTCCAGACCTGAGTGAATGAGAGGATTGGTCATTATCGATAATCAAGATCCAAAGTGTCTTTTCTCTCTCTAAAACGTGCTTTCCTTTCCTCTTTTACACTAACCTAACATACACACACGCGCGCCATTTTGAACAGCTGGCCAACAGCTAGTCACATAAGAGCATACACAGCTTCACAACTGCGCTTGGTGGAGCGTCTCTTTGTCAGTAACATGTTAGCTTGAACAGCTAACCGGCTAGCCGCTAGCCACGTGGCGCTGCAAGACAGCCCACTACCACTCTCTTAGGGTTAAATAGCGTTTGTGTAGCTCACGCAAGCAGCCATTTTTGATGTTCCCGGACTACAAAGTGTCCCACATCCGGCGGTGCTTCATCACGTGGTTTAGCTACCCCAGCGGTCTCGTCACCTTCCCCCTCCTCCTCACACTCTCACACACCTGCACACACACACAGAGACATGTCTGCTACATGTCTGTTTGCTTTGCTTTTGTTGTAGTTTGAAAAGGGTATATAGGTTTATTAACTGAAGAACTATTGATTGCCAATTGATAATTTGGAAGTAAATAAATTCTATTATACTTTAAATAGCAGTTGTTTGTTTTTATTTGTGTATTTGTTGTAATAACTGCTGGTTAAACAGGTCCGTGCTCGAATTCACCCTTCTTTTGTTCCTTCAAAGATACCAGATAAATAAATCAAATTAATTCAGATCTGTATTTTAAAGGGAACACCACCTATGAGACTGGTTCACAGCTCAGTTATTGGTCCCTGATTCCAGGGTGGTGCCCCGTTTTGATTGTTTGTCAATTTGGTAAAGTTATGAATACACATATTCATAACTTTATTAATATTGATAAAACATCATCAGTGATACTTTGCCAATAATTGGATCTGTACCAGTACCAATTCTCAACATGCTCTTCTGTGGTTAATCTCTATGCTTAAAATCAACTTAGAACAGAACACTGCCAATCAAATTTGATGATGAAGCAATTAAGCTTCATCATCAACTCACACAGTCTGAAGAAGACTAGCTTTTTTGTTTTCAATCCTAATATACAATGTTTGGAAGGACTCTTTTTTTTACTCAATCTTTAAATGTGCAATATGTAATATATTTACTGTATTAAATCCAAAAATGACCACAATATGTCATCAGATAATAAGGTAATGTGCTAAGCTGAAATATTATGTTTTCTGACAACAATGCTAAAGCTAGTATTTTCTCCTTTAAAATTTCTGTTGCCGTGACGGAATTTCTGTTTGTGTGTTGGTATCAACTGCCCATTCTGCCCGGTCGGGTTGCCAGATGGTCTATAAAAACCCTAATAATGTTGTTGCCATAATTTTAAACTGAGAAGGTGTGTCTGTCAGTCTGGGAGGGAGGACGGCGAGGTAGTGGTGTTTTGAGCAACTGTTGCCGTAATTTTAACCTGAGATAGGGTGGTTGTCAGTCGGATACAGAGCTCCGCATGAGCACGGGCTTTTATGACTGTCAACATAGCCAGTATCTAACGTTAGCTACTCCGCTGTGGAGTATTGTCTGGCTATGTGAGACTAGAGTCTAGCAACATTGATGCTGTGTTCTCAACCTGGCAACCTCCGTGAACTTCCGAGTCTGGGGAGGAGGGGGGCGGGGAGACAACTCTGGCCAGTATTTTGAATTTGGACGGCAGTAATTATTTTAAACGCTATTTAGTCATGACAATTCATTGCCATAGCAAAATACCTAAGATTTTCAGGGGGTTTAAACCTTGTTCTTCTGACATAACTGCAAGTCTAACACCATGCAAACTATTTGCAAGCTTGTGACAGCAGTTACGTGTAAAATGTGGTGTGTTTGATTTCAGAGACACTTTAGTCTCCTTCAGTCTCTAGTTCTCTCTCACACACAGGGCAAAACATATCCTTGGGGACAGCATCAGCCTTATGTAAGCAGTGACCCCTGACAATATGTGACAGATTTTGACAAGCAGACAGGGCTACATGTTAAATCAGTCTCACTCATTTGCACACCTTATCCCCTGGGAATAACACAGGAAACTCTACATCAGCCTCTCGGTGAGTATGTGACATATGTAGTGTACAGCATACACACTGTAACCGCGGCACTCTCATTCTACCAATGTATGTACACTTTCCTATGTTAAGAGTAGTTAAAATTACTTTAAATTGACAAGCAATTAAATTTCAATCCTTCTGTTTCTTATTTCTTCTTCCCAGCATCTCTGGTACACTGGTCTCACTTTATACTGCAGTAATACTAGCAATTAATCTGTTTCTAACTTTTCTGCTTTTCTGAACCACTATGCACAGTTTAACAGGCCAAGACTAACTATTTCTCTTTCTATATCTAGCACGAGAGTTTTGTCTCACTCACCATCTTCAGTGGGTACATAGATGTTGAGGTAAAGGCAGTCCTCACTCTGGTTCTGAACATAGGTTGCTGCAGCATCCAGGTTGTCTGTGAACCACACTGGTAGCATGATCTCAGGTAAAACCCCGTGGACATTCTGGGGACACACTGGTGCAAAATGGGTGGCATTGCGAATCTCCTGCCAGGATCCTGGAGCTTCAGGAGGCTGGAAGCGGCGCTCCCCGACAGGTGCGGTGGCATACGGCACACCTAAGTACTGTTCCACGGGGCCCAAGATCTCATTGTTGAGCTCCTTCCTGATTCCACGGATCTTTCCATAGCCAGTGGACACTATGGGGTGTTTCAGGTCAACCCGTTGACACGAGGAGAGGGTGAGGTGTAGCACTAGTCCCAACAGCCACAGCAGACAGTGATTAGCAACCTGCTGAGAAGTATAGTGGCGCTTCCCGCCATAGCCTTGGTGGCTGGCAGCATTGAGAGGAAAAAACAACATGTCCAAAATAAATGCTCTTTTAGTCATATCACTAGGACTTCAGCTGGGTGTGAAGGGGGATCACAAACTCAGTGGGTTATGGGAAATAACAAAGGCAAAAAGAGGATTTGTGGACGTGGACAGGTTAACAGTTTTTCTAGGGTGACATGACGAGGCGGAGGGACAGGTAGCATTCTCAGGTAGACTCTGTGGTCTCATCCGTCTTCCTCTTTGGAGCCTCCTCCTGATGGGTCCAGAGCTGCAGTCAGGAAGCCAATTATACCTGGAAGACACAGACAGGTTGCAGGTTTGAGTCAGTGTGTGTGTGTGTGTGTGTGTGTGTGTGTGTGTGTGTGTGTGTGTGTGTGTGTGTGTGTGTGTGAACACAGGTATAGGAATGTAGGTGTTCTCTTTAAGCCCTGTCAGTGTGTTTTAAAAGGCCCAAGAGGGCAATATGGGTAAGCTGATTTTACTTAAGATGAAGTGTCTAGGAATAATGACCCCTGACTGCAGGTATAGTACATTTATATTACCCTGAGGCTAAAGTTTGCTATTCTGTCTACCAGACACCATGGGTTATATCTGTCATGTCATGGGATTTAGTGGTCTTGAAGATAATTGATTTAACCTGAAAAAATTAATGTCAGTGAGAATTTAAGCACTTGACTAAAATGTAATTCCACTGTGACACAGCATGTTGGAATTACCCTAACACAGTGATGCATCTACAATGAAGCCAGCTATGCAGACTTCATGCGCAGAACCAATAGTTCAAATGAAGCAAACAATGAGCAACAATCACGGCTGCTGATAAAGTAGTGCAGCGGAAATTGTGTCAAAATAAAAAAGGGGGTATAAATCTTCATTAAATATGTCTTTACACATTACTCAGTTGTTGCCACTGTGTTAATATACCTGTTCAAATGTCATATTAGCCAGCGAGCTCATTCATTGAGAGCCATGCACATGTAGTTTCTGTTTTTTCCCTATTTACTTTTTTTTGTGCCACTGTGTCAATCTTGACACAAAGTTGTAGTGGCATTTGTATGCTGCATTTTATTACCACTTTTCCTTATAAGTAGCTTGCAGTCGGCCAGTCGGGCTAGACTCAGTAGGATCAGTGTCTTGTATTCCGATTGTGTCTAGTGTGCATTTGACAAATGACATGTGTCTCAAATTGTGTCATCCTTGCTGAATATGCAAATAACCATGTACATCACATCTACAAAAGCGGCTTGTGTTATGCCTCCCTAATGCATTTTGGGTGTAAACACAGCTGTATTTAGAGTTGTAAATTTGTGATCACATCACCCCAGGCATTCCGGGGTGCAAAGTGTGGAAAGAGCCACAGGTACAGTAGTATGGTAGGTTTGGAAATTCAATAAGTTATAAATTATACATAAGTTACATTTTAATGTGCTTTAACATGCATTTTGAAATACTGGAAATACAGGTTGCCAATTTATAAGCTGAACATGAACTCCAGAATGTGTCCAACTAAGAAGAACTTGAACTGGCTGGGTTCAGTTATTACTTGAGAACAGAAGCTTACAATAAGCATGTGGAGGCAGACTTAAGTGTCTAAAAATATTCAGTCTATTTGTGATAACGTAATTTGCAATCCAAAGGGAAACTTTTTCAATGACCATGGTGTAATGTGGCCCCTGCTTCACATTTCATCTTGCAGATAATTACGGTACTTTGAAGTGTAAAACAACACTCATCTTGTAATCAACTTAAATCCACAGAGAACACAAAATAAATAAACACATCAGTATGAGGAGTGAACAAGGAAAACCCCATCGGCCCTGCACCCTTTTCAGCCATCCCCACTGTGTCAGAGTTAGCCTTTCCCTCTCAACTCAGTTCAGTTGGTTCTTGCTTCCACATCATTACAGATGAATGGGCAGTGCTTATCTGAATCGGGCTTTGGGAGACGGAGCCGTTTAGGTGTGATAAAGGCTTTATGTGGCGCTAACTGTTGGTTGAATGCCACCTTGTCCCTCCACCATCAACTCTGCAATATCCACACCCTACTGCCAGCCCGCACACACAAGGGAGGCCATACAAAAGTACAGCTGAAAGATGGCCTGCAACATGACAGGATGTTCAAAGTTAGTGATGTAAGTGGAACTCGGCTTCATAAGGACAAAACAGGAACAAGTTGTCTGGAAAAAAAATTCACTTCATTAAAGACCTCTGAGAGACTCCATCTTATGACAACTCTACACATTCTGAAGAGGAGGTAAGATGTGTAAGGACACACTCATCAAGAAAGTTAGTGTGCATACATAGTCAAGCTGAAAATCCAACTTAGAAAAAGATTAATGTGATTATACACTGTATACTCTACGGGTTGTTTTAAAAGACTTATTGTGAGGGGGTAAGATTGCGTGATTTAGAGGAGCCACTAGACTTATTTGGACTAAGAGGTAAAGAAATGAGGGGGATGTGTTCATTTTTACTTTATTTATCCAGCCAAGGACATTTGAAGTTCAACATTTTGGAAAATAAGCTTAATTGCTGTCTTTCTGGCAGTTAGATGATTAAGATCAATACCAATATCATGTCTGTCTGTTAAATATGAAGCTAAATTCAGGAAAGCTTAGCTTAGCTTAGCTCAGCAAAAAAAGTGGAAACAGGGGGAAACGGGTAGCCTGGCTCTGTCTCAAGGAAACAAAGTTTCCTAACCAGCACCTCTAAAACGTCAAGTAGCTAGTGGTTTTATACGTGGTTATGTGGGGGACTAAGTTCCCCACATAACCCCCCTTATCAAGCTCTTCTGTTTTTACACTTCTGTTTTAGTACAGACTAAACTAAGAAGATGTACAATGTTGATTATGAGCTTTTTAGTTTCTGGTTAGTGGGTTTTGTTCCCTTCCGGACAGAGCCATGCTCGTCTTTATGCTAAACTAAGCTAACAGGCTGCTGACTGTGGCTTCCTTTTCAACAGACAGATATAAAGGTGGTGTTGATCTTCCAGCTACAAAATTACACACAATAGTAAGCGAAATTTATTGGAAGTTGGTAAGTTCAAGTTAGGGCTGCTCGATTATAACACAAAAACAATATCACGATTATTCGGGTCAATACTGAAATCACTACTATTTAACACGATTACTCGTTGACTTTTGGAAATGTCGCAATTATTGAACTTAAAAAACAGTGGCAAAGTTAAACAAATCAACAGTGAAAACACCTTGAGCTGTGACATTTCTCCTAATACTTTTTTTTTTCATTCACAACACAAGACAAAATAGGAGTTTACTTGCAAAACTTTATGCGCAAAATAAGTGTTTTTCTCGATTATCTTGTTTATGTGATCATTAGGAGCCAAAATCATAATCGATTAAAATTTCAAATAATTGCACAGCCCTAGTGCAAATGAATGACTGAAAACACAGGCTAAAGTACTGTAAGTACAACTGCACACGCATCAATAACTATACATTATACTCTATACAGAATACTGTATAGTCAAATAGCAATAAGTTACACAGAAGCTGCTTGCTTACTGCTTACATTTGTTACAGTTACATACCCATTTTGATTTCAAAACAGCCATCTGTGCTCGTATTCTGTTGGTAAATGGGAGTGAGCATTTCGAACAAGCCAGAGCAAGGTCAGAGCACGTTCAATATGCACAGAGGTTTCAGGGATGCACACAATAGTATGTCCTTACTGACTAAAATAGCATAGGTAAGGGTCAAGTGTATGTAGCCTGTCAGATTGTTCTCTGTAATGCTTGCCTCCCTGCATGCACTAGCAATGACGTACACACACACGTGTAAAATCCGATGAGGCATCAGATGTTGCATGTGAGTAGAGACTCTACGGTAAGCACAAATTGGCCTGTTCTCAACCTCTCACATGTGACTTGCAAATGGTAGTACCCGAACATTCCTAACATCTGTTCATGTCAACCATCCGTGAGCTGAAATGGCATTGAGCATGCATCTTCACGCATAAAATGGGAGAAATTGAAACACAAATAACCAGGCTGTTTTAAGCTGTTGTTATATAATAGGGGCCCTGACAGCTGAAGCTGTTTGAGAAGGTAATGTCCCTTCCAGTGGGGCACTTTTATGGGTATGGTTAAAATGGAATGGTCAAAGTGGTTTGTGAAAACTTTCGCAGAATAGAGGTGTTGGGGAAAACGCTTGCCTTGGGATTTGTTATTGCTTTGTTTCCACTTTGAGTGGTAAAACTACATGCATTACTTCAGCTGTCATGCTGCTCTCCTCTGCTAGTCAACATATGTGGATGGCAAACAGCTTAGCAAGCTAGAAACACAGTGCTGCGGTTTGACTAAACTTGCTTGTCTGCTATCTACTGTCACTGTGCTAAAAAAAACTAAAAAAAATAAAGCTCGGATTACTGTATGTTGTATTTTCCTGCAACCAACAATGTTTAGATACAGTAATCCACTGTCTCTATGCATGATATCTGATGGGAAAGATAACTCTCTTTACCATGAGACATTAATAGTGGCATTTAGAGCACTTTGAAAGTAAATTCACCTTATTCAAAGCCCCATGATACCTTGCGTTAATTATGGGCACGACTTCCGGTCATTTCTTTCACTGAACCAGCATCTACAAGAGTTCACAGCAGTATGCTTCAAGTGTTTTACCTTTTCTTAGAGATTCTGTGGAAATAACTAATCTGGGAACACGGCCTGTCACACTGTAAACGGAATAATATCATCATACCTCCGCCTTCCACTAGCGGTGGATGGGAGAACGACCTGAAGAAGTGGCTATTGATAAGATACAGTAACATATTCAGCCACAGCAGTTTCTTTGCTACCAACGGTGAAGTGATAAAAAAATCTTA
Source organism: Zingel zingel (assembly GCA_023566125.1). Classification (NCBI taxonomy): domain Eukaryota; kingdom Metazoa; phylum Chordata; class Actinopteri; order Perciformes; family Percidae; genus Zingel; species Zingel zingel. The sequence goes on from CM042328.1 coordinate 20,881,605, forward strand.
AAAGCTCTGAGGCTAAGTGGTACTGCCATAGTAACAAAGTAAAGCAAGACTATGTAACTTTTGAAAGAGGAAATGCCATATCCTTCCTCTTATGAATGAGAAGTTAAATTCATAAGCAATAAAACAATTTGCACAATTCAATACACTCAGGTTTTGCCACTACAGCCTTTCCTGGTATAACTAGTAACCTATGATGGTTAATGTTGGCTAATGTTAGAAAACTTAAGATGCATCTTGTTGTAAACTGACATTAACAAGTCAGTTCTCGACTGCTGTACTTATACAGTGGCAGCTAAACATGTCTCAAAGAATCTCAAAGCAGACATATGCACAGCCCCATTACAAAATCACTTACGCTAAGAAAACTTTCTTTGTTACTGCTCTCCGAGGCTACTTCTTCAGGTTGCACTTCCAGTCCTTGGTAGTAGAAAGCAGACGTATGGTCCCATTATCCTGTTTAAACCAAAAGTTTGACATTTTGGGAAAATACATTTAATAGCTTAGAAACCTAGATAAAAAGACAGACAGACACCACTCTCATGTCTGTAGGTAAATATTGCACTCATAAATTAACACATGGGATCATGGGGCTAGGAATTTCTGTAAAATAGACGTTTCTAGGTCTTAATGTTCCCTTAAATCTAGATATATAATAGACTGGGCAAGACGTGAGAGGCTAACAGAAGAACTGGAGCCAACATTTGATTGTCAGGCTGCATATGTAGTCTCAGGCAAAGGGCCTCATCCTCTTGTCACACTAGACATTAAAGCAACCCAGAAACTGCCCCAATGTACAGACTGCCAGCATGAACTGGGTGATACAGGAATTGGAGATGAGGGAAGAAATGGCTGCCAGTCCTGGAAAGTTCAACATTATATGAGAATTTATTTGGTAGGTACTAAGAAGCCAGCAACAGAAAAGTAAGTTCCTCTCCTGTGTAATCTATAACAGCAATATCCACCGATGATGTTTCGGCAACAGGGCGGAGGCGGAGGATTTGACAGTCCTACAGCATTGGATATTAGTTCTTTTTTAAATTCACAACTGATAGGACAGTTTCAGCCTATTCTTGTCAATTAGGATCATGTGTGGTTCTTTTGCTTAGAGACCCAACTAGTCAACTCAAATAAAAGCCACTCTGTGCAGTCATCAGTTAATTTTAGGTCACAAAGTCTTAATTAATTTGGTCAAAATAATGTCACTAACTGCCCAACTGATTTAAAAAAAGTGTATTTTAATTAAAGAAAACAGTTAGGCCCCCAAAAGATTTCTGTCTTCAAATATATGGCATGTCACATAATGAAGACTGAAGCCCCCGAAGACAAGGGGAGGGCTGCAGAGGGTAATAGGCAGAGATTCGGCAGACTTTGTCAATCGAGCTTTAAACTATTTTAGGATTATTGTAATAGGATCACTGTTGAATCTTCTGGGGAGATACATGTTTATTTTGTAGTATATGCTTTCAAGTGGTGGAGATTAAAAATCACAGCTGACTTTACCAGCATCATTAAAGCTGTATGTTCTGTAAAATATTAAACAGGCAGGTTGATAAGAAAATGTAGCTATACCCAACACTGGAAACAGGGAATATATGTTTCTGTGATATATATATATATATATATATATATATATATATATATATATATGTATATATATATATATATATATATATATATATATATATATATATATATATATATATATCCCCTATAGCTTTTGTTCTTTGCTGCAAGAACAACTTTAAGGAATTACTTTTTAGCTTACAGTAATTTCGTAAATATATTTGCTCATATAGTGGCTGAGCCTTAAAATGTTGTTGTCAGTTGATTTGGACATCACTTTGGGATTGAACTTGGACTGGGTAGCCAAAGAATTTAACAGAAACAAAAATATTCCAGATAAGAATGCAGCAAGACAAAAACGTGATTTAAATATTATATTTTTAGGACTTAGCTGAGCAGTTAGCCAGAATAATACAATACCTGCACCATCTGCAGGGCTGTCATTGTTACGCATATTCAAAAATGATCCAATACAGCTATAGACTGTCTGTACCAGATACTTCAACTAAACAGAGCACAGACATACACTTTAATAGTCAGTTTCAGCACAGATAGAGTAAAGAAGTTTGCACGCTGATTCATCTGCTCCGGCTGTTTGTGTTACTTGACAAGAAATCAGCCTGGTATCTTCAGACACCTGGCTAACTAACGTTAGCTAGTCACCAGGTCAGAACAGACTGAACAAAGTAAAATCACACACTGTTCAGTAGACTGTTGCTTTGGGACTGAAAATAACCCTTTTGTGTGCATTGTAATACCTACTTTTACACAATGTGAACAGAAATTCTAATTAATTCGGTATATCGCCCGGCCATACTTTAAGCCAAAGCAAGATATTTCAGGCACTACCTACCAGACCGCTATGCAATTTGAACTGGATATTCATTGTCCCCAGAGGATGATATCTAATGATCTTCATAATTCCCTGACCTTTCATCATGCACTATCCACTAGGCTAACCTCCCATTTGACCAGCTCTTAAAGTGTAAAGTGCAGGTTAACCACCACAACCAATTAATGTGTAAAAGTGCTCAATATGTATATATTTAAACATTTCTGTCTTAAAATGCGTTAAAATAACATTTATTGGGGTTTCTTGAAAGGTAGCATGTTTTTTTACAGTAACTGGGTGATGACGTCATATGAGGGAGTAGCAACCCATAGCAACCCATACTCTGCTAGATTCCTACTGTCTGTGGCTAGACTACGGAGAACGACTGCGAGAGGGAAACCATCACATTTTTGATGGACCACAGCCCTTCAATTTTGAACCAGTCAGGTGTGAGAGAGGGGATGAAATTGCCAGAAATCATGGCCCCCAAAGATTAATAAATGCTTTGTGTAAGGAAAATGAGTGGAGGGTTGGCCAGGTGTCCTGGTGAGTAGCTAGAGCTAGTCTAGGTTAGCCTGGTGCTAACCCGGATAACATTAGGAAACAAGTATTTTCAAAATCCTGCCGTCATGTAGAATAGCAAGTATGGACAACGACAGAAGACATTATTTACTTACATGCTGTCAGTAGGCCTAGTCCTAATCAGAGCTGTAGAGATGCACACACTGCACAGGAACAATGGCGCTATTGCCGGCATCTGCTGACAGAACACGATATTGCCTGTGCTAAAACACAACTAATTAGCGATGCTCATTGTCAGAAAGAAAAAGAGAGATTGATGTCCCTATCGCTGTGTTTGACAGGTGTTTGTGTGGGCTATGCCACCTAATGGAATCAGCAGTGGAGAGTATGTGCTGCCGTGAGGTGAACGCGTTTTGTAGTTTAGTGGAGCAGCTCGACCCGCGACCGGCAGATCTGACGTGCCTCACGCAACATCCTGGTTTTGACGCATGCTGTCTGAACCCGTTTGTTTTGCGAATAGCTTACTCTCATTTCAGGCAGGATCACGGTCCTCTTGAAGCCAGCACACACAAGTATGTTTACAATTGAGTTATTTCATTCATCACTTCTGAATCTAAAAAAAAAACATACAACCAACTTTTCTACTGTATCCCTACCCCTAGGCAATACAGGTATACAGCATACAGGCAGGTTGTACGTTGGGTATGTGGCATTCTGGGGAGGCACATACGGAAGCCGATACCGTCCTGCCTGGTTTCAGCCATCCAACATAATTTCCAAGCAGGTGCCTACAAAGGATTTGAATGGCCTCGTTTGGATGAGGATTAGCTTAATTACCTTTTTTAGTTTTTTAACAGTTTAGTGGTATGTTTGTTTTGTTGTGAGCTTACATCCCCAACCCCCCTCAATGAACACAGAGGCAGCGGTAAAATCTGCCCGCTTCGTAGCCACAAACCTCACCCAGACACGAATCAGCCGTTTGTCCTTGGGGAACATGTGGAGCCTCTGCCCACATGCATGTATTCGTACATCCTGCACACACACAACAGTTAACCATTTTTGCTTGGTCTCCAATATAACTGCTAGCCTACTTGCCGTTAGACTAATGGTAACTCTAGTCTTGGAGTCGCTCTTGTGACGTCACGCCCAGCCTAGTGGAAGGGAGGTGGAGTTCTTAAAACCACTGTAAAAAATACCAACTTTTCATATTATATTCAGCATTTTGGTATAAAAAAATATACAAAACAATGGTGGGCAGTTCTTATCTTTATGTTTAATAAGCACATTGCATTATCTTCGTGAAAAATGTAACCTGCAATTTACACTTTAAGTGCATGGCAAGGTATCTTAAAAACCTTAGGCAAAACTTCCACTAAATTTGGAATGAATAATTATCGTCCCCCATCATCCATAACAACTAATGAACAGATGACCATGAAATAAACTGAGCACACTTAATGTATGCACCAGAGGATTCACTCTTTCCATTTTAGACCTGAAGTTTACTTTGGCTTCCCCAACTTTACAACCATGCTAATGAGGTTAAACCATGAACCCTAAAATTTGAATGATCCCAATGGCTTTTGCTCCAGCGCCACCCTCAGGACAAATATTACATTTTCAAATCAAAGCAAATTGCAAAATTGTTTGTTCCAAACTAAATTTTAGTGTTCATTACTGTACCACAAAATCATATAGCAATGCATCACACATTCCTTTGTACTGTTGTTGTCATAGTTACAATCCTTACAACTAAATCTGGGTGGCACATACAGTAGACACACATAAACACACTGAATAAGCTCCATGTATTCCTTTCCTTAAAGCTTTTATATACATTTATTTCTACTTTATCCCATCTGCTAGACAGTCTGTCCCGATTTCTTGTTAAATCTCCACAGCAAATATTTCCTAAACAGCAATATACAAATACAGGTTAATCTGGTAACACTTTACTTTAAGTTCCCCAATTCAGCATTTATAAAAAGGTACACAAACATTTGATAAGGGGTTTATAACACACACTAATGACGGGGTAAGCAGATATATGGAGATTTTTATTTGTAGAAAATAAATTGAGTATTTTTCAGTAATTCTAACTTCATATCACTACGACTGTTTATTTTTACTATTGAATTGTCATTCATTATCTGTTTGTACAGCAGCCCCCACTAATCGGTGTCCACAGCAGATTTTTAATAACTACATTAAACATATATTAACACATATCTGCTTGCTTACTACTACATTACAGTGTGTTATTATAGTGTTATAAACCATTCATTTAATGTTTCTATACTGCTTAGAAATGCTAAATAGGGGGACTTAAAGTGCTACCATTAATATTTCTGAGAAAATGGACGTTTATGGTTCTAAATTCTGGTCACAGTGTTAATTTCATGGCGACCCCATAATTGCGGCGAACCACTGTGTTGTTAGTGCTGATGAAGGCCGTGAGCTTCATCCCACAATTTATTCTATTTACCATAAGCCCTCTAGACTCCAAGAGCAGCTCAATCAGATACCACGGCCGCCCCATCTGCCACTACTTTCCCATCCTCATCACACTGCAGCCAGAAAAATGTGGGAATATCCACAAGAAAATATCCCTTTACACTTATTATAACTCCAATTAACCCAAGAAATGACTGCAAACATCTCATTCAAAAGTGATAAAGGCCTTCTGGACAGATCCCGTCTGAGCAGCAGTGGCCTAAAGCTAAATTTAAATTTAAATTTTCACACAAGTCAAAACAAATGAAACACCATTATATTCCTCTACTACACATGCTGCATGGATTTACCCCCAATAATTAACAACATGAAAACACAAGTTAAGAAGAAGTCAATTAAAAGGGGCCTTAATGAAGCATCAATGCAGGTTATTATAGAAGCAGCAGGGATCATAAAGCAGCAGGCAGTAGATAGGAGATGTTAGACAAAAGGCTCTCTGTCACTGCTGGACCAGAAAATCAATATGTTGCTGTTGGTCACCACTGTTCTCTCTACTTAACACCTGTAGATCAACATGGAAAACCCTTTATCTTACAACTCTTCCCACCAGCAGAGTAAGATATCTTGACAGCCACTGGCCAGATACTTTTTAAAATTTGGTATAGATGAACATTGCTGCCTTTAGGGGGCTGTTACTTCTTCTGTATCTGTTTTCTTAAGTGTGTTTGGTAGTTGTGATTGGGAGAATGTGTCATACTGAAGCCAAGTAGTGTGCACAATCTGGGGACACACTAATTAGCGATGATCTAGGTGAAATGCTAGCTGTGTTAGCGTGTGTTTAGGTTTCTGAGGGCGATACACAGTTTGAGGGAGCAGTCTGACAGCTGGTTTGCCTCAAGCTTAAAGCTAATTTAAGAATAGAATGGCCCACTAAGTTAAACAGAGAAGGCTGTTGAGGCATGTTAACATGATTGCCCAGTCTCACTGATACACTGTTACATGTAAAAATGCCAAAAATAATAATGATGCTCATGATAATCTTTTTTTCAAATCTACAATCTAGAAAAGAAAACAATAGAGGAAACAGAAAAGGTGGTGGCAAAGATAAAGACAACACATAAAAGCATGTCTAGAGGAGTATAATTTAAAAGGAGATTTACAGGATAACGTTGAATTAACAAGCTTATGTTCCTCAGGCAGGCACGTTCAACGCTGAAGGCCCCTAGCAAAACTGCAATCAGCTTTATTCTTGACTCAAGACTGAGAAAGAGTCAAAAGAGCCCGAGGACCCCAGGCTGACAGGAAACCCAAAAGTCTGAATGTAGCCACAGGCTAGACGTTTCTTTAGCCTACTTTAAATTTGATCATTGAGAAGTGTTGACATCAAGCCAGAGCCCCACAATATTGCACACGTTCACTTTAGCCTGTAGTACACTGGTGCCATTGGTTGACAAAAGCCTGCTCAGTGTTGTCAAAAGTATTGCATTTGTCGGAGGACTCCCCAAGTTATGCAATATCAACGTGTGTCTCAGGTTCTTGATGTGGATGCGTTATGAAAATTTCTCTGGCAATGTGCAAGTCTGACTAATTCATTACCGGCTGTGACAGCCACATCCAACTGCCGAGCAAATCCCTCTCCCTTTATGTGGAGGACGTCTTGATAGGAACTGTAGTCAGTTGGTGAAATAAAACGCCATAAAAGCCTTAGGGGTAGGCTACTTTATAAATCATTAATCATATAATCATATTATGATAATGCCTGGAAACAAATATTCCAAACTCACTGTTGAGCAAAGGACTGCATTGTAAATGTACAGTGCTAGATGCCACACGACTCTGTAAGAACATTGAAGGAATATTTTACAGAACTTGAAATCTAAAGGATTATGGAGTTGTATTTAAGAATACACTTAACAACATATCATCATGGTTTATTGTCATCAACAAGTCCAGGGTTGCCAAATGCATTATAGCTGATAGTATTCTGTAATAAATAATTCTGTTTTCAATGTTTTATAGGTTCAACATCATCAACTTTACTATATATATATATATATATATATATATATATATATATATATAATATATATATATATTTAAAAAGTCTTCTTCTCTGGATTAATAGAATGAAATCAAATCTGTGCTGTTCTAAAGAGGTACCAGATTAGTTCAGTAGTTCAATTTTGTTGAATGTTTATTAAGTTTATTCCACAACTTCTGCCTGTTGCCACAAGATCATATTGTAGTTTCTTCTGACTCAATCCCACATGCAGCGTCCTACTGCTATAAAAACCTTTTTATTTTTTAAATTACACTTTGTGTGCTATTTTTTAAAGACTTACGCTTAGGGCTGAGTGCCACAGACACATTCAGGAAGTTGGAAAGTACTGACACATTGTTGGTTTTGGTCGGTACAATAAAGAAAATGTATAAAAATACCAGCCTTATTCCTTTAATGTAAATCAACGTCAAATATCAATTCAATTTCTACTGATCTCATGAAGTGGCGTATGTCTGACACGCCAATTGGTATGCCGTTATTGTGTTATGAAGACGCACACTTGCTTTTCAGCATGTTTATCAATGCCGTTTGGCCTCCATTGACTTACATTACCTTGCGTTTGCGTGTGAATGGACGCCGTAGCGAGTAGTATGAAAGGGTGAAAATCCACATAGGGAGGTTGGTTGGTTGGGTGGATGGATGGGTAAAACACAGGACTTTCACCCAGGAGAGTGGGCATCAAGTCCCACGTGTGATGTTTCCTTCATTTTCCACGTGTGTTGTTTCCTTACCACATATTTTTTTCCTAAACCCAACCCAGTTCTTCTTTTCCTAATCCCAACTTTTTTTTCTTTTTCCTGCATGTGATGTTAAAACCAACCGTAGCCTTACGATAACACGTAGCCTGGCAAGTGGCGTGTATGTTTACGCAAAGATGATATCACGTTGGCATATGTGTCCTGTCAGTGGTTTTAAGCTCAACCCTCTCACAGCCAAACTGATGAAGGTTTGTGATCACAGAATGAGGAGGAGAACGTGTACAGTTGTGAGGGTGTATGAAAACAGTAAGAGGTCAAAATAGGGAAGGAGAAGAGGAAGGCATAAAAACATTGAGTAGAAGTAGAGACCAATGGCAGGAAAGATGGAAGAAGAGCTGTCATGGCTAAAACAGATGCAGGTGCAGGCAGCAGGGGTGATATGCGTGGTTAAGTGGTGTGCTTGAATGTCAAGGTACAGCTCATGCTGTAATCCCCTTCCTTAACCCTTGTGTTTTCCTCAGTTCAAATTTGACCAATTTTCAATGTTTTAAAAAAAAATCTGAAATATGAATTTCTTTCAACCAAATTGCCCAAAAATAAAATGGATTAAATGGTTTCAAAATAGTGTCCTGACTAAACTTTGACATAAATCAGTCTGTGATCCACTCAACACCCTCTGATCTTAACTATTAGGCAAAAAAAAAATTATAATTTCTGCTCTTTTTAAAAACAAAAACATTTGGTATAATGTCACATAAATGAGGTTTGTTGACCAATGTTCCAAGCATAAGTGTAAAACGTATTATTAAACCAACACAAGTTGGTGTTAGTGGTGCATATAAGTGACCAAATCGTTTTTTGTTTTTTTTAAAAGCATTGGAAAAAACACTAAAAAAGGTTCTTTTCAATTTTGACCTGGAAGGACAACGACTTCATGGATGATGGGAAGACAACACAAGAGTTAAAGCTCCACGATAATGATAATTTGTGGAGATGATACATACTTACAGCATATGCAAGGGACTTTAAATACATGGTGCTATTAAACTTTTACTTGTACTTTTTACTGTCACTTATACCGTCACCTTGAAAGTTTGTTTCAGGGGCTTTCACCACTTCAGTCTTGTGGGGTCTGACCAGTGTTTTGGCCTAAACAAATCTTTGATTGCCTTGTCTCTATGTTTAGGATCAATGTCCTGCTGCATTGTTTTTACAATTGGGATGTTATGTATAAAAATTGGCTATGAGCAACGCTGTCCCTGAAGCTGAAAATCAGCACTCGCAGCCAAAGTGAGTCAAATCCAAACCTTACACAGTCTCAATACTTTTACATCGCACTGTACATATTTTCAAACAGCCGTTCTGCCATCAAGTTCCCCCCTCGCATTCTCATTTCAAACCAATTCAATTTCACTGATGTCAAAAGAGAAGTTGCTTGGCTGTTTGCTGTGGTTTTATAAGCCACAGTCGAGAAAGGAAATATCAGTTTCTAGGAGGCAATAATCTTGACTTATCTGTACAAATAAAGTATGGTACTTTTCTAATTTACTGCAAGGCTTTATTGGATTTAATAAAAAATAGTTAAGTTTCATATAGCAAAGACATTACCAAGTTTTAGAATTCATATCAAACTACAGTAAAAATATAACCCTATTTTGGACAAAGTGTTAAAACTAATTACACATCTACCAGCGGTCTGTTACGCAAGGAAGCAATTTTCAGTCAATTAATCATCAACATTAATTTTAGGGGCAATTGACAGCCATATATGATAGTGGGTAAATGTATACTAATTAAGACACTAATCTAGTTGTTGCAGTTGTCATATTAACACCTGCCTGTCTATGTCAACAGGAGTATTGTGAGAATAACCTGGTTAAAATGCCCTGATTTCAGCTCTTAATTTTCTCTTCTTAAATGTGTTCATGTGTCAAAATGGATACAGGGGTATTTGGAGTGTTTGTTCACAAGGGGGACAAAAAGGTGAGTGATATCAAAAGCCTACATTTTTAAAGTGAATGCTTTTAGACAACATTGTGAATTATACACATTAGGCTTCTATCAACACTCAAAGAAGCAATAACAAAACACATTTCTCAGTGATTCCTTGTGCCAAATTGTCGGTATTCTCGATGTTAACTGAGCCCAGTCTAATCAAACATACCCCTGCTGGTGAAACCACTTTCATTGGAACTGTGTGTATGCTTAATTGAACTATTACCGCAATATTTGTTATCACAGTAACAAGCATGCCCTTGCAATGTCCCTATCATGTAATCAAAACAAGTCCAACCAGTTATGTTCAAAAAATTACCTCCAAAATGTGATTGTTATAGGATCATTTAAATGTTGTCAAAGCGTATTTTGTTACCTGTTATCCCCCCCAATCCCCAGTGGAAAGTGCAATTCGCTTCAAGGGCTGAGAGACACATGTCAGCCACACCTGCTTCATTCTTACATAAGATAACGTGAGTACAGAGAAATACGAGGCTGGAAAAAGCACACATGGTTGACACCGTATAGCACATTCACACGATAATACTCATTATTACAGGAGTGTGCAGTCAGTGAGGGGAATAGGGAAGAGCAGCTGCATTGTGGGTACAGTAGTGCACTAGTGTGGGCAGATAAGGGCTGTACTGGAGAAGTGGTGTGAGATTTAAGATGAAGTGGCAAATATTGCAACAGAAAGGTGGGAACATAGACTTCTATTAGTGACAGTGAGTGATCTGTAGATGTAATGGAACAGAATGTTTTGATTTATCTGTTAAGGTTCATGGACAATGGCAGAGGGTATGAAGGGTAACCCATAGTTTAAGGGCAAATACCTGGATGAGTAACCGTGCAGATCCATTTTGGCAACACGACCGAAGTGTGGTGTCGCGACGTAATACATCCATGGTTGATGCTCCACGCCCTTGACCGGCAGCTGATGGGACAAACGCGTCACGTGGGTCTGGCTATTCCTGAATTTCAAAATGACCATCATAGCGGCTCGTTGAGAATACGATCTCAACGATCTCAAATAGTTCACCGAAACGGGTTTCTGAAAACATTTTAAGCGAGAAATAGGCCATACAGTTGCTGAATCTGTCTTCATTTCAGATCAACAAAGGTTAGTTTGAAAGATTTTCGTCTACTTCTACTGGATAGTCATGTTGTGTTCAATGGATTCATTTTTTAAAAATGCAGCGCCGCCTTCCCAGGATGCTTTGCGGGCGTGTTAAAGTCGCTTGACGTCATACACCCGCGACGCAACTATTCAGTAGAAGTAGACGAAAATCTTTCGGAAAATACGAGATCGTATTCTCAAGGAGCCACCATGATGGTCATTTTGAAATTCAAGAGTAGCCAGACCCACGTGACGCGTTTGTCCAATCAGCTGCCGGTCAAGGGCGTGGAGCATCAACCATAGATGTATTCCGTCACAACACCACGCTTCAGTCGTGTTGCCAAAGTGGATCTTATATTAAGGTGTTGAACTTGCCTTGCCATTCATTTAATAGCGACAAATGGGAGTCGGTACACGACTATTTTAGGTCAAGACATTGCTTTCTTACAGTATTGTAATTTGCATTATGTATATTCAATTTGTTTCTCAAATATTTTTACTTTACTTGGATTTTGCTGGAGAAATGGATACCACAAGTAGGTGAAAAACACATTCTGTATAAACTATAAATTGCATGGTGGCCCAATGGTTGTAGCATGGTGGCCCAATGGTTAACACTGTGGCCTCACAGCAAGAAGGTTCTGGCTTTGAATCTAGGTCGTTCCGGGCCTTTCTGTGTGGAGTCTGTATGTTCTCCCCATGTTTGCGTGGGTTTCTTCCGGGTGCTCCGGTTTCGTCCACCATCAAAAAACATGTACTAGGTTCTCCAGTCAGTGCCCTTGATCAAGGCACTGGCTCAGATCTGGAATTGGTCCCCGGGCGCTGTAAATGGCTGCCCACTGCTCCCTTGAGGGATGGGTTAAATGCAGAAAAGGAATGTAGCTACATGTACCTGTATGTGACCATCAAGTACCCTTACCTTTAAATAGTACAAAAAAGTGCACATCTAAACTGGCTAACCCTAACGTCAACAAGTTGGAATATTGTCATTATCACAATCTGATTTGTTTTTCATATATTCAGATACCGCTATTATCGTGAACTCTATGATATGGAACATCCCTACCTAATATACAATTTCACTAAAATGAATCATAAACAATGATTTGTAGCCCACACAAACAACCTTTTTGCCATTTGAAAACCATCACGTTGGCAACAGTAATGATTTTAGCAGCCATCACCTTGGCTCCTATAATCATTACCCTATTCAAACCATCATCAACAAAGTCCTTTATAATGCAAGGTAGGTTTGTGCTATACAGTACTGCAGATCAGACTATACTGAATAATGATGAGTCCTCAACATCAGAGATGAGGGTTAAGGTTAGGGTTAGTTGTGTTGTGTAGAACAGTCCAAGTCCAGATGTTGAGAAGTTGAGGGAGGCAGCATGTTTTGTAAAATTATATTGAATAAAAGCAGGGGTTTATATAAGCCTTTGTCCAAATATAATGTTATTACAGGAAGACAATTTGCAAAATGATGAATACAAATATATGTCCATTGTGTCTTCTTGCAGGGCCACCTGAGAGTCTAAAACACTTATGTAACTTTCCCAAGTATCATCATACTATTGATGTATTTGGTCAGCAATAGTGATATTTGTGTTGTCAATATTGCCTTGTCTTAGAGAAACTCTACACCAGAAAATTAAGTTTATCACAAAATCCATCCATGTAAAGTCTGTGGGACTGCCGTGTTTTATTAAGTTAAATGTTTAATTGTCCAATACAAAAGATATCATGCATGAGAGAGTTAAGAGGTACAATGACTGAGCTCCACTGAGCTGAAAGAATTGTGAGGGAAAGTGGAAAGTTGAATGCCTTTGGACTGCAGATGCTCTAAGTTCTTTTTGATATGACTGCACCAACATCTCCCTTTCCCAGATTTAATGCTTGTTGTTCTTTGAGTAACTGGCGTCCATTTGGTTTCCATGCTTTTGTTTGTTTAGCTTGTGTCCTTCACTGCTGCTACACCCGGCTCCCTAACTGGTGTGGTAATGCACTGTAGTCCAGCTGTGTTCTGAGTATCCAAACAAATTAATAATTAAAATGTTTTTAGAAAAGGCTGGGATAATAACCTGCATAGTGTTTCTCCTCTTTGGCAACACACCACCCTTTTTCTCTGAAAATAAAACCAGAGAAGCTCTGTGCAGATGCAGTTATTCCTGCAACATCGACAGGGGATCCCAAGAATAACAAATTAACGTTTTCGTTTCATTGTTTCTCTTTGCTTAACAAGTTTTAGTTTGCTACACCCCCCGTATCTTGAGTTAATAAAAAGGCAAATGTTAATTCTCAACTGAATTTTCTCCATAACCAAAGATTTTCATTAAATCAAACCCTATTGGCATTTTTCCACAATAGCCAGTCAATGTATACATTCAGTAAAAATGACCTCTCTACAGTATATATTAGCTTTTATTTGTAGTGGCGGAGTCCGCCATTCCTGCGCTGGATTCAAATTTCCTACCTACACAAGGAATTCACAGGGAACGACGCAGTATGTATCCAGTACAATTATAGCACATTGATACCAGCGTCACTGTTTAATATTTACTCTTTACAACATATCAGAGCTGTATTAAGTTACTGTTAATGCAAACGGAACATCCTACTGCTTCAATTTAAACAATTTAAACTGGTGAAACACAGAGCCGCTGTTATTGTGACGAAGCCACAGGAGACGCAATGTAATTGTCATCATGGTCATCGCGGACCTTCCATGTACAGCCCAAAAAACAAACAAAATAAAAAGCACCTACTACGCACGGTCCAGTTGTTCCACACTCCGGTATAGTTGGTGCACCGCTATGCACATCTAGCTGGATTGCCAAGAAGAAGAAGAAGGAAAAGAAGAAAAGAACCAAAATGAATGCTTCTTTTAATAAGAGGTTGTGCGAGGAAATGCGCCGATACCCACAGTTATTACAAATTCCACCAACTGGAAACGATCATGAAGTGTGGATCGGGAAATTCACATGCGTGAAACGCCAGACCGACGCGGAGCCTCAATAAGGCATGACTGGAACCGCCCGTGCATCTCAGTGACCGGTCAAGTCTGTGAACATGGAACCGTATTTTAACAATTGTTTTTTGCCTTAACCACAGTCTTTTGCTATCGTTAAAAATAGCATAGTTGCCATGTGCTGATATTGTAGAGAATCATTTCTTTTAAAAATGCTAACATTGGATGAAAAAAAAAAAAATCTCTGAATGTAATCAAGGGGTTTGCAGAATCGTCCAATATTGATGTTCCTGACCAAGGTCCCCATCGCAATGTACTTTCCTCTACTTCTTTAGTTATGTATTACCACGCAGCTTGTTTTATATCTATAATTTCTGAAATATGTAATGATGGCAAAACAGGCAGGTGAATCTATAAAACTATTTAAGGTGCAACGCATATTGTAGATCATGTGTTATTACACTCTTGTCATAAATCAATGGATACACAGGGTAAATCAATATTATAATAGGATGCCTACAGTCATATTAAAGGCCCTTCTAACCTCATGTAGGTAGGGACATTGTACAGACGGGATAAGGAAGGAGCTGTTGCTGTTAATTGGGACTCTAGATGCACACCAAATCAATCAATCAATCACAAATGGAAACCTGAATAACTCATATGCTGTAATGTGTGGGAGATAGCAGGTGCACTATTTTTGACCACAGACAATCATAGCAATGGGTAATACAATCATCTACAAGTTATGCAGCTGGTCCAACAGCTACACACTGCTCATCTGTTCCGGGAGGGGAAAGCTGACTGGCTTCTGTTTATAGCCAGAAGAGTTCAGCAAGGCATCCTGGAACATAAGCCTGCTTTATTGTCTCACACTTGGGGAATTTTGACTCAGACTCAACATTCATTTGAGTAAATTTGGGTTTCAGTGCAAGTACTGACTTTTAAAACGAACAAGTAATTTCAAAACATACAAGACTTTGTAGCTTGCTAAATTTTGATAGATGTGTTTTTTCTTCTATACGATGTTAGGGTTAATGATATATATTTTTTTCTTCTGTTCTTTAATTTAATAATCCATAAAGTGACAGGACAAATACAATGCGCTGAGCAAAATATTTCAATAAAAGTAGACAACATGTCATCAGCACCAATTGTCTATTTAAGGCAATGAAACCTCAAATTAAAATTAGACAGTATGCAGCCATATTAAGCCTGACAACTGAATATAAAAAGAGTCCAAAATACAACATTAGAGGAAGGATTGTTAATAAATCGGCAGATTGTTATTTGCAACATATTTGTGTTCAGGCCTTTTCAAACATGGACTCATGTTCTTATGTAGCGGAATGAAGAATCATGTTGGCACTAGTTCCTGCATGCCATCAGCTGATAAGTATCAGCTGACTCTAACAATCACCTATCAGATAAAAAAAGGTAATTAGGTGGTCTTGATAATCTGACAAGCTCACACTGTTACGCCTGTGATTATTCATGTCACTGCTTCTGTTATGGGTCTCACGCCACACGGACTCTCCCATGCTGCTTGGATTCATCTGTTGAGCGCCCTCAAATGCAGAGCATTTTTCCACCAAGTGCATCTGGACATCTATTTGCAATAAATAGTCCTGAATCCTCTGATGTAAATGTCTGACTGAACTGCCTGGCCTCTTGCAAGAGCACTGAACAAAGTAGTGGTTTTAGCAGTCCACTGTAACCCCATTGGTTATATACTAGACTTCACTACAACTGATCTCTATGTTCACCAAGTTCAAGTGATTTGACGGATTGTTGGATATAATGAAAAAATATAGCTTTAGGACACTATGAAGTTATATTTACACTGGGCATTCATTACTAGACAGTTACAGTAGGCACACCAAAAATCCAATGAAGATTTCACATCGTAAGCAACCAACAGCTATTGGCTCATGATTAAACGGCCCAGCACACAGAAAATAAAAAGAAGCTCTGAGAGCTATTGTGACGGACTAGCGCTAGCCCGGCTGCTTATTGTGTTAGCGGTTAGCTCGCTAGCTACCGTGGTATGCCAAATAAGCTTGAGACTGCGAGTAGTCACTACTGTACATCACCAAGCCTCTAGAACTACACATTTTTGCAAAGATGCGCTGAAGAATTTCGCTGTGCCACCTCCTGGTGTGACCGGGCCTTTAGTATGCATGTAATGCTAAAGCTATGCTATGCATGCTAAAGAAGGCAAGAGGTGCCCATATTTTAAGAAAATCTGTCCTGTCTGTCTGTTTGTCACTTCCACCCAGGTTACTGGCTGGCTACTTTAAAAAAAAACATGTACCATATCAAAAAAGGCTCCAGGCTCCCACTGTTCACAAAAGTTATTAAAGAAACACTAACAATCTGCCAGTGTAATAATGAGGTCTGAAAATCAGATTTCCATAAAAAAATGTAAAATTAACTAGAGAAGTGAGAATTTACAAGAATTCACTTTAATAAGTTGGTATTGTAACCTGCTTCATTCTGTCTTGTTTTACGACGTTGAAATTCATTTCTGAAATTCCTTTTTTTACCTCCCTAATTCAATAACACATTTTATTCTGCAACTGTCTGTGAAACTTGCAGACCAACCCTTTGCACTGCCTTCAAATTAGAGGTATTGGCCTCTGAGAACATAGTTCCCCTGGTATTTCCACATTGTGGGAGTGGAAAAGAGAGGAGCCCAGTTTATTTGAACAGACACAAGGGCGGACGATGATTGTCTATTTGGATGACTACTGCAGAGATCTTGAATAATCAGAACTTTTGACATCTCCGACACTAAGATTAAGGGAGATATGAACCACTGGCCTTCTGACTTGACAGTTCAGAAACCAATCCTTCATTCACTAAACAAAATGGGTAAATGTCCTGGCATATAAGGGCTGAATGAGCAGTTCAGAATTCACAGTGTGTGGCAATAACTATACCCAGATCAACAGAAATCACAGAATCAGACCAGCTGATGTTATCTAACACACAGTAGACACTACACAACGTATAAAATGCTTACCATTTAGGGGTAGAGCCTTGTGGGATGCCTGTTTTTGGCACATGGCTTCAACAGAGCAGCTACTTTGGTGTTCCAAATACTGTACTTGACCTTTAATTAACTAAACATCAAACATTTTAATTAAATCAAACAACAACAAAATAGGTTGTAATTTTCATATTTAACCTGTTTTGTTTGCTGAGTTTTTTTCCTGCTAAATGTCTGATGATGTGCCTTTTTTACTGTCAGCTTACAGTATTTAAAGCATATAAACTTCAGAATAATCTACCGATGCACTGTTTCCACTGTTCTCTGGAGCTGACTGTGGTTGGAGGGGATTTCTTTACTTTGGACAGCAGGGCAAATTCCGTTATAATATACTGTATACTGAGAGTATTCATCTGTGGCTTGTCTTTGCACCTTTCTGAGACAAAATGGCCACCATTTTCAGTGAGTATGTTTACATGCACACTAATATTCCACTATTATTCAGAATATGACAATATTCCGAATTTGATACAGGTCATGTAAACAGCATATTCTGGTTGGATATTCCGAATATAGCTCTTTTCCGAATATGGCATTTTCCAATTAAGACGTGGGATATTCCGGTATTATTCGGGACGAACATCAAATATGATTTTTGGGCAAAAGTCAAAGCCCTAATATGCGCACACATCGCTATGCTGACCTTTTCAAGAAGCTGGTTGAAGGAACGAAAGAGGGATGCTGTGTTCGCAAGGTCCAACAAGTCCACCACCGCTGGCAAACTTTGAATAAATCGTATTTTGCACGGCTACATGTAAACAGGAATATTAGTGGAATATTCACTTTCATTGGCCATGTAAATAGCTTAGTTGGAATATCATCTTTTTCGGAATAAGGGCAAAAACTGGAATATTATGTGCATGTAAACATAGTCAATGTCAATGGTAGAATTTGAAAAAGCCTTCTCAGACCCTATAGTATTATTCATTTCAATGCTTGTCTAGCATAGCTATGTCTTAACATGTCTGTGGATTACGTTGTCTAACATCTTACATCCAGCTGCGTTGCCTTTTGGCTTATGCTGATGATGATTGAGAAAATTCACAGAGTCAGTGACCACACTACAGAAAGTGTCTATTTTTGTTTTCAGTCAATGTACATGTCTTTACCTTTATATTACAGTAGCTATACTGGGTTTCCAAAAGGCATTCAGTGCATTGCCATTCCCAAGACAGGAAGGACATACTGTGTGTGTTTTTTCCACTGGGTGACACTTCACTTCTGCATTAGGTGTAGGGAGTAGGTGGGGGTATGGTTATTAACATTTCCTTTAACACCATAGCTCTTCAGGCATTAAAGTTTCTTACTGTGTTCAAAGCCAATAAAACTATCGTTAGCTAACTTCATACTGCATCATTACCGGCTATTATGTTCCCATCTGAAAATGTAGAAACTATGACATTTAATTAATAATAAATGGCTTGCCTCCCCAATACATCATATAGGGCACATTTCAAACTACATATCTGTCCAATTCATGTCAACACTGCCCACACCTTTCTAAAGAGCACCAGCAGCTTAAAGCGTGTGCTGTGTCATAAGCAAGGTGAATTATGGATTCAAAATTTTTTTAGAGAATACATGACATATTTGAATGCCAGCTCGAGCTTCTGTATCACTGCCCCAAACATATCAGATAACTGAGTGTTACAGCTGCTTAATGGATCATGTCTAATGAATTGAAGGGTGGAACTTTGAAATTCAGGAAAGGTCACGTGTCCCAGTTTAATGGGCTCGTGCTAATAAAAGACACATTAAAGTACCAGATATTTTAATGGGGTTTTGGTGTGATATTCTTCCCAGACTTTGCAAGACAAGACAGCACTTATCCTGGCTTATCTCATGGATGACTGTTACGAGATATTGTTCAAAGGAGATTACAAAAGATGGTTACCATGGCATTTGCACAGGCGTTTCCTCCAGCTTTACTTTGCTCACGGATAATGGGTCAGGTCAAGCTATTCTCTTGCTTTTCTCCTCCTTGGTTGTGATGTGACTGAGTGCTGGGTCATTTTAACCTCCCTTTTCTCTGATTTGACATCTTTACATCTTCAATTAAAATCTTCAAGCCTCCAGTACAGCAGCCACACCATTAACCCAAAATACACTAAATGTTTTATGTAAATAAAACATTTAGTGTATTTAAATGTCACACGTAATGTCTCATATTTATGTGTCTGTCTTTGTGTTATAAATGTGCAGCTTTCTGGACAGCAAGTCAGTGGAACTTGTTGCCGGTGCAGCAGTGAGACTACAATTTACGCCCAATCCCAATGTCCAAACTTTCAGTTCAACAGATATTACAGATGTCGATGAATGTCCTTGTTACATCTCTAAGGGCTTAGGGTACTCCAACACTAAAAAAAATTGGTGAGCAAGAGGGCTCTCCTGTGGACCTTTTGAGCACTTGAAACACACTGTTTTTTTTCCCGAAGTGCACAATCCTGCAGACACAAGGGACTGACCCACAGTTCATAGTGTTGTGACATGAAAAACAGAAATGAGATGGGAAATCTCAGAAACAAGCCCAGAAAAAAATAGAAATCATGGAAGGTGCTGGCATGCTGACAATTTGATACAACAGTATTACTATTGTACAAACAGCAATCATTTTTAATTATTAAATTGGGCCCTCACTTCAACTGCCAATTAAATACCTGACCCCTGGTCATGTGATGCCCATCCCTTATCCCTGAAATTTTCATTTCAATGTTTCAATGGTTCAATGTTTCCGCTATAGAGTGGACATTGCAATTGGATCACTATTACATCAAATGATCTGTGGGTTTAAAATAGCAGACTGACTTCACCAGTGATCCCTGCGAAGATGATGTTATGGTCGAGAACAGAACATCTCTCCAACCTCCTCTGAGTCACAGCCTGGATCTGCTGTTCATTAAAAGCATATGGCAAAGGCACTTTGAGTGCAACTGTATTATATGATGATATATAATTAGATGAGAATACATAATATTTTTGCACTTTTCAAAGTGTGAATCCGTTATTGCTAGGAGACCACTCATTTCTTAACACTTTTTTCCAGTGCAGCCTCTTGATGTGATGGCAGCACAATGGCACTGCACAGCTTGTAATGTTTTTGGTATGAGGAGTTTGTGAGAACATTTACTTGGACACAGATTTGATTTGTTTTTTTACAGAGGAAGACAAGATACTCTGGTAGCATCATAATTTGGAAGGACTGAAAGTGCTAAAACCATTCAATTAAAATGGACAGTGATAAAAAGCAGTGACCAAACCACAGACAGATACAAACAAGCTGAAGTAAAACATGTATGCACAATTGGAATACAATAAAACTGTAGCTGCCTTTGATAAATCACAGCATATTCACGTGTTTTTTCATGCGTCTTTTCTGTGCAGAATAAATAACTTACACCTCTAAAAACACCTATTAATCATACTTTTGTTCCTACTCAGATGGCCACAGTGAAATGAAGAAGCAAGTGCCACTTTAGTTTACCATCATTTACCACCTAAATTGTATAAAGCACATCCTAAAGCTGCAGTTGTTAAGTCCAAGAGGCCTATGCCCATCCAGCACCAGCGGCCTTCTAACATAAAGTAAGTCTTTATATTGGCTCATTCTATCTCAAAGCAAGGCTTATTGACTCAGTGGAACAGAACATTTGGTTTATCAAATGGAAAAAATGTAGTTCATCCACACAGCACTACAGCATCAGAGAGCTGACTAAAGGGCAATTTCACCAACTGGAAAACTCATGGTCTGCATATGACCCATGTGTTGTTTTGAAGTTTACCGTGTGCACTTCAATCCACAACCATGCACTGAGCCATCAGTTAGCAGCTAACAGAAATGAGGCAGATGAAAATTGACATGTCCCATATCAAAGTACTAATAAGGAATACAAGTGTTTCATTTATTTTACTGCTGCCATAATAAGGTCATCAATTTAAAATTAATCTTTCAAAAGGTGCTGTAATCGATATGCAGGTGAAAAAGTGGTCTGGGATTTCCTCCACACAGCTCTCACAGAATGTTCCCCAACTCGTCAAACACCAACACGTTGTCACGGGCCTCTGCGTCTGATACTGACGCACAAGGCACTCACATGCACTAACATGCATGCATGGCCGGACCAGCTATAGAAACAAAGAAGCTCAGATTACCACACACACACACACACACACACACACACACAGCGCGTGGCACTATCTTTTGGGGACCCGTCATTGACATAATGCATTCGCTAGCCCCTTACCCTAACCTTAACCATCACAACTAAATGCCTAACCTTAACCCTTACCCTCACCCTAACCATAACATAATTCTAACCCTAATCCTAAAACTAAGTCTTAACCCTCAAACAGCCCTTTAAAGTTGTGGGGTCCAGCATTTTGGCCCCACAAAGCTGTCCAGACCCCACAAGTATACTGTATTCCCAGTTTTTGGACACACACAGGGAGTGTGGCATTATTCTCTGCTCAGGGAGCCATTACTCAACTGGCTATAAATCTTTCCATAGCAAATATTTGTTTACTGCTATATCAATGTTCTATATATCGAGTACAGCCATTCAACCAAAAATGTAATGAACCAGAACTACAATACCCTAAAGTTGGGACAGTGCAATACCAATGTAAAATGATCTGAATGTCCCTTTTAAATGCTGGGCATGGTGATGGAAATAAGCACTGATATTTGCCAAGGCTTCTCTCTCTCTCTCAAAAACAGCTATACAGCGTATGTATATAAACTATAAAACACCCCTGTCCTCCTTTACAAAAGCTCCAGTTTTTATCCTGTTTATGGAAGATAGAATGTCACATTGAACACCTTCGGACACTCACCTTGCTCACCCAAATATACTTCATTAAACATTAATACCTAACACGTATTGTTCTAGATTGTAAGTCTTCACTTCATGTTGTCATCCAAACCATTAAGCCGACATTCTTTCTTTTTTATTCCATTGCTCACCACAATATTAGCTTTATTGGCCCTCTGCTGTAGTTTATTGGATACAGTACTCGGGGAATGGTAGCAGTCGGTATCTCTTCTTGGAGATTAAAATAAAAATGCTGGCAGTTTTAAAAGTTACAGTATGTGTATTAACTGCTGTTTGGTTGATTTTAGTATGTGTGATGTCACTGCATTACATCCCTGTAAAGCAGAGGATCATCCTTCAATTTAATGCCACCAAATCTTCCATGCCCACTTTCAAGTGAATAACTAGACACAAAATGGACCCATTTCAGCAATAGATAATCAAATTATTATCTTGGAAGGAATACAGGTTTTAAATGTTCCCAAGAGACATTTCAATTTTGGGTTGTGGGAACCATTCTGCCCAATCTTTGCTCTATGTACTTTTCTTCTCTTATGCAATTACAACATTTGGATTAGGGAAAGGTATGGCATATATGCATGTCATGCCAAGTCTTCCAATTATTCAGCCATGTTCTGTTCTATCTGAGTAAGTGCCCAAATGCAAGTAACCAGATTGACATGGCGCCAGCTTAAGAAAGCAATCACAACTATTCCAACAGTACATGAACAAGAGTAATACCACATTCTGCAAAAGTCTCCTATATCACTTTATATGTGTTCTGATGGATTTTAAATGTCACTCGTCCATAGCTACAGGCACCAAATCAGTGAAGAAAAAAAAAAAAACACATTTATTCCCTCAGAATAAAAATATACCATTTCTCATCCATGACCTGTCAGAACAGAGGTCCTGTTGTCTGCCATTAACTGAGCACTGCCCAACCACCACTGAATATTAATGGAGCCTTTCCCTGGATCATCAGTGTGTGTGCATTTAATTCACAATCCTATCTGCATCTTCTAGGGCACCGGCTGTGTGTGTGTGTGTGTGTGTGTGTGTGTGTGTGTGTGTGTGTGTGTGTGTGTGTGTGTGTGTGTGTGTGTCAGAGTGCGTTGTGGGTTTGTTCATGAGACAGGACACATCTTCTGAGTTCAAGACCTGGCACTCTGATTGAAATGAGTTCTATTGCAGCAGAGCATGTGTGTCTAATCAAGCAGTAATACAGCCATCAATTACTAAAAGCGTTATCAAAATAAAACCTATACCAAGGGAAAGAGGACACTATTGAAGTACAATAGAGAAGAGCACCCCGTCTGATTGACAGTCTGCATGATGAGTTTATTCCAATGAAATCACTTGAATATCATCTCGTTAGCAGCATGGTTAAAACGACAGAATACTGATGCTGAAGGCACAGAGTGATCATGTTCAGATGTGACAGCTTATCAACAGGCAAGGCCAATCGAAGGCTCCCACAGAAGGGAAGAAAATATGTGCTATAGCAACAAAGTGGCACGAGGATTTACACTGAAATCTCATTCCCCAATTGTGACAGTGCGTCAAGATGGATAACGTGCGCAATGTGCGAAGTCACCAAAGCGTACAGACTGCGCACACATAAAACCCATGATAGACAGAAAATCTCCAGTCACGTTTAGGAGGTAGCGGTGGACATATGGCTTACCTAAAAAGACTCGATGCCAGCACAGGAATTATAATGATGACGATGATGATGGCCAGTCCATCTAAACACGATTCTTCTTTTCTATCCTCTGCCGGTGTGTCTATGATGTTTTAACTAGGCCATTTCTTCCCTGATCGCGATTATTTCTCAGGAGGGGAACGCGTCGCAGGCTTTCGCACATCAGTACACCTTCTCGGTGTCCGTCTTTCTCCGGCTTTTCCAAAAAAAGCACACCTCATACTGCCCCCTCCTCCTCTCATCCCTCTCTGACAACACCCAGCTCTGTTCCTTATCCACAGATATTGGACTTTTACAATGTTGAGATGCAGCAGCGAGTGGGATTCAAACAGAAAAAAAGCGCTCACAGTAAAATAAATGCGTAACGCTATAGCGTCAAGACTCTGCGCGTCTCCCCCATTTGTCCATGCTGATAATAATCCACGGTATGTGCCCCCACGGCACCGCGAGGGCCTTCAAAAACACGGATTGTTTGACTTAAAATGTGAAATAGCGCTCTAGAAAGACACCCCACAAAATCAGGTGTCCAATCTCTTCTTTGCGCGCTTGCGTGGTGCTCTCTCTCTCTCTCTCTCTCTCTCTCTCTCTCTCTCTCTCTCTCTCTCTCTCTCTCTCTCTCTCTCTTGGTTTCACTTGGTAGGCTATCTGATGCACTTCACAGAAAATAGAGGCTCAGACTGGGAAACAACGCGAGGAGCTTCCGTTTAGCCTTCATGGTGTTAGAATAGCACCATAAGTGCTTGAAATATTAGGAAGCAGTGATATTATGTTAAAGCCCGATGCCAGCACCGAAGAGGATCCCACGGCTTGTGCTTCAACAGTCTCTCTCTCTCTCTCTCTCTCTCTCTCTCTCTCTCTCTCTCTCTCTCTCGACACTACTTGCAATATATCTCACTGCTAGTTGTCATGACGAGGGTTGCGACGCATGATTTAATGAACATGTGTCTTCTCTGCTGAGACATGTGAAAGAAGAAAAAAAGGATTTGCTTTGATTGTTTTTAGATGAGGATCTGCACCAGGCTGACGTCAGATGCTTTTTTTGTGTGTGCTTTTTTTTGGCGCCAGGCTTCTGTGCATTTCACAACGTTATAACGCTACTTTCACTAGCCTAGTATACTTGTAATAATAAAATAACGATAAAAGATTAACTACTACTAATAATAATACAAGATTTATTCCTACTATATATTTCAATATCTCCATATAATGTATGAAACATACTGTGCCTATTTATATTGGTATAGGTCCCATAGATTTTAATTTTTTTCTGTAAAGGAGCCAATTTGTTATTTAACTGTACATTTCCTGTAGTGGACTTTTAGGGGAAATTGGAGACAGTGTTCATTTGGTACACTTGGTGACATATTATCACCTTATGAGTTAATGTTGGGAGCTGTTAGCAAACAGTTGTCTAGAGTTTACACATAGAAGACATGGAGCAAAATTAGCATAATTTGAAGTTGTGTCAAACGAATACATTTGTTAGAATAGCTACTCTCTTTTAGCTCTGTTTTGCTCTCCACCAACTCCTGAGGGAAATATCTGGCTCTTTAGCTGCTAAATGCTCCACTGTGTTCACCAGCTAGACGCTAACTTTGTCTGCTGTTCACTTCAAGTCTTCGAGCTAGTGTCCAAGTCAAGTCTTACGTGTTACATAGGTAGGTAATAGGTGAAGCAGGGAGGGGAATAACATTCAGCTGAATAACATTCCGTTGAATAACATTCAGCTCATCAGATGTTTCCTAAAAATTAAGATTGTTCACGAGTCCCGCATCTCGAGTCTCAAGTCAAGTCTAAAGTCACATGGGGACTTAATTGCGACTCAAGTCCGAGGCTAAAACTCGAGTCCCCATCTCTGGGTTGAGCAGTCAGAGTAAAACAAACCAGTAAAGCAGACCATAAAACCCCAAAAATGAACTGAAAGATGCTAAAATATAGAGCTGAAGCAAACTGCTGAGTCGTGTTATAATTAGTGTTCATCACTACGAGCGACCTCTTACAGACAATTAGTAATTTGATCTATTAATACACAATTATTAATTCTAGCCACATTAAGTAATTCCAATCAGTTGTGAGTGTAAACCAGATAATCTTTTTGTCGATGCACAGCGGGTCAACTGAACATGCAAAAACGGGAAGTTTGTCAATTACACTAGACTGCAATCTCTATATTTGTCGATATGTATGTTTTTAAAGAACAAATGAGTGAACATTTTCTTAATTACGTAACTAAATATGATCCTACTACTGTGAGCTTCATCACACTGGGACCATGGCAGTGATGGAGTACTTGAGTCCTGGACTCGGACACGAGTCTGACTCGAGTCGATATTCTCTGGACTTGTACACTAATGACTTGGACTCGAGGCTTTATAAAATTGGACTCAATGATTCATTAAATAGGACTCGGAAGTTGGATTTTATGACTACTTTTATGTATATTAGGCAGTGATGGAGTACTCGAGTCCTGGATTTGGACTCAAGTCGCTATTCTTTGGCCTTGTGACTTGACTCAGACTCAAACTCAGGTAATGGTGACTCGACTCAGACTCGACAATGACTCTTTGGTGACTTGGACTCAAACTTGATTACTGGGGACTTGAGACTTGATTCGGACTCGACAGTTGGTGACTCAACTACAACACTGGACCATGGTAACTCTGCTGGAAAATGGTGGATTGCCTCCTTTGAAATGAGAGTTCAAGTATTTTGGGTTCTTGTTCACTAGGGAGGGTAACATGGAGCATGAGATCCACAGGCAGATCACTGTGACGTCCACAGTGATGCGAGTGAAGGGGAAGCAGAGTCTGAAGGTGACACTCTCAATTTACCAGTCATCGATCCACGTTCCAACATTGCAACTCTCACCTATGGTCGTGAGTGAGATGCTGAAATCAAGGTTACGAGTGGCCGAAACAAGTTCCTTGTGCAGGGTGACTGACTCGTAGGAACAAAGTGAAGAGCTCAGACATACAGAAAGAGCTCAAAGCCAATGTGCCTTTGTGCCAAATGTAGCCAGTTAAACCATTCGATGAGGTCGCCCCCGGGACACCTCAATGGATATCCCCTGGGCATGTCTAACTGAGAGGTGATACAGGGCAGAGCACACTAGAGTGATGAAATATCCCATTTAGCCTGGGAATGCCTCAGAATGTCTCTGGAAGTAGAAGATGTGGCTCGGCAGGAAGACATCTGGGCTCCTTAGCCTGCTTCCCACACAACCCAAACCACATTATGCAGCAGAGAATGGATGGATGGATGGATAGATACATACATACATAAATGGATACCAGAGTCTACTTAGCCATTAGTTTGATTGGATCCACAGTACAAAGTATTGGTTTTTTTCTGCACTTCTCACTCAATGTCAAATTTCATAACAGATTTCATACATGCAATTACATGCAAAATCTCAAATTCTAAATTAATGTCACGTTTTTATTACATAAACACCATTTTACTTTTCAGTGTACAGTGGTGCTACTGTACATGTTAATAACAGTAAGTGTGCATAAATACTGTGCAGTTGTGAATGAACCAAGGCCCTATATTTAACGGAATTATCCATTAAAATATAGAAAGCTCAAAAACAATTGTATTTAATTGTGAAAACATAATAAATATCCACCTGATTTAGCTTGCACTTGTATTTGACTATAATTTGCTCTGTTTCTTACAACTATTTTTCTACTATCACAAGTAGCCTATAAATAACTGTAACATAACCTAAAACTGCCCCAGATGGAATGGTTTGTCAGTTTTAGTGTTTGCTTTAGTTTCCAAGTTATGTTCAGAAAGATGTATTATTTTGTTCGCTTTTATGCATCGAAAAGATAGTTAATTGAATTACTGTTTTTTTTCTTCCTTCAGATAAGAGTTTAACAAGGAACACATACTTTCAGAAAAATGTTTCTTTCACAAATTTGAAATCAAATACTGTGTCAGAAACTTTTTTTAAGAAAAGTAACAAGTCAAACCAAGCTGGAATAGCTAATAAAAAAGACATTGTTGTGTCGATAAATAACTGACAGTAATGATATAGGGCTAGAAAAGCCTTGAGAGCAGAATCTCACTCAAATGCCACAGGCTGTTAACAACAACCACCTCTTCCTATGGGTCAGTATGGAGGAAAACCATTTTTCTATAGTCCTCATGCAGAGGACAAATCCCAGGTGCCGAGTTAGAATGAGAGGGGAGATACTGTAGGTGCCAAGGTCCCTGGGGCTCGGACCATTTATCATAGGTTAGGGAGGAGATTAAAGAGCCAACAGCTGCATGACTATCATCTGCTTACTGAATATGATTAACAACAAAACAGTATATGTCCAGACTGGCCCTGGAGTTTTTCTGTCACAAACTGTGAGTGTTTTGTGTTGTTTTTCAGGATTTCATCACAATATCAATCTTTTCATCATCATCTGACTTGGTGGGAGAATAGTACAAATGTAGCACTGCTGAAATAAATTGTAGGCTTGCATTCAGCGGGGTGATATAAGCTAATTTTTTCCTAAATCAAGGTTGTGCATTCTGCTCCTGTGGTCTTTGGTCGTAAGACTTGAAATGCAGGGGAATGTGGTATGTAATTGAAAGAATTGATGAGGCAGAAGGACAGTTTGAATGCCTTTGATGTGCATTTAATGGAGCATGGTGTGCTGAAGTTTGCACTTGGTATACCTCAATGTTGTCCCAAAAAAGCTAATATCAAAAGCCCAGTATAGATAGATACTTTAATAGATAATCAGGAGACAAGGTTGCTGCTTTAACTGAGGGTTACAAATCTGTGCATCAAAGCAACACCAAAGAGACTGAGTGAAGCCACAGGATCCAGTTCAGAGATGCATTCATGAAGCGATGACGCATTTCCACTCTTCAGTTGTTGGAGAACAGCTCACTCTGCTGGATAAAAGTCAATATTGCATCTCTAAGCATTCAGAGCAGCACTGATGTTTCAGATTATTATTTCTTTCTTTTTAAAGGACACAATTCAAGCCAACATTTACCATTTGTTTTTTTAATACAACAGACTATAACCTTTAGAGCTCCTAAGTATGAATTGAATACATAGTGTCATTGTAATGCTTCCTAAGGTTGAGAGTGAAATTCTGAGCACAACCCAGAGGAATGTTTTTCTCTGTTTTGTTTTTTTATATTTGCAAAGTCTGCAGGCCTCTACATTGTACATTATTGCCCACAGTCTCTTAAAAAAAAACGTATATAGT
This sequence comes from Zingel zingel, assembly GCA_023566125.1. Classification (NCBI taxonomy): domain Eukaryota; kingdom Metazoa; phylum Chordata; class Actinopteri; order Perciformes; family Percidae; genus Zingel; species Zingel zingel. The sequence goes on from CM042328.1 coordinate 20,910,600, forward strand.
GATGTAGTGTGTAATAGGGCAGTTTATACTTGACCACCAGGGTTCAAGCTATCAAACTCAGACATGTACATTTTAAGCTACAGCTAAAGCAAAACACTGCTGCTAACGAGAGACTAACATTTGTGGCAAGCTATAGAATTTCAGATATTTTGACTGTAATCTACTAAACATGGGACAAAAATCCATCATTAACAGAAACATCTCTATGTATACTTACTTTTTTTCCCCCCTTTCTTTCTAATTTAGATTTTTTTTAAATGATATGTCTGCAGGTGATTAATCCGTGAAGGGAAGCTAGCAGTGTGAAGCTGACAAGCTATAAAACTACAACTAAAAGTTGTAAAAATCTGATTGTAAAGTCAGAAATCAACAAGCTGACACCAGTTAATAGATTTATAAAACTGCAGTTAAAATACAAAATACAGATTTAATGAGTCCTTTCATTTGTGGAGCTCCTACCCATTAACTTAACAGCCAAACTGCCTCAGGAAAGATACCTTGATGGCTCTCATAAGGGCAGGCGAGAAACCTCTCAGAGGGAAATATTGTACGTTACTCCACTACATTTGTCTGACAAGTTTTTTAGTTTAGCATTTTTCATACCCTTCCTGTCCAATGAAAACTACCATTTTGAATTTTAATGTTTCTGATAATCTGAAAGATTAAGTGTTTTTCAGAGCAGTAGGAGTTCAAATTAGCATAACCTTTCACATCTTCACCATAATGCAGCAGTAATATTAACAACACTGGCAGGGAACACTTTACTGTAGAGTTTTACTTTTGATACTTTAAGTACATTGTGCTGATAATACTGTCAGAGTATTATCAGCACAATGTATGTCAGAGTATAACGTTAGCTGCTCTGTCCTGCTCTCCAGCAACCCAGTATCAAAATATTTCGTAATAATAATTCATTTTGGTAATTAAACTGGCAATGACAGATTTGTCTGGCCACTTGAGGGAAGTGGAAACAAATGAGAATACAAAATAACATATCATCTTTTAGCTTTAATTTGCTCTATTTTTGGTTTTCAGCTCCTGAGGGAAGTATCTGGCCCTTTAGCTGCTAAATGCTCCACTTTGTTCACCAGCTAGTCACTTACTCTGTCTGTCTGTCTGCCCTTTGGTGCTGAGCAGGCAGTGAACAGTGGATTCTTAGAGCTTTTTAGCTGAAAACAGCTGCCTGCTGCGGCCGATGCTATGAGAGAGAGTGAGAGTGAACCAAAACTGTAAAGTTGTGGGCCGGAAAGCTAAACAATGAGCTGAGACTCACGATAAAGCTCCATAAAGCTGATGGGAGCTGAAGATTCGGGTGAAAATCCTCTTTAGGTTCATCACTACCAGCGAACACACATTGTCACATTGTCATTTGATACATTGTTATTCTAACAATATTGATTACAGCTACTTTTAACTCGTGGAAAGCAAATCTTTTTTTCACAACAAAAATGACTTTGATAGATATGCTAGTTCAAATACAATATGTCCATATGTTGTCATCCGCATACACCTGCTAATATAGATCCACTGCAGAAGTGTCCTTGCACCCAAAAAGATTGACCTTGCTCTAGTCTATATACACACGACGTTCCACTTCCGGGATTGCTCCAGTGTCCCTCATTTAAGCCGGATATCCGTTACCTTGGGCTTTCTTTGTGTTGGCATTTTAAACTCCGGTGGATTTATGAGGACTATGCTTAACTGCTCCTCAGATCTCTGCAGGGTAGATCCAGACAGCTAGCTAGACTATCTGTCCAATCTGAGTTTTCTGTTGCACGACTAAAACAACCTTAGAACACACATGTTCCACCAAAATCAGTTCCTTCCCGAGTCTATTTTGCAGAGACGCTGTTGCTCCGTATGGCACTTAGCGCCACCCAAGACGATTGTGATTGGTTTAAAGACATGCCAATTAACCAGAGCATGTTTTTCTCCCATCCTGGAATGCTGTGTGGACTAGCCAGACTAACCTTGCTCTAGCCAGTATTACTTTTTTTGGTGGTTTGCAGTGAAGAAATCCTCCACTGGTGCCTTTTCAAAAGATTCATTTTGACTAAACCATAGCCAAAGGGAGATGTCCATGTGAAGAATAAGGAATGATAATATTAATGAAAGGTCATCCAGCCCAATCTACAAGAGATGACAGAGAGAACATTCAGAAGCCTGATTGCAGATTGAAATGGGACTGGAATGTTCCCTATATTTAACACCCATTTAATCTCTCCCTCCCTCTTGCCTTCCCTTTCTCTCCTTCTCACGCAGTCCCCCTCCCTCCTGTACACAACACTTTACAGTCTCCCTATCCATAGCTGTGTCTTTAATAGGATGAGGGAAATCATGTTAAAGGATTTAAAACCTCTGCAGTAAACGCTGTAGCTTTGCCAATCTCCCTCTCTGTCGTTCAGCTTCTCATTCTCTGTCTCCCCGGCTCCAACACTCTCCTTTCTCTAAATTACTTAGCACTTGCTCATACTGTTCACTCCCATAGACTCACAACTAATAAGGCCCAGCAAGGATGCTGCAATAAAAAAAAGAAGCAATAGTACACGTTTGACCATTTGTGTCAGTACGTTTTAACACTTGATGTAAAGCACATGCCAACAAGAAAAGTTCTATAGTCAAGAGAGCTGTGGTGGCCTTATAATTTGTCAGATCTCAGAGAGCATTAAATATCAGAGAGACGACTCTGCTGTCTCAAGCTTTGCATGAAAAAAACACCATCTAGCTGTCTAGTTTCGAGGAGCTCGGCTTGAGGCAGCTGTTGGAATCAGAATTGTTAAACAAAGGGTATTGCATGCACCGCCGTGTCCCAGTTTTCTTCATTGTATCCAAATGATATCCAAAGACCTTTTAAATGAGTCAAAAATCCATTCTGACTGGATTAAATACGGATACTGAGATTACTTTACAATATGATGATTTGGGAAGAGCAATGTGTTATATTTAATAGCTATATTAGTGTAACACAGATGGGACACAGGGATTGTGGGTCATCCATTGATTTAGTAAAGTACAGTAAATGACCACATTTGAATTAAATATATTTGATTTCCTCCACTCGGTTAATGCTGGATTTCCACATTGAAGGGAATAAGGGCTGTTATGTTACGGTTACGGTTTTTGAGAACAAAAAAAGGGCTGCAAATAAGGATTGTTTTCATTATAGATTAGTTATTTTGTCTTTAAAATGTCAGAAAACTGTAAAATAAAAAGCCCATCACAAGTTCACAGAGCTTAAGGTGATATATTCATTACATAATATATCATCTTACATACCTTATTTTGTCCGACCAACAGTCCAAAACCTTAATAGATTCAATAAACAATAATATGGAACCGAAAAAGAAGCAATTTCTCCAGATTTAATAAGCTAGTGGCAGCAAATGTTTGCCATTTTTGCTTGAAAAGTGACCCAAACTGTATATTTATTAAGAATATAGTTACCAATTAATTTTCTGTCAATCAACTTATTGTTTCATCGACTAATCGTTTCAGCTCTACGTCTTATTATTCGCTTTGAGATGTGAAATTCTTCAGAAATAATGTTGCCTGCATTGACGATACCACAAATAACTTCATCAGTAGATACCACTTTAAAGCGTGAGTCATCTTGTGTCACCTTAAGGGCTCACCAATCAGATGTGAGCATTTCCTGATACAGAATAATATTGTTAGGTTTATCATAATGCAGATGAGAAGTACGAATGCAGTTTGTTATGCACAGTGATATTTCACATTCGGTCTGAAGCCGACATGTACTTAATTTATTTCCCCATATTGTTAAAACCAAAAGGTGGATGAAAGAATATTGTGGTGTGTGAACTGAGAAATGCCCTTGCTGTGGTTTTCAAGGATGCAGCAGACCAGCGAGTCAGTTGCAATCCGTGTACAGCAGGAGGTGCTGGCTGACTGCGCTCTGCTTTCCACAGCTTCCTCTAATCCTGTAGCGGCTCTGTCAGCGGGAGATAGTCACGGTCTGTGAGTAAGACTATCAAGGAGGAGAGGGAAACCAGGATCCAATAGGAAGATGGGAGGATACACAGGGACCGGCCAAGCAAATGGTGCTTTAGTAAGGTGTTAAGATGAAAAGTGAGGGTATAGGTGGGTAAAAGTGTTGCGTGGATGTGCATGGATGTGTGTGTGTGTGTGTGTGTGTGTGTGTGTGCGTGCGTGCGTGCTAACGTGCGTGCGTGCATGTGTGCTAAAGCTGGATGGGTGATCCTTAAGGACATGGTTTGGTTTAGCAGAACCACTTTTCTTCTCAGTGGCTGCCTCTCTTCTTTCTGTCCTCTTTCTGAGTCTTCCCTGACTGGCTTCACACCAAACCTCGTTCTAGTGTTACATCCTCTCCCATGCCCCCTATGTCCATCTTCTCTCCCTCTTTCATCCCTCCCTCCTTCCCTCTCACTCACTCTCTCTGTTTTCTTCTTATCACTCTGTGAAATACTTCCTTATCCTATTCTCTCCCTGAGGCCTTTGTCTCTTGGAGCTGCAGGTGAAATTATAGGATATAATTTCCTACAATCAGCAGAATCTGGTCCAAAGCACCCCCCACAGCCACCTCCGTGCTTCTCACATGAATCCTTACCATGGCCAAGGGGCAGAGGAACACCAGCAATCTCAGAGAGAAACCTCCCTTTGTTCTGCCTTCCACATTGGGTCACTTTCATCTTCTGATCGCGGGGAAAGAACAAACCGACACAGAGGAAAAAGAGGCACTAATGAGGGCGAAAAAGCAGATGAGCGGATCTTGATCCGGTGTGTGTGATGAAATGGAGAAAGTGTGCAGGGAAGGGCGGAGAAGGTTAGGGTCAAACAAGACAAGAAAAGAAAGCGTCTGAAGGACGAGGAAGAGGAGGCAATGTGAAGGAGGACAAACACACCTCTCATGCACACAACATACATTTAACCACACACATACATACACACACACACACACACGATGCACATCACACATTGAACCAATCTGCCACGGATAAGAAGATTATGCCTCTGAGTTTCCTGGGATGTTCTCTGCTGTACCCCCTCAACTGCCACCACCCATCCCCCAACCTCACAATACACTGTCTCTGTCTCTCCTCTCCAGGCTGTGGTGTGGACTCAGGCTTGGATGCCCTGATCTTCCACAGCTTGAGTTATATAAGGACAGCCCCATCCTCTCCTGTGTCCCCGAAGATTCCCAGTGAGCACACCATCCCGGGCCCCGTCACTCAATCACTGCTTCCACTGGTCTGACGTTACCCAGCCTGCAGGAGAGCCTGTTTGCACTCAATTTCATCCTATCTTTGCCATTGACTTTGTCCTAGATGCTTCAACTGCCTAAAAAAACCCATCTTTTGTTAACTGTGAACAATGCAATTCCAGGAAATGCTTTAACTTTTGGCTACTTCTGTTCCTTTTCTCTCATTTTATGTAAAACAAAGAGACTCTTGTATCCTACACTACACCACGTGATGATCACCCTCTAACACTGGGAAGGGACAATAAACTGTAATTATTTGGAGAACATCTTGCTCTGAGAGGGGAAAGTGTTTTTCACCTCAGAACTTAGTGTTTCCTTTTCCGCCGCCTAATGCAATCTATCCATCTTTCAGTACGTCCTTGTTTCCACCAACTCACAGGGTGCTGCACCCCCCTCCGCCAACACTCATGATGGTTTTTCTTTTGCTCAACCATGTCTGTTTGTCGCCCGTACCCATTAATCTCCATTAACACAGTGAGAGTATTAATAGTTTCTGGGCAGAAAATTAAAAGAGGGTTGCTGGGGTTTTAGGGGCAGACTACAGTGGTCAATGAATGGTTGATTCACATTTTGTCTTCTTAGTTTGTATGTGCGATTGTCCTTTTCATTCCTGCCTTGTTCTGTTTTTTTCTTTTGTGTATATTGGTAGAAATGTTTGCTTACGGCTGCTACACAAGCTGTAAAGGCAAATGTTCTGCACCATAGATTTAGACATTTATTAAATTTGCTTCTGTTAAGGAAGTGGTTATTTCTAAACACTAGTATTACCAACACCTAGTAAACACATACATGGGTATTTTTAAAAACTGGGTTTTTCCCGCCTACATTCTAAAACATATCATCCTGTCCACACAAGCACTGTTTAACAAAGTCCCCATCCAAATGAAAATGCTAAAATATAGATCGAAGCGCTGTTAAGAGTATGCCAAACCAACAGGCAGCGATATAACCCTAACTCTAAAGCCATGTTGGCCAATCACAGCAAGAAGAAGAAGAAGATGATGTTGGCCAATCAGATGCCTGAAAAAAAAAGCTATTACCGGAAGGCTACCTAGCTGCAATGGTGCATTGATCGCTCTGTAGCACATTCGGACGCCTTTGTACCTTAATATAGTGGAAGAGTAACTCTACATTTAAGTGTAAACATGTAGCAGTGTAACGTCTAGCAAGGTTAGAACCAGCACTCATTTGCCCATGTCTGCCATTGCATGAAATTTCTCCTCAGTTGTGGTGCCTCACAAAGAAGATAACGGTGCACACTCTGACATTACAAGCCAAAATCTCTGTTTTCCCGTAAACACTGAAAACGGTATTTCTGAAAATCTTCCCCCTGGCAGGAGTTGTCCAAAAGTTCTCCTAAAATGCAGTTTGTGTGTGGACGAAATGGCCAAAATGTATAAAAAAAGCGGAGTTTTTTTTGACAACCTTTTCACGTCGAAAACGAGACTATAACTAAATAATAAGTAACCTTTGATTACAAGAACTACATAGAAAAGTATTACATTTTTAATACGTGAAAGACGGATACATGAATTACCGTTTTAATGCAATATCTTATTCAAGACTTGCATGCATTTGTGGAATCACACACTGTAGCTCCAGATAAGTAAAACAGCATCCTCCGCCACCCAAAAAATATTATAAATAATATATATATAGATAAAGAGTCAAGGGGGTATTAGGTAATCCGTTTTTCATTCTCTGTCAACTTCCACTCCCTTGCTCTTCTCATGCTTCCACTCTCCTCTCTGCTTGCCTAATTTCTCTCACCCTGCTCCTTCACCAATCCTTCCTACTTTCTGCTCCCTTTTTCTGTATTATTCCCATCTCGATCAGCTCTAGCAGGAGACTTTCACCGCCTGTGGTGCAACATTTTTTCCCCACTACATTGTTAACTTAAATGCACAACCAGAAATAGACCCATTTAGATCCCCCTTGTGAGCACTGCTGCAGTAGTATTGTATTTTACTTTACTGACATTTTCGGTGGTCAGGTTATAGTTTAATGCATTTCACTGCCAAATGTTTGGAATCAAATTAAAGATAAATTAAATGGTGAATTTGAAATGTTCATTAGCTCTAAATTAGTGGCATATTTGACTTGAATGTCAACACAAAGATGTAAGATAATGAGACACACAGAGGATGACGCATAGACAGACAGAGAGAACAAGAAATAGACTGAAAGCTTGGGGGAGAGGAAAACAAACTCCTAGTGGGGTGTGACAAATTATTCCTTAAGCCATGACGCACTAGATGAGCTGCAGTCCGAAAACAAGGACAGCAATTAGACGAGGAAGCCCTCTCAGACCAGAATGTTCCCACATGGTCCAATAAAAGCATTGTAGTATTAAATGTGAATAATAAAATGGTAGTCAATGGTAGTTGAAAAAGAAACAACCAAGGCCATATTTGAGAGCACCTTATGACACTAGATGTTTATAACACAAACAATTTTAATGGAGCCTGGACTTCCTCTCTTTAGGTACATAAAGTCTACTGTACAGTCTTCAGTGTAATGCATTTAATGGCTCCTCGTTTCAGCAATTTGTGACTTGAGATTCATCTCAATTTATATTATTGCCAAAAGCTTATGAGGTCTACTTTAGAGGCAGAGTCAGTGGGCTATTAAACCCCCATATCACCAGGATGTAAATTTTTAGTGCTCAAATTTAAAGCAAGAGCTACAATATATGCTGTTCCCTCAAAAAAAAGCTTCTATTCCAAAGATAGCAGTGACGAACAGAGACTGTCCTCCCAAGAACAAAGGCAGCATACATTGTTTGGGAAAATGCCTCAAAACTACATGTTTACGTTCAAGTGTTATTTCGTTGTCATTAGGGCTGGGTATCGGTACTCAATACCTTTAAGGTAATGACCAACAAAAAAACAGTACCAAGCAGTATCAAAGTTTTTTCAGTCAAACTATACCTGCATATGATTCTTTTTGTACCCCGATTTGAATAAAAATACTATTTGTATTAGGGCTGTCAATCGATTAAAAAATTTAATCTAATTAATCTATGATTAATTGATCGAAATTAATTGCATACATAAATAACGGTGCCTGAACCGATACTTTTTAAGAAAGTAAAAAAAAGAAAAGAAAAAAAAAAAAGGTACTAAACAACAGTTGGTGACATTAAAGAACGACTTGTTTATTGCTAAGGCCATATGGTCAAAATTGAATGATTTAATAATAATGTATAACAATAACTTATTTCACTAGTAAATTTCTGTTGAATGACAAAAACAACCACCAGATGGAAAATGGACATTTACAATAACTTCAAATGCACCACGAGGCTGTAGTTTACCAGTTTCATTGAACGCACTGTCTGTGTTGTTTCTCCGATGGCAGCTGCAGATTGTTACATAGTTACATAGAGGTGTTGAATCCTCTACAGTAAAACACAGTCAAACTTTACACCGTTTAGCGTTAGCCGTCAGCATTTTAACTGTTTTTAATCCAGCTACTAGCTAGCGGTAGGCTAACGTTAGCTGCTGTCGAGTATAGTGTTAACTAGCGTCACGTGTAGCGGTGTTTGTGTTGCCTGTATCGTCTTTTTCAGAGCATCAGAGAGAAGCGCAGACATATCAGTGGCACCAGATTTCGGTAGCCAGGGTTGGCAGGAAGAATATTTTTTACAAGTACATGTTCCAATTAATGATCCAGGCAGCACATTCTCGTCTCCCTCCTTCATTTTACAGTCGAATGGTGACTAGAACGCGTTCTTTTTTCTTAGACTGATTAATCGAAATGAACGCGTTATTTTGACAGCCCTAATTTCTATGGTTTAGCCCAGACCCAATCACTGCAAACATTCTTCGATGGAATGCGACGTGTGATTGGCCCACAGGCGCAGAAGCTACAACCCATACAGTCTGTGTTGTGGTTTAGTCAAGCCCAAATAATACTGTACAGTTTTGTACAGTTATTTAATGCAGTGTTTTTCAACCTTTTTTGAGCCACGGCACATTTTTTACATTAAAAAAATCCCGCGGCATACCACCAACCAAAAATTTTACAAAATGACACATTGTAGCCTAATAAGATCAGAATCTGCATTTTTCCTGAATTAATGTGGCGGTAATTCTATTGTCTTAAATCAACAAGGTCATTATTGCACTATACTGCCACCTACTGACACATAACAGTATTTCATTTCTCTGTCAGTCATCACATTGCAGGCACAGATGCGCAACAATGGCAAATTATTTGCAGTAAGTCAATAAAAACAAATTGTTGGACCAATTAAGTAAAATCGGATAATTTCCCACGGCACACAGGACGATCTCTCACGGCACACTAGTGTGCCGCGGCACAGTGGTTGAAAATCACTGATTTAATGAATATTTTAATAATTTGAATACTTTCAAAATATATTTGTGTGAAAATCATTGGGATGGGGAGGAGTGGTGGTGGCATTTTACTGAATGCTTCCATTCACACTGCATGTGTGGATTTGATTTTTATTTTTTTTAACAAACGAAGGAAAAACTCTGTTTTTAAAAATATAATGGTAATTGTTCTGCTGATTGTGTGATATGTAAACAATGCTCACCTTAAAATCTTAAGAAACAAATAGAACATGCAATAAACTACAGAGGATTGACACATCAGCTTTACACACAGAGAATGCAAGTGTAAATGAGAGACAATCAGGGGACTCACACTCACACATTAGTCTCATCTGATAAACTGACATAAATATCCACTTGGTCTGCATGTGTGTGTGTGTGTGTGTGTGTGTGTGTGTGTGTGTGTGTGTGTGTGTGTGTGTGAACAAGAGCACATCTGCACTCTGTACTCACCACACACACTTGTGTGTGTTGTGAGAGAGAAGCATCTGTGGGGATATTTCTGTGTATCTAATGGTGAGAGTAAAAGGTATTATATTAATATTTTAATTGCAGGCAGTGTTTGGGGCTTCTGTTGAGAGACGGGCTTAATGTGGTGACAGATGAGGGTTAGGGGTAAACAAGGATTTGGCTGTCCTCCCCAGCAATTGAGAGGACATAGTTTGTGGATTATACGGCAGTTTTGGCTGGAAGGCACCTAGCCTGTGGTGGCATGGATACAAATCCAAAGGGGTGATTACCGGAGGCATGAGTATTAGACACCATACACTGGTTCACTGCATGATCTTAAATGTCCAATGTCATATTTCAGCCTCACAAATACATAATGTGTTATTATATGAGGATGATTAAGGGGGGTCCTAATAAAAGGAAGAGTTGTAGGCAAAGCATGCTGCCTGTGTTTGCCATTAGTAGGCTACACAGAACAGGTGTTAATTAAGCTGCATTTTAAACACTTTGGAACATCGCGGTGGGTCAGTGACTTGCTCTGCTGCCTCACAGCATGAAGGTGCTGTTTCCTCAGAGGTGAGAATGTGACTGCGACCGTGTTAATCTGTGTTAGCCTTGCAACGGACTGCCAACCTGCCTAATGCATACTGGGATAAGCTCTTGCCCTCTGTGAGGTAAAGGTAGAGCATGTTGTCTCGTTTTAAGCTCATTTTTTTTACGTCACACGAAACAGCACATGAAGTGGAGAACAATAATCAATCACTTATTGTAGCCTCTCTTCCTCAGCATCCTCAGTGTTTTTTTTGGCTTTACCTTGGCTCCTCTGCAGACTCAGGACTGATTCATGCATAATGCATTCCCTCAGTTCAACTTAGATTACATGACAGGGATTGGCACATGCTATTAAATACACACACACACACACACACACACACACACACACACACACACACACACAATCAAGTTCAATTTGTGCCCTGGCGTGTACCTCAATGCACATAAAGCCGGATTTAAAGTTGGCTCACGTGAGATAAACAGCCTGCTCTGACCGCTAAATTAAACTTACCACACACTACTCCTGTGCAGTGCAAATCTCTGAACACAGTGCTCACAGTGGAGCATGGATGGTGAGCGCTGACAGAAATGTCGAACTAAATAAAAAGAAGCCCTTAGCGACACAACCAAACATAAAATAATGTTCTCACTGAGATTTGCCTCTTCACATTTCAGGGAAAATTTACTTTCCTGATTTGTAGTGGTTTAATTATTAGGTTTCATCGTGCATGTCATTTAATTGGGCTTCACAGGTGGGACAGTGCTTGTTCAGTGGATCTGACAGAGCAAACACTAAACTATTTTTATCACTGTCTGGATCTGTGTGCGTGTGTGACAGTGCGTGTGTGCATGTCTTCATATCACAGCAGGTAACAAATTATCATATGCCAGCCGACTTGTGTTTGAAAACATTCAAGCATCTTTTGTGTCTGTGTTTTTCATGCAAATTGAGTGTTAGATGTGTCCAAACCACAACTGCAAAATCAATGGACAGATTGTGTCTAGAATGGCTATGATCTGATCCTGCCAAGCGAAGAACATAATCTAGTAATAAACTGCTGTTTACTTACAACAAGTGCAGTGCCCATTCAAAACGTGCCTGTTCAGATGGGGCTGATTGCCTGGCCTCCAGTATTGCTGCTCTCAGCGTTTTGAAGAACCGCTCATCCAAACAATTTCACACTGCGCTTCCTTGGATTCTACACTTGCCATGACATAGTTGCATCCCCTAGCAATGCTAGAGTATTATCAGTATCAGTACATATAGCGTAATTTGCTAGCAGCTAGCTATTTGGGACCAGCGTACCCAGCATGTTGTTCAGCGATCTAACAATTAATAAGGTCTCCTCTCAACACACTGAGTACATAACACACTGCTAATAAATATGTCCCCTAGATCTCAATAGCTCTCGACACTGCATTTCCTTGGGTCCTCAGCAATACACCCCAATGTACGTCAAGTCTAAAATCAATCGGATGAATAGTTGTCAAAAAAAAGGACAGACAGAGACTACTTACATTTTAGTTAGATTTAAGATTGCTGTTACAGGCCTTGTTACAACTCCAGTGCCCACATGGACTCTGGCAATACACACTGTCATGGAGTCTGAAACAAGGATAACAATGTCTTCCTCTTTGCAGTTGCCCGGAGCATGGCCTTGTCATAACAACCCTTCTTTTACGTCTGAAAAACAAACATAGGGAGCTCATTACTTTGCCTCCCACTGGGCCATATGCAGGGCATGACTTGTGGTAAGTTGATAATAACAAAGATCTGTATGGTCTGCTCACAATAGCACAAGCAAGCCCCCAGCAAGAGACTTGACTGCAATATCCATTAATCCACTGCCGTTTCCCACTGGTTCAAAGGCTGTCTTGCAGCGGAGCTCTACAACATCAAAGGGTACTCTCTTATGAAGGGTAGCAGTGAAATGTGGAACTCTCAACTCAGCTATCTACCATGCTGCAGAAGAGTCTTTGGGATTCACCAAGAGATGCAATTAAGACTGGTTTGATTGGAATGACCTCTGCATTGACGACCTGCTGAAAGTCAAGGGAAACTGATAGCTAGCTGCTACTGCTTCGAGCGCTCTCATCATATCACCAGTCCTTTAAAAGGCATTATTGTTTGGCATTAAATATGATGTATGGTTGGCAGTCAGTCCATCTATGTTATTCCCCAACTTAGTTTTTAAAATATTCACAACCAAGACAAAGAACTGAAAATGTATTTAAATATATATATGTGAATTTTAAGTGCATTAATAATGTTTTTTTTCCTTTTTCTTTTAATAATATCCGCCATATCACTTAAAGGTCCATTGTGTAGGATTTAGTGGCATATAGCGGTGAGTTGCAGATTGCAACCAACTGAAACTTCTCCCTTGTAACAAGCGTGTTAGAAAACCTACAGTGGCAAACGCGAAAATGCCAATGGTCCTATCTAAAGCCTGTGTTTGGTTTGTCCGGGGAAGAGATGTAGATATAAAAAAGGCTCATTCTAAGGTAACGGAAAACTAAAAAAAATCTTATTTTCAGGTGATTATACACTAAAGAAAACACAATTATTAATATAATATTCCATTTCCTCCAATACATCCCACTAAATCCTACACACTGGACCTGTAACAGAAGTATGGGCTTCTCCTGCATAATGTAACGACCTGATAGGTTTCTGTTTTGCCCATTAGTTTGAATTATTTCAAGTAGTTTCAGAGAAATCATGTTTTATCCAACAGCTTTGCACTGCGGCTATAAGTATCCTCAGAAGCCGTTGCTAGGTAGAAGCCAGTCAGAGGTATGAATCCGAGCTTTAGCTCATTTAAAATGCTCCTTCGTTGCTGGCGGGAACAAAACATTGCATTATCGAATTAGTCCAAAATGGGCCCAGAATCCGAGGATAAATTATTTTAAACTTGCAATAACAAGTTGTGAACACAACACAGATATATTATCGCTTTTTAAGTTGATATGGGGAACTTGTTAGCAAAAAAAGTTTATTTACACATCTAGCAGTTCCAGTGCAATCGGCTCCACCTGTGAGTCACGAACATTGTGATATATTTCCTATTACATTTACATGTAAAATAATTCAATATCTACATACAGTAATAACCACCAAAAACATTGGCATGCATTTTTTGTCCGATTGGAATCTCTCTCCACATCAATGCTGACTTCAGATATCTCACAATATATATTATGTACAGCATATATGCTGCTGTCTGAGTCTGATGCTTGGACCCACTAATAGCCAAGTCTCTTGACATTCTTCTCCGACTGTCTATGGCAGATTTTGGATGTTGTGCAGACATTTTAAATGATAAACCCACATAAAACACTGCAACACAAATAATGAAAAATGGGTAACACTTAACTTGAAGGTATCTACATAAGATCTATGATATCTACATATCATGAACACATGACATTGTCATGACACATGAACCCTAACTCTAACCCTAACCCTAATGGCTGTTTTATGGTTCTGCGGAGGCTCCACGCAGAGCTTTCGCTGTAGCCTACGTAAGTGGCCTGATATTTATACTTGTGCGCTGGTGTGTGTGTGTGTGTGCGTGTGCGTGTGCGTGTGCGTGTGCGTGTGTGTGTGTGTGTGTGTGTGTGTGTGTGGTAGAGCGAGGTAGAGCGAGACAGTGACAGTGATTAGCTTCGGAGCGAGTACTGACTCTACAGTCATAGTGAGAGAAACAAAGTGTCTCCCCTGTGCTTTCTGACCAAGGTGGGCCATCTTTAGCAGGAAAAGTTAACCCTCTCCTTGATTTGATGTTGTTTATGGAGAAGGAGAACTAGGAAATGAGTCAAGGGAAATCAAGAGGGTAAGCATCTGTCAACAACGCGTAGCTCCTATGGCGCTATTTTGATGCTAACAAGCACTCACCCGCCGTTAGCATTCCATTGACTGCCATTCATTTTGACGTCACTTTGACAGCGAATAACTTTACATCTGAAGCGTTTAAAGATTTTATTTGTCCATTGTTTATTTCTAAAGAAACACGACAATGTATAAAAGGCTCCATTACCTTGTACCTCACGTTATGGCTCCGTAGCAGGCGTTTCTGTAAAAATAGGCTAATGATTGTGTCATAACCACACGATTTACTGTCGCATATTAGAGGAATTACCATATAGTACAGGAGAAGCTTGCAGGCAGTTTCGACTTAGATTAGCTGTTTAAGTTTAATTACTAATGTTAACTAGAATTTTAGTTAGCAATAATTAGCTTGTGCCTATGTTATCTCCTTACATATACCTATGCTCTCCGTCTCTGCAAGATTTGGAATGATTGAGATTTCTCTTGGCACAGCTACCAGAAGACTTACAACTTTCAGACAGGTTGCTCACGGCACATTTACGTCGTCTCTCTCAGTTGGAGGCTGCGCAGTAACGCTCTGCGCTCACCGGAAAAGTGCTTCTAATATCAGTCACTGGTCTCCGTCCAGAGCAACGGGATCTGTTGGTCCAGTTTATATACAGTCTATGAATGCAACGCTACCAAACCACGGCCGAGTGACGTGTGTTGCTGCAATGTGTAC
Organism: Zingel zingel; assembly: GCA_023566125.1. Classification (NCBI taxonomy): domain Eukaryota; kingdom Metazoa; phylum Chordata; class Actinopteri; order Perciformes; family Percidae; genus Zingel; species Zingel zingel. The sequence goes on from CM042328.1 coordinate 20,925,761, forward strand.
TTACATTTTTCGAGAGGTGCACGTCAGGCTATGGCGTAGGGTCCGGCGTAGGTTTGTGTGTTCACGTACCTACTTGCGTAGCAACGGCGTAGATTTTACGCAGAAGTAGAAATCAGCCTTAACTTGTCATGACAAAAAACGAATGACACTTAATGGCAGAAGCGTTATGTCATGAATGTTTATGCCTTGTTTATAATGTTTATGACACGTTCATGACAGTGTCATGTCACTCTTATGTAGATACCTTCAAGTAAAGTGTAACCATATTTTTTTTATTTAGACACCTAAGAACAGTGGTGCTGTCAACCTAATTTAATAAACTGTTGCCATCCATTCTCCAGATGATTATCTTGTCTTTAAAAGGTCAACCACACCCGTTTTCCTCTTCTTTTTTTTATCTCTTCCTTCCATTACCTAACCCTTATTGCTCTCCACATCTGTAAAGGTCATGCTTGTTTCATGGAAGTTCTTTAGCTTTTAATCTGTTAACAGCTCTCTGTTGTACCATAATCACGCACGTGCCGTCTCACTGTGAACACATTATGTCGCCAACTGTAATCTACCCATTGCGCTAAGCCTCATAAACCACCACTAATGCTTTATATAAAGCTGCTCTAAATATATAGCTCTAAATATATATTAAATTACGGTGGTTACTGTGTTGCCAACATACAGTAAATAAACTGACTGGTGCTACTTTTAAAGACACAGCACTCTTGTTAAAGGAACAAATACTACTAATATATTTAGACTGATAGTGTAGGTTAATACGTGTCACTGAAAATGACTAAACAGTGCTTGTCCATATAAAAGAGGCTAAAAAAGCAGACAAGGCTAAACAGAAATTAAACAAATTCAAAAAAGAGTAAGCAGCAAAGAACAGATAAGACTAGGCGTCTACTCAAAATCAACATGCTAACATGCAGTGCTAACATGCTGATGTTAAACATGTATAATGTCAACAATGTTATCCATTTCAGTTTAGCGTTTTAGCATGCTAACATTGTCTACTTACTACTAAACCAAAAGTACAAATGATGTACCCATACTGATGGTAATGTCATTAGTTTTGGTGTTTTGTCATAAACTATAGTTTGGGACTAATTAAAATGAACCTGATGATGGCAGTAGATGAAAATTAGATGAAAATTAGAACAATGTATCCAGTCAGACATGAATGTCTTTACCAAATTAGGTGGAAATCGATCCAATAATTGTTGAGACCTTTCACTTGAAACCACAAATATCGACCTCGTGGTTGGTGTTGGATGTAAGGTCAAGGGATCACCAAACTCATTAGGATACATTGTTTGGGCACCATGGATATCTGCACCAAATATGTTACAATGCATCCAATCTTTTCACTAAAAGTTAAATATGGAAACCTGCTGGTGGCGCTAGAAGAAAAGTCAAAGGATCACCAACGTTAGTAGAATTCATCGTCTGGAAACCATGAATGGCTTTACAAAATGTCATGGCTAATTAAAAATATTTCTGTCTATGTCTGGACCAAAGTGGTGGACTGACCAACAATTCCTACAACACCGGCAAATAGCACCATACCGCTAGCATGGCTAAAAAAAGTTTTATGTACAAACATTTGATGAATCCTTATTTGTTTAATATTTTTTACATAAAAGCTATGGAGAGAAAAACATCTTTGAAATAGCTTTTCCTGACTGAAAGTAGATGTGAGGAGGTGGAGTTTGTTTGTGCTCCTCAGTCCACCCGCTTCTGTTTCACTGACTCACTAAGCCACAGAATCTTGTCATGGATTTGTCATGTACGCATGAAAACCTTTGTTTAAAAACTGTAAATGCTAGGCTTAGGCTAATGAGTACAAATAACTAGAGGTGTCTGTCCCCACATTTAAGAGGAACTAAGCATGAATTGAGCTAAGCTACCCTCACTTTGTAACATAACCTACTCTAGACATTTGTAAAATAACAGTCACAATCCACAGAAAGAGCTCAGTGTGGAGAGCAGGTGGGGTGGTTTCGGTGCCAGAAGTTAGTTTTGAGCCTTCTAGAGGTGTTATGATCCTAATTCAGCAGAACATCTGTGATGGGAGGTGACCATTTGATAACCCCAAGGACATGCCAGCTTTTACCCACCACTTCTCTCCTCCACCATCAAAGCTGCATTTCTACATCAGACTCGAACCCCAAAATGGAGTAATGTTACATAACTCTGCGTGTAAATAACTACCAGAAACACGCACATATGGTAATTGCTGTTTCTTTTTTTACATGTTGATTAATTTTTGCATGCGTATTGGTCATCAGTAGAATGTGAAAAATCACATTTCTGAAACCATCAAGACATTATGCAATAATGTGTTCTGAATCCTAAACGAGTTATTTTGAATGAGTTATTCTTAAAATATGCAGCGCGTGTCGAGTAGTGACGGAACACTTGAGAGACTTACAGAAACACAAAATCAATATTTATATTGAATAGACAGCCAATCTCAAAACATACTTATGTGACCTCATTTTGCTGGCATAAAACTATCTCGGTTCTCCATTCCTGCTTAGCTTTGACTCTCTGCGGAACCTCTTCATATATGCATGAATACATTATAATAATAATAAAAAAAAACTGCAGTATTACCATATATTTGTGCACACTGAACACACACACGTAAACACAGTTTGATTCCCACATTTCTGCATTGTTTGTGTTTACTGAGAACAGTTTTGGAGGGATGATGAGATTCAGTTCCAGCTAGATTAGTCCATAAACCAGGAGTCATTATTTCAACCCAAACATTTCATTTTCTTTCTTAATCCATAAAATGAAAGGTCATCCTAATCTGACATAGGCCTATTTCTGTTTTCATTCATTTCATAGAAATGAGGGAAGAAGATTGTGTAGCCTAGGGAAAAGAGATTGAGGATTGAACAGGAAAGATCATCCCTGGCTTGCATTAATCACGCCAAACAGATCTGTTGCATCTGACTGTGTAGTCTTCTACATGCATCCAGTGGCTTTATACAAAACAGATAAAACGTTTGGAAGTTCAGAGGTAGTTTTCTTATGTGACACAGTTGAATGCTTTGAAAATGGTTATCATTAGACTGGATTAAACAACCCTTGATGCTGAGTGACAGACTATTTTTAGAGGATAAAGAATGCAACAATTTACTCCATCCAGACAATGGTGTTAGGTTCAGGGGGACTGAAACTAGGCACAGCTTAGAGAACCCTCATCAAGTTGTTCTATTTTTAATAAAACAATTTTATTTAAAGTGATTCTAGTTTTCCTAGTTTTTTTAAACAAGAAGCTAGCTTTGTAATAATTGTAGTAATATGTACTGTGTACCATCAATTGTGTTTCTCCAGATGACAGTCGTAGTCTATATCCTTCGCATTCCACTTCCGGGATTGCTCCGGTGCTGCAGGAAATTCCGCCGGATGCATGTATTTTCCGTTTCCTTCTGCTTTCTTTGTGTTGGAATTTTTAATTTGGTGGATTTATGAGGACTATTGTTGACTGCTCCTCAGATCTCTGCAGGGTCAATTGAGACAGCTAGCTAGACTGTCAAATCAGAGTTTTCTCTCACACGAGCTCTGTGTGGAGTTTAGCGCCGCCCATGATGATTCTGATTGGTTTTAAGTTTCAGATACCACATAAGAAATGGCATTAAACCAGAGCACGTTTTCCTCCCATCCCCGAATGCTATGTGGAGTAGCCAGACCCTCCTCCAGCGCTTTGGAGGAGGGTCTGGCAAAGCGAGACTATGCCAGTTATGACAGAGAGAGAGAGAAAAATTGTAAACAAAATTTTGTTTTTTGTTTGCAAAGGTAAGACAAAGTTTAAGGTTTTTTAGAATGCTTGTGAAGACACAGGCCAATTATAACACATGAGCAGGTCTATCAGTCATCCCAGGAGTAGCTGCCAGCGGTGAAGGGGATCATACAGGAGAAAGTGAAGGGGGTTAGGGTGCTGATGGTTGAACCAGCTGGGGTGACAGTGGGCTTTAAACAGCACTAACACAGAGGCCTTCCAAAATCTGCTTTCATCAAGCAATCTTTACTTACTGAGAGAGGCAAGTTTAATCCTGCAGATTTACCTGCAGAGATTTTACCTCAGGCAACAGTAGAGATGAAGGCAATGAGAAAAGACAGCCTCCCGCTTACAAATAGAGTGTGAAAGAGTTGAGCTCATCTTCCTGTTTGTTCATTCTTATGGTTTACTGATACAGAATAACTTCAGAAAAGTTTAACCTTTGATATCATTTTCAGGTCAAATTGTTTTTATTCAAGACTACAATGCAAAAATGAAGTCTATTTCTGGTGATTGCTGTAAATAAACAATAGATGAATAAAGGTTGCTCTGACTTTTAGCAGCACATTTTGTATATGTTGGGCCTCCTGATTTCTTAAAGCGGCTATAATATATACACTACCGGTCAAAAGTTTGGGGTCACTTAGAAATTTCCATTCCACTCCATTACAGACAGAATACCAGCTGAGATCAGTTACATTGTTTTTTTAACCAGGGCAGCAGTTTTCAGATTACATTATGTGCTTACATAATTGCAAAAGGGTTCTCGACTGTTGTAGAACGAAGTGGCTGATCTTTAATGCAATATCTACATTGCCCATTATCAGCAACCATTCATCCAATGTTCCAAAGGCACATTCTGTTTACTAATCTGATATCATTTCTGAGAAAACATTGGATAACTGGAGATAATAGTAATAATAGTTTAATAGTTCACATGCAGATTTGTGGCGGACAGTGATTGGTTTTCTGTTGTTTAAACCCTCGACCACAAGATTGCAGTGTTGTAATGTTTTAGCCATTTGACTCTTCCAGTCCAATGTAACGTTTTCCTAAGATTGGATTTTTAAACTTGCAATATATCACAATACAGTGAATCGTAACCTCTGTATCATGACACGTATTGTATCACCAGATTCTTGCCACTACACAGCCCTACTCAATTATGAGCAATAAAGTGAGATGTCAGATTCAGAACAGGTAAAGAGACGCACAACGGTGGTTTTCAAATCTATAATTGTTAGCAGAAAGTAGTGTACACGCCAAGGATACTACTTTGTTCATTCCACTGTGGAGTTTGTAAGGGCAGTATATATAGTGGATACATTTACACACTCAAATTCACACTCAAAATGGCGGACACTTTTGTTCAAAACAAGAAATGATGGTAGGCTCGAGTCTGGCGAGTCCACAATAAAAAAGTATTTCCAAAAGAGGAGACCAGTGCTCTCATTTATTGGCATTTCTTTAAACCAATCACAATCATCTTGGGTGGTGCTAAGCGCCGAGCAGAGCCATGGTGCCGCTGCAAAATAGCCTCGGGAAGGAACTTGTTTTGGTGAAACGTGTATGTTCAAAGGTCGTTTTAGTCATGCAACAGAAAACTCAGATTGTACAGTTAGCTAGCTGTCTGGATTTACCTTGCAGAGATCTGAGGAGCAGTTAACCATACTCCTCATGGGCGCCCGGATAGCTCAATTGGTAGAGCGGACGCCCATATATAGAGGTTTACTCCTCGACGCAGTGGGCCCGGATTCGACTCTGACCTGTGGCCCTATGCAGCATGTCATTCCCCCTCTCTCTCCCCTTTCATGTCTTCAGCTGTCCTGTCAAATAAAGGCCAAAAAAAAATAAAACCATAGTCCTCATGAATCCACCGAAGTTTAAAATTACAACACAAAGAAAGCAGAAGGTTAACGGACAGAGAGTGACATCCAGCGGAATTTCCGGCAGTAGTACGAGTGCCATCCCGGAAGTGGAACGTCATTGATATAGACTACGATGATGGTAACTGCAAGGAAATTCTTAACAAACTAAATCTGGCATTCTGGTTAACAAAAAAAACATTAAGTTTAGGTTATGTGATGTGTGTAGGTTGGAGATACGGACGGAAATACATGTAGTATTATAAAATGAACAATGTACTGATAATTGATTACAGTTTCTGATTTGTTTTGCCAATACAGCTGCACAACAATATGTAAAACAATGGTAAATATACTGAGCGCTGCATTCATTTAGAAAATCCAGTATAGTTGGCATTACAAAAACAAGAAAGTAGAAAATCGGGAGCAGTTGTATACAGACAAAAAAAGAATCTGCATCTGTCTCAAACACCAAGTCATTCTCACGATTAAAACCTAATTACCAGAGACCGATCTGAACAGGGCTAAATAAAGAACGGAACTGAGAATGATATGTGCTGCTCAAAGTTAATGAGCAACTCACCCATGGGTCATGGACATTGGAAATATTATTTCTGTATGCAAGAAACGGGCCTCAGATTCCACATGGCCGCATAATGGAGGGGGATTAACGAAGAATACCTCCTGTCATCTGTGGACAGTGTGATGAGCTGAGAGGGGACTGAAGGAGAGAGAGAGTGATAAAGAGAGGAGGGAGAAAGAGACAGAACTAGGCCAATTGTTTTGATGTGCTTAACTCTTTCTGGCTTTGTGTGTGTTTACATAAACATGACTGCCTAAACTCAGCAACCATACTGCCTACAGTGTCATAGTGACGTGGTGAAGTTGAATAAATAAAACAATTTTGGGACATTTTTATAGGGCTGAAACTAATGATTATTTTCATTATTGATTTATGTCCATTTTTTTGATCAATCAAGTAATTATGTTCCCGATTTATCATGTTAATCCATTGTTTACGTGAGCGTTTATTCAACAGAAAACAGACAATAGTGAGCAATGGCCACAGTCCAAAAAACTGTTAGGTCAAAATGAAAATGTAATTTCTAACCATTTGAAAATGAAAATGAAAGCTCTATTTGGCATTTCATTTTCAAAGACTTATCAGCTCTACAGTGGACAAAAATCAAATGCAATAGGTGAAACAGTGCCCCTCCCCCCCTCCCCCACACACTCATTGTATTTACATATCACCACACTCTTTTGGTTTCAACATGCAAATGAAAATACAATCTGTCACTCCTCTCATCAAGGCGGGGCGTCACTTCCTCCTCAGTAATTGGGTAACAGCTGGCAATTCACTTCGACCCGCGTCGACCAAGCCCCGTGCCCTCACTGTCGTTCTTGATCGGCAAGCTCAGATAACGTCCATATTTTCAACCTAAACTTCAGAAATAAGTTTACAGTAGGGTCGTTGTTGGCATTTTGTTTAACTACATCCTCATGCTTAGGCATTACAAGCTAATGCAAGCTAGGCCTGGGCACAGTTAGTAGCTTGCTAACAACTAGCTAAAGTTAGCTAAGCTAAAATTTGCTTGCATGAATGGAAAATTAGGCAAAATTGTTTATATTTCATTTTTGAAATTTACATTTGAATATTGTCCACTGTACATCAGGGTACAAATTTGAAAATGAAATTTCCATTTTTCTATTTTTATTTGAATATGGCCACAGAACGCCCATACAAGTATGTGAAAATGCATATGCAAGTTGGATTACTGCATTTTCATTTCAATTATTACTACTGGAAAAATATAATGCTACTGTGGAATTACATTTTCATAGTCACGTGTACATTATCATTTTAATTAAGTCCGCTATGGGTTTCCATAAAATGTTGCTAAATCCTGATTGGTGCACAGAAGTATGTGGCATTACCTTTTTCTCACCTAACTTAAACCAGTGAGAAAAGCACAGCTAAATACACAAATCTTTTTGTGAAATAATGAAAGAGAGTAGATTACCCCAAAACTGTAGTACAGTACTTGAGTAAATACTTGGTGACCTTCAACCACTGGGATGGATACAGCAACACTCCATCCCTCAAGCCAGTGTTTTTCAACCTTTTTTGAGCCACGGCACATTTTTTACATTAAAAAAATCCCGCGGCACACCACCAACCAAAAAAGTTACAACATGACACATTGTAGCCTAATAAGATCATTATCTGCATTTTTCCTTTTAAAAAATGTATCAATCACTGTTGCAGGCTTACGTCGATGATCTCGGCCCTACTGCTTACATCCTGAATTACTGTGGCGGTAATTCTATTGTCTTAAATCATCAAGGTCATTATTGCACTTTACTGCCACCTACTGACACAGAACAGTATTTCATTTCTCTGTCAGTCATCACATTGCAGGCACAGATGCGCAACAATGGCAAATTATTTGCAGTAACTCAATAAAAACAAATTGTGTCAACAAAAATGTGCCGCGGCACAGTGGTTGAAAATCACTGCCTCAAGCAACATATGGTATCTATTCACCCCATCTAGTAAACATTATTAAAGTATTTGTTAGGTAACACAGAATGCCCCAACACGTGGAAACCGTTATACTGGGAAAAACATTTCAACATAAAGCACTTTTAAAGAGGATATGCTGTTAATACCTCGGCTTCCATGTGAATTGATATGCATGCAGAGATTGTAGCATGGATTGTTTTTAGCAAAAGCATCTACATTTAATCCCCCTTTGTACATTATTCAGATGATGAGAATCTATACACGGACACATGACAGAATGCATATCTGCAATTTTTTATTTTCTTACATTCATTTGGATTTATGCAGATTGTTTTTCCTCCACTTTACCAAAGAGGGTTCAACAATGACACTAGGGCTAAGGTAGCCTGCACAGTAAATTCTGAATGTGATTAGTGTGTAAGAACCATGTTGAAAATTGTGCTAGCTCTGCACAAATTATATTTGAGCAAGGCAAAAGACTAACATTTCTATGGTAATAAATTGGAAATAACTAATGGCAGTAACATAGAGTCCTGACATAATGGGTGTTTAGTTGTTAGTTGGGGTGAGTTCATACAGGTGATAGCTCTTAGGAAGACAAGAAAAGTGGTTTGACTCTTAATGAGTCTACTTAGAATTTGGCATGAAATTTCATTATAATGACGGAAACACTTGTTAACCTTGAGTCTGTCTAATATCCCAATAATCCCCACTTAGCTTTCTTTTGGTGTAACTTGGCATGTACTTGTGATTGGAGAAAGTGAAAAAAGGAGAACAACCTTTGACAATGTTTGGAACGTGATGTCCATTAGGAGATTGATTCTTAAACCAGAGAAAGAAAACGAGTGCGTGGCTGAGGATGATTGCGGAAACTAACCATTAGAAAAGGAGAAAAATATCTTTTTTGTTTCCTTGTCAATACAAACTGCATTATCTCATCTGTGGTTCCCTCTCCTCAGCCCCCACCATACCCTCGCCCCTCCATGGAGACCAAACATCCGCTGTCATCTGTCAATCTAGCCCTGGCAGACGGTGACCTTGCTCGGCATTGTTAGAAACGATTTGAATCAACCTTGCATTTTCAAGTTGCTTCCCTTGCAATTGCTTTTTAAAAAGAGGTGCCATGCCAAATAAAAGTGGATTAATTAGCTCTCAAAGGAGTTGATTTATTGGGATCAAGTCTGAGGGACCGTCTGGAGATGTTCATAGTGTTTTTATATTCAGTTGTACTACAGATTCATGTAGTCAAAATAAAAAAAAAATTGTTTTCATATTATGGCCCTGATTTATCAAGCTATGTATGCATCACTGTACTTTGACATTGAAGGTGAACACATTTTCTGCAGATCATTACGCTACCATCCACATTACATAAAGCCAAAAGAATGAGGTGCCTGACACTGAATATAGTTCCAGAATTTCATTATCAAAATCTATGTAAATGTTTAAATAGATTTGCTCAGTATTCCATTACTCCAAACATACTGTTTGTCTTAAAAATCAGGTTGTTTTGCAGAATGAAAATAGTAAGCATGAACCTTGTTTTTGTTGCAACTCAACAAGATGAGTAATGCTTGACTGCAAGGCATTGGTCATTTACCAGAACCCACTATTTCAAGCAAAGTACGTCAGCATGATGTGTGCTCTCTACTGATAAGTTTGTTTTGTCTTAAATTATTAGAATTTTTGATGTCACCGCTTGCATTTGCATCTAAATGCAAGAAGAATAAATGAGGGAGATATGTGTATTTGTTGTTTTAGTTGGGGTATTTTGTAGGTGGGGGGAGCTGAGGTAGAGCAAGCATGATATGTGTGTGTGTGTGTGTGTGTGTGTGTGTGTGTGTGTGTGTGTGTGTGTGTGTGTGTGTGTGTGTGTGTGTGTGTGTGTGTGTGTTGGCAGGGTTAGCTGTCTTACTCAATCTGTCCAAGCTCATGTTTCTGTCAGGGTTAGCGTAAGCCAGCAGTCAGATATGTCAGACACTAAATGACAGTTTCAGGGAACATAGTCCCTTTATTTTTTGCCTCCTTTTTCTACATAGAGCTCAATGAAACAAATCACAGACTGTGGAGGTTACTACTGTATGAGCGCGGGTGTCAGCGAGGAAGATAAAGAATACTGACTAGCGACAGACAATTATACAGCAGGAAAGACTCTACTACAAAATATGCTGATGTGCTGTGTGTGCGTGTGTGTGTGTGTGTGTGTGTGTGTGTGTATGTGTGTGTGTGTGTGTGTCAGAAAGGTAACACATGGTGATATTGTTCCTCTTGAGGAGACAGAAAACTGTCACAATGTGCTCCTTAAGCACTCTCTCTTTCTCCCTCTCCCTTTTTTTAGGGGGTCAATGCTGTGAAATAACAAAATTGTAGCCTTTGCGAGCAGTGATTTTGTGAAGTGGCTGTTGCCCATCTAGCGCCCATTCCCTCTCCCAGTCATTCTTACACATCACAGCCTCTACCTCCCTCCCTCCCTCCTGTCTCCCTCGCTCTTCTTTTGCTCACTCTCGCCCTCTCTCTCTCTCATGAATGTCACCTCTACTGATGGTGGCTGCTGGAATTCACGCACACATACTCTCACAACCACTCGCTGACTTTGGATGGGTGGAGGAGGAGGGGAGGAGGAGGGAGGGGGGGTTTCGGTGAGGACTGTGGGAAAGGAGCGTGCCATCGGAGGCAGAAGAGGAATGTCTGTCTGTCTGTGTCCATGTCTCTGCTCTGTTCCTGGCTTCATTCCTACAAAGAGCGTCAATGTCCCGCCTGCTGTTCCACCTCTGGATTTAAATCGACTGGATTACCGCTTGGACTCTCAGCTCATTATTCCATGCTGCCTCATTTAAATGGGAGGCAAAGTTGGACTTGCGTGGACTGCACATATGGTGACAAACGGTTTGATTTTTTTCACGCTTTTAAGAGATTCCTAGCATTCAAAATGATTTCACTTTTCTTCAGTAAAAGTGTTTTTATATGTCAAATAATTTGAGCTTCTCTTTGGTGTTGTCTAGTCAAAGTAGGTTAGTTATTTTGCAATACAATATTTTGAACTTGGCTGTTGAGGCGCATTTTAATGTGAAAGATGAGTGGGGAAGAGGGGTAGAAATATGTCTCCATCTTCACCTTTTTAAAAGTCATTCACTCTAACCTTGGTCTTTCTGTTATTGCTATAACTGAAAATGTGACTGTGGCACTTTTTCATGTGCTCTGTTAGTGTCAGATTTGAATTTTTCGTCAGTGGAGGCTTTACATTGGACTGCAGGTGAACTTGCATCTCTTCCAGTTCTTTCCTCTCCAAGGGAACCCTCAAACTAAACTCTTCCCTGTTAACCCACTTAGACGCCTGAGCTCCCTTGTGGGGGCTTCTCTTAACCGTCTGTCCTACTCTAGTTTTTTTGAGGAAAGCAAAAGACAAACCAGAAAAGGGGGTACTGGGAAGGAAGACACCCCCCTCCCAAAGCTGAGAGGGGGGGAAGATGGCAGCTCTCGCCAGCTCTCTCATTAGACAGAAACGGGCGGTCAAGGAGGAACAAGGAAACCGACCGGTAGCCAACAAGCGCAAGCCCTGTCCTAAGAGCAACAAGTCCTTGTGCCAGAAACAGATCCTGGTCCTGATCTCCAAAGTACGACTATGCGGGGGTCGAAAAAGTCGAAACGAGAAAAGACCGGGTGAGTCTTTTTCTGCTTGTTTCTTTTCTTGCTCAAATGTTGGCCTATTTGGCTACAAATGTAAGCTTACATTTCTTATGAAACAACTGAAAATGGAGCAAATGAGATTTAGATTTTTACAAGTAATTAAATACAAAATGAATCTATATCATAAAATTTAATAACTCAATTTGTTGCCAAGTTTTTAAGTTAATGTATTTTACTTCAGTATAGAGTCAAATTGAAAAAAATGAGTCCCATAGGTTTATTTAGTCGATCAAAAACCTGCCAGAGAGCTTTTTTTCATATCGTTCAGTTCTCAAGCACAGATCAACATTGTATCAAAATACCTTTCCGTTAGGAACAAGGTCATCACCCAGCATGAGATCTATATTTTATGCACAATCTACCATAAGTTTACAGTTAAACATAATCAACTAGTGTAAATATCTGTTGCTATCATAGCTCATGAATCCTATTAGGTTCACAGCAGCAGTTGTTCAGGGCAGCCACCTCATGCAGCTGCGCCTGTTTGATATACTGACCAATGGTAGCTGCTGCACTCAGCTCTGCAAAGTAAAAAATAAAACAAGTTGTTCAATAAATGCAAAACTCAGCTGAAATGACTTTCCACACACCTAACAGAACTTTTGCATGTTCAAAACGTATAATTATGCGCAAACCTGCAGGAATAATAAATTGTGAAATAAGTTGAAAGCCATCATTACAATTGTATGCGGTCTAAGTACTCTGTCGACTTTTATACACATCTGCATAATGTGGAATTCAAGGCAAATTCATCTGCACACATTCCAGTTACCAATAACCATGTGCACATGATTACAATTGCAAAACAATCTCATGCAATGGGAGAAATAATTGGAAATGCAAAAACAAATGACAGATGTACATGCACACACCTGAACAGTTTGAGTTGGTCTCGCATTGCCATACCTGTCTCCCTGTCTCCGCTTATCTATTCTAGGGTAGGGAAAAAATAATGCTCGGATTTGTCTGTATTTCTTTGAACCAATCATAACCGTCTTGGGTGGCGCTAACCCCGGATGCAGTGACGGTGCCCCTTGCAAAACAGATTGCTGAGAAAGCAGAAGGGGAGGGACATGCGCCGAATTTCAGGCTTTGTCCCAGCACTGTTGAGCTGGACTAAGTTTGAGTAGAAGTTAAGCAACTTCTGTTTTAAATGTAATAATTGATTTTATGCAGCATCCAGTAAGTGACACACATCCGCACCAACACAAGCACAACGTGTGGTTGGAAGAGGAAAATCCATTGGTCGATTGAGATTTTGATTTGTAAATTAATTAGGGAAAATTGGGACATACTGTAACACATCTAATGCAATGGATGTTGTTTGGATTACTCAACTGCTTGTTTAAGTATTGTTTGGTTATTTAGTGTTTATACGTATCATTTGTGCTTAAAACAATCACAAAATGTCTGTAATTCTCATCACACATATGACAAAAAATGTAAAAGCTAATTCTGGTGGACTGGGCTACCGTACAGTGTCATGTCAACTTCATGTAGGTAAACCTTTCAAAAGTTAAATCTTACAGTAGTCTGTCTTAACATCCACACCTGCCACACAACCAAATGTGGGTAAAAATGTTCCAGTGCTGATTATCTCGGTCAGGTTCTCTGATGTACTTTCTCTTTGAAAGCAGAACTTCAACACTGAAGCTTTGAATGGAGAATTATGTGATGTGTTGCCAACATCACCTTCTCTCTTGTCAATCAATAAGAAAAATGTGCCACAACACGAATGAGCATAATTAAAGGTATAAAATGTCCTTGATATTGTGCTTATGGGTACAGTGTGTGTTGTTACGTTCTTACTATTCATAAATGATAAAATATCTTGCTAAGTTAAAAGTTTAACTTGTTTTTTAAAATTTTTGTCATATGTAAACCCTATATTCCTTTCCATAAAACATTTTTTTTTTCTTTTTCTAAATGCACTATTGCGTTAATTCAGGAGAGAGTAATGATATCTTATCATTTATTTGTGCAGTATTATTTACTCCTTTGGTGTGACTGGAATACTGCTGAATTATTTAATTCATGACTGAGAAAATGTTTTGCCTTATTCATGCACAATTAGAAAGTGTAGTATGCTTAAGTTAAATTATGCATATTATAGAAATGTCGCTAAGTAAACATCCTTCATAAAGAGGCCACATACTTTCATGGCTGATTGGGGAAGACACAGTGAATTTTGAGTGTTTTTTTCCACCCCCAACCCCCCACCCCCATCCTTCCCCTCCGGAGCAAAAGACTGCATCTAAGCAGATTGAACGTGAGAATGATGAGCGATGAGCAGAGCTTTGTGCTTGATGAGGACTTTAATTTCATTCTGCACCACTGTGCTCACATATGTCTACTGTGTTTCAAACAGCATTGTGCTTCAAAAATGTTGATATCCACTGCATGGCAAAAAGACAGATGGATAAGATACTGTACAGTATTTGTTTTGGTGAGAATTGCAGAAAGCTTTACATGACATCTGTCTGGGGATGAAATAAGTCTTTTTATCCATTGGCAGTTGTAGTATTGTTATGTAATAGACATATAAAGACGTGTTGGTACTGGCTCAATAAGCCCTGATTTTCAGACTTTGCAAATGTGACAAAACAATGATAACATATTGTAATAATACAGCTTTATTTCTTAGAAAAAGAATATTGGAACTATTATTTTGCATCTGTGTAGCCTAGACCATCCCTTTTTTTATTTAAACTGGCTGTAACCTGTTTACCTGTGTGTTGTGTTGCTTATGTGTCTGTGCATGCGCCCATATGTAGCAGTGTAGAAAAAGAAATCTTTGTACAGTATGTTCTTGTGGTGACAGTGTATATGAATATTACAAATTCAGGTAAAAAAAAACCAAGACCAGCCATGCTAGCAGCTCTAAAGCTGTATGAAATGCTAAATGCTAATGCTAGTATTGCAACATGCTCACAATGACAATGTTAATTTACTGATGTTTAAGAGGCATAATGTTTACCATGTTCATCATCTCAGTTTAGCATGATAGCATGCTAACATTAGCACTAAACAAAAATTACAGCCAAGACTGATGGGAGAGCCATTAACTTTGGCATGTATTTGGGCATCAACTAAAGTATAGGACAAACTTGAAGCTCATGATGGCACTAGATGAAAAGTCAGAAGATACAGCTCTATTTTGTCTATACAAAACATATTTTATCCAATAATATCCAACCCAATAGACTAGATGTAGACTTTTTAATGTTGCCACCAACAGGCAAGGTAAGTAATGCCTGCTACCGTTTATACAAAGTAACGAGTGTTATCCTTCTTTAAATTGAGAGGGAAGATAAAATGAGCTTCATTTAGGCTATATATAACCCATGTATAAGCTGCTGCTTATACATGCGGTTGACAGCTCACACTGGATGAGATCCATGACAAACCAAAGAGTCTGCCTGAGATTACCTGCCTCTCCCCTCTACATTACCCTCATCTGGGTGTCCTGCACTGGCCCTTACTATAAGAAGGGACCCCTTCAAGGGCTGGCCTTACCAATGTAAAAACTTTCCCACTGTCAGTGATCTGCACTGCTGCCCTCCTTTCAGATCAATGCAGCTCATTAATGTATAGTGATTAATCAATGATCACCCCCTTAGTTGGTTCAAGGTGGAATCTGACTTGAAAAGGAAGGGATATTGAGCTGCTTGCCCCCGTTTATCACCTTTAGTGCCTTTCTCTACATTAGAGAGCACACAATCTTAGCACAAACATGCGTGCATGGAAATGATAAGCAGACATTCAATTCACAAAATTAGCCGGAAATGTGATACACAGAAATAATTTTTGGTAGAAGAGAAATGTCACTAGACGTTTCAGAAGTATTACCGTACAATTACAAATATGCATTAAAAACAGCAACACTAGCTGAGTCATTAGAAACTAATACATGTAAATATAGTACAGGCCTAGACATCTTGTAGCCTTGTGTGGGCTGTTCGGCATGGAGGTGCACTGTAGTATGTTGTAGGAGTAAGCATCCGAGGGGCCAGTTGACAGTTGGAGCACAAATGTAGGCCCCGGCTGGCGAGCGGCAGACCAGGTTACAAGGAGAGATCCAGCAGAGGATAGCATTAAGCTGACCCCAAAAGATCCGGGCCACAAACTCGCTTACTCAACAACACCTGATCAGACAATGCAGTGTTAGGTAGCTTCTCATTAGAACTTTACTGACTGTGACAGGGGTCAGAGAGAGAGACAGAGCAAGAGACAGAGAGGTAGCGCGAGTCTGTGGATGTAAACAGAGGTTTAAAAAGTAAAAAATGTTATTGATGTCAGAGAAAAAATTCATCAAAAGGTGGAGGTGGGTGGCAATGACGGAGGTGTACACAGATAAAACGGTAATCAAATATACAGGAAAAGAAATAGGGAGAGATAGCAGTGGAGATTAAAGTGAAGGTGGGTGGGACTGAAAAGAGCTGTGAATCAGACTGTCATAGAGGCAGCATGCGGAGAACATGAGATGGGAAGCCATGGGGCTGGTTATGAACAGTCACTGCAAAACAGCTTCCTTCAGTTCTTCTCTAGTTTAATAATCTGTCTATGAAGTAGGTTGAAGGATGAGCATTTTTCTTCTACTTAAAAAGTCCAGTGTGTAACGTGTTTAGTTGTTCATTATCAAAATCTGTGTTGCCCGTTCACAAACTTGTCCTTTTTCATGAATATTTACCACCACCATCAATTCCAAGTATTGCTTTTGGCTTGAAATTTTTTGCATTCGCCATCTTGAAATACATTAGCCGGTAAAGGACATACAGGACATACTGTTCCGCCTTTTGCGTTTTCGCTGTCACGTGATAAACTCACAGGTGCTGCTAATGGGTATCGTAGCTTCCCGGCCCCGCCAAGTTTGAAGAAGGAAACATGGAGGACCACACGTATTCAAAATCCAAATTTCAGGAACAGGAGTCTTCTTCTTCGCCCAGAAAAAGAAAAAGTATATTGAAAAGAGCAAGAGACCAGCTTTTTTGAAGCATGAAGGCTACCGTAGCTGTAATACGTACTTTGAACTGCGTGGTGCGAGAGAGTTGATTGCGAAATATGATCTCAACGCTAGATAGGAGACATTCCTACACATTGGACCTTTAATGAATGTTTTTGGATGTTTTTGTTAGTTAAAGTTGGGTGGGTGGGTCGTGTCAATGACTGTTGTGTCGCTAGCACATTTATATGCTACTTATTTATTATGCCAGCTACGTTTTGAGTGTGTTTTCTGAGCATAGGAAGTGCTATAGAGGTGGTCTGGGGAAGCAAAGGCCCTAAAACATATTTTCTCAATCACCGTCTTATTGTAAGCGATATGCTCCTTTATGAACACACAAATTTCTGTCAAAAGTTGGAACAGTTTGGGTTATTTCGCATACAAGATTTCTATATTTTCTATTATTTATTCTGTGCACTACAGACCAGTTTAAACGAGCAGGGCTTAGTTATAAGAAGGTTATGTCCCATACTTGTAAGGATCAATTATGATTTGCTAAACATGTTTTTATTAAAATATGACGACAAGGCTGCTCCTAATGTTGGAAGGCCACTGTCAATCAAAGCTCTGAGTTTGTTTTTGTTGAGCCACGTCTAAGACTATTTTGTCATGACAGACAATAAAGTTTTCTGAATCTGAAACCTGATCAAACCACATACTCACAGTCACGATGAAGCAGATAAACTGAGTTTTTAATAAACAATACAAAAACTTGGGTTATCTACCAAAGGGAATAACAGGACATGACAAATACCTTCTGAAAATATTGATTACAGCTGCAAAGAAAGCAATCACTCCTAAATGGTTACAGAGGGATCCACCCACAGTAGATAACTGGACTGAAATGATTAAAGAGATTCATGAGATGGAAAGACTCTATTAGTACGCTTGCAGGATTTATACACCGCAAAGCGGACAACATGGATAATATATTTGTTGGAATAAGACATGTGGTTGGTGGTCTTTCCTCCACATCCTCACTACTTTTAAAATGTCTGTGCCCGATTTATCACTACTTGCTCATTATAGCAACCCACAAACGAATGCAATGTATGACCCCTCTATTATAAGCTATAAAACCATGCTTAAAAAGAGAATTCCGGTCAATTTCAACACATAGCTCTGTTGTTTGGAAATTTGGAGTGCTGGCAGTAGCAAAAAAAACAAAAACAATCAGTGCTGCCTACATCGTGTTATCCTCCTACTAGCGTTAGCACCCAACAGGCTTAAACAGGGCAAGTTAAACACGTTTTAAGCCTCTAAACATGCTCAAAATGTCATTACAAGTGCCTACCCATGTGTAGTGATTCCTTCCGAGGGAACACAGCAAATCTGACTGCAGTAGATGTGACAGAAAGGTATAAAAGTTGTGTTAATCCAGCCAGTGCAATACCTTTGTTTATTTCCTGTTCTCCGGTCAAGTCCACGCTAGTCGATTGTCAAACTCATACAATCCAATATTCCAGTCAGATTTGCTGTGCTCCCTCGGAAGGAATCACTGCACATGGGTAGGCACTTGTAATGACTTGTAATAATTTTGAGCATGTTTAGAGGATAAAAACGCGTTTAAAACTTGCCCTGTTTAAACCTGTTGGGTGCTAACGCTAACAGGGGGATAACTCTGTGTAGGCAGCCCCAATTGTGTTAGTTTTTCTTGCTACTGACAGCACTCCAAATTTACAAATTCTCCTTTAATATCTGAGATGTTGAACTGACATATTACCTGACAGCAAAGTTATACTGTGACAATACTGTTGACTTTTAGATATTCAACCAAAACCCCAATCTTTCCTTAACCATAACCACGTGCTGAATATTGCCAAGACATACCTATACAAAAATTAAGTAATTAGCTAAATGCTCACACCGTCTGTGACTCTTAGATTATATGCACTTACCCATATTTTCATACATGTTCTGATGTCTTTTGGGTGTTAATAGTTAATAGTTTTTAGTAGAGATGCACCGATTACAACTTTCTAGGCCGATTCCGATTTTCTGATAAAATTGACATAAGTCAGACTGACCGGCAGGTCGCCAGTCATGGCCGATGACATGAAAATCGGCCAATTCCGGTCACCGGCCGGTCAATCGGTGCATCTCTAGTTTTTAGTAATCAAAAAACTGTCAATTACTTTCACTTTATTTAAGTTTTGGTCCTCAAACCTTCGTAAGGTAAAATTCATGAATAACATTTTAGTGAGTGGCAGTTTTCGGCTCTATATAGTAAAACCTGTAAACCGACACATCTCAGTTCTAAATTTACCAACCAAAATGAGTAAAAGTGCCATGACACCGCTTAGGGCTGACGATAACCAGCCCTAATCAAAATTTAAGAGACTACCAAGAAACAACAGCTTTCTGTTTGTCTGCATCTAGACAAACACAAGATTAGTGTCTGATTGCTGTTAAGGTCATCCAATGTCTGCGGATTTTCTGCTTTGAACAACCCTTGTTTCATTGGAGGGAACTTAAATACAGTATTTGGAACCCAATGGTATCCAATGACGAGGGTGGGGATGCAGCTGTTCGTGCGTAATAGTAGGTGATCTAATTAATCCCTTAAACTTTCTCCAAGATGTACACATCAGATTAAACCACAATGAAACAACGCAGTTTTGTGCGCTAATCTTTTAGCTTGTTTTAATTAAGTAAAAATCCATTAGATATTACGGGATTTATTGTATATTCATGTATTTCTTTTAATTTTGAAGGTTTATCTAACTTTCCATCTCTTGGTTGCAGACGCTTTTTACACAATAAAGTCAATGGACATGAGGGATCAGGGGGATCAGTGACTTTTTCTATGACTATCATTGCAGTTAGAGTTCAGAGCTGGCTTGTGAAAAGATACTGAGTTGTAGAGAGGCAGTTGACAATGGCCTTAAGTTTTATTCAAAGTGAGGAGGTGGAGGGATGTGTGTACAAGAACACTGTTTTTGTTTCCTGTCGTCCTGAAGATACCACCTTAACCTCCCACACATACCTGCAAAATTGAATCTGTGGGGGCTTTGATTAAAGCTGAGAAGGACAGATTGAATTTACCACTAACAAGAGAAAGACAGTCAAGATGGAGGACACCTATAGAGGTAATGATGAGAAGGAGAGGCAGAGAGGATGTGAGAGGAGAAGGGGCATGAATGGCTTATGTACTTCAAAAGAACCAGGAAGTACTCTGATAAGAGATCAAAAAGATGTGTCCATTTGTACCATACAGTGTAAAAATAGTGAACGTAGCATCCGTGTCATCACCCATTGGTTTGCGGACTGCCCTTTTGAAGCCTCGAGTTTGGCAATACGGGCCGAAAAATCTTGTTTTTTTGCAAACGGATGTGATGATTGGCCAAGCCAGTGTTGTTTATGGTTGCAATGGTGCTGCGCTAAGCTAAACACTTGACTGCATATTACTCCAGTGATAAAATAAATCCATGTCATAGCCATTTTGAGTTTAATGTCAAGTACTTAAGTAAAAATACTGATTATCCAAAGTTCAGTTCAAACATCTTTAGAATAATATGCAGCTCAATCGTTAGATTAATCGAATAATTGAAAAAATAATCATTACATTAATCTATGACAAAAATTATCGTTGGCATAATGCTGAACAAGACATTTTTAGGCAACCAAAAATGCTCCAATTAACTTTGATGAAGTGAAAACACACAGTGAGAGGGTCAAAGTTTAAGACTAAAACATGGACACCCAAAAACATGTTCACGACTATTTTAATGTACACAGTGCCATGGTTAAGCATTGTTAAGCTTCTTTCCTGATTGTAGCCGCGCCCCTAAAGCATCCCCTGCTTTATAATCAATTTTACAAAATGAATATCCTGCTGTATTGAAAAAGACTTAAAAGTAGTGATTGACAAGGGTCATTTGATCATAGACTTCTATAGAAACAGACTTCTTTATGCAACCAGTGGAGTTGCCCCCTGCTGGCAATTAGATAAAATGCAGGTTTAAGGCACTTCCGTATTGGCTTCACTTTTCAGGCCCGGAAGCTTTGTCCATTATTTTTACAATCAATGATTTGTACACATGTACACACTACGAAAATGTAATTATTAAACTTTACTGAAATACTAGATTAAAATCTCACATGACAGTGTTGACATTGGCAGAATCCAGTTTATTAGTGTTATCATCCATAACCAGTGTCCCTCATATATAACCAAAGACTGTATATAAAGATGAAGGACACGTCTCCACTTCCTCCCCCTGTACAAAAGTGAAGCCAAAAAGATCCCCAATCCCCATCTTTATAGCATCAAATAAGTACTTAAAATCAAATTTATCAGAATAATGAACCCTTGAACAAACAACAGTGTGATGTGAACAACCTAAAATGACATAAACCATCTTTGTGAACAATGTATTTGACGTGTACTTTGATTTTGTTGTTTGGTCCCTGTCCTATCCACTAATATGGGGGGGGGGGGGGGGGGGGGGGGGCAGGTTCTTTTTACCTATACTGCAGCCAGCTACCAGGAGGCGATCGAGATGTTTTGGCTTCACTTTTGGGGAGCTGTCAAGCCGTCCATCTTTATATACAGTCTATGTATATAACCTTAGTTAATCAAGTCATCTCCGTGAGATTAAGCTCTCTTTTGCAAAAGAGAGCGGAGTACATCATGCCACATTTGAAATTCCCCTGTTCCCGAATAGTAAGCACTATTTTATAATAATAGCAGTATATTTGTACTGTAGGTGAGTCTGGCAAGTGCAGCTAAGATGTGGGACATACATCAATGAGAAAAATAGATTTTCTTTTTCATTTACATGTGATGACCTTTAGAGGTATGTAATCATTAAATCAATAGTAGAGCCCCATGCGCAGTAAGAGGTCGATAGTATGGAGCAAAGGGAGTACTCGAGACTGGCACCAGACCAGCTTCCACACTGCTGACCAACTCTCCCGTACCGGTTGCATTCCTCAGCTGCCCCAAAGGATGCAACTGCAGCTGCCGGTCCTGCGCTCCCTCTACTCCAAAAAAACATCCAACTGCTCAATTCAATCCTGAATCAGAAAACGGGAAGTGACAGTGACTAATCTGGTGGAGAACAGACTGTGGGATGCAACGCATTCATGTCTGAGGCCCTTAAAAAGAAATACACACACACACACACACACACACACACACATATATGGTTTATTTGGTATATTTGCGCTGAAAATACCAATGCTACCCAAACCTCATCTTAAAATGTACACTTTTCAGAAAACCTATTGTGTTTGATGGATAATCTCGTTTTGCTCACTGGCATGCATGTTTTCATATGTGTACTATATCATCATTGGTTCAAATCTATTTATGTGTCGGCTTCTTTGTGTATCTGTATGTTTCTATGCAGCTGTGTGAGTATCGGAACTGTGTCAGCTAAACTTAATCTCAGACAGTGTTTTGCTGGTATCTACAATGGATTTCCTCCTCTCATGCAGAGTTGCTCCACGGCATCTCTACTTGGTTTTCTTCTTCTTCTGCGTGGGAAAAGCCCACCGTCTAAGGGCTGGATCAAAGTGTTTCAGCAAGCAAATCAATGCAACTTCAAATTCTGAATGCTTTGTTGTCCACTGTGCTGTTTAGCTCAGTTCTTTGTTTACTTGTGTGATTATCACACGATCTGACAGAGGTTTGGACCCCTGTGGGAGTGCAGAGGAATGTTTGTGTTTGTTTGTTCTGCATATATTAAAGTGCCTATTTGTGTCCCTGCTGGAGGGTCCATGGGGGAAAAGAATAGATGAGGTGTGTTAGGGAGCTGTTAGGCTCAGTGGTCTTGCTCTCGTGTGAAAGCACAGGCGAGTAAGTGTGACATTTTAAACTTAAGAAATAATATGCGGTGCTGTAATGTTAATGAATGGGCTGATGTATGCAGTTGCACCACATCGCACTGAAGGCCCTGTGCTGAGCATGTTGTTAACTGTCACTGATATGTATGTGTCATAACGCTAATGAAGCTCATATGTGAATATTGAATGTATGTCAGGGGAGCCGCGTGAGTTCTATTTGCCTCGGCTCATGTTTGACATGCTCTTGTCAGCACCATTTAATAAGCAGCAATAACTCTGTCTCACTTAGGTGAGCTGCTACCATTGTCACATGAAATGATTTATGGAGCCTTGAATTCAAATTTAGAGACCATTGTTGGAGCTGCAGGTGATGGGATACACCTCATTCATTCCTTTTTCTTCTTTAACCTCGCCCTGCTATCTCTCTTCTCTCTCCTCTACTACAACATGCTTCCTCAAACTGTCGTCCCCTATCTCCTCTCCCTACCTCTCACAACTGCTTGTCACACTCTGTATCGTTGTATCACTCTATTGTTTCCCTTTTCTCTCGCTCTTGCTATCCTTCCCTCTTTTATGTCTGGTCAAACGTAGAGCATTCATCAGAGTTGCCTCCATGTTGTTAGCTGTCACGACTTCAATCCTCCCTTGCTCCTCTCCTTCTCTCCCCCTCTATCTTCCCACAAGGTTGATAATTAGTGTACTAGCAGCACTGTAGCTCATGGCCCAATTTAGGAAAAAGAAAAAGAAAAAAAAAAAAGGAGGAACCATGTTCTCCTTTTTATTAGAAGCAGAATCAAACTCTTTTTTGCATATATGCATTACACATGCACATGTATGCATGCAGTCACACATGCACTGTACTGTATGCATGCATACTCAAATAGCTATAGAGAGAGCAGCTGAAAGTGAAAGGGAGCACGATGAGAAGGTATAGGTGAGAGTTAGGGAGTCCTGAAAATATAAGCCAAGGAAAACCCCTGCTGTTTGGTTCGGTCATAGCAGAAGAAGAAATGCCCTTGGCTGCTCAGTCATGCAGGCCCCCAGTAATTACCTCCAACCTTATCAAGAGGAGTTCGGTGAGAGGGAGATCACCAAGCGACATACTGCACTCAAACCAAGCCAGATAAATACATTAGTGTAATGATAACCAACACAGAACCATAAACTACGCTGATTAGCGATAAACCTCAACCACTGCTTATTTTTCAGAGCAATTACATTGTGGCGAAGGGTTTAAGTGTCCTTGATGGCAGCCGTGATGCATGAAGTGATTACCTTGGGTTCTTATGTGCATTGGCCTCATTTATACAGACACACACATAATTGCTATCTGAATGGCTGTACAGTAACACCAGGCTCCAGTCTCCCCCAGATGATTTTCAAAATGATTATCAATGCTGAATGTAAATTGATGATGGGCACCCCTGTGTAGACCTGCTACTGCTGGGATTAGAGGCAAACCCCATTTAATAAACAAGATGCTCTTATGACTATAATCTCTACTGCTTTCACAAAACTTGGACCACTTACTTAATATTCTGTTTACCTCTGCCTGAAAGCTGCAAATTAAATATTTCTCTCCAACATAACAAAACCGCAAGAAAATGTCTGTCAGCTAAGAAATCCTTCATACTTGTGCATTAACAATGTAAAGTTCACTTTAAGATGTATTTCTTTTACTTTAAACAGTTGCACAGAATTAGAATACCAGTTACACATACATTGCCTGCAATAGAATGTTATATGTAGAATGTTATACTTTGACTTACCCTTAAGTCAAAGTATAATCCCTTACATCCCTTAAGGCATTCTCTCTACACATTTGCGTTTCCGCTTGTCAACTGCGAGTCATACTTTCGCTCATGTGCGGAGAGGTCACTTGGAAATGGGCCTGCTGATGAGTCAACATGTTGTCGGGTATGCTGACAACACCTGTGCACTGATGTACATAAACAGACAGCGAGCTCTCTTTGACCCACACTCCACTGAGCTGGATCAGCGAATGTTTTCTGTCACTCAAGTCCACACGTGTCCCAGGAGGAGTGATGAATGTAGTCACACACCTCCTCTCAGCGGGAAATAACCAGGACAGTCGAGGCTCCTGATCCTGTTTCTGGCATAGCTAGTGAAAGTTCTGCAAGGCAGATTTAAGTGTGCTCACCCTAAAAGATAATGTGCAGCCCCTGCTGTTCTTTTAATTACAAAACAGAGATGCACATCACAGTAGATGACTCACACCAGATAGGATACAATAGGATTAATCATGATTGATTCATCATTATGAGCAGTCTGGATTGGATCTAAATGTAATACTTTGTTACGGGAGAAAACGTAGCATGAGTTGGGAATCTAAGCCTGCTCATCTGTGCTGAAGGTAAACGTCCTATCCTTCACCCTGAAAACAACGTTTTATTTTCAACCAGACTTTAATGTCAAACTACTCCCTATTTAGTCTAAGGTTGCAACCAACAATTATTTACATTGTTGATTAATCTGTCGTTTCTCTATTAATCGAGTTGTTTGGTCTATAAAATGTCAGAAAATGGTCTCAACCAGGAACAAGAGGACATTCTTAAATGTCTTGTTTTGTCCACAACTCAAAGATACTAAGTTTGCTGTCAAAGAGGAGTAAAGAAACTAGAAAATGTTCCCATTTAAGAAGTTGAGAACTTCATGAAATGATTATCAAAATAGTTAGCGATTCATTTAATAGTTGACAGCTAATTGATTAATTAGCATTTTCTCCTTTTTTAGTTTTATGCAAAAAAAAAAAAGGCTGTCTGAACCATGGCTTTATTTTCAACCCCTCAGGACGACTCCATTCTTACATTGTTGTGTTACATGGATGTCAGATCACCAGGGCTCTTGTGAACTGTTAAGCATTTACTATAAAGCATACACTAGAGTTGAAACGATTAGTCGATTAATCGATTAGTGGATCGACAGAAAATCTGCAACTATTCATACAGTATCATCGAGAAATCATATCACTGTTAGCCACATAAAACAATCAATTTGAGAAATGATAATGATTTCTGACATTTTATGGACAAAACGATTTATCGAGAAAATAGTCTAATTATCTAGTACTCGATAATGACAGTAATCGTTGCAGCCCTACACTCCATGGGACTACTTCTTAGCATATTTTAACAGTGGTGGAAGTATTCAGATCCTTTACTTAACTAAAAGTACCAATACATACATAAAATACTCTATAAGCAAAAGTCTTGCATTCAAAATATTACTTAAGTAGAAGTTTTAGCACTTTTTGTATGATGTATCAGCTAAATGTACTTAAAGTATCAAAATTAAAAATACTTTTGACCGAAATATTTTTATATATGGTATAATTCGATTGTTAATACTGATGCAACAATGTGTAGGTACCATTTTACCGTTGCAACTGGTTGAGGTGGAGCTAGTTTTACAGTTCAGTAGGTTAGGCCACTGGTTCCCAATTTAGGGGTTGGGCCTCTCCAAAGGGTCACAAGATAAATCTGAGGGGTCATGAGATGATTCATTGGTTTACAAAAGATGACAAGTTCTGCTACATACATTTGTATTTGTCTTTTGGACTTTTTTGTAAAACACTGACGTTTTTCTTTGTGCCTTTAACAGTTAGGCCTTTTTTAAATGGAACTGCTAACAACTCAAAGACATCAGAAATGTGACAAGGGACCTTAACTAGTCCCTGCGTCTTTGTAAGTTGTCAAAAGCCCCTGATAGAAGCCACTCATTTAATTATTAACAAGATTACTTTAATGTAAAATGTTAATCTAAAAACTGCTGACAGATATATGTAGGGCAGTAAAAAGTACAATATTGTGCTCTGACTGTAGTGGATTAAAATTAGGAAAAAGCAAAAAAATGTAGTACAAAATATCAAGTATAAGCGCCTCAAAATTGTACTTAAATACTGTACCACTGCATTACTTCAAACATTAGCTATGTTGGGGCGACCTCTAGCTCACCCATTAAGAGCGTGCGCCCCATACCATGTAGGCTGAGGCCTTTGCAGCGGCCTGGGTTCGAATCCGACCTGTGGCCCTTTGCTGCATGTCATCCCCCATCTCTCTCCCACCTTTCTTGTCTATCCACTGTCACTCTGAAATACAGGGAAAAAAGCCCTCAAAAAATAATCTTTAAAAAAAATAAAATAAAGATATGTTTGTCTCATAAAACCGTGACTGCTTTTGGCCATCTGTCACATAATATATGCTGTGACTGTTTGAATACAAGTATGCCCTAACATACCCAAATCACTAAACATGACCTTTGAGTCGGTAGCTTTCCGAGTTATCATCTTCTCTGTTTACCCCTGTGGAGCAGTAGAGACTACATGAGCACACTACATATCCTCGTGATACAAACAGGCTTCTTGCTCATGTAAACAACTCTGTGTGCTTTGCTAATCTCACCAGATGTAGACACTGCTGTCACAGTGTCAGTGTACTTCTCCAAGGCTTATGAAGGGGGGGGGGGGGGGGGGGGGGGTAATGATTGTTCACTCTTATAGTATGTGGCTTGGACACAAACCATTAATTTTAAAAGGGCATTCCAGTGATTTCACACATGAAGTTGAGCTTGGTCGTCACGAGGGGGACTACATAGCCTGTGAACATACTCGTATAATGTCTTCTGTGGCTCTGGAGGGAGCTTTCGGAAGTTTAGGGTTAGAATGACCCTGATGATGTGAGCTTGGGCTTCATACTGCAAATATAAGTTGTGGGGTTCAAAAGAAGTGTGCATCTAGGAAGCAGGTAAGGTCTTATGAACCCTAACCCTATCCGGTTGCATTATAAGAAATGTAAGATCCAGTGTTTTGGAGCTTGAGCCATACTTGGGAATAAAAGTCAGGAATTTCTTGGCTTCTGCTGTTTTGATTTTGTCTTATTTTTTAATCTGTTTGAGTTCCCCAACTTCCATTTTAAGTGCAACACAAAATATCTCAAGTATCCCTTTATTTCATCCCCTGTGGCAGGGGTAAAAAGGTTTGAAAGGTAATCTTGGTTCCAGTATCTGGTATTAAACATTCCAAGGAAAGAGAATATTGAAGACTTTCAGTATTAGGGCTTGTTTATAGAATATATATTTATTTTCCAAACTTGAACTCCTTTAAGAGACAAATCTGACCTTGGCAGGTGCGTGTTTGTAGTCTGTGTGATGTACTCTATTTTACTTTTTGAAGAAAGATATGTGTTACTTAGGAGACAGTGTTTGTGCGTTTGTTGAGGCATGCTGTATTCACTTCTTATGCCAACGTACTGCAACTTTAACAACAATGGCAGAACAAGTGTGTGTGTGTGTGTGTGTGTGTGTGTGTGTGTGTGTGTGTGTGTGTGTGTGTGTGTGTGTGTGTGTGTGTGTGTGTGTGTGTGTGTGTGTACACATTATGCAGACACAGATGTGCTGTCAGGACGATGAGAAGGGAGCAGTTGGCAGAATACGCATGGGGATGTAGTGCATCTCTGCTATTAGATGACACTGAGTCAAGTCAGTGTTATGATTATGCACAGTTTTGTTCATTTGCATGTTGTTAAAAGCCTTGTTGCCGCACTCAACTATTAGAACCAAATAACAGCTTTAGAATTTCACATTAGATGCAAGCATACATGGAAAGAAAAATAATTTTAAAGAGCAACTTAGCGCTAAATCCAGACACAGTTTTGATACAGTTTCACACAGCTGCATAGAAACATACAGATACGCAAAGAAGCAGACACATGAATAGACTTAACCATAGTAGATTACTGGAACAATTTTATAGCGTTCATTACAACAAAAGGTTATTTTCCTTTTTCCTGAGAATTCTGTCTTCTAGACCCCAAAAAAAGTTAAATCTATGACGTGCCCTGGGAATCTCTGCCTCCAAACTATTTGGCGACAGAAGTCATAATCAGAGTTGTGTACTGTAACTCACTTGTTTACGTCTATATGTCTATCCAAGCCGTAAGGGCTCGTGTTTCAAAGACCCAAGGCACCTTTCTTACTGGCTGAAATTGAAAGTAGTAACAGTGACTTCCGTCCCCCTCAAGTCTCTATCTTCACGGACTGGCCAAGTCTGTGGTTCAGAAATGTTCAAACTGCTTGCTTTTTTTATTATTATTATTTTTTGGGCATTTTTAGGCCTTTATTCGACAGGACAGCTGAAGACATGAAAGGGGAGAGAGAGGGGGGGAATGACATGCAGCAAAGGGCCGTAGGTCGGAGTCAAACTCGGGCCCGCTGCGTCGAGGAGTAAACCTCTATATATGGGCGCCCGCTCTACCAACTGAGCTTAACCCTTGTGTTGTCTTTGTTTCAACCTTGAAAAAAACACTTTTTTTTGTGACGCCTTTTTTCACAATTTGTTTTTGCTTTTTCCAACGTTTTACATTTTTAAATTTTTCTTCTACACATTTTCAGCGCTTATTTCTACGTCCAATATTTTCTGATATAAAACAAAAATTTTAAATGGGCCAATGTGACCCGAAGTCAACACAAGGGTTAAGCAAAATGATACGCTGGTGTAATAATCCAGCGCTGTGGAGATACAGTAGGTCTGGCTACGCAAGATTTTTATTCAATCGATCACACAGTAGAAGGTTTGAGATTTCATTATTATTCATAAGAAATTAATGGTAAAAAAAAGTTAAGATTACATTGATCGTAGTAAGACAAAACAAATCTGTGCCTCCTTCCAGCTTCTGTCAGTTCACAGTACTGCATAGCAATGAAGGTTATGAAACCTTATTGTGACCACTTATTGAAATGTACCTCACAGTTCTAAATGTCCACAACTTCTTCAACAACTTCTCAGAAGCAAACCATGAGTTCACATTCCAAATTCCAAAGCATTATAGCCAAATAACCACAATAATATAATGAAGGCACACTGACTTCTAGAGCGCAAACGCTTAGAAAATATGACTTTGGGGCTAATAGTCCAAAGTTGCAATATTTGTATGGTAATAAGGTGGCATAAGTCCACCAGAGCGGTTTTTTCTTTTATATTCTATGAATTTCTAATGCAGCTGCAGTAAAACACAACTGTTATAGTTTTTGCCGGGAGCTTTCATTACACTGGATCAGAATTTATTGTGCGTCGAGATGAGGATTTTGAAGTTAAGAGCCAGCTCTGCTAAGTGAAACATTAGTTTTAGTGCCCCTGACACCAAGGATGGGGGTTTTGATTGCAGCCATATTGAACAAGCTGTCTATTGAAGTTGTGCCTAAATGTGATTTTTTCTCGAGCACATACAGCCGTCACTCTTATCCTCCCTTCTCCCTTTATTTCTCGCTCTCTCATCTCTCTGTTTTGCATCTGTGGGGACAAGTAATGAACGGCGTCCCTGCCCTGATTGGATGATGTATGTTATTAAGTCGGATGAAAGCGTACATAACTCAAAGAACAGGAAATAGAAAAGGGGAGAAAGAGGAAGAAAGTGCAGAAGTAGAGAGAGATATTGAAATGTTTTGACAAGCCGCTTTGAAAGACAGAAAGGATGGGGAGGGCTGCAGATACTTGCATGTAACAATGGGAGTAGGTCACAGTTTCACTGATGCCTCAACCGTGGCACACTTCCTCTGGGAAATAGTCCTACAGATCTCTTCCCTGCATCCTCTGCCAGTCTCAGGC
Source organism: Zingel zingel (assembly GCA_023566125.1). NCBI lineage: Eukaryota > Metazoa > Chordata > Actinopteri > Perciformes > Percidae > Zingel > Zingel zingel. The sequence continues at coordinate 20,956,043 of CM042328.1, forward strand.
TCCCTTTGCCAGTCTGAAGAAGACAGGCAGATTGCGCAGTGCCCTCGGCCCCTCCTTGAGGAATATTGAGTAAGGGCATGGGCGAAGTTAAGCAGAGGGGGGGAACTCCCAGATGGCCTTCAGTCCTCCAGAGGCACTGCCATAAACTGCTCTTTCATCTCCCTTATTAAAGCTGTATTGAAGACACTCTTTAGTTCACTGACCAGACTACGTGACTGAGCTTTAAGCTAAGTCAAGGGACCTACAGGCTTCTCCTTGCTGTTGGAGGAGCCTGGCCAAAGCAGCGATGTGCTGAGCTCGGGGGACAACTTAGATTTCCTCAACACGGAGAGTGCTTCATGGAATTGAGGGAGGGGGGCTCTAGTAATGTCTGAGAGCTGCTGCAAAGATTCTGTCTGTCTGTCTGTCCTTCTGTCGGTTTCTTTAAAGAACGCAAAGTAGGCTGCAGGGACTCCACTCATAAAACATTCACTTGCGCTATTCACACTGCATCCTCTCCTCCTCCACCCAGCCCCCTTGATTATATATTTTTTATTTTAGCGGGAGACAGGCGAACGCTCTCACTTGACTTCATCCTCTGATGACCACAACTCTTGCTAAATAATACCACTGGTAGCAAGCCAGTGGACCTACGGCTTAGCTTAAGTTATACATGCATTTTATTCATCGGGTGAATTAGTAGCTACTACAGATTTTCAAATTAATTTATATAATGCATTCCCAGTGTTAGGTGAATTAGTCCAAAAGGGTACCTTTGGGCAATTCACTAATTAACTAAGAAATTGTTATTGAATACTGATAGCTTAAACTCTCTTTTTGTTGTTCTAAATATTTTAACATTTTCTCTCCTCTAGAGAGAAATCTCTAACTTCTTTTGTAGTACTGTGCAGTGTTTAAAAGGTTGGATTAGTCTTCTTCCATCATCTGTTCTGTCAGGAATCTTCCCCTCCGGTAAAACTCCCTAAAGACGTTACATTGGTGCCCATTTGGCCTTTCATGTGACTTTGATTTATTTTATTTTTTTTGCTTTTGATATTCATGTTCTGGAAATGAAGGAGCTGAACGGTATTACATATAACCATACCTGACACTGTATCCGTTGGCAAGTCTTGTAATGTTTCTAGACCAGTTTGCAACTGCATGATGGTGAGGAACATTTTAGTTACAATACCAATTTAGCTTGGGTATGAAAGCTATTCTACAATTGTACAAGGTTCCCTCTAACCTGCTGCATTATTAAAAGTATCAATGTTTATTAAAGCAGTTACATTAATGTACTTTTTATTTAACATGAACACACCATAAAATGCAGCTCTACAGACTTTACAGTCAGTGAGTATTGACATTGGGCCTCATTCACCAATATCTTCCTAAGTTTTCTCTTAAATATGTTCTTAAGAAAGTCCTTTAAAAAAGTCTACGTCGGATTCATGACGTGTTCTTAAACAGCTGAATTGTTCGCACTTGTGTTCTTAGGATTGATGACTCCCACGTCTTCGTAATTGAAAGCACGTGCCAGTTGTTCCTAATTAGCATAAGAAAACGCCCTGCAAATTCCCATATAAGGACATGACATTTCCTGTGCACCTCCTGGGAAGCGGGAGACTGCGTTCAAGAGATAATTGTCAGAGTCGCAGATGACTTGTACATTGCAGTGGTGGAGGAAGTACTGAATCTCAGTACTTAAGTAAAAGTACAAATAACCAGAGACATATTTACTTTAGTAAAAGTAGAAGATGTCCACTACCACAAACAAGGCCAGCTGGCTTTTAAAAGAAGTTCCTATCCTAACCAGCATAAAACGGAAATATGTTGTTAGAATCTGAATGCGGTTGGTTTTATTCCTGGATGTATTTTAAGACGGTTTTATTTTCTTTAACCATGCAAGTAAGCAAATAAAGTGTGTGAAGCAGCGAAAATGGGGAGATGTGAAGAGGTCCAGCCAAATAAATAAGATATGAACGCATCTTACGCTGCCTGGCGGAGGAGTAAACGACGCTGTGGATAAGGCTGAGCAATTTTATCAATTCTGCGATATAAATCGAAATTTTTGTTCCCAAGAAAGTATCGATTTTTAAGCCGCGAGTATTGATACATAAGTCCCATTCAAATCCCCCGTGTTTACCCCTGTTCGCGTTGCAGGAAGAGCGATTTGGTCAGCCAGCCGCTAGCGTCGCTGTAGCTACCCATACTAACTTTACACAGATGCCGACGTCTACGGGCGCTGACATACAGAGCCGATTATCTGCCGCCGGACAGTCTGGCGAGCTCGGTGACTCGAGTCTGTTCAGTGTGTTCCGTGCTGTCGTTCGTCGGAGGAGCTGTCGGCCTTCATTTTGGCCGACCCGACATGCTCAGTCGGAGACAGGGCAGTCGGGACTCACACGGAAATGAGGAGCGGATGAGCCTCTCAAAATCTGACGAAAATCTTTTAAACTGACCTTTGTCGATCTGAAATGAAGACAGATTCAGAAACTGCATGGCCTATTTCTCACTTAAAATGTTTTCAGAAACACGTTTTGGTGAACTATTTTAGTACAATATGAGATCGTATTCTGAACGATCCGCCATGACAGTCTGGCTGTGAATTACCGGAGAAAAAGAACCACGTGACACGTTCGTCCAATCAGCTGCCGGTTTTTATTTTCTGGGAAACAATCCGACTGTTAATGGAAACAATACAGAGCAGCGCCACCTGCTGCTATTTAGACGTATTACCATATGCTCAAGTCTGCGTTTCTTCGGTGTGTTCTGAGGAGAAGTCATGGTACTATGTTTACTTACCTGGTGGCTAGACTGGCTCCCTCATATGTTCAGTGTCAAGAAAAAAAGCTGTCAAAGAAACTGTTCAGAACAGGCCACTTGCTGCACGTTTTAACTCTCTATTGTTAATTGCAATACCGCACTTTATTTACTTTTCAAAGGCTTGTAAGCTTTCAATAAATGGAACTAATTTTCTCAACACATCTTTGATTCATTTTGTCCAGCATTTGCAAGCTGTAGACTCTCTGTCCAGTCAGAGACATATATTGTGTAACTGATATTTTTAGTTTTCAGTTCAATTAATTAAATCCAAGTAAATGGAACACTCACAAGATGTCACCAAAATCACTGTCCCCTTTAAATCTTTCAGAAAATGATGTAAGTGTATCGAATTATATTGAATCGTATCGTTGGCTGAATATCGTGATATATATCGTATCGTGAGCTGAATATCGTGTATCGTATCCTGAGATTAGTGTATCGCTACAGTCCTAGCTGTGGAGAGATAACTGATTTAGAAACGGGAATAATACAAAAAAAAAAAAAAAAACATTTTCACTTTTACCGGCGGCTGTATTACCGAGGGTCAGCGGCACAGCGCCCGGGCTCTGGAGCTGGCTTGGAAGCCGATGAAGGATCGGCGGTGCCCCATATATATATATATATATATATATATATATATATATATATATATATATATATATATATATATATATATATAGTTTTGGCAGGGGGAAAAAAACTGATCAGCCCTATAAATAGCTCAATCACCACGATCGATCACCAAGTAACGCAGGATTTAATCAGTTTAACTGCTGATGTAAATTGCAGTGTTAGTGTTTCTTTGCATACTATGATTTTTTTTTTTTCAACAAATGATCAGAAATACATTACAGTACAATACTATCATTGTAAACAACTGTGGAAGTAAATAAAATGCAGTAACCAATTATTTGAAGCAAATTGTCATCACTCAAATGTGCGCAAGAGTGCTCGAGTGTTCGTAGATTTTGTTCTTAGCTAAGAACAAATCCAAGATAAGAAAACATTAGTGAATGTCAGAATCTTCATAAAAGGGCGTAAGTGGGGTTTAAGAACTTTCTTCGTAAGAACGGTTGGTGAATGAGGCCCATTGACATTTTATTCAGATATTTTAAGGTGACAGAGGGACCCCTTTGAAAATAGCCATGCTAGTTTTTCCCTGGCCAAAATGTAGCCCAACTTTGAAGGATTATTATTAAACCCCCAAGTTAGCATGACATATTTGGTACCAGTGGATTCCTCAGGTCTTCTAGTTTATTATGATAGAGACAAAGATCGATTCTTGGATTGTATGAATCAATTTTGGATCAATCAAATGAAAATCGATTTAAAATCGGAAAATCCATTTTTTTAAACCCAGCCCTAATAGAAATGCCATTAGTTTCGTTAGACTTGACTTAATTATGGCATGACAAAAAGTCAGTGGATCAGCAAATTGATATCTCTGGAAACCATGAAGGTCTGCACAAACTTCCGATGCAATCCATCCAATTACATACAAAGCATGTTCTAACTTCAGATATTGCACACGGTAAAACTCCTCTGTGGTTAGTGTCTTCAAACTCTGACATATTTGACTAACCATTTCCTTTTCCAGGTTCTGAAAATCAGTGAATGTCATTTCTGCTCTCGACCTCTGGCGGTGGCACCTGTCTAACACGATGTTGTTTTCCTGTGCTCCCTTGCAGAGCCACAGCTGAAAGGCATTGTTACTCGGCTATACAGCCAACATGGATACTACCTGCAGATGCAGCCTGACGGCACCATGGACAGCACAAGGGATGAAAGCAGCTCATTTTGTGAGTGTGTGTTTCTGTATATAGCCTACATGTCTTGCTGCATGCTTGTGGCTGTGTTTCATAATATAAAAATTATTCAAAGTCCAGTCTCGAGCACCAGTTAGGCTAGTGGAACTGGGTAGAAGCCATTTGCATGTGACACGTGTGGTTTTCACCATCATACACAGCTCAAATATGGAACAGCTCATACCCTCATTGGGACCAAAATCCCAAACTTTGGCAAAGTTAATGCTGTACTTTACACACTGAGCTAAACCAAACCACAGCAGGTGTCACACTGTGCTATAGGGGCCCAGTGGCTGAAGAGTCAAAGTAAAAGTTAGGATTTTGACAGCTCATGTCAAATTTGTACTGTTATTTTTGTCTTTTAATAGGAAGGAACACCACGTCAAACTGACAAACTTTGGTAATTGAATGTGCTCGTCCTTACAAGCCATCTATACTGGGTTTTAAGTCACAGTCACTAATTCGGATTGGATCTGAAACTCAGTATTTAAAGTTTATAAATCATAAAAAGCTGGTAGCTGATTTTAAAGTGCTTCTGAGTGGCATACTGCCATCGTTGAGATGATGTGAATGTTCATCCTGACCTTTAGCAATCTGAGTTTGATTTTAGACCAGAAACTATGCAGTGTTCTCTTCCTAGTATATTATTATTATTATTATTATTATTATTATTATTATTATTATTATTATTATATATATATATATATATATATATATATATATATATATATATATATATATATATATATATATATATATATATATATATCGTTGTATTTGCCTATTTTGTGCCCCTTTAAAGATGGTAGCAGAATTTTTTACTTTGATTTATTTAACAACCTATATTATTTCTTGATAGGTTTAGTTCTTTTAGTGTCAACAGGTTTTACCCAAGTACTGTATCTACCTACCTAAGCTCCATTTGGTGTGCCAGTGTAAAATATAGCGAAGGTGACATAGTGTTCATGTTCAATAAACAGACTCAGCATTTGGGTTTAAGAGAGATATAGCATGCAACCGTGACAGTGCAGCCATTCAGCCTAATACAACGAAGACAGAAAAAAGCAGACTCTGTATTGTAGTTTGATTTCACAATCTTCTTTGACTTTCTCTTTTTTGCCCCTCACTCCTTATCATACCCTATCTCTCCTACTGTATTCCCCAATTCAGCACAGTTCAATTTAATACCGGTGGGACTGCGGATTGTGGCAATCCAGGGGGCAAAGACAGGATTATACCTTGCCATGAATAGTGAAGGATACCTCTATACCTCGGTAAGTATACCCTGCAGATCAGTCATGCGTACATAGAAGAAACTAAATTTCCATTTTTTCCATTTAATCATAATCACCATATTATTAAAAAAAATATGTTGCTGTGACACTAAATCTCAGGGAAAAACCCAATTGTGATTGCTCTGGTTTTGGCTTGGAATGTCAGTGTTAAGGTTGGGATATAAGCTTCATGTGTTGCTGTGCATGGTCCTGACATCTGCACAATACAGAAGTTATTACCTGACCGCATCACTGACATAGAAGTCAGAAGAGGGGAAATACCAATTATTGCTGCATCGTCTACTCGTTTTGGATTTGAGGGTGACAACCTGTTAGACAGGTTTGGAAAGACAGGGATAGAGGAATGGAGAGTGGGTGTGAAAACTACTGTTGGAGAATCGGGGGTTTCTTGAGTGCAAGAACTGTTGACAGATTTTGGGTCCAGGGCAGGTGGGAACGTGGCATGTATGTATGTTATGCTGTTTCTGTTTTGTTGTTTAGATCAGTATTTGTTTCCTGTTTCACTTACTTTTAATAATAATACATGTGCCAGGTGCTTTTAAATCAATCAAGACTGAATACTTGCAAGCATGCTGCCATAACAACTGTGATTAAGTTCTGCTGTTAGTGATCAAATAATGCATTAAATGCATGTGGTTGTGAATCTGGTGAGAACACGTGTGCACTCACAGGACAGTGCTAGTCCCAGTGTGCTGTCTAATCAGAAAAGTTGGGCCGTACAAGTTGTTGTTGTTCAAGCTTAAACCAGTGGGATTTTATGCAAACTGGCTGAACAGGCATTTGTCATTATGACACATTCTGGCAAATTAAAAAGTAGCCTACATCAGCAACCTGTGCCAACGACGTCACCGCACTAAATCCAACTTGTATTGCAAATAGCTCTTTAGTAGATTAGCTCTTTTATATTGATCAGGAAGTGCGGTTGCGTCCACACAAGCTACATTTCCTCAAGCATTTCTGAGGCTCAAGCACAGCGGAGCTCTGGGTCTGAAATAAAACTGCCAAGGATCAGTGGTGTACATGGATGTATAAAAAATTGCTTTGATTTAATGTTAGTAAACTACTTTTGCCATGTTCCTGTAGCTTAGCTTGCTACATTTCTCTGAGTGGGGTAACGTTAGCTTGAGAAACACAACACTTAATGTAGATTAACTGGTAGCTTAGTATACTACACTTTCCAAGTAACTTGCCAAACACTGGTAATAAGCCATAAGACAACGTAATTAACATAAATACTATGTTTGTTTATAACTATTTATAGACCGGCGCGATGAAGGAGATCACATTTCAGTAGAGGTGGGAGGAGGGGGGGGAAGGCATACGTTGAGTTTGTTTGCTAGAACGTTCATGTGTTTTTTGGGGTGACGAGACGAGACATGGCCGAGTTAGTCTCAAAGAAAACTAAAACTGCACCGAAGCCGACAAAAGCAGTAAGCCAAAAAAAAATAAAAAATGGAAACCTATAAACACTACAGTAAAAAAAAAGTCATGGCTTAGAGGTGCATTACCGCCACCATGTGGAGTGGTATCGTCACACTCTCATTCATGGGCACTTTTAGTCTCATCATGTTCCACTCGGGAGTGGCTGCTGAGTCAAGTTCGACACCTAGCGGTAAAGTTTGGTATATGAGTCCGGTGTTTGGCTTAATATCAAACCGGTTTGAAATATTTAACACTGGCCTACCCTCATAATCAGTAACTTTGACAGCGCAAGAGACAGTTTTAGGGTAGTACTATAGTACCATAATATAATACTGTATATAAGGATGGGCGAAATGACAGCTCCAAAAAAGTGACGGAAAAACATCTTGATTGCCCCCTGGTGGCTGGCTGCAGTGTAGAAGAGGATGAGGCGATTAGGTACCCTATTTCTCCAAAGCGTTTTAATATTTTCACTTTCCAGACTCTCAATCCTTGAGGTCTGAATCAAGAGTATGAGATAAAACATTTTCTCTAGATAGAAATGGTGGTTATATTATGATGGATCTACCTATATGTGTGTGTATAGATGTAGACCTTGACATATATTCTGGAAAAATTAGAAAACATTTATGAATATAACTAGTGTCTTTCTTTCTTTTTTCCTTTTCCTTCTTAAATGTGATTTGACCATGCTGATTTACTCAGAAGTGTGGAAGACCCAATTTAATTACAAGGATTCAAGATTTCCCGCATTTTCTAACCTAATACAATATAATGATGAATGTAGGTGATGTAGATTTTGATGTATGGGATGACGATTTGATATTTGTTTTAAAAAAAATGGTTGATTAAAAGAAGATATTTGTGATATTATGTATTACTATTTTCCTTTCTATGTACTTTGTCTATGTACTTTTTGATTTTCTAATTGTCAATGGTTTCTGGACGTTTTATTACCCTTTCTGGATAAACCACACCTGCAATCATAGAGCTTGTCAGCCTATTGGTGTGCAAGATGTACAGTATAAATATGGGTGTGGTTTCCATTTTCCAAAAGTTTTGACCTGATGAAGATCCAAGTAGGATTGAAACTTTGTCATTAAACTTTTTTGGCTTGAAGTAAGTGTGCAGGCGTTACATTTTCTTTCTTGACATTGATAGCCTGGCACCTACGTGATGTGCATATAAATCTCCTTTAACTGGCTGCAGTATGTGTCATAAATCCATCCCCTGCATGTTAGGGGTGGAACGGTACTCTGAAGTCACCTCGGTTCAGACATCACGGTTCAGTTCGGTACAATGGAGGTAAAAGCATAACAAAAATGCAGAAGGCAATTTTTTTATTGTGCATGTCTCAGGCTGTACCACCTAGTGTCATCTAGTCTCTCCCCTGAGCTAGCTGCAACAGTCTGAAGCGTATAAAGTAAGATGTAAACAGTAAACAATAAGTAGGCTACCCCACATCATCTCCAGACTCCATCTGGAACTTGTAAACAAAATAAGACAATCAGCTAGTAGTGTGATATGGGAGACAAGCGCTGCTCTCATATGTGAATTCACAGAGCAGGGGTGTTAAAAGAGCAGCTTCGGTTACACAGAGCAGTTGGCGAATTGTGGCGTTAGCTTCACACACTAACAGCGGAGCTAGCAGCAAACAGTGAAGTTAACGGCGGAGCTAAAAGCGGAGCTAACAGCGGAGCAAACAGCAAAGCAAATGGGCCTGGAAGCCATTTGTGGTCCAGGCAAGAAGGGATACAGCTACAGTACACCCGTGTTTGGTTGTATATAGAAGGGACTAGTTTGCATTGTGTGGACTCACTGGACCGACTCGACATGTAGGCGGAGCTTGGGAGCTTCAGAGCTAAGGCGGGGCTACAGATTCGGTGTCCCTAAGAAATGCGTATGTAAAAGCATTTCCACATTACATTAATTAATTAATTTGCACGCAAGTTGTATTTATTTTTATACCGTGTATTCTCTGTGTAAATTCATGTACCAAACCAAGACGCCCGTATCGTTTCGGTTCAATACGAATACATGTACCGTTCCACCCCTACTGCATGTTAGCAGATTGGCTTAAAAATAAACTAAAACAATCTAAGAAGATTGGTTTCTGTCAGTGTAGATAGTTCACATTAGTGTATGTTTAAGTGTTTATTTTTCTGATAAATTTGGTTTTAATTAGTTATTTGATGCTATAAAAAGGAGGGTGTATGATTGACAGCTATGACTGACACGCGATTGAGTGATACCGCGGCTCCAACCACGATCACTACTGCGCAGACTCTGGCTCCAAATGACGTCACCAGTGCAAGATGGCAGCGCCCGTATCCGGGATATTTTGGCTTCATTTTTGTAAATCTTTATATACAGTCTAAGTAGGGTACACAGTCTAATCAGCACCTTGGACAGTGCTTGTAAAATTGCTTTAGCAGGATAATATGGCCAAAACATTTAAGATCATTTAAAACTATTAAAATGTGTTGTATGTCATGTCGGCAGCTAGTGGAGCTTTTAGGGTGGGCAGTTTGATCAGCACCCTGGACAGCATTACTGTCAGTTTAAGAGTGTGTACTCTGATCAGCACCCCGGACAGCGTTACTGTCAGTTTACGAGTGTGAACTCTGATCAGCACCCTGGACAGTGCTCATAACACAGCTTATCAGTGTTAAATCACTTAACCATAGTTACATAGTTATAATAAAAATGCATCGCTATTAGAGGAAGTTGTAACAATTCACTGGCTGCCATTTTTATCTATACAGTTCTGTATGAGACGACAAAAGCAGTAAAGTTATACACGCATTGCTATAAATAACAGTGACCAGACTCAGTCTATTTTATACCTCAAAAAAGACTGTCACCAGACATACATACAGTATAATAAGTTGAATTGTGTATATTTTTAAGATTTTGCACAATTCTTCATCCTTGTTGTCATTATGTCCTCATGTTGTGTCCCCCCCCCCCCCCCCCCCCACACACACACACACACACACTACAGTATATATACACACTATACATATACATACTTTACATTATTAAAAATAAAATATCAGAGAATAATATGTTATTATTGTGCAATTGACTAGACACTTACAATTACACTAAACATAAATGTCATTGCCCCTCTATAAATATGTGGAATATATTTCTCTTTAGTGGCGTGTTGTTTCTAGCCTGGTCCTACCAGACTCTCGTAGATTTCATTTGTACAGAGAGTCTGGCCTCTCTCCATTGACAAGTGTTAACTTCCTTGAAGGAAGGTACTCTGTTGAAGTTTAAAACTTTTTGATCTGCCCAGAGCCACTTCAGATCTGCCATAACCAATCGCTAACGTTTGGTCATGACGTTGGCTTAGCATCGCTCATGAGCATCGCTAGCGTTAGCCTTAGCCAATTCCTTCACCACTAACGGAGCAAGCTGGAAAATCAAACTTTCCCTGAACCCCGTGGGGAGGAGGGTCACAACATCATGGCCACCAACACAACTCAGCAAAGATTGTTCTTGCTCAGGCTTTAACTTCTGGATATTCGGCAGTGTTGCCACAACGGAACAAATGGCTTCGCTAGCATCTTTCTCCGCTGCCAATACGGAACTACAAATCAAACCAGGGCACGTCTTCAACGTCATCGTTCTCAGCCACTCCCTCTGTTCGCTGATTGGACCGCCAAATATTTGGCCGGAGAAAACCCAATAATATACCTCAAACCCAGACGGTGTACTGAAGGAAAATGAAAATTGAGCGGAAGTACGTAGGAGGGCGGAGCCAGGCTATGTTATTTCCAACAGAGCCCATGTTTAGCATGCATTAGACTTTGGTGGCTTGGAGAGAGGAAAAGGGATTTCCTCAGCACCAGTCAATAGCTGTACTGCCACACACACACACACACACACACACACACACACACACACACACACACACACACACACACACACACACACACACACACACACACACACACACACACACACACACAAAAGTTAATATAGGTCTTCTTATGTGATATCGTGCATGTTTGATTTTATGACTGCAAATTTTTCTCTATCTGATGTGCTAATTTGCTGGTGTAGGAAGGAGTGCAGGTGGCACGATATGGTCCTTTATAAATGTCTGTGTGCTCTAACAGCATGTTCACATTTGCGTTTACATTCAAAGCGTGCCAAGTGAGCACGTGAAACAGATGTGGAATGTTTTCATTTACGATAAATAAGTTCATCACTGTCACTCTCTGAGGAGCCAAGGTGACTGACAGTAACTAGTCGCTTCCTTCCAGCTATTTTATCATCTTCTTGCATTAACTGCCACATATGCTGCTTAATGGTGGTAATCATGTTGTTTTCTGCTGAATTACTCGCAGTTTTGCTACCAGCACACACATATCGTGGTCAGGTTGTAGGGCCAGGCCATATAACAAGCAGACAAAGTCCACTGCTGCCTTGTTTTACACATAAATATCAGCCTCATTGCCTGTAGGTGACAACAGGAAATGGCTGATCTTGATATAAAAATAGAGCTTGGCACATTCGTGCCCCATTTTATAATCTATGTGCTCTGAAAAACTCCTCAAAGACACAGAGAGAGAGAGAGAGAGAAAGAGAGAGAGAGAGAAATAAAAGTGCTTGTGTTGAAGAAGACTGTCTGACAGAAGCAGTTTTTGTGCCAATCAAGAATTAAACATGGGCTTTGCCTGTTATTGTAAATATTTGCCTTCAAGCAGGTGTTTGGGCACATTTTACATTTTAAAGGCTCCGCAGGGACTGCAGGTGGAAATTAGCTACTTGCTAAATCTGGTACAATACTAGAGATGTTCCGATACCGATACCAGTATCGGTATCGCCTCCGATACTGCCTAAAACGCTGGTATCAGTATCGGGAAACTGACTGTCAAACTGGATAAAAAAAGAATGTTCTGTTGCGTTCATTGTTTGTGTTTGTTCATGTATCACAAAGAGTTTAACCTGAGCCAGACCGACAACAAAGATAGAAATAATATCACATCCATACAGGGATAGTAGCATACAGTTGTTAAAACATAATAAAATATATGACACACTGGAATCGGCCGATACGCAAGTTCAGGTATCAGAATCGGTATCGGGAAGCAAAAAAATGGTATCGGGCCATCTCTGTACAATACCTATCTATTTTCCTTGTTCGAGATTAATGTTTTTTAGTACATGGTCCCTGACAAATGTAATAAACTAAACTAAATTAAACACATCTTTGTTGCAATCCCTGTCACACTGTATAATATCACATTTGAGGCATGACAGATTGGACAATTATTGTCTAGAATTAGAGATGTCCCTGATCTGTATATATAAAAAAAGAGCCTCAGCCTGGAGCAGTGAACAAAACATTCAGGTGGCAGCTTCTAATTTTTAGCTGTGTGGTTCGTCTATTTTACTGGTTAAAATGATAAGCCGGCAGCAGGTCATAGGACTAATATTACTCTGTGAGTAACTTGATGGCAGGGCAACATTAAACGTGTCTGTGTTCAACCCAGGATTGTTTGTGAGTTATTTCAGTGATACGCATTTAATCAGCATGTCAGTGGTGTTGATAGGTTATCATTGTAGTGAGTCCTCGGGACCCAAAGGTGGTCATTTGAGTGAGTCCCCAATATAATTTGTGTTTTTTGACAAATTGTAATGTTACACTTGTGTTTGATGTTGTATGGTTATAATTATGGTTATATTCATGTATGTTAAAAATGTATCTGAAAATTAAACAAAGTCCCAAATATGAAAACTGTTGAGTATAGAGAGCAACCAAAATCACATACCTAGTATCAAGTCAATAATATGAATGAAATCTGTGCGGCGACGATTGGTCTTGTTGCAGCAACTATAAACACAGGATCTCATCTGTGCACGATAGATGTGCAGACGGTAAGAAAATGGTGACCAGTTGGTGGATTTCTATTGTTTAACAACAAAGTTTATTTTGTTTATTTCTAGGAATTTAACACACATTTGTTGCACACAGTTTGGGCATTGATAGTAGGTTTACTACGTCCTTTTGGATTTCTAAGCATTAGAGACGCAGGACGCATATAGGGCTGCAACGATTACTTTCATTATCAAATCATCTGTTGATTATTTTCTAGATTAATCAATTAATCGTTATATCTAAAAAATGTCAGAAAATTGTGAAAAATGTCAATCCCAGTCCAATGTCAAATGTCTTGTTTTGTTAGCCAAAAACCCTAACATATTTAGTTTAATAGGATATATGATAAAACAGAGAAAAGGCAGCCATTTTTTGCATGAAAAATTACTTCAACGATTAATTGATTATCCAAATAGTTGCCAATTATTTTTCTGCCCATCGATTAATCAATTAGTCGATTAGTCGTTCCAGCTCTAGACGCATACCTAGCAACATCGCTGACATTTAGTAAATGAGTATCAGATCAGACTGGGATCAGGATTGGGACAACCCTACAAAGAATACATGGAGATATGAAAATAAAATCATGCTTTCGCCTTAACACCGGTATGGCATATTCAGATTGGATGGTTTGTATATGGGTTTTAGCAGCAGTCACATAGAGAGAATTTGGTCACAGGACGTCTTTGGTCACCAAAGCTCTAAATCGACCATTGTGTGCATTTTGGATTGACCAAAGATCACCACGTCTTTCTCACATTTGTCAGCTCTCGCCTGGGAGTGCCAACAACCACAGTTAATAGTTATTTAATGCATTAAGAAATACTTAAAGGACAACAGCAAAATAAACACTATTTGTGATCAGTGTAGGCCTGTGCACTTGTGTGTGATAGAGAGAGTGAGAAAGAAAGACAGGCAGAAAGACAGACAAGGGAGAGGGATAAAGAAAGAGAAAGAGCGCGAGACCTATTGATGAAAGCTATGTCCTTTCTGTTCTTTTCATGGGAGGATTGCATTGAGATGCAAGACAACACCAGCAGCGAGATAGCATCGCTTTTATCACAGGACAGGATACAATGTGGACATTAGAAAAAAAATAGCGAAGAGGATAATTGGACAAAGCCAGAGAAAAGAGATGAAGTGCAATGCAATTATAAGGACAGACATTTTGCCAGTCAGCTTATTAGAAGCACTTAGGGAAGGCAAACCCTATTCTTTCTAAATTGGCTCGTGATAGACCTCATACCGGATACTCTCCTTCCAAAATCCTCTCGCAGATATACGTATATCAGAATGCAGTCCTTTTAATTTGCCAATATATGAAATACCTACGGTGAGGATGATGTTACATAATCAACCACCACTTTGTGTGTCCTATCTCACCCAGAAAAAAATAAAGTGCAGGGTGATTGCTGATAAAGACAGCAGCCGGTCACCTCTGTCACTGAGGGCCGAAGAGGGAAAGTCAGCCACCGCTCCTCTGTCAGCTACATTATATTGACAGGGACCTTTCAGCTGTCAGTCAACACTGCAGAGGCATGAGTTCCAGCACATTATTATCCACTCTGCACTGTGCCTCTATGGGGCTATCATAAAGCATTACAGACAGACCATACATGTGTTTTGCTAGACAGTATTAACTGCCAGTCTCATCCTCTTTTAAACCCCTCTTAATAAGCAGCAAGTCTATGCCCTATTGACTTATGTAACATGGCATGTCATGCACATCTGTTGTGGCAACAACATCAGCAACATGCCCTGCTGGTGGTGTTCTGCGTTGTGTACACTTACAGACGAACACACACAGATTATGGGCATGTGTCTGTGTATACGTAACAGAGGATTGTTGTGAATGAGCTTTACATTTCACATTGTCATATGAGTGGGTGGATTGCTGCAGCGGAAGTAATGCAGTACTATGAAATAAAAAATAAAAAAAAACATTTGGATTAATGCAGCTGGGGAGATTTCACAGCTTCCTATAGTTTACACTGTGAGCTGATGGAACAGCCAATAGAGACAGGAAGCATGTTTGACACTGTGACCCCTGCTGTCTAAATAGAGGACTGCAAATAATTGCACGTCAGAAATGCTAAAAACATGTTTTGAATTCCACACGTGGAGCCGTTTTTTCAGAGGCATTAGTTCTGATTTCATGTTTGTGTGGGATGCATGATTAAATCAGAATAAACAAGATATTAAATATTATTCATGGATTCACTATCTTTTTAGTCAGAACGTTCATTCCTGTTCTTATATCCTAGTCAAATGTAGGGAAAGACGTTAGTCGGCTTTAAGGGAACTCTTGCCCTTTGAGTGTGTGTCATTGTGCTTCACTGTCCTTATTTGGTGGTTGAGTGCAATCCCAGTGTATGGTGGCATGGAGAGTTAAGCTTCCTGGAGCAGGTAGAATAGATGTAATCAGACACGAGGGATGAGGAAGGAGGTTGTGTGTGTGTGTGTGTGTGTGTGTGTGTGTGTGTGGGGGGGGGGGCAGGGCGCTGCTCTGCATCATAAAAAGGTTCTACCCATCTTGGGGATTCTCAGCACGGATGCTACAAATTACCTTTCTCGTCTGCTTTCATTTCAATTCATTTTTGGCTTGAGACACATGGAAGGGAAGCTACTTAAGTCTCTCAATGAATCACAGTTTAAAAAAAAGAAAGAAAGAAGAGGTTTTTAATTTCCTCACCATTTCGATGTAAATATTTCCCCATCACTCTTAAAAATGTGCAGCCCTCAACACATCCTCAACAATTATTCATGTGCGCAGGTAAATCTGGTGGTTTGAGTGAGCTCTTCAGCCAGTACACCCTGGGTGGTCTTTGTATTTCTGCTGAGGTCCGGAGGTTACCTCAAGGTGGGTTTCAGAGATGGGGGTATCCACAGGTATTTGTATCAGCAAGACCCTTATGAAAGTTAATCATGAAAAATCACTTCAAAGGCCTGTCTTTGAATTGTCAAATGAATGAATTTTTTTCTCGGTGTAATTTTCTTTTCAATTACATTTTTTTATTGTCATTGACTCCAGACATTTGGAATGCAGAACATGTGGCTTCTAGGGTTGCACATACATATATATATATATATATATATATATATATATATATATATATATATATATATATATATATATATATATATATATATATATATATATATATATATTTTTTTTTTTTTTTTTTTTTATCGTCATCACAATAAACATATCGCAAAAGGCTGCAACCTATCGCAAAAGACACTCAGAGATTTTTAGTTAGTTGAAAGAAGAAATCAGTCAGTCATTCTCTTTTTAGTGGTGCCTTTCATATTTAATTCAACGTTCAATTTGTTAAATGAAAGAATGCTGGAAATTATTTCCTTTTATTTGTTTTGAATTCAACAAGCAATTTGCTGTAATTAAGCAGAATACTGAAAGCAGCAGAAAGGCAGAACTGAGTACACTTTAATATCTGTTTATTTAACGTAATATCGTTATCACGTTTAACGTTATTGCATATTTTCCTCATATCGTGCAGCCCTAGTGGGTTCTATCATTAGGCTAATTTAATTTAATTGAGGTAATTATAGGATGACTAGGGAGAGGGGTTATCACTGGTGTCATTCCAGAGGTTGCTGAAGAGGAGCTGAAGGGTATTTTGGCGACTAAAGCCCTTGTCAGCCTAGCGTTCCTGCTTTGGTCCTGGGGGAGATGCAAAGAAGCAGGTTTCTCTCTTCTTAATCTCCTCTATTACCCAGCCACCCCTCTGTCCTCTCTCCGATCTTCTGCTCTCTTTCCTGTCTCCCCTACCTTTCCCCTTCTGTCTCCCGCACTTCCCACCCCTCTAGCTCTCTGGCCTGATTAATAATGAATGAAGCAGATCATCTATCGATCCCATTCTCTTTGTGTTAGCACAGCAGAAGATATCAAACCTGTCAGAGGATCTTAAAATAGCTCTGCGATGTGGCGGTGGTGATGGTAGTGGGAGAGAGTTTGGTGAGTTAAGGGTTAGGGGCTTGTTCTTTTTATGGTGGGAAGAAGAACCATAGTTTACAAAGGGCATAAACTGTGTTGGAGCAGCAGGACAGGAGTGGCTGGAGAAAGGGCATCAAGTCCTTAATTGCCTTCTCAGCTAAAGGATGACGCCTCCCTGTGAAGGAGAAAGGTGATGATCTGTGATAAGTGTGAACCTGGAGGTCTCTTATACCTTCTAAATCTACGTTTGGCTCTTTATTAAAGCTTGTCTATGCCAAGCTGTGATCCTGTGGCCCCTCTCCAGTCATCCTGAGTCTCAGAGGAATTCTCCACTCAGCCATTTCTGCCCTGCTGCTCTCACTTAATCGATCCAGCAGATTGGCTTTGCTCTCTGACAGGGCTGTTGAGACCCTGATGGGGACTAAGAGAGATGTATATCTGTCGCTATTAGTTAATATCACCAGTCAACATTATGCAGGGTTCAGTAGTCCTTATGTTGAGCACAGCGAGAACTGGGAAGTGCTGCTGGAAAATGATGATTTACAACGTGTGGCCATACTGTTGGATTTGATTTTCTAATTTGATTTTGTAAAGGCTATTCAGATTTAGTCACGGAGAATTTACTATTTTTTCTACATACCCAGAGTCTGACAAACCTGATAATGTAGTGGCTCCCACTGTTTTTTTGCTTGTGACCCCTGAAATTAAAGCAGTGTCTATTTATGAGCCCTAATAGTCTTAGATGTGAGTTGTGAGCAGTTCCACTGAACAGTCAGTTTCCCCTCTAAACCTTTTGTTCTCCCGTTTTCATTCTGATGACCCTGGATTTAACAAATACGCCAACAAAGTGTCTTTCAATTATTGCTGAAACAATTGGTTGAATAATTAATCTATTAATCAACCCAATGGAATAAATTGGCAACAACTTTGATAATTAAAAGAAATATATCATTCATTGGTCCTTAATAAAAGGAAATCATTAGTTGCAGCTAGAGATGGCCCGATACCATTTTTTGCTTCCCGATACCGATTCTGATACCTGAATTTGTGTATCGGCCGATACCGAATACTGATCCGATACCAGTGTGTCATATATTTTAACAACTGTATACTACTATCCCTGTATGGATGTGATATTATTTCTATCTTTGTTGTCAGTCTGGCTCAGGTTAAACTCTTTGTGAAACATGAACAAACACAAACAATGAACGTCACAGAACATTCTTTTTTTATCCAGTTTGACAGTCAGTTATAACGGAAAAAGAACATAAATAAACTACTTTAACATAGATTTTCTTTAGGGCTTTATTACATGGTATCGGATTGGTGCATAAACTCCAGTACTTCCCGATACCGATACCAGCGTTTTAGGCAGTATCGGAGGCGATACCGATACTGGTATCGGTATCGGAACAGCTCTAGTTGCAGCCCTACTTCAAGTATAACTTCTCTCTTTGAACTCCTAAAGAGTGTTTCCTTTTCTGTCCTCTTCCAAATTACAGGTGACATTTATTTATATATATATATATATATATATATATATATATATATATATATATATATATATATATATATATATATATATATATATATATATACATACATACATACATACATACATACATACATACATACATACATACATACACACACATATATATATATATATATATATATATATATATATACACACACACACACACACTAGTGATTCATATTTTCCCCCAAAATGAGACATTTTCTGTCCCAGGAGCACACTATCCCAGGAATTTGACTTGTTGTTAAGGTAGAACTTCAGCTACAGTCAAAACATATTGCTCATATTACAAGCAACAACAGTCTAGCCCATTCAGCCTAGAAACCTGGCTGCAAATTAGATTTGCAGCCAGGTTGCAGTGGGAATTTGAAAGACAACCGTTTATCCCGCTCCTCGGATTGAGCCCTGCCAATGGTGTGTTCCCAGACCCAACATCTTGATGTGGGTCTGGCTTGTCAGGCTAAGCGACACTAAATGCAACAAGGAGAATTATGCAATTGTGTTTTTTTTACCAACCTGATCGCTTTAGTGTAGTATTTGGTGGTATTAGAATAAACATAGTGTAACATAAATTTTGGTATGCAACTTGAACTTTGCTATATCTGCGAGAAATATGAAATGTTCATTGCCTGTGATCTGTCTGCTGAGAACAGCTTCATGGAAATGATATTTGACAATTTTATTCAAATTTAAGCGCCAGCAACTGCACGGCAGCGTCTAGGTTAATGAGTGATACAGTATAGTAGCATTTCACAAGTTAAACGAAAACTATTACATTTTAAGGAGGAAACTGTCACAACCTGTGTAATCTATGGCTGTCACAACAAGTCTAGTGATAGCAAAACAAGGCAATTATCGTTTTCCAGTAGTGAGGGAAAACGAGGGAGATGCTACAAAAGGAGTCAGCCAAGCTAGGAGAAATACATGGTTAGCCCGAATCAACCGGAAGAATTTCAAACCTTCCCAGAACAGTAGGGTGTGTTCAGATCACTTCACCCAAGGTAATATCTAAAGACATCACTGTCAAGTTTAGTAAAAATAAGAATTTGAAGTGAAACGCCAGTGTATTAGTAATGTTACATTATTTGGAGATCATGTTACAGTTAGCCTGCCTAAGCTGTGTTGTTTTTTGTTGTCATGTTTCGATTGTGTCTTCCTGTCCACATCTGTGTAGTTTCCAACAGTCTATCCCTACCGAAGTTAAATGCGGTTAATTGAGGTATGTCCATACAATATGGCCGACGCCCCCTTCGAATGACGTCATTGAATACTATGTGCATGGCTTCTCTCAAAAGTAGGCAATGTACTTCTATTAAAGACTGATAGCTGGGCTATCCACGGTACCCCGTGTAGCCTAAGTATTCATTAAAGTCAATATCTAAACAGAGCAATAACATATGACACTCAAGGACGACTTACACGACATCGTGACACATGCAGCTGTGATGCACAACAAATAAATGTGGACATGTATAGGCTAATGCAGAAACACTGATTCCAAATACTGTTTTTTTCTGGGAGGATTCTGTTCATGAATCATGAACACAAACCTACAAATTTCCTAAAAGGCCGAACCCATTATCTACGATCTTGCTTGCTAGGCAAGTTCGTTTTCTGAACTTGGGATGCCTCTGAAGCAGTCACTGCAGTTCAGTGTCAGAATTAGTCATTTATATGTACAGTATGTAATGTACTGTATGTGAATAATTTAAATTGGTTATTGTATTGATGTAGGCTTCAGTGCTTTTCATCTACTCTCCTCTTTTCCTTGTGGAATGTGTTATGTTTAGCAAAGATGTTTACTTCTACACATTTCTATATAGCATCCTTGTCTTGCTGTTCCCAAAGGACCAGGATGTTCATACTTTAGAAGAAAGAAACATAAGTCCAGATATAATTCTATCCATCCTTTCCCTCAGGAAACAGTACCTAATTAATGTAATTCACTTCTTGTATCTATGTTTTGTGTGTGCTTACATGCACTGGAGTTCATGTTCAAAGACTCAAAAAAAATGTTAGTTTTCTCATGACATTTGCACATTATCTTTCTTCTCTTTCATTATTTGCTAATATTAATGCACCTCTCACCTTTCCCCCCTTTCCATATTACTTTGCAGGAGCACTTCACTCCGGAGTGTAAGTTCAAGGAGAGTGTGTTTGAGAACTACTACGTTACATACTCCTCCATGCTCTATCGCCAGACCCAGTCTGGCCGCTCCTGGTATATCGGTATCAACCGTGACGGCCAGGTCATGAAGGGCAACCGGGTAAAGAAGACCAAAGGAGCTGCACACTTCCTGCCTAAAGTTATAGAGGGTTTGTGTCCTTTGTGTCACTTTATCACGATTCAAGCCAGTTCCGCAGTTATTAATCACCTCCTTTATTATTAACCAACAGCTTCTATCTTTGTCACACAGTTGCGATGTATAAGGAGCCGTCGCTACACGAGCTCGCCGCTGAACCGGTGAGTCCTCCTCGGAAGACAGCGAAGACATCAGATTCGCCGTCCCTGAAGAATGGACGGAAAGAAGCTCCCAAGGCTGATGCATCATAGCACAGGAGACTGAGGGTGGGACAAAGGGGCAGCAGTGACACTGGGAACACAGTCGCCCATTATGCACCGAGGGTGGCTGTGGGAATGGCCCTCACCGGCCACCATATTCCAGAAGTGCACTACATGATGCTGAGGGATAAAGGGTCAGCACTCCATCCAGTAGCCGAGAAGGCCTGAGAGAAGAGTCCCCCCCCTCACCTGTCCCCGCAGAAAGGGAGCCCAGGGCCTGAGCCAGAACTACTACTACACCCCCCCTCCCACCATTTGTCTCTTTCTCTGTCCCTCCTGTGACTTCCTAATGTCTCCTTCATTTCTCTATCGTGCTCAAGCTACTTTGTCCCACCGACAATTTCATCTTTTTCTCACATGCCTACCAACCGCCTGCTCTATTGTACAGTATATTCACCACTCATGCAATTCCAGCGCTGACTCGGCATCACAATCCCCACCCATGGGCCCCCTCTTGAGCCCTTAAGTTGGTGACAGCGTGGCTCAGCCAGCTTTCCACCCACCATCTGCCGACCGGCTAAGCTAATCACAGAGGGCAACAAAAGCTCAAAGTGGGATGAAACAGCTCAGAGAGGAAAGATATCCGCAGGGATCCTGGATCGGGTCAGTTCAGCTGAGCGAGATGAGGGTGTGTGGACAAAATAACAGCTGCATTTAAAAAGGGAGTGTATGGCATTAAAACTATTTTTTTGTTTTTCTTGTTTGAATATTTGAACCAATCCTGCGATTAAAAAAAATGGGAATTCATGACAGCCCAGATAAAAAACAGACCGTGGTACAAAAACTCGGGTTGTAGATGATGATTAAGATGAAAGCAATGCTCAAAACATAGGATCGAAACGACTGCAAAACGGTGATGATAATGTTAAAAAAAGAACGGTGATTCTCATGATACTGACAAGATCAGGATTTCAGAATTCCAGGAAACGTGTATGATAGAAAATGTATAAAGCTCACAAGAGAGGCACTGCTTGAATAAGTGTCATTTAAAAAATAAAATAAAGTCCCTATTTTTCCTGGGAAAGGTGAGCCATAAAATAGAACATTAACCATAGTTTTACATAGAGTTGACACCTGAGTTGTACAAATATGCCAGAAGATCATTCTCAGTAAAGAAAAAAAGAAACCAAGGGTGTGTTGGGTGAATGAGTGAGCGTGAGCCTCTTTCCAGCCTCCCTTCTCTACCAGGTGACCATGTATTATTATTGCACTAGCTCGTTTAAGGCTACAAATGGGTCATGTTTTAAATCCATGGTGGATCTGAACTCAGTCACTTGAAAAAAGAAACCATAGTGTCTACTTAACTCAGCATCTGCTGTCAGCATAAAGCCAGGTTTGAAGCCCGAAAAATCAAAGCCCGTGGAGCCTCTGAGCTTGAGCACTTGTTATTCTGACGATGTCTGGCAGCTTATCCACTCACTAGCTTTATCAAATCACCTTGGAAAGAATAGCCCTCAAAAATGTAGTGTGTCTGAGTGAATGTCTCTGTGTGATTGTGGTTTAACCCCAGTGTGTGGATGTCTTCTACAGTATGGATGCACTGTGTGTGAGAATGAGTGCCAGTACAGAGGATAGATAGAGATACTTTGGGTAAACTCAACCATGTCCTTCAGACAGGGCATGACATTGTGTCTTTGATGTGTCTGTGTCTGTGAATAGGTGATACTTGGGGGAACATCCTTGTTTTCTAACATTTTCATTGACTTCTGTTCAAGTCGTATACATTTTAAAACAGCAGGGAGTAGGATATCTGGGCAACCTCATGGGAACCAAACCCACAGAAGTTAATTGATTGATTTAATATTTTCATTGGAAGCAATCAACTAATGTTTTGGTTTGCACTGGTTCTCTCAATCTGATACAATTTTAGAAAAGCACGCAATGACTTGATAGCAATTGAGGCTTCTAAATGGAAGCTGTCAGGGTGTAGGTTGTTGTCACGTCAATGCTGACTGCTGTAGGGTGCTGTCTGCTCTGGTAACCCACTGATGGGGGAAAAATGTCATGACAATGTTCAGTCAAAGGGAATTTGCATGGATACCACCAACAAACACAGACAGCAGTAAGTCAGGAAGAGTAAGGGTGGGAAATGTGGAAGGCAAACTGTAAAAAATGCTCATTATATGGTCGCTAACAATCACAGATAATCTCGAGGAGGTTCAAAGCATTGGGATGGTGTCTAATTTTAATGGTAACATAATGTGAAGCGGGGGTACAGAATGTGAAACGGAGGCTTTAAGAATGTGCTGAATTGAGGGTGAGAGTAAGTCTGAAATAGTGTGTTGAATTGTAAAGAGGTCAGCGCATGGAGGCAGTTATTTAGAAAGAGTGAATGATTAGCAGGTGTATTCTTGAGAAATGTTGATAAGGAATTTCTGCGGTAAAGTAAGCAAGATTCTTGGCAGGGTCTCGGCATGTGGATATGATAATGAATGTAAGACAAAGGAGGCATGTAAGGCACTGTGCGCTATTTATGACAGGAGGTCTATGGAGGAAATTAGTTGGAGAGCTTTGCATATTTTTCAATAAGTCTTTAATTTTCTGGGTTTTTCCACGGGGAAATTCATTCCGTTCAAATTTGGATATTTTGTCCTTGTAGCAGATTTTGCATTGCAGACCTACAAATCTCTATTTTTGAAAAGCCAATGTTCCCTCTCTCTGGTGAATTTGGTACAGACTAGAATGGTTTCTCACTGTGCATTACTAACTACTGTATGATGTCAAAGTGTGTGCACAGCAGGCAGTATCCAATGCTATAGGCTTATCTTAGCTGTCAGTGTTCATGCAGTTTTCAGTATTCGTGAATTCCATCTGGCAGCTTTTTAATGCCAGTTCACATTTCAAAGTTCTAAACCCGTTCTATAAAAAGGAAAAGTATCGGGAGGTTCAAAGCAGTGACTGAGTGACAGCAAGGGAGTCTTGCATGCCAAAATGGCATGCAAGACATAATTGGCATAATTTCACTATCAATTAATCTGCTGATAGTTATTTTGATTATTTTGTCAGAAAATGGTGACAAATGCCTGTTATAGTTTCTCACATCACAGATGGACATCTTCAAATGTTTTATTTTGTCCGCCTGGGAGTCAAAAGCCCATAGATATCAAGTTTACGATGTCAAATCATCACATTCCTGAAGCTGCAACTGGCAATTTCCTGGTGCATTTGTGCTTGAAAAATAACAAAAACAATGAATCGATTATCAAAATTGTTGGAGATTAATTTTCTATCTATTGACTTATCGACTTATTGTTGCAACTCTACGTTGCATCAAAGCAGATAGAAAGTAAGTAAACTGGTAGAATTAACCTTTAGCATGATTGAACTTATGGTGTTAAACATCATAGAGATCCAAATCCTCCATAGATTTCTTTCCCAAAAAGCAACCAGTCCCTAATATCGACATACTAAAGAATGCCACAGCAAGTTGTCCGACCGTGATACTGCAAGTAGACAGACAGGAACAGAGAATGTTAAGTAGTCCGATGTTGAATGTGAAGTATTAGAACGTAGTAGAATGTAAGACAGAACAGTACGTTTTTACGCTGAATGTGAAGTAAAGGATGTCAAGAGGTTCAGAGACAAGTAAGTGCAATGAAGGCAACAGAAAGTAGGATTTTGGTCGTGGAGCTGTTTAGTGAAACTAGTTCTGCTCTTGAATGTAAAAGTTATAGGAGAAAATGGCCACAAGGTTGATAGAAAAAGCAAGCCATAGAGTAGCAGAAGTATTAAGAGGATATTTGATATTGTAGTTTTAAGTCAGAAAGTGTTATCTGAATAAATGTATCTTGAAAGGCTAACAACGAGGTGGTAACAAGGAAAATAAAAAATACCAATATAGTTTGTGTGCCCACGCATGACGTTTGAAGTCGTAATGCCTTTCCCTACACATCTTTCCTTAACCACAGCCTACATCTACAGCTCATTGACTTTATTTTCAACACTATATTGCCTGTGTAGGTGTAGCTATACTTACAGTGTGTTTATCAAGTCTGTGTTTGTGTCTGTGTGTGTGCATCTATGATTAAGAGTAAGGTAAGACCAGACAGAGAGGCAAGGAGAAAAAGAAAGAAAGGGCATGAGATTGAAACAATGATCGATAGACTCAATAAAACACAAACGAGAGAACAGCCACCCTGCAATGGGTGCAAAAAATTCCCCCAAGGTCTGCCAGAGACAGCAAAATCCATTTGCTCATAATGAACTCAGAGATCTGTTGTTTGATTTCTACCTGTAAACTCAACAAAGAACCCAGTTGGACAACAACAAATGGAGTTTTTCCTCAGGGCCTCTACACTGGGCCTGACAAACAGTTCCCTCTTGTTTGCAACAGTGTGAGCATCAGCAGCCATATTACAGTATACTTTGAGACACATATCTGCTAAAGGTAGTACAGGTGCATAACATAAACCAGGTCCCTAAACTTAGCTTACTAAAAGAATAAGTTATTGGAGAACTGGATAATAACAGGCAATAATGAATATTAAACTGCAGCTTAGTCATCACCAATGTTTAATCAGTGCAGTAGAGATTTAAAGCTTTCATTGCACTTTACAACAGCTACAAACGTCTAGGGACACTTTTTGGAACAACCCTTGGTAACATTTAATTTAAAGTGTATTACAAAGAACCAACAAGGCTTTTTGATTACACTGAATGCAGTATAACAATACCATGTTACGTTAGCATGAATCCATGTGTACAACATGAGACTATTCCGAGCTATGCATCTTTTGATTTAACAATTTCACAAAGTCTGTGTGTAGGATTTGATTTTTTTTTTAACCAAAGTGGCAAAAATTTAAAAATTTAATTTGGTCCTTTTGTGAATTACCAAAAAATCCTCAGAATGATTCAACTTAAAAGCAGACCCTTGTGAATAAACAGAAGCTCATCACTGTCCAAAATCACAGTTCATTCAGATATATTCTCATACATATATGTATCTTATGATTGCAGTTATTTGCAGTCGGTGTCAGTACATTGTCCCAAATACCAACGTGTTCTAACCAATGTATACTGAAATGTGTACCATGCAATTTGTCAATGTATAGGGAAATTCTGTGTTCATCTGGCTCCCTCTAATGGAAGCAGTTGGTTGCTAAAAGGACACTGTTTATGAAGGACACAGAAGAAGAAGAAACACGATTATGGTTTCTAGGCATAATTTCTGCACATCAATCCAATCGCACTCAAAGCTGCTTTACTACAGATATGATGCTCACGTTTTCACAGATAATTTAACTGTACTGCTTTACTGTTTGATTTCCTACAATTTTTAAGGAGGTTCGGTTGTTTACATCATGCTGTAATGTGTTGATAATGCACGCAATGTCTTCCTAATGTGGTTATGATGCCTCGTTATTCTTTATGTGCAACACTTCCAAATGCAACAGCTCCGTACACTTGATTGGTGCTCTCTTACTGAATCATTATTCATTACAAATAAAATGTCACTTGTAGTTACTGATGGTACGCGACAGTATTCCGTACACAATCATTTTACCCAGTAAATACATGATACTAAATTTGATAAACAAAACTCTGCTTAGCAATATTAAATACCGTTTCTTTTCTTGGAAAACCCAAGTGGGGTTAGAACCTATGGATCTAATTTTTTGGAACTGTTTGAATTACCCAAACCCCATCAAAAAAATAAAAGATGAATCAGCCCGTAAATTTAGAGTACAAAATGGATGTCTGCCATGCTCACTGTTCCTAAGTATTAAATATTGAAAGCATGATACTGCAACAAGGTTGAGCCTTGGCTGCAACACCATGTTTGAATATATCTAATTAAATAAGCATTCATATTTAAGGGCACAACCTAGAAGCTATTTATTTTGTACTTGAGTTTTAATGCTGCTGCGGCATCATATCCATCCTGTTTAAGTGAGTGGCCTCTTTGAGGAATGCTAAAAATGTGAAGGATGTAAAATGTTCCCCTTGTAGCAGAATGCTTCCAGACAACTAAACCTGTCCGGATGGCCTAAATGTACGGAATGCTGCCAGTTTACATGTATGTTGTGTCAGTAATACAAGTAGTGTATATCTGATGTACTATGTTACGTCTATTCTTTTCAGAAATGTACGCAAGTAATCGGTGTTGATGATTTTATTATCGTCTTTCAGTTGTTCTACCTTGCCATGTTTCCATTCTAATGCAAACTCCTCAGAAGGAGAAAGAATTGTTGTTGCTCTCCAAATGTTCCTCCCTATTTGGTGTGTTTTTGTCTTTGGTCGGCACTGTTGTATCCACACTGACATGTCCTCTGAGTGAACTTAACGGACTGAATCCCACTGTGCGACTGAGTTGAAAGATGCAATGTATTCAAGTGAAAACAGCAAGATAACTACTCCTAAAGCCAACATGTGTCCTGTCATGCACAGCAATGAGCTAGGTGGTCTCAGAGTTACGGTCACGCAAGTCTTCCAGGATGTTCCCACCACCTCTCTCTCCTACTATTATGGACTCTAGGTTTTACTCCAATCTTCTTGTCTTCCGAAAAAATGTGAAGAATTTTTTTTTTAAACAAACAAAAAAAAGCCATAAATAACAATGGGCCTTAGCACTGATTAGCCACAGAGAGAAGGCCTGAATCCTCAGGCACCTCCCGAGCAAGGGATTCAGACACATGTTGGACTCCTCACAATAAGAGCCAAAGTGGCACATACGCACTGGCTTTTTTAACCACTTCAGAAAGCAGTAAACAGGAATGAAGACCAGCAATATGCAATGGGAACTACCAGCCTGCACTCAAGGAAGGGAAACAAATTCAACAGGCTAACTAAAATCAGGATTTGCAGGCTACAAAGGTGATCAGTGGTCTGCAATAATAACTTCTAATTGTCTAGACTGACTTGGGATTTTTTTTTTGCAAAGCATGCATTCATCACCGTTCTTTGGCTCATTCTTTGGCTCATTAGGGATGACTCCCTCTCAGTATCTACGGACACAAGCCCTCGATGCACCCTCTCTCCATGTTTGCCATCAGACCTGTGTACATTTCTACAATAACTCCTACATGAATTGAAAGGAGATGTCTTATTCTGGAATATTATTCAATAAAATAACATATTTGTATGATTGTAAGGAGTGCCCTTTGATGCTTTGTCTTCTTTTTTTCCCCATTTTCTTTAAGGTCCCTCTAAAATGTGATGTATTAGTTTCTTCTTCGATCAGGCACACTGTTTTTGTGGTCACCTAATGAGCTGTATGCTTTTTAATAAATGAATAGTACTCTAACCCATATGACATCACAAAAAAAAAAAAAATTGAGAAATATATCTGGAGGTCATTACACCTATGTTAAAGCTATGATTGCTACTAGAAAGTATGTCAGTGTTTTTAAAATAAGTGACTGCACGTCCCAGCTGAGCTAAGAGATGGTGAAGGTTGGCGGCTCCTTAAGTCCCGGCACGGCAGGCTGAACCAGCTGACCTGCCCCGATTCTCTCTTTTCTAACTCCATCTTTATGGACGTGTGGAATTGTACTCTAAGAAATCAGGGACAAATACTGTGCCTGTCTATGTGAGCAGTTTTAAAAGGTCCTATGACATGCTGCTTTTTGGATGCTTTTATATAGGCCTTAGTGGTCCCCTAATACTGTATCTGAAGTCTCTTTCCTGAAATTCAGCCTTGATGCAGAATTACAGCCACTAGAGCCAGTCCCACAATGAGCTTTCCTTAGGATGTGCCATTTCTGTGTCTGTAGCTTTAAATGCTATTGAGGAGAGAGGGGGGGCAAGGTGGAGGGTGGGGGGTGTGGCCTTGACCAACTGCCACTTTGCTTGTTTGCAAGCCATGATGTCTCTCTCTTTTTCATGGGCGGGCCAAATTCACTGGGCGGGCAAAGCAGAGAAAGGGGAGGTAACCTTATGACATCATAAGGGGCAGATTCCAGATTGGCCCATCTGAGCTTTCATTTTCTCAAAGGCAGAGCAGGATACCCAGGGCTCGGTTTACACCTATCGCCATTTCTAGCCGCTGGGGGACCATAGGCAGGCTGGGGGAACTCATATTAATGTTAAAAAACCTCATAAAGTGAAATGTTCATGCCATGGGACCTTTAAAGAAGGTTAAATTTTAAGTTTAGCAGTGCTTGTCTCAGGGAGTTTTGGCTGCAGAAGCTATACAAGGTAGCAATTGCATGGCAATTTGGAGGAGTGGTTTGAGAGAGAAGCTTGTGTATCTCCAGCTAAATTTAACTAGAATGTAGTGCCTCAGTTACACCTTATTATTCAGTTACGTTGAGATCTAAGTAAATTGTGTTATTCAAAGCACGTCATAGGAAATATTACAAAGGTAACTAAAAAACACTGAGCAAGAGGCTGACTTGCCTGCCTTAAATCACATTTACTAAACTGATAAACTAAATATTTCAGTGAACAGAATATTATCTTCGCACAGCTCCTTTCAACAGATAGTGTATTTAATAATCAGTCTAATTCAAATTAGCCCTCAGTGACACTACAACTATTTTTTAAAGATTGTATGTAATCTCATAAAGCTTTACCACTGATAATAATACAATAAAAGCTGAATCAGTATGAGGGCTCACTGGGTAAATACAGTTTCTACTTTAAAAACATAAGTGCTTAACTAAATAAAAGCAAGAACTGGGAGTCATTCAGTTTTGTAAACCTGAGAATGGCTTTCACACACAACTACAGCAGAATCACACAAACCTCAGCTTTTCTAAAGCTTAATTCATCTCAAACTTGGCTATAAGCCCACAGAGGCCTGTGTACCCACATACAGTGTGGCCCTGCAACACTCAACACTGGTATAAAATGCATAGTGTTTCCTGAAAAAAAAAAACTAAACTTAGCACAAAAAGTAAGGAAATTTGTGTTTGGTAGATTATTTCTCTGTGGTAACAATGCTTTTTGGCAATGAATCTTATACCGTTGGAAAGCCTGTTTAGTGAAAGGAACATGTATTTGTGGTATGAGCAGCAACGTGGGATGAGTATGTGGGTTGCGCCCATGAAAAATTTGCCACAAAGAATGGGATGCCATCCCACACTGCTGTGGGATGGCATCCCATTCTTCAACCAGCATTTGTCGCAAGTCAGCCAACGTGGTTGTGTTGGTCACTCTTGCATGAACAGCACGCCCAAGCTGATCCCACAAGTGTTCAATGGGGTTGAGGTCAGGACTGCTGGTTGAAGAATGGGATGCCATCCCACAGCAGTGTGTGACCAGGCTGGTGACCAGCATGGGGAGGAGGTGCCAGGCTGTTGTGGCTGCTGTGTATGGTTCTTCCACACGCTACTGAGGCTCCCGTTTGTGAAATGAATGAATTGTTCAATTGCCAATATGTATTGTTTCTTCAAACTTCAATCATCCAATACACCAAATAAGTCAATGGCACAATAAGCTGTTTGGCATTGGCAGAGAAGATTTGGCAAATTTTTCATAGGCACAACCTACATACTCAGCGCTGCTGCTCATCCCACAAATGCATGTTCCTTACAAATGGGGCACCATTTAAAAGGGAACTAAACAGGCTTTCCAACGGTATAAGATGTATTGCCAAAAAGCATTGTTACCACAGAGAAATAATCTACCAAAAACAAATGTCCTTACTATTTGTTTTAAATGTATATTGGCATGCCTAATCGTAAACAAACAGTGATATTAAATGACTGCATTGTATATGCAAACATCAACACAATGAGCATGAAAGGGTGCAGCGACATTTGCTCAAAGCACATTAATAAATCCGTCACGAAGCAGTCAGGAGAGTTTCTAAGATAAATTTTGAGAAAATGCTGCATTTCCCTTCCAAACCCACCAAACTTTAATTACACGTACTGCCACCTGCACGTCATACACATACAGTATACTGTGTGTAAACTGTAAGAATTTTGTAAAGCATTGGTCCTACAACTTTTTGCACTGCTAATCAAACCAGCCATATTTAAACAGTATAGCATCCAGCAGCAGAGTAAGTTGTCTTACCTTAAACCGGTGTGTGATCTTGTTCTTTGCATTCTTCTGTGTGGAAGCAGAAACATCCCTAATAAGAGCTCACAAGGATGTAGTAGCCAGCTGGCTTCCCAAGTGAATTCCTTCCTTAGGGTCACTGTAGGGTCACTGTCAATTGCAGGCCTAGCTAAATTAAGCTAGTAGCAGCATGGTAGAAGCTCCGAAATCGTGTCACAGTGTGAGGCCCTTTACATTTACTGACAACACCTCTCTAGTTGTCCTCAAAATGTGTGTTTTCACCATTCTCCTCAGTCGTAGGCTATTGTTGTTTTACAAAACTTCTCTCACTTCTAAAGCCTTTTAAACATCGGCCTATATACATCTTTCCCCATCAATGGAGGGGAAAGACCCGAAACTAGTTTGAACTGCCCTGTTATTGCAATGCATTGAATTCAGGCTCTGGGTGGATTGGGAGTTCAATTTCAACGTTGTGCATATTCTTTTAAGTTATTTTTGTGCAAGAAATGTGTTATGTGCTTATTGCCATGTTTGCTTTCAAAAATATAATATAATAATGAGGAAATTGCTTTACATTTTACCTATATAATACCACAATATTAGCATTAAGAAATCAAGTCAGGTTAGTTGAAAAAATAATAGTTGAACAGTTGAAATCCAATAATTATATACACATTATTCTAAAAAATGTCCATTCTGCATAATGATTAGGCCTACTTTTACTTTTGGTACTTTAAGTATATTTTGATGCCAGTATGAGCCTACTTATATACTTTTACTTTAATAGGATTTTGCAGGACTTTACAGTGTATGTTTACACAGTGGCATTGCTGAGTACTGAGATCTAAGTCCCTAGGTTTCAACAAAAACTGTATGGACCTTCATGAAGGTAGAATCTACAGGACTGTTGGTTTCGACTTCATTAGTTCAGTGAGGTGTGCTTAGTAATCTGGTAACTGAGTGTACATGTGTATGCTATTTATTTATGTATTTATTAATTAAACCCGAATATAGACATTTTCAATGGAATTCCATTGCTAGGCAATAGCCTGGCCCCATGGTTAACTTCTTGTTATTCACATACACTGCAACAGGAAATCAACTTGGGGCCATTTAAAATGTTTATTACAACTGCTGTGGAAGGTTTTGGCTGTGATGTGTTCCACAATGATGACATAATTATGGAATAGAACCATGATAACAATGATGGAATAGAATGATGATCATATAGTCAAACTTAACTTCGCCATTTCAGTCATTTCATCCTTTAACTTGAAGACAAGCCTGAACATTTTATTGCTCGTTAATGATAACCTTTTTTGGCTTGTTAACTTGAAGACGACCATGAACTTTTTTCAGCTTGTGACAGTTATTTTACACTGAAATTCAATTCCAAACATCACTAACATCAAGTGATCTTTGGACATCTGGTAAGTTGTTTTTGTTTGTTTTTTACAAAAGGCCACTTAATGTTTGAATCCACTTGGTTCACAACTAATGTAGTTCACATTAGCAGATTTATTTTAGAAATAACATACATAATACAGATACAGTATATCAGTATGAGCAGATACTTTGAGAAATTAGTTGAATCCCATCTGTCACCAGTTACATTTTTCTGCTTATACATTTCTGTAAAAGTGTCCATCTGTATTTTAGATCTGCTGAAAATAAGATACTCATAATATACAAATAATATACATATTGTTTGTGTACTTATTGTTGAGCGTGGATGGGAACATGAAAAACACTAATTCTCCATGTTCTACTCTGCTCTCAGGTGTAATAATAAATCAACAACAGATTTCATCTGGCACCATGGACTTTCAGGTCTCTGTAGGAGACCTGATCTCCTCCTCTTCCTCCCAGTACAGGGTGCAGGAACTCCTGGGTTGTGGCTCCTTTGGAGCGGTCACCCAGTGCAGGAAGGAAGCTACCAATGAAATGGTGGCTTTAAAAATCCACAAAGACAAGGCACTCATTGAGGAGGCAAAGGAAGAGGTGAAACACAAATTATGTTCATCAACATTTTCCTTTTATAATAATTCAAAATCACATTGCATTCACATCAAATCTCTCTCTAACATCTCGTACATTCCCCAGGCGGCGATCCTTAATATTCTAAAAGAGCTTGGCTCAGACCAATTCAACATTGTCATATGGCACAACTCCTTCGCCTTTGAGGGGCGTTATTATCTCGAGTTCGAAAAACTGGACATAAGCCTGACAGAATTCCTGCAGAGGAGCCCTTCCAAGTCTCTTGAGTTGACTGATGTCCGCCCTATTGTGCAGCAGGTTGGGTTTTTTTTGTAGTAACACAAATTGCATTGTAGGGTCTAAAGCAGAAAAGTGTTCTTGTTTTGTCAAAATCCTAGCTGCAACTTCCATCAAAATGCATCTTTCTTGTGTTGATCAGGATATTAAAATAGCAAGTCCAAAATAACTGAGGACATATTTTTGCAGTACGTTAAGTCAGATAATGTCTCTAAAACAAGCAGTCCCCAATCTGCAGTAATTGATTTTTTACTCTTGTTCACAATTTTAGCTGGCTACTGCTTTGGACTTTCTGAAGAGCACAGGCATCGCTCATTCAGATCTGAAGCCTGATAACATTATGATGGTGGACCATTTACAGCAGCCATTGCGAGTTAAGGTCATTGACTTTGGCTTAGCCCTCAACCATCCAGAAAAATGGACGGGTGCCACTCTTCAGACCCGGTGGTACAGGTAAGAAATTGACAGCATGTATGGGACAGCTGTGCCAGACAGGATATCAAAGAAATAAAAACCTGCACTCTGGCATCTCAAGTTTTTAGTCAGGCTCACATCTGACCATACCATTGTACATTTAAGAAACTGGCTGTTAGGTATAGATATTGAGCAGGAGTTTACTTAATTAGTCAGTCTCACTGAACACAATAATGTGTTTGTGTTTCTCTTGCTTGTCTAAAGATCTCCAGAGATCCTTCTGGGAGCTCCCTTCAATGAGGCCATAGACGTATGGTCTCTGGGCTGCATTGTGGCCGAAATGCTTATGGGCACTGTACTCTTCCCCGGCTGTGATAGCTATGATATGGTAATGGTGACTATAGCAGGAGATTTGCCATATTTTACTACATTTTTTACTAATTGTTTAGCATTTTCTTATGAAAAGGATACATTATTTTAATGAGACAAACATTTCAAGCAAGAGACCCTGAATCTATAAAGTAGTAGTGTAAATGCACAAATATTGCCTGATCACCAAAGATCAGTATGCTTACCTTTGGAGCGATTTCTCTTGCGAAAACTGATAAAAATGTACCTCAAAGTATAATGCAACATTGTGCCCACAGATGAGGCATATCTACCTCACTGTTGGAAAGGCACCAGACCATCTTCTGAATGCCGGCATGTACACAAGACAGTACTTTCGCCCAAATTACCACATTTTGGAACCTACTTTTTGGACATTTATGGTAATATAATTTGACCATTAAGCTGTGTTTATACCTGTCTTTGCTTAAGTCTGTCACTTAATTTGCAACGAATTAGCTAACTTAAACTTTTCTTCTCTTTAGTCTTCACTTGAAAAGAGGCACTATACTTTCACCCCATGCACAATTAAAAGCCTGAGTGATGTCATGAAGGTAGGCTGTCTGTTTTGGAAAGCATGGTTTTATAATTTAAAGCGTAACTCTCCCCAAAATGCAACCTAGGGTCTTTTTGTGAATGTACCCGAGTCAAACTTTCGTTTAAAAGCATATTTAGGATGGAAGCGTCAATTTTAAGATTTACCGTATTTTCATTTTTCGGTCAAATGGCCTTTTGAATGGGAGTGCTAGGGGCACTTTTATGCTAGCCTCAAAATAGCTATTTTTAAAACACTAAGAAGGCTCGACTCAACATTAAACTTTGCTCGAAGTATGACCAGGGGCTCTACACATGAACGCAAGCATTGAGAACATTGGTTGTGTACACAGAGTTTACTAAAAAAGGTTTTGAGCAACTCACGTTAGCCGTTGTTGTTCGCGGTATCCGCCATTTTCCCAGTCAAAAATAGGCGATCTCAGAATGCGAATGAATGGACTCCATAGGAGGAAATGTCATTTTTATATGAGACAACCTTTTTCAACTACAAGGTCAATATTGTTTTTCACTAACGACAAAACGACAAATGATCCGTGCATTTATATGGAACTAAGCGTTAGGAGCTTTCCATCTTTACTCTCCTCCCTCGACTATTTTTGACTGGCTCGATAGACGGCGACCGGAAGAACAACAGCTACAGTGAGTTGCTCAAAACCTTTCTTTTTAGTAAACTATGTGTACACAAACAATGTTGTCAATGCTTGCGTTCATGTGTAGAGACCCTGGTGATACTTCGAGCTAAGTTTCATGTTGTGTCAAGCCTTCTTAGTGTTTTAAAAATAGCTATTTTGAGGCTAGCATAAAAGTGCCCCTAGCACTCCCATTCAAAAGGCCATTTGACCGAAAAACAAAGATATGGTAAATCTTAAAAGTCACGCTTCCGTCATATGCTTTTTAAATGAAAGTTTGCCTCGGGTACATTCACAAAAAGACCCTAGGTTGCATTTTGGCGAGAGTTATGCTTTAAACATGAGGACATGCAAGAAAACAAGTTCAGATATTCTTATAATTTTGTTTTTTTCTGATCCTTCACAAGTTTTCTGCCAACCTCTCAACACAAGATGCCAGTGCTTGTGAATGTGACAGGGTGAGCTTTGTTGACCTATTAACAAAGCTACTGGATGTGGATGCTTGGCAAAGAATCAAACCAAGCCAAATTCTTCAACATCCATTTATAACCATGAGCCACCTTGTTGGTATAATGGACAACAGCCTCCAGTAAGTGTGTGCTTCGATGCTGTGTGTATTATCTCTGTGCTGACATAGATAGATGTGAGTTTGACTCAGTGATTGGTTGTCTTCCAGTTTGAAAAAGTGCGTGGAGGTGTTGAGCTTGTGTCAGGATCTGAGCTTGTGTGGTGGCGAGAATATGGTGAAGAAGGACGTCTCCGACAGCACTGCCAAGGAGCAACCTTCCCTCAAGAGCGCCGTCATCAGTGGGGACAACACTCCAACACACAAGAAGAGGAAAGGGGATGGTGATGAAGACTCAGAGTGTGGCAATAAGTGGGTGTTAGAAATATCTCCCTGCATAGTTTGACATTCTGGAAAATACTTCTATTCGCTTTCTTGCTGAGAGTTAGATAAGACGAATGAAACCTCCCTCATTTATGTGCATTAACAATGGCGCTAGAGGCGAGGAAGTCCAGGATGTTACAGCATGCAACTCCACAACTTGAAAAAATGTCATTTTGACATTATGGTTTGTGTAAGGATTAAAAAAAAACAAATCAACATGTTTATTTGTGAGATTTAGAGGTGCTGGTAGGTAGATTTCTGGTGTTCAGAGACAGCCAGGTTAGGTGTTTCGCCCTGCTTCCAGTCTATGCTAAGCTAAGCCTATTTCCCAAAATGTCAAACTATTGCTTTAAGATGGAAGAGATTTAAATTATTTTCTGATCAACATAGAAGCCCGCCAAAGAAAAGGAGGAGTAAAGGCGTGGATGCAGCAGAGAAAGATGCACAAATCAGCCCAAAAAAGTCACGTCTGCCTAAAAGGAAGAGGGATGAAGCGGATGTACCCGTGACATCAGACATCAGCTCCCCAGCAAAAAGGAAAAAGCTGAAACGTAAGCTCACCTATGGCAGCACGCAGCCTTCGGATCAATTAAGGTCTTTTCTTCTGTAAGATAACATTTTGATGGCTTATGATGGAAAAATAAAATTGACCCGTTCCCAGAATTGCTCATTAAGATTTGACATGGGAGATATTTGATGGAAATAATTTAACAATTGAGATGCAGGGTCAAATTATATTGAGCTTATCATGGAACAGTATTAGCATGGTGAACATTCAAACACCCTTACCTTTTCGGTCCAGCTCTACGCAGAAGAGAAGGAGGGCCGATGAGGAGGCTTCCAGTTCAGAAAAAGAAAACACCCTTCCCACACAAGAGGAGGAGGGGAAGTCTGGATGGAGGAGAGTGAACCCACTGATAAGTTCACTTAAGGTCATGTGTTTTATTTCATCTCATTATAAAGCACTATGGTCAACGTCTGTTGTTTAAATGTGCTCTATAAATGAACTTGATTTAGAACAATGACTACACCTTCCTCCAGTCAAATATAGATAAAATGAATGTGAAAAAAATGATCATACTTTTTACTTGCTCTTGTTCTTGTATTCATTTTCCTTTCAAAAAAATATATTTGAGACTGCCTAATTTAATTATGAAGTGAAGATCTGTTTTTAATGATATTGGCTGTCGGTCGGCCTGAGTTCAGCGGTGGGGGTAGGTGTCAGTGTGAATGTGGTCCAGCTGCAGGTGGAGAATAAGACGCTGGTTCACAGGAAGGCTGACGCATCCGTGAGTATTTGGGCTCATTGTTTATCTTCCATGAGGCATGCAAATAACATGTCCCTAAATAACTCAGTGATGCTGGGACCAACAGAGGACTGACAGACAAACTGGAGGAAGCAGGTGACAGGAGCTAAGAGGAAAAGAGGAACTGAAGTGAAAAGAATGCTGCTGCCTCAGTTTAAATATGATCTTTTCTCTGCCTATAGTACATTCATGCTGCTTTCATGTGCGCATAAATCTTATGTTCGCGGCTGTCATGCAATTTAAATCTGATCTGATGTTGCTGTCAGCTGTCATTTCAGTTGTCGCAAATGGCAAAGCCAGTCTTTGCATATTCCTCAGCTCCATTAGCTCCAGCTCACCAGCCACTGTCACCACCAGTGTCTGGACTCCATGGGGGGATGTATCTTGATGCTGCTCGGGGCAGACGCCCCTCCAATACAAATCTCCCTGTAGAGGATAAGCGCAAAAGATTTTCTGCAATTATTACGTAATAAACATTTATCTTTCCTTCATTCACTTGTCTCTCTTGATGGGCATCACCTTTTTCCAACTGAGTCACACCCATTTTAAACCCGGGAAAAGAAAAACACTAATACAAAATCAGTAATGTGAGAAAACAAACAACTTATTAAACTTTGGCAGAAGATTTTATGTTTATAGGACCCATCGCTCATAGCAAGAAACTGATTGAGAAAATGTTTTCAGAGCCCTTAAAAAAAAGCCCCTTTCCCACTGGACCAAAAAACTCACTAACATCTGGCTTTTGTGGCTTTAAAGGCTGCAATCGGCATTCTTTATTTATCAGCTCCAGCTCCAATCGCCAGTGATGGAAATGTGACACCCAAATAACACATTTTCACAGATGAAAAGTTGTTTAACAGAGGTGCGGTTCCCAACAGATAAAACTGTTGGAAGCGGAGAGTTCAGATTAAATATAGCCAACATATCACAGAAAATAAAGAAAAGCATAATAAGTCACCTTTAACAGTCATAGTATTATTTTATTTTTTTATACTTTCTTTACCATCTATGCTTTCTTTAATAATACAACTTATGCCGGTTTACCACCTCAGGGAAGAACTCCCACCTCCTCTGCATAATAGTGATATTTACCTAAAGCCTAATCCAAGACTTTAGACAATCTTTTAATGTATTATAGTAACTTGTAATTAAAAAGGGTGTTTAGGTAGATAATGTGCAGCAATGACTAGTGAAAGGAGCTCCACTGAGTTAGCTCTTCTTCATAACATGAGTTAAAAAATGATCCACACTTAGTCTGTGTGGACCATTCTTTTTAACTCATGTTGATCAAGGGAGCAGATGTGCTTTTCTTAAGACAGAGAGTACCCTCTAAATCCAGACACAACAAAGTGAGTGTGTTCCAGCAGGGGAAATGTTGAAGAAGGGCAAAATGCACATTGGCTTTAGTTATTCCGTTTTAACAAAGCTGGGCTAGCAGTTTCCCTCTGCTTCCAGTCTTCAAGCCAAATTAGACTCAACACTTCCCTATCTCGGTACAGGAAGTAATCATTTGTAATGATAATCATTATATAGTGTCATGTGTAATTAATATGGACAGATGGGCTTCTTAGTCATGCTACCTACTGCCAGCTATCAAGTCAAGAGGGGGGTCCCTTCTTGTGGGGTTTCTCCCATGTTTTCCCTATTAACATGCGCTAAACCATGGAGATGATGGAAGACCCCTGATTTATTCTTTCCCACCCTTTTTACTGGGGTATTTATGTGCAGTGAGTGTAGTGTAGTGTCTACCAGAACTTGTGGATCAATTGAGGTTTATTTTATAGGGTTTTCAAGTAGTACAGTTGTAGTTGCAGCGACATTCAAAAACTGCATCCGTAAGCTTGTTTGACTCTTGGTTAACAAAAGTAAAACCCTATAAAACCAAGCTTGCCTGTTATAGAGACACACTTGCACAGGCTCGCTGATAGAGAGCTACAGTAGGAGCTCACTATAAAGCCTGCAGCCACATTGACTTCTGCACCATCACATGTAATAGTCTTATTTATTAAAGCTCATTGCACTGACCACAATCTTGGGAATTGTGTCATCATCTTTAAAAAGTGGGCTGAAATATGGCCCATGACCTTTCACAACTGCCATACCGTATTACACCCATCTTTGCATCTCCCTTCTAGCTATCATCCACAACATTAAAGCTTTATTGTAGTAATAAAAATCCGGATAGGACATCTGTCAGGTAATTCCATGTACGACAAGGTAGCAGTGACAACTCAAATTGCATATTTTACAACACATGCACATGGCATAATATATGAAAACATCTGGTCTGAGATTAACAGACTAACATCTTTCTGATCTACTGAAGAGTCTTCTGTCTTTTCAAAGAACCAGGATTATTTAATCGAAACATAACAGATGGATGAATAGCTGCAATTACTTCTAGTTCAAAACCCAGCAGTCAATTAGACATTACAATCTCTCAGTGATAACCATGGTAAATGGATAATGGCTCATGTCCCACAGACTGGGATAATTAAACTACAAGTCATACTCTAGAACAAGTTGAAGTTGAGCAGCATCTGATCTGGCAGATTATTGTGCGCTCTGGGCTGTCACTGACTCTCACAACGAGTTCCCCTTTGAGACGTGACCTCAGTCAGGGTCAGACAGCCCTTTTTCCTCCTCTGATCCTCCCTGTGCTTTACTGGGACATCTCAAATCTCATGGAAGCATGACTCGTGCATTCATAGAAGATTATTCTCAGTAAACCCACACAGAGAAGAGCAGTCTGCGCACAGACTGAACGGAGCATTATATTTCTTAATGCGGCAAATAAGGATTAAGGCATTAAACCAAATATAGTTCTCACGATAGCTGGAGGAACCAATTACCCTCAGCATGCGCATGTTGCCGTTATAGGCATCTACATGCTAAATTTGAACAAACGTGGGAATATTACAACATTGGAGGTTTAATGTGCATGAGTTGCATTTCATTATGTTTGTCCAAGCACTGAATGTCTTCTCACTACACACAATCAACTGCTCTTTCATTGATATTAATGATGTCAATAACACCGCATCAGATGGATGGTAAACAATCATAAAGCGATTACCAAAGTCACCAGAAGTGCATATGTAAGTGAAGTTAAAAAATGTGAAAATGATGTCTCGGTATCAATAATTG
The DNA here is from genome assembly GCA_023566125.1 of Zingel zingel. NCBI lineage: Eukaryota > Metazoa > Chordata > Actinopteri > Perciformes > Percidae > Zingel > Zingel zingel. The sequence goes on from CM042328.1 coordinate 20,996,874, forward strand.
CTATGAAGTGAAAGATATAAATGAAAAACTGTTGTAATACAAAGCAAGACAACTGACAATTAAGATAATGAACAAAGGTCATTTGGTATTTCATCATGCATTTTCTAGGCTAAGAGAAACTACAGAAACAAATGTTGCCATGAAAAATAACTTTTATAAGTCTTTATTTGATTGGTTAAAATATAGAGACAGAAATGGAGAGAGTATCCATAAAATAGACGAAGTAAAACATTTTACAAAGATGTCACATTATGTAAGCAAAAGACAATGGCTGTCAAGTTCTAAATAACACTGTGTTCCTGCCTATGACCTGTATGTATATAACAATTATATACATATAATAATATATAAATATATTCAAACAGCATTTTTAAAAACAAAGTTACAAAGTGCTTTCCATGGTTTAAACAGGAATAAAAACATTTCAGGACTGCAGTGAACTAAAATCAGACAATTATGACAACACAAGATAAAATGGAAATAATATACCCCAAAGTATGAAATATAAAAACAAAATAAAAGGCAATAACATTAGAAAGATCGGAAATAAAACGATGTGCTTACATCAATAAAAAGCTTTATTTAAATATAAGTTTTAAAGTGCTCATATTATGCTTTTTGGCTTTTCCCCTTTCCTTTATTGTGTTATATATCTTTTTTGTGCATGTTATAGGTTTACAAAGTGAAAAAGCCCAAAGTCCTCCCCAAAGGGACAACAGTTTTCTCCAACAGAAAACACTGTTCACAAACTGCTCCAAACAGCTCTATTGTAGTCCAGCCTTTACTTCTGTGATGAACACATCACTTTGTAACACACGTTATAATGCTCGCCTAGCTGCTAGCATGGCACCTCATACTCTGCAATTGACAAGCTAGCAGTGCTTACCTAGCTACTGCTCATGTGTGACTCCCAACAAAGATGGAACAGAAGTGAGATGTCTCAATCTGTAGCTAAAACAGAGAGCTCAATACACAGGGTGAAAAGAGGAGCTGCAGCAATGTGCAGTACAACACATATATGGTGTTTTTTGAAAATTAAACCATGTTAACCTATTCTGGTACAACCTCTAAATACAATTATGAACCTGAAAATGAGTATAATATGAGCACTTTAAGAAGTGATCATTTCAAGCACTTCATAGCTGCAGCCGTCAAGCCATTGTACATATAATCCAAGTTAAGGAATACTGTTAAATTCATGTATATTTGGATACAATTCAAACACTTCTACCTGTCCGATCATTGTTGATTATGTCTCATAGCGTACAGTTTATATTGACAGCACACAGACAACTGTTTTATCCTCCACTTTCTCTCATGTGTGAATTCTGCTGATTAGAGGAAAAGCATTTGTTTGCCCTTTTCGCAATATTCACAATTTTATCACATTTGCAAATGATTAAACATTTGGAAAACACAGATAATAATAGTTCAACATAACACAGAAAAGTACCATTGAGTAAAAGGAACAACTTCCATTGTTTTCTCCAATGCAGTCTCATGATGTCCAGTTAAATTCGTAATTATTTCAAACAATAATTATGCACTGTTAATACAGGAGTATACTTTTTAAAACTTGAGTTCAGAGTTACATAGATCATTTTAGAAATATTCTTAAAATTGTCCTCACACATGGTTGACTGGTCTTTTAACAGAATGAGTAACCATCATATTTAGTTACAGCCTCTGAGTAAGAGCTAAAATGGCTGTATTTTTAATTTGTTTTTGCTTTGATCAATATTCCCAGTAACCACCAGATGGCAGCACGGCAGTTCATATTGTTTTTTTAGCCTCATGTAACCTTTTGTCCCTTCTCCCAAGAATCATGGTCGCTACAAACTGGGACGCTCTGGGGTAAAACGATTACAATGATCATTACGGTGACATCAACACACAAGTGTCAAATGGCGAGGTTAAATCTTAATTGGAAAATATTTGATCAGAGAAAGAATTATGACTCCAACTATCAAAGAAGGTTTGGGCAAAGATGTTCAGCTAGGTAATAACTTCAGTAACAGTCAGATGAACCTTCATCTTATTAGTTCCCGGGGGAAATCTTTTTAATAATAGTGTGAATCATTCTATGAAATTACATTTCCCGCAGAGATACATGATCCAACCTAAAAACACATTTACTGTAATCATTATCATAATAGTGATATTTACCTAAAGCCTAATCCAAGACTTTAGACAAGCTTTTAATGTGTTATAGTAACTTGTAATTGAAGAGGTGTTTAGGTAGATAATGTGCAGCAATGACTAGTGAAAGGAGCTCCACTGAGTTAGCTCTTCTTCATAACATGAGTTAAAAAATTATCCACACGTAGTCCATATTCTTTTTAACTCAGTTTGATCAAGGGAGCAGATGTGCTTTTCTTAAGACAGAGAAAGTAAAGTGAGTGTGTTCCAGCAGGGGAAATGTTGAAGAAGGTCAAAATGTACATTGGCTTTAGTTATTCCGTTTTAACAAAGCTGGGCTAGCAGTTTCCCTCTGCTTCCAGTCTTCAAGACACAACTCAACACTTCCCTATCTCGGTACAGGAAGTAATCATTTGTAATGATAATCATTATATAGTGTCATGTGTAATTAATATGGACAGATGGGCTTCTTAGTCATGCTGCCTACTGCCAGCTATCAAGTCAAGAGGGGGGTCCCTTCTTGTGGGGTTTCTCCCATGTTTTCCTTATTAACATGCGCTAAACCATGGAGATGATGGAAGACCCATGATTTATTCTTTCCCACCCTTTTTACCGGGGTATTTATGTGCAGTGAGTGTAGTGTACTGTCTACCAGTACTTGTGGAACAGTGGAGGTTTATTTTATAGGGTTTTCAAGTGTCTTGCAGCAACATCAATTATTTCATAATTATTTCAAACATACAATAATTATGCACTGTTAATACAGGAGTATACTTTTTAAAACTTGAGGTCAGAGTTACATAGATCATTTTAGAAATCTACTTCAAATTGTCCTCACACTAGTGTTTTTGAACAGAATGAGTAACCATCATATTTAGTTACAGCCTCTGAGCTAAAAAGACTATATTTCTTCTTTTGTTTTTGCTTTGATCAATATTCCCAGTAACCACCAGATGGCAGCACGGCAGTTCATATTGTTTTTTTAGCCTCATGTAACCTTTTGTCCCTTCTCCCAAGAATCATGGTCACTACAAACTGGGACGCTCTGGGGTAAAAAGATTACAATGAGTCATTACGGTGACATCAACACACAAGTGTCAAATGGCGAGGTTAAATCTTAATTGGAAAATATTTGATCAGAGAAAGAATTATGACTCCAACTATCAAAGAAGGTTTGGGCAAAGATGTTCAGCTAGGTAATAACTTCAGTAACAGTCAGATGAACCTTCATCTTATTAGTTCCCGGGGGAAATCTTTTTAATAATAATGTGAATCATTCTATGAAATTACATTTCCTGCAGAGATACATGATCCAACCTAACCGAAATTATTGAATAGGTCTGAGACCGCTGACCCAGAATGGACACACCCTGTGAAGCAGAATCAACACATGTAAATGTTCCATTCAGTGTTGTCTGTTTTTTTCTTCTTCAGATGAGTCATCTGACTGGTCAACAAACTTGTGACAAGTCAAACATATTTATGTCTTATATGATGACTCAGAGAGCGGCAGTGGATATCAGTCTGAGAAGTTGCATTGTATTGCGCAAGTATCATAGTAGCCTACCGAAACCATGACAACCACGGTATAGGTAGACGTCATGCAATGTAGTTTAGAAGTGTGTGAGAAATACACATGCCTGTTCTTGTTTGGCTTGCTTGTGCATGTTGATGATTTTTTGGATTATTAGATAACAGCAGGTGCTACATAAAACCTGTTTGACTGGTGATGACACAGTAACACAGAATTAAATCAAAAAAGAACCTGATTAAAATACTAAGGGTAAGTGGTTCCTCCAACATTATACACATGTAGCCTACATATGCAACACAGATTTTATGTAAAAAGAAATTCCATTCTTAAGCAAAAAAACAAACAAAGAGAAAACCTGACGTGGTGTACAAGACTTTATCTCAATCAGGCTGAAAACTGAGGAAGTCCCAGGATTTCCTCTCATGTACTGTAGACATAATGAACCGGTGAGAGCCAACTGTCATCTGAAAACAATTCTCCCTCAGGGCACAGTGCTCCTGAAAATAAAACTCCCAGCCTCTTTGATCTCCACCTTTTGCTAGTGTGTCAGTAAAGGTGTTTATCTCAATGAAGGATTCTATGGAAATGTTTTGTTGTAGCGATAGAGGTGGTGGTGGTGCCCATACAGCACATCACCCCAACCCTCGTTCACCTTCACTGGCTCCCAATTAAGTCCCGCATCACATATAAAAATCCTCCTTCTCACCTACAAATCCCTCCATGCCCTGGCCCCACAGTACCTCTCTGACCTCCTCCATCCATACACCCCACCCCAAAACCTGCGGTCATCAGACGCTGGCCTGCTCTCCATTGCCCACACCAGACTATGTACATTTGGAGACAGAGCCTTTAGTGTAGCAGCCCCATACCTCTGGAACACCCCCTTCCAGCAGATATCCGAAATGCTACATCCCTGGACATTTTTTAAAAACTCCTGAAACACCACCTGTTTACCACAGCCTACAACCTCTAATTCTGTAAAGTGTCCTTGGGTTTCTTGAAAGGCACTATATAAATAAAAATGATTATTATTATTATAACTGCACACGCAATTAGTAATAAGTAAAGACAGAATACAAACTAATGGAACAGAATGGTTACAAAAACTGACAGTAAACAAACCAACACATTATTTACAGGAGAGACAAAAGAAGAGGTTCTGTTTTTTTTGTTACCACAACAGCTCAGATAAGTGTCTAAAGGGGAAGTGAAAGTTGCAGATACTGAACACAGTCAGAAGTAGGAGCTGGTACAAACAAATTCAACTGTCCAGTGAGTAGAAGGACGGAAAAGTGCCTTTTGCTTCAGTCACACATTCTTTTGTCTAACACTTGAGTTAAAACATAGTATCAGGGATCACCTCAACCAGACTCAGGAAACCATGACTCATACTCTAATTTCAAAGTAATGGTGATAAATAGTGATAGTTTCATTGAAGATCTACAGTACATCTATGTACTGATTAATAATTGGATGCACTGTATGTTATTATAACAACAGGATCCATCAATGAACAGTACTAATACCTATAACTGTAACAGTCTCGGAACCCACGAGCCACACCTGTTTGTTGATTTTCCTGGTTTGAACGTGTCACTCCTCCATGGCAGAGTGAAGTTCAATCTAACACTGCTGACCTATGGCAGATAAAGCACGCACTTCTGTCAGAGCAGTGTACAGAGGGCCATTTAATGTGTCCTATAACTTAAGCACAGTTGCACACACACACACACACACACACACACACACACGTGTTGAATGTAAAAATTACTAAGCCAACAAAATCATATGTGTGAAAGAATGTGATATTATCCTATGAAATAATGTTTTTTGTTAGTAGGAGTGGTCATCCCAGCTCATGGAACCCAACTGTGTGTTTAGATGTTGAATGTTCAATTTTTGTCTAATAAAAAACTATAAACTATGGTTGAGGTTAAAGTACAACAAATAACTTACTAATAGAAAATGTTGCAATTGATATTGTCCTGAAAATGTATAGTAAAATGGCCTGTTAACAGTATACAGTACACAGTGTAATGTATTATTCGAATTCAGGTAACATTATCACTATATTGTATGGAACTTCATTTTCCATTCAACTTCAATGCTATTTCCTATATTAGACAACTTTTTATAAGGCACTTACGTGAAGCCTATATTGTTAAGCCAGCAGGGTGCTATATATAATAATATATAATAGAAATATGATTCTCCCCATAGTGCTTTACCTATTTATGAAAATATATGTACACAACAAATAGCAGTCATATAAATAGGCTACTTAGAGTGTAGGCGCTCAATTTTCCCATTTTATAAGAGACAGGAGTTATGCTATTGCGATCAATCTATATCTACTATATATGCTGTACTGTGTTGTCATTGTAGCCATATCTGATGTATAATTTTTTTGATGGATTATACATGTAACATATTATCATAGTATTGGGATTTGTTATGTGGGGGGGGGCTCTCCCTAGGGAAGTCCGGGGGTATGCCCGGAGGTTTTTTTTTTAAAAATAAACCATTAAATGGCACTTTCTGGAGAGTTTTGTGCAAAGAAATGGAGAAATCGAGTCTTACATGATATGTGCAAAACTGCAAGGTTAAGAGCCTATACTTTGCATTGTTATAGTATCAACAGGTATTAGGGCATTTAGCATTTACATTACTGTTAATCAGTCATCACTTGATTACATATTGTATTGTATTTTTCCGGTTGTTCTCATCTCATCTCCGCCGAGACAAAATAGACATGCCATTTCAAAAATATTTAATTTATTTTCAGAAATATGTTTTCATAAGCATCACTTTCATCAAATTGTATGTGACATATTTCCAGTAGGCAACTGACTGCAAGCAGGCATATGTGCCACTGAAATGACTTTTGGTTTTGAATCTTCCTGTGTTTTTCTGCTTACCAAGCCTCACATGGTTACACTAGACATGGTTAGACTTACAGCATAATGACTAATACTGGCAGTGTACACTTTTATTTTGGTAATGTGATATAATATGACATTTTAAAATGTGAATTGGTTTATTGTAAATTTAACATTTACAATATTTACTTCACATGTTTTTCTGTATCATCATGTATTAGAAATAATACAAACCGAATCACCATCAACCAAATTAACTATATATTTTTCTATCTCTGGTGTCTGTCTGTGAGAGTAGGGGTCTAGTTAAAGAAACACTTACATCATGAAACTTCCAGGTGTATGCTGCTACGGCTGATGAGTCGAAACTACGTGCGCGTCCCCGCCCACCTGTAACAGAAACCGCCTAAAAAAGCTCGCTCCCGCTACTCCCTTCCCATTTAAGGTGCGGCAGAGGAACAGGTGCGTGAAGAATCTCCGAGAAGCTTTATAAATTGAAATATCACTGTAGCGTGCTAACTTTCTTTCAGAACGCTAAGGAGCACGTAAATAGATAACAACAGAGGAACTAACTATCAGCAACACAGCAAACTTAGTCCAACACCGTCAGATTGTGAGGAGTGGGGGATTTGTACCTTCACAGCAGGTGGACGTCGTCTTTGTTGATTCGCAAGACAAGTCGAAGAAGAAGCGGAAAATGGCCCACTCGGGTATGCAGATGTTGGGATTCTCCCTGTCTCTTCTCGGCTTAATTGGATTGATAATTGGCACAATTTTGCCCCAGTGGAAGATGTCCGCTTATGTTGGGGACAACATCATCACGGCGATATCCATGTACGAAGGACTCTGGATGTCCTGTGCGTTCCAGAGCACAGGCCAAATGCAGTGCAAGGTCTACGACTCGATCCTGCAGCTCAACAGTAAGTAACCCAGTTATTGGATTCAAAGTAATGTGTCGTCGACAGTGTCTAAAGTTTAACATGTTTTCTGTCATGTCATATTATAAAATGATAATTTGTATAGCACCTTTTCATACGATTAAATGCACCTCAAAGTGCTTTACCGTGTGGCGTTAAAACAAAACTCTCAAGAAAACAACATAGAAATGACAGGGTAGGCCTGTTAAGCGGTTAAATGTTTCCTTGACATATCATGCTTAACGTCTTACGTCTACAAGATAAGCTGCGCATGATAAATTACACGGGTATACGTTCAGTTTAGTGTCTCAAATTATTTTTATAAAAACTGAGTGTCCCAAGTGATGAGGGTCTTATTTGAGAAAGGTTAGGGTAGTACAGGTGGTTTAGCACATATACCCGTATAATGCATCATGCGCAGCTTATCTTGTCCAATGAACTGGTTTCAAAGTCAATAACGGTTTGTAGAATGACTCATTTCACTGCCTGTTTCCTATACTTAAACCTGTACGTTAGTTAACGTGTAACAGGAAATGATGTACAAACTGACATGCATGCACCTGTTGGAATAGAGAAGCTATTAACTATTTTTTTTTTTTTTTTCCCCTCTATAGGCCATAGTTTAGTTACTTCTGAGCTGTCTTTTACAGCTCTTTAACGGTTACCAGATTCCTTTGGAACCGATTCTGTAACTTATTAACTCCATTATTCACTCAGAATGCAGTCATTTCGTTTAAACCACACTATGAGGAGCCTACCTGCACTGCGCAGTAGCGCAGCTTGATAGCTAAGTTTCCTTTTTTTAAAGAAGGAAAAAAAATAGCCACTTGTTTAAAATTCTTCCGAGTTGATAGGACGTGTGTAGCACTTGGACAATGATTATCCTGAGGCCATTGTCGAGTACAGCTACCCCTCCTCCATGTGCGGAAACACCTACCCCCCCCCCTTAGGATTTGCATCACAAAGAAGCATAGTTACAGGTCAAACGACACCTGTATTAGCCGCTGTTTAGTCAACATGTCTGAATACCAGCCCCACAAATGGTTGCTTTGTCTTTGGCCTACAGGGCATCGAATAACACAGAACACATTCTTTGCTATATTTGGGCCCAGAAATGTTAACTCTTCTATAGCCTACATGTCTGGACAAATTGTATTTAATGAATAATTTAGTTTTTTTTTTTTTTTTTCCTTTTTTTCAAATGTTTGAAGACAACACCTAATGTAATGACAATTAAAGGCCCTTCTTCCAGGCTACTGTGGGGAGTGGGTTCAGAGACTCGCATTAAAGTGAACTGGTTATTCATTTGGAGGCCATTGGCAAAATAGAACATCTGAAGCTAAACAGAGTTGGAACTATTGTTACATTTCCTTCTTAAAGTGAAAAGTCCATGTACCATATGTATCTTTTTAAATGTATTTTAAAGGAGTGGCTTAATGGGTCAATGGTGGTAGCACGACAGTTGGGATACTTTATTGGACAATGTTGTTTCAAACTGAACTGATTTATTGTACTGCCCTCAGGCATAAACTGCCTGAATGTCACAGGGAAATCTTCCGGTTAGATCCCTCCCTGTGTGTTCTTGGCTCAACATATTCACTCAATGCTTACTTCTTGACTTGGAACAAATTGACTATTTTCTATTTTAGCAGTGTCAGTTTTTATTTATTTTTCTATTTGGCTTATCAAAACATTTGATTAAAATATCTGCAGCACAATGTGTCTTATCGCCTCTTCAAACATGAACACAAACCACTTTTGATAAACATTGTGATTAAAGCCGTGGTTAGATATGGAGCACTTGAACAAATAATGGCCTGTTATTCAGAAATACCTGCACACACCTGAAGTTTAGGAACAATCAATACCAGACCTGTGCAAAGTGTGACAACTAGATTGTAACTCTTTTAGTTTTAGCCACATTGGGCATACTTCAGATTCTGGAGAGGGTCTTTTTTTTTTTTTCTTTTTGGATTGCAGTTTGAAACGACAAAATGTCCACCTGCTGAAAAGCAGGCTGTGAGTACCTGAAATTGGGAGTGTCTTCTTTATAATGAAACCTGAAACCTGGTTAGACCGGTTTCTGACTTGCTTGCATGCAAACCAACCCACCCACTCCCCAACCCCCCTCCTAATTTCTTGGAGCTTCCGGGTAGAGCCAGTTTCTGTGCTTCGTTGTCATAGGGAGCGGCAATGAGACCCAGGAGACAGAAGCCGCTCTGTTGTACATGAACAGTGTTTGTTTAAACTTCTTTTTGGTGGCTTTAAAACTCATAAACAAAATGCAAAAGTTGATTCTTTCTTTTAAGTCTTGCCACCACAAATCACTGTAGAAATAAGTTCAAATGCAAGTGACGTTTTATTTTACTCTGGTAAAGCCTGTCCAGTCTCGCCACACCCATGACCCCTGCGTACAGACTGTTGATGAAATACTTCCAATAACTGATGGATTAACCCTATTCTGTCCTTGTCCAGGTGCCCTCCAGGCGACCCGCGCCCTCATGATTGTGGGTATCATCGTAGTGGTGGCTGGCTTGGGCGTAGCAGTCATGGGAATGAAGTGCACCACCTGTGGAGGAGATGACAAAGTCAAAAAGGCCCGCATTTCCATGACTGGTGGCATTATCATCCTGATTGGATGTAAGAAGCCATTTTCATCTTCGTTATTTATTTTTTCCTTGACTATTACAGTTTTTAAGTGATGTTCTTAATTAATTCCCCACAGCTTTGTGTGCCATTATTGCCTGCTCTTGGTATGCTCATGACATCATCCAAGCCTTCTACAACCCTTTCACCCCCGTCAATACAAAGTAAGTACATGAGAATTTTAGCTAAACACAACCCTTTATCTGTCCTCTGCACAAGGTCACTTTTGAAAATGTAAAAAAAAGACTTAATTACCACTGTGCTGGTTGTGTTTTATCTTTTTAATTAAATAAAATGTGCTTTGTTGACCAGAACTGGTGCCACCAAACAATAAGCTGAACATTTTCTTCAGCAGAATACAATATCCCCACACATGTTAGATGTACCAGTTTGACATACCAGGTGCTTTTATATCCATGTGTCCAGTGCTGACAGGTGTATTGTGCACGTTTTTAGTTTTATATAAGCTGGAGTTCTGCTGGCTTCGATTTACCCTTTTTTTTTTTTGACTCACTGTAACTTGTCTTTCTGAAGGTATGAATTTGGTTCTGCCATCTTCATTGCCTGGGCTGGATCATTCCTGAGTGTAGTGGGAGGTGCCATGTTGGCAGCATCCTGCCCAAGAGGAAAACCATCCACTACACCCAAGTATCCCATCTCCAGACCCGCCAGCAGCAAGGAATATGTTTGAGCAGGACTGGACTCAGTGTTAGAGGCTGAAGGAACTCTTTGACATTCATGCTAGTTCAACTCCGAGATTGAAACGTTGAAAAGATGTAATGCTAGGAGGTGATCAGTACTTGTTTGTTTTTATTTTAGTTTCTTCAGGGATACCCTGTTATGTTACTGTAATATTTTAACTCATTCAAGTTTTAAATAATGGCAGTTTACTTTTTAAAGTGTATTGGCCTTGCCCTGTCTTGAACTACAGTTAGTGCTTATGGATATGTATACTATGTAGTATACTATCCACTTGACACCTGTAAAGCACAATGTTAAAATTAAAGTGATGTAATAAAATTTGGTATGTAGAAATGTGTTTTGCACGCTACAATGTACAGTGCATTAGAATGTACAGTGCATTTTGGGGAAAAGGTTTGAATGCACTGAATAGAAATAGGATGTGAATGCTCACAATTTGTCTGTAGAGGCAGTAGTTAATTATCTGGCCATCATTATATTTGATACCATTATTTCCATGCATTTATTCATTTTTTTTTTTTTTTTTTTTTTATTTATATGTAAACTACAAATCATTCAGTACCACTGTAGACAATTTAGATTTAATCAAGTGCCGGAGTGAAATTGTAACTATGTATTGCAGTATACTGAATCTTTTACTGATCCTGCCAAGGTATTTTTTTATTTTATTTTTTATGACAGATGACCATTTGTCTTGTTCTGTAATAGTCTTAGCTTATTGCTGTGTGGGGTGTTTTTTTTTTAAATATATATAAAAGGTCCCAAAGCACTCATCAGATTCAGTTTTTTATTTTATTTTTTATAACTTTTTAAATTTCTAAGTTTGTTGTACATAAAATAAACATTGAAAAATTGTTTCTATTTAGTTGAGATGCCTTCACGCCAATTAATGAATGTAAATATGCATGCAAGGAAATACAGCAGTTCAAAGAGTTTAAGTAACTACATTTAAAAGGGAAGTAAAATGTACAGTTTAAAAAATTAAATGGAACAAAAAAACTTTATGCATTAGTATACACCTCAATAGTACAAAAAAGTAAACATTAGCTTTTTCCTTGCAGTAGTTTTAAAGAAAACTTCTTCATAATCATGGATGCTGTGAAACAGCCGGCATCTACAGAAATTATGAACCCACTCGAACATACAGTATATTGGCAGTTAAAAATGTAGGTGAGCAAACGTGATGGGTTTAGGTTGCAGGTGATTATTTTTTTTCTGGCCGAGGGAAGAAGCTGAAATAATCGGCTGCATTTTACTCTGGTTGGAAGCCATCTTCCCCTGGTATGATCAGTACACAGCCTCATAATGGCCAACAAATTGAGTTGCTTTGGTTCTATTGCCACCTTGTGGTGTTTACAGGTAACTGCTTTTAGTTTGGTAAATTATATATAAACTATGAGTGGATGGATGTACTATACATTATAAACAGTGTATTATATGTTCAAGTATCAGTAAAAGTCTATTTCTTAGATCCATTTTAAGCTGTTGCAAAATGTGGGAAAAGCTTCTACTGCAGTGGAGCATTTTAACCTGAATTCTCCTTATTGTCTTTTTACAGCTTCTCACATCCTCTCACTTTGTCATGTCTTCAAGTTAGGATTCTTGTGATTTATTAGACCACCAGTGTCTTGCTCTAGTTCTCCTTTCCCTCTCTTTTCATTATGCTTGCCATTCTCTAATCATTCTTTCCTCCCCACCAGCCAGATCTAAAAAGTAATGATTTCACTCCTGACCAAACCGTCTGGTTCCAGTCTGCCTCTGTCCTATAAACTCACACAATGCAACCACACCAGATAACTATTTTAACTATTACCATCAAATTGGTCTTCCTGCATAAAATTCTGACCACAAAACATCTGTTGGCTCCTCTAATCTCTTTGTTTTTTCAAGTTAGTGACATTTGCATAAACAAAGTGTTGTACAGATAAGTGATAACAAAAGGAGCTTCACACCCATTTACTGGACCTTCCACACACCTGTCTTCAGGTCCCTATAGCCCACCCACAAAAAAGAACCCAGCGGCTCCTCTAGTCTAAACAGAAAGGTGACGCCGTCACAGCTGTGCTACTGAGCCACTGAATGAGTTATTAATGTTCATCGCCCTTTTATCACCCTGACAGAAAATAATGCAATACTCTGTGGGAAGACGTGGCCTTATTATCATGTCTGTTAACCCACTACCCAAACTGCCATGTAAACAAACGCGCACAAACACATTCTTGAATGACTGGAGTCCTGAGATTTGTTTGCTTATGTTGAAAAAGCTGCACAGGACAACATCTTTTAAAATGTAAAATATATCCAATGCCTACCAGCGTAAATCATAGCATGGCTGCAATGGGAAAGTCATTACTCATTTTTCACCTTACCATTAGAGTAGCTTGACAAAACAAAAAGCAATATATCCTAACAAACACGACCGATGCACTTCTTAAATATATCTGCTCTCACCATTGGACAGTGTTAAAAAGACAACTTTCTGTCACTTCATACTGTCTGAATCTCTATAAAACACAGCTCAGGAAGATTTTGTTGCTATACAAAAGTGTGTTATGTGATCAAGAGTCGCAAACCGCCCAGGTAGGCTATTACACTCTTTAGGAGCCAGTTTGCTATTTGACCCTTGATCTAAATCACATATGGAGAAAGTCAAGCCCTTTAGGAAAGAGATGACTGTACACTTCCATAACTAATGCAAAAAAATAAAAAATACACTGTATGCCTACAAAAAAGAAAGTGCTGCACTTTGAATTTTAATAGTAAGTACATTTTTGCACATGAAACAGAAATCAGAGCTGCCTTTATATTCAAAAGTAAAATTATCAATGATTTTTATTGCAGAGAAATAGAACAGCAACAATTAGTTTCCTTTTAATACATCAATCTTCGTTACAGTCCATCCAAACCCACAGCACTTTCAAGACAAACGTACACTTATTTCTTGAGAACATGGAATGATCTACTTTAATAGGCCCCATGCATCCACATTTACATCCCTAAGATTACATTAACTGGCTACATGAACACAATGTGTAGCCTCAAACGTCCGTACAGGTGGGAACTTTAAGACTAATCTGCAAATTCTTGTTTGGAAAGTTTTAAGCAACTCCGTTTAACTCCTTTGCAAATTCCTTTATGCATTCGGTCACTAAGTTAGTACAATAACCTTTGACCTATTAGGTAGGAATCATGGCAATACATAGAACTGAAACAAACCATTCTCCACTTACAGTGATATGTGAAGGGCACTTCATTTATAACGTTTTCACAAACAGAGCATGCTGCTTAAAAAGGTGCTCCAAGCGAGGTCACGTTTTTTAGGCTACAACATTTTTAGTCACATACAGTAAACTGTCCCCTGAACACCAAAAAAAAAATAAAAAAAAATAAAATAAAAACGGGGCGAGCTAGCCTCCGTTTTGTTTGACAATACTTCGAACGTCAAGAAGTGACGTCACCCAACAACGCTTAGAGCACCTTTAATACCAAATGGTTAATTACTTCTGGACGGTAAAATTAAGAATTCTGATATGCTAAGTGGAAAGTTTGTCGTCATTGGATTTGGGCCGTAGAAATCTCACAATAGCATAAACATCTCAAATAGTACAGGTTTTTTTTATGTTTGTGGACAATACTAAAAAAAAAAAATTTTTATATATATATATATACACACACACTGCCGAGGTCAGCCAACCCTACTCGATGTTCTGTTCCTTGAGCTGCTAGCCTTGTATGTGTTTTAAGTGTAATGTTATGATGCATGTATTCCTGCCTGAGGCCAAATTATTTAAGGTATATATATATATATATATATATATATATATATATATATATATATATATATATATATATATATATATATATATATATATATATATATATATATATAAAAAAAATTAAAACCTGAAGATATCCTCCATACCCGGGTGCCAACAATCCAGCGAGAATTTTATTTACACATTTACAAAGATGCAAATTTGTAAGCTGGCTGTCCCAGGGTTTATTCAACAAACCAAATAATTTCACTGCCCCAATGAAAGGGTGATGGGAGGAGAAAAGACAATGCAACTCCAGAGTGCACTGTCAGCATCCACATCACTATCTCGAGTGTCCTTGTACAGGAGGGCAGGTGGAGCTGGACTAGAACTGGAATTATTGACTTGTGAGGCACCGAGTTTGGCTTCAGAGGGTTTGAGAGGTGCTATGGGTAGAAACAGGTCATAAAAAAGGAATAATAAAACTACCGAGACTTATTTATCATCCTTCAACGTCTGTCTCCACTTCCACAGCTCTGCAATAACCTAAAGAAGAAAAATAAAAAAATATAAAAATAAACTGTCAATACGGTGGCCAAAGCATGTTGCAGACATTTCAAATTAGAAAGGAATATTAAAAACCAAATGAGCACTTTTAAAAAAGGTCTCTTTTCTAATCTGCTTCTGTACATAAAGAGATTTCAATGTATTTACTTTAACATCACATTTGAAAATTCTGGAGCTCCCCAGTGGTAGGCTCACACAATATATAAAGAGCAACAAAGACTAGACCAGTTTTAACCAGGGCCAAAAAACAGACAACATCCAACTTTTAATTTGAAAGATGCATTCTGTCGTCACTTTGAGAACTATTAAACAAAAAGGCCAAAACATATGCTATTTAAAACCCCCCAAAAAATGTGCGGTATTGTTTGAAATGTCCATATTAAACAGAAGTATCAGCAAAACATTTGTTTATGTTAACAAGTCTTTAACAACTCAGTCAACATTTCATGGCCAATGAACTCAAAATGGTTTCTTGATCAATTTAAGATAATTTATGACAACAACTGGCGTATGATAAATAATGCCCAGCACTGCAAACTTGTACTGTACCTTGGGGTCTGAGACATTATGACATTTCATCATAAAGTTCTCAAACTTGGACTGGATTTTGGGTAATGTTACTCCCTGTAGAATGGGGGAAAAAAAAAAAAGAAAAGTACAAATGAGAAAATTAGTTTCTTCACTCACGCTACTTACTATATTTTCAGGTAATAAGAAAAAAAATTTTTTTAAGCAAGAATAAAATTGATTAAAAAAAAACTTAAAAACAGACCGACCTTCAACTTGGCTTTAATCTCAGGAGTGGAGGCAGTTCCTTTGGGAGTTGTTGGGGGTTTAGGAGACTTGTCACCTTTACCTTTAAGGGTCTTTTCCTGTAATGAACATTCAAATTTAGATATTAGGAAAGAAACAATTCATTGGTTGTCTTACCATTTGGAGAAATTAAACTGGATAAGAGTAAGCGTTACAATTTAAGACCTAGAACACAATACTTCAGCAAATGTAAGACTTTAGAAAGCCCAACACTTTGATTTGGAAACTTTAAGACACAGATGGTCTCCTCTGTGTAATAATGCTTATATAACCATAACCCTGTAATGCACAATGAATGTCTAAATTGTTACTATAAAAGACAAGAAAAAAAACTAAACGGAAGTTGAATTTCACAGAAATGTCTTGAAATCACAAATGGTGGATGGGGGGGGGGGGGGGGGGGGGGGTTAATTATACAGACTACATCCAACAACGTAACTAGAGTCCCTATATGCTATTCAGTAGATGATTAAAATAAATAAAAATAAAAAAGGTCCAGTTTATAAGAACTAATAGTTACCTGCTTTATGGCTGGAGTGACAGGTTTAGGACTCTTGCCATTCTGAGCAGGGGCTGGTTGTTTGGATGGGGTCGGCTTGGCCTGTAACAAATCAGCAGCCGTTAGTGAGAAAGGAGTGCAAGTTCATTCAGCGGAAACTTCCAAAGCTGAAAGCAATTAGTGCTTGCCTTAACAGGGGACTCTTCCTCGCTCTCCTCGTCGTCATCTTCATCATCATCCCTTAAAATAAAAAAAGCAACATTTTAATTGCATACAATGTCGTAAAACTAAACATAGGCCTATTTAGTGCCCTATTACATTATTTTTTTTAAGAAAATATTTTCTGAAACGCAAAACCAACCTCAAACTAAGTCAGTCATACATTAAGATAATACATACACACTGCCTTTAAGTTGTGCAACTTAACTTTCAGAACTACAAGTTTCAACCTAGCTACAGCTGAGAATTTTTTTGCAGCTTGAAATGATCCCGAAATTGATCATTTCTGTGGTTTTCTCCCGCCCGTCTCTTCTCACAGCCCCTCACTTAAGCTCTTCTTATATTTTGTAATTATGCAGGTCTGTCAATCTTCACGGCATGTTTCCACAGCAGCGTGATGCCGTTTTGTGACTAATACACTAACGAGTAATAATCGGTGCAGAAATACAGTGAATGGTTTAACGTTAGTTATATTAAAGGAAGATTTGAGGCATTTTTTTTGATGCAGATGATTTTTAGTAATAAGATTTGAGTTACTCAAGGAATCGTTTCAGCCCTATTTTTAGGTATTGTAAATAGGCTAGCATGAAGCTGCAACAACACAT
This sequence comes from Zingel zingel, assembly GCA_023566125.1. Classification (NCBI taxonomy): domain Eukaryota; kingdom Metazoa; phylum Chordata; class Actinopteri; order Perciformes; family Percidae; genus Zingel; species Zingel zingel. Next base: position 21,014,149 of record CM042328.1, read on the forward strand.
TATGCTAGAATGTTTTGATACTATGAACTGTTTCTCTTTTACCAAAAAAACAGAAAAAAACAACTAAGTATGGTCTAAATGAATACGGCCGTTTGTTTTATCACCATTACTAGGGCTTTAACTTGATAAACATACATTAAAAACTGAACTATTTCCCTGTTGTCTGTAATAATAGAGAGTATTATTAAATAAATCAGTTGAGGTGCAAATTGTTGCCAAGTGCAGTATTTCCCCAATGCCAAAATATAGCTCAACTCTCTCAGGTAACCGTACAACTCAGATATACACAGGCCAAATAAGTATGTAGAAAAACCAGGCAGATTTAAAGAAAAGCCTGTAAATCAACCTAACATAGCAGCATCTCAGATTTAAAGCGTAACTCTCGCCAAAATGTAACCTAGGGTCTTTTTGTGAATGTACCCGAGTCAAACTTTCGTTTAAAAGCATATTTAGGACGGAATCGCCACTTTTAAGATTTACCGTATCTTCGGTCAAATGGCCTTTTGAATGGGAGTGCTAGGGGCACTTTTATGCTAGCCTCAAAATAGCTTTTTTTAAAAACGCTAAGAAGGCTCGACAACATGAACGCAAGCATTGAGAACATTGTGTACCCAGAGTTTACTAAAAAGAAAGGTTTTGAACAACTCACCGTAGGTTGATTACCGAATGCAACATAACAGGGAGGAGAGCAAAGATGGAAAAGCTCAGTTCCATATAAATGCAAGAATAATTTCTTGTTTTGTCATTGTATTAATATTGACCCCGTAGTTGAAAAAGAAGTCTCAAATGGAGTCCGTTAATTCGCATTCTGATATCGACTCATTTTGACTGCCGAGGTGGTAGCGGCCGGAAACAAGACCTACAGTGAGTTGTTCAAAAACTTTTAGTAAACTCTGGGTACACAAACAATGTTCTCAATGCTTGCGTTCATGTGTAGAGCCCCTGGTCATACTTTGAGCAAAGTTTCATGTTGTGTCGAGCCTTCTTAGTGTTTTAAAAATAGCTATTTTGAGGCTAGCATAAAAGTGCCCCTAGCACTCCCATTCAAAAGGCCATTTGACCGAAAAACGAAGATACGGTAAATCTTCAAAGTGGCGATTCCGTCTTACATATGCTTTTAAAACGAACGTTTGCCTCGGGTATATTCACAAAAAAAAAAAAAAAAAAAAAAAAAAAAAAAAAAACCTAGTTTTCATTTTGGAGCGAGTTACGCTTTAAAGCCAGGTGAACAAAAAGTCCCCACGGTACACTCGCTGCCAAAGTGCCAAATAGAAAAGCAGCAATTTTATTAGCATATCAAATGTTTAACATGGACCTAATTGCATCTAAATTTCAGTTCAAGAATAAACATTCTGATGAATACAGTTGCCCATTGGCATCAAAATGAGCATAAATGGCTTAATTTCCCAGCAAGACTTGTAATGGAACATTTCACTTATTTTATTGTGTAAAATCATTTTATGTATCATATACGATTAAACATGTACATTAGTTTGCTAGAGAATGAACAGAACAGTTTTTGATTTTAGTGTTGAAGTTTTGGGATCCACCGAGTTCCAGTGCATGTAAAGATTAAAATAGTCTGTAAATGTGTGGAGTTTGACACTCACTCATCATCTTCATCTTCGTCCTCGTCATCCTCGTCCATTTTATTTTTTTTCTGTATGGAGGTCAAAAGTGGGTTATGATCATTTCAATTTTGACAAATTTGAGACTAAAATAGTGAAGGATGTTGAACAAACCAGAGTCTTGTGGGCAGGGGAGGGAGCAGGTCTTTTCTTTGATGTTCTGACATCTTCCTCCTCTTCTTCATCATCATCTTCATCATCAGACGACATATCGGCACCCATCACTTTAATAAATAAGAAATGTAAGACTGTGTAAACCCTGCCACCAAAACCAAATGGATATGCTGTGCTATATAAAATGTTTGCTCATTCAAACGTCAAAACACTAGTTACCAATGCAGAAACCTCCACAATGAACCACAACCAAAATACACACAGAAGTTGTTTTTCCGAATCAGTTTAAACATCTGTATTGTCGTGACAAATACTCACTGACAAGGTGTTGTCCACTGATGTGGATTGGACCAGCACCGGCTTTCAGACGAAAAGTTGCTGGGGGTGAGATTGTGAAGCCACCAAGACACACCTGCAACAAATAAACGTTAATACTTTTCTGAGCCGATATTGGTTATGAGAAGCATTGTCCAACCAACGCAGCCTTAAACTCCTCTGGTATGCTGAAGGGACACTACGACGCGACACTGAGAAGATGCAGTTAGTGGAACTTACACTTGGCAGGGTAGAGGGCTTAAGTGAAACCAGTGCTGCCTTGATGATCTGACCCTCTGTGTCTTGTCCTTCCACCTCCACCATGTGAAGTTCATCTTTCGTGCTGGGGTCCACACACGCCTAGGAAAGAGCAAGGCAACAGTTGACTGTAAATCTATGGCAACCTTTAGTCTTCCTTCATACCTGACCCAGTTGGATCTGTTAAACTCTGGCGCGTTTGCCTGTTTGTTGGTGGTGTGAAAGATTCCGTGATCAGGAATTGAAGAAAAAAAAATACTTTTAAATCCAATAGTCTATAATCTGAGTATATATTACTGCTGATTAAAATGTCTTTGTTACACCATTAAAGTTTAAAAACACATAGGGTTCAGTTTAGTGCAGAACGACTGACACTGAATCTTGCTTTGATACTGACCGATAAACACAATGAGTGCGAGAAACAAAGTGACAGACATAAATCATGCACATCTTATATTATGATAATCAGTGTAAATTAACATTTTGTTTGTACCCTAAGATTACTGTGGGGGAAAAAAGCTAAACATTAACTTTGTGTGACATTTAGGTTAAGACTCATTGTGTTTCAAGCTTAGGAATGTAATTATTGTTGGGTGGAAAGTAATTATTTCCCCAAAGAATATGCGAATGGAACTTAAACACGAAGCGGATGAAACAGGATGCTAATTAACTTAATCACAAAAGCAGCTGCCATTACATTTAAACTGCAGTTTCACCACACTGGGTGGAGGACTATTTCTCAGAGGCTGCTAATAGAGAACACTGTTCTTACAGATTGTTGTTGTGAATTTGTCCAGAATTGATTAATTGCTCTCTGGTGAATCTTGACTTCCACTGATGAAGGTGATTGTGTGAAACAGATTAACCAATGACCAACCTCGATGTAAAATAGCTTAGAGGTGAACCAAATGAACCTTCAATTGGCAAGCATATCTAAACAGAGCATATAGTTTTGTTTCTTTCTGAATCGCAATGACACTAAATTTGTTGAAAAAACAAAAATAAAAGTATAAATGTAAATCCTGTCCAATCTTATTTTTACAGCTGCACAAACTGTACCCTTATGTTGTGATAATCTATGTTGGGGTGGACAAAATCAAGTGATTTCGTAAGTAGCAAAAATGGTGGCTAGCAGAGGAATATAGAACATATGTTAAGTTATAATAAATGTTATGGGTTATAAACCCTCTTTAAAACAGATATCAGGGTACTTACCATCCTTAGATCTAGCTGATGCTCAAATTCATCATCCTCTGGATTGAACACCACCTCCTTTCCAGCTTCCAGCACACACCCTGGTAAAAATATTTCAAATGATTCAACATTTAACAGCAGTTTGACAGTTGAAACAATGAAATTTTAACATGTGACAAATACATGACAGAAGTTATTTGCTTCATTTATTTATTTTTAAAGTGTGTGGGAAGTGACCTCATCGCAGGGTTCTCTACCTCAGGAAAGCATGTGGGGTGTAACATGCTATATTTTAAATACACACAAGAGGGAGCCATACAGACCACTAATGTGAATATTTCCACATGGTCTTGGCACAGGGAATTCCCTCTATTAGAAGAGGTAACTAGAAGAGGAATAATTTCACTAAAAACTGTCTCAAATTAACATAAATGGATGTCTGTGGTGCTTTGTAACAAACAAGGGTGTTAGCACAATGTCAGATAAATACAATTGTACTCAAAATTCTTAATATAGCTTTTCAATTAAGACATCTAAACAAAGTGGTGCATCTACCGAATTTCTCATCTGTCTGGAACACCATTTCCAAAGTAATATGCTATTCCTAATTGACGACCATCGTTATATTAGATTAAATGAGTTTCGCATATCACACGTGTGCACATTGACTTATTTGTGTCAAATTCAGCAGCACACGTGTATTAACGTTATCCCATCTGGCCTAGCTTTTATCCCACGAGGAGGAAATGTTAGACAGGGTGATGGGACGGAGGGGTACACATTAGCCAAAGATACGCCTTTAGTGCGACTTGAAATGTTAGCTTATTTAGTCACAACGACATTAGCCAATGGTCGATTAACCATTATGAAGTGTTTGCTGCGATAGCGTCAAAAATGTAACGGCCTAATTACAGCAGGGTCCGCGTGGGTTTCAAACCACGTTGAGATGGCTTTTCCCGACGAGCTCAAACTGTGAAGTCAAAATTAAACTTGAAGTGTTCAGTTAATAAAGAAAACTGATTGAAAATGAACCTATACAACAGTGTCGACGTCTGGTGGGAAGAAATGCCGAAATATCAACATTGTTCACGAAACATGGGCGCCGCCATGTTGATAGTCAAACACGTGTGTAGGTTAGCTGATACAGACTGGTCTGAAGCCGCGTGGTTCACCAAGACTCGTTCAATATCGAAATGATAATTACAACGCAATATACTATACTTCAAACGTTTAAATACGACAATAGGAACATTACCTTCCATTATGGAGAACCACACGCAGCTAAACAGCTATATGTACACCTTGTATTGTCAAACACGAGAACGCGTCGTTAACGTTAAACACCTTGAAGTCACATAACGTTATAATATACAGAAGTTATCTTACCGTAAAGAAAGGTCTGTGGTGCCATTGGTTCCTCGTCTAACCCGTTCATTTTTAGATTAAAACGCTGACAACCTGCTGCTTATCGGCGGTGAAAGAACAACCAACTACTAAGAAACCACTAACTAACGTGGTAGATACTTGCTCCGCCTCCTCTCTTCTTCTCTGACACCCAATAAGACATGTAGAAAAGAAACAGCGCCGCCATGTGAAGAGCACACAGCACAGCCTTGTCGATCGATCGATAGATAGATATACATTATACAAATATTGTGTGCTTTGGGGGCCAGTGTACTTTGACTTATTATTCATGAAGTGGTAATACATGTCCAATGTATTTCCGTTTGCAAGGAATGGCTAACAGCACTCCCATCTTCCATTTGTTTTTGTAAACATCACAGGCGTCTGCACAAATAGCAGGCATTAGCCTAATCAGTAACCAGAGGCCTGTACTACGAATCAAGATCAACATGGCCTGGATTTATTTCAGTTACCCGGCTTCACTAACCCTAACAACCGCGGTCCTGCATAACCTGTGTCACGACGCTGGTTACCCCCCCCCCCCCCCCCCCCCCCCCACACACACACACACACACACACAAATGACAGTAAAGTAAAACCACTCGATTTAAGAAGTTATATATTTATTCTTATGGCTTAGAATACATTTTTTTGCTTGTGAGATTTAATAACTGTTACAAACCAAGATAGCAAATATGTCACACTGATGTACCACACAAGAGCTGCTCCACTGACAGCAAAAAGAACGTTGATGAATATGTTAGTGCTTATCTTAGTGAGTTTTCCATTTTCAAACACACCCTGACTCACAGAAAACCAGCTGCAAGCAACTGCAGGAGTCACCCTGTTCTGTCCTTACCTGTACCTGTCAGTGTAACATCACACATTTGGTTTAGATGGAAGACACAGTGCCAAATGTTCACTAATACAGATGGAGCTGTCCTCTGTGTCATCAACATATCACATTCCAAAGCTGACATTTAGTGTCATTTCCCTGTAAGATTATCAGAAACTTTCTCATACAAGGAATTTGACTCCAGTTTGTACTTAAGTTTTTCCCTTATAGGTATGTCATTTCTTGTATAATTATGTATATTTCTATGTATACCTATGAGTTTGATCAATACGTTTGGACCATACAAATATTTTACTGTCATTATTGTCGACATCTTTGAGTTAAACTTTGACTTCCTATCATCTGTGCAAATAAGGATATTGGTTTGATGATAACAAGCCTCTTCCTGATTTATTATTCTTCATCTTCAGTCATCATGAAATTCAAAATGTTTGCACTTTTTTTTTTTTTTTTTTACATTTTTGACAAAGCAGCGATTTGACCACAAGAAGTAAAGGTGAAAATATAAAAAAAAGATTCAGTTCCTTCTTTCTTTTTACTAAAACCTAAGTTTTAACATAAAAAAGACAAGCACATACCCGCACAAAATATCAGACCCATAAAATGTACTGGTTCCAAATTCTTTGACTTTCTACAGTAAGCTTTAGACTCTAAACAACAAGTACCATACAGACTCCGCAGGCAAGTGACAACCAGGTCAACACAAAAGTACAGTGGTTACTGCAACAGTGATGCATGAGTTATATAAAAATCCTTATGGCCAAATTCCCATAACAAATCTGACACATGTTAAGAGATAAATCAAAACCTTTTGCAAAAGCATGCAATTATATTTTTGGCAAAAAAGAAAATCTTATGGCAACAAAACAAAAATGCTCTTCTGGTTGAACAATAGCTCTTTGCTGGTCTGGTGCAGCCTTGCAGTGTAGGATCATCTTTATCTCTAACAGACCAATCTTCTAGACAGGACTGAGAGCAATGTCTTTTTCATCCAAGTCTGTCACATCAGTCAGCTTGTATTGTGTGGGAAAACTCTGCAGGAAGGCTAAAAGTATTCCAGTCCAGTCTCATCATTCAAGTCATTGTGAGGGAATCTGACTGTATCCAGACCAGAGCTGAAACGATGGAAAGAAGAGGAGAGACTGGATGTTTTGCACATATCTAACACACACACACACACACACACACACACACACACACACACACACACACACACACACACACACACACCAAGTCCTCTCATTTTCCATGTCTTTGTTTTCCATCATCTCCTCTTGATCTACATCACATTTTCAAACAGCTGCATGGATCTCATCATGATTTCATCCTGTGGAGAAAGAAGACAAGTAATCAGGGCAGAATGATGCAATTTACTAGCAATGTACAGAACCCCTGTATGTAGTAATGCATGGGCTGTATAGGCTGCTTGAGGCAGCTTCCAGATATAACATAATTTGTCTTTGCACATAATAAATATTTTTGTGTGCTCAAAAACTGTAGGCATACTGACGTTTGGATGCTTTACGTTTATCATCTTTGTGATGTTTAAGTCAAATTTTCTGCATGTGTGTATGGCCCTCATTTATTCATTTATGTGAACTTTTTTGAACATGTGGTGAATCTACATACATATCTACATGCATTATTTGCTTGCTCACTGTCACTGTTATATGCATACATTTTTTAATTATTACATTTTTATGAAGTATATCTTAATTTTGTGTTTTGCAAAATTTTAAATCTGCATCTCATGGTCTTCATTGAGGAAGACAGCTCCAAAAGCTAGTAAGATAACCTTTGTGCTTCGATTAAATATTACATATTGTTTCCCAAAGGTCAAGAATAAACTTCCGTGCTCAATTTAATTTTTTATTTCTACATGCATATAACATATCTAAGTAACTGTATATTGATGCACTTTTATATATTTAAGTTAAACTTTATACATATTACATATTTATGATAATTAAATATAAAAATAGTCAACAATAGATGTACAATACATACTGTACCTCCTGGCAGGCTATAATAAACTCCTCCAAAGTCAGCACTCCATCTTTGTTTTTATCCATTTTCTGTAAAAAACAAAAACAAAACCTAGTGTATTATAATGTGGCTCAGTATCAAATAGAGGCAAATGTTTGACAATTGTGTTGTGGAAATGTGTTAATAGTGAGCTTATGTTGTAACAATATTAGCGTACAGAAACTGTAGCAAACTGCAGTATGGAACACCATATGGAGAATAACAGTTAAAAAAAAGTAAAAAAAAAATACTGACCGCAATTGCTTATGTTATAAAACTTTGTAAACCTTACCGGAAAACTTGTAGCCCATATGCAAAGTGTCTCAATAAAACCAGAGAGGTTCATTTGGGAAGCTACTGGGGTATTACAAGGACATTAAGTGTGACATTGTTTCCTCTAATGCTGTGCACACACAACACTGTTAACAAAAATGTTGACTTTAGACTTTTGTTTATCATATATGTTAAAAATTCACCTGGAAAAAGGCATCCACATGCTGCTGCGGGACATCTCCCTTTAGTGCAGGGTACGTGTACTTGCCCATCATGTCATAAATGGCTCTCACAATCTCAGTCATTTCCTGGGAGAGGAGAAAATTTACACTGTAGCAAGACATATTTTAGATGACACACTAACACTATAGACATAGTGACAGCACAGTCTCACCTCTCTGTTTATGTAGCCATCTTTGTTAATGTCATAAAGGTGAAATGTCCACTCAAGCTTTTCTCTCAGTGTTCCTCGCAGCAGTGTAGACAAACCCATTACAAAGTCCTAATAGCAACAGAATATTAAAACAAAGTTAGATTCTGAAAGCATCATAGCACATGGCAGTAAAGAAATTAGTAATATTTTAGACAAAATGCATTTACAAAGGAGGATGACTGACCTTAAACTTAATGGAGCCATTGCTTGTAGTGTCAAATGCATTGAAAAGATAATGGGCATACATGCTTGCATCTGCAACACAATGAAAATGAGAGTGTAAGGTCTCATATTCTCAAAAAGCTTCACAGAGCACAGTGAAAGAGATTCAAAAACATTGCAATTTACCTCCATGAGGAAAGAACTGTGCGTAAATGTGTTTAAATGTCTCCTCATTTACAACACCACTTGGACATTCCTGTGGAAAGAAAAGATTAATTATACTCTACTCAATGACATCCTGTTTATTGGAAGAACTCACTAGAACTGTGTCAGTCATGACCATGTCCCTAAAGTAGGCTAGCCACTATTAGCCAGCATTATTAGCATGGTAACATTTGTTTCATAATAAAACCAAAGATACAACTGACACACAACTCACAGTTAACAATATATTGTTGTTTTTTACTTTTAGCAGAACATAAATGGTTCTCAGAAGCCTAATTGTTCATTGCAATGTCTTTAGTTTGGGATACATGAGCTAAAGATAGTTTCAGTGAAGTAACATTGCTGCTGAATTTCTGCTAGCATTATGGCTCTGTGGATGACAATGTCGGTTTGTTGGTCCATCACTTATCTTAACTTATATCTCAACAATTATTGAATGGATTATATCTTGTACTTGTTACCAACATTTTATTTTGTGCAAAATACAAGTTTAGGACCAAATTCTCACAAAAAACTTCAACATTTGCATTACTCTCAGAATGTGTTTTGTGCTTACTGGCAAAAGCTAGCATGCTAATACACTAAACTAAGATGGTGACCATGGTAAACGTGTGCCTATAGCCTACCAGCGAAACATCAGCATGTTAGCATTGAGTGTTAGTATACTAACATTAGCATTTCACTTACAGCACTGCTTTGCCTAAGGAGCCTACACAGCCTCATATAGCTGGTAGCATGGCTGTAGACTCTTTGTCTTGTGTAAATAGAAACAATCTTCATGGCTAGATAGGGTTAAATGGAATTTTTTTTAGGGTGATCTAAATCTTTAATGTTTTAAGTATCTGGAACGCACCAAAGTAATCTAATAATAAAATCAGAAGGTGTGTCATTACATTCTTGAAACCACGATAGAGGATCTGCAGCTCCTGTTTGCTGAAGTTAGTTTGGGCTTCCAACTGGTCAAGACCCTCTGGCCTGTAGCACACTGTCGCCATCTCTACCTCCTCATCTGTTCTATCTACAGAGAAGAAAGAGAGAGAAAAAGACAAAAAGAAATATGTTTATTACACAGAATCATGTCAAGACTTTATAATCCATGTTTAACACAGGCTCTTCCCAGTCTTTAGAAAGATGAAAACTGTAATAAACAGGAAAGAAACAACTCAGCAAAGCTTAAGAATGTTAAGTCGGGAAAAAGGTATCAAAAATATGATTAGATGGCAGAAAAGAGCGCTCACGGGGAAAGCAAGTGAAGCAGCAGAATAATAAGGCCAAATGGAGTCACATGTAAAAAGAGAGAAATGGATGAGAAGAACTACATGTACTTGACAAATAGATTTCCCCCTTAGGACTTGAGGGATTGTAATGGCAACATGGTGCTCAGTATTGGTTGCTGTGGAGACTGATGGTGGTTAATTATGTGAAGAGTTCTGGTCCTGCTGTGGCCAAGTGTTTTTCGCTGTGACTGTCTCCAGCTAGAGGGCATCCACACACCAATGAGTTCTCAAACATGAGCAAACATCCAAGAGTAAACAGCCATGTATAGTTTGCTCTGGAAGTCTTTATTGCATTCACTGGCAGAGGCAGACACTCTGATGCTGAAGAAAATGCTGAAGAAATAAAACCTAAAGTAGCCTTATATTTGCGTGGCAATACAGCATATTTACACATGATGGTCTCTGTAAACTTGGTTAATTTTATATCCCAACTGGAACCTGTGATATAAGCAATATATTTTGCTTTTACAGAAACCAAATTATATTATATGATATATACTTGGAAGAATCTTTTCAACACAAAAATCAAAACCCTGTTAAATCCTACCAAATTCCCCATTAAAAGTTGACCAAATTAATGACTTCACTAACGCTCACATACACCTCCAAACAAGCTTACAAGCTGTGTCAGCATCGATTGGCTCAGTCTTAAAGAAAAGGAGATTACAGTAAGATGAATATAATACGTCTGCTTTTTGGATGACAGCGATGACTCATTCATTGAAACCCACTCAGCAGCGGTGAAAGATTAGGCCTCACGCTGAAACTGTATCTACTGTAGTTTCATGCATCACCTGCCAGAGGCGATCTTTATTTGAATTAAATATCAAATATCCTGTTGGTCATCTGCCATTTCGGAATTCGATGAGGCATCAACTGTATGTGAAGATAAGTGTTGAAAGTAAGCGCTAATTAGCTGCATTTGATCTTTGTACAAGAATAATTGATTCTACTTTTATCATTGAATCATCTTTATTTACAGCCTGTTTGTATTATATTTCAGTTTCAATCTATGCAAAAAGGTCTCAACTATCAGTGTGTTTATTGAGATCAAACCAGGCTTACAAATACTGTATGTAGGTTAGATACAGTATTTGAGGCTTTCCTATTAGCTCTATGCTAATTTAAAAATAAATTAATCAAAATATGAGTTTGGAAAAGGTCTTCCACATGCACCAAAAACTATAGGAATAACCCAGAGATATGCCAGCTTGTTTTAGCAATTTAGTGTAAAATTATCATTATCTGAGACAGCCCCTTTTAGGCGCTATTCCGTCAAGGTTTTTGTGAATGCTGAACTAGTGTGAAATATTTACTGTCAGTTATCAGTTGACCATATTAGTATGGTTATGTATTGCTTTCTCTCAACCTTCGCTCCATCTTCCTTACAGCTCCTCTCCCTGACGCTTGTTGTCATGGGGATAGATACAAAGGATGAATGTGAACAGTGGTGCGTACACTGGATCAACTGATTAAAAAAGAAGTGTCAAACACAATTTGTACATTTATCTTCCCTGTGAGTAAAAGCCTCTGATCACATGACAACAAAACAACGAAAGGCCTTGGTTTGCTGTTCTGTACACGTGTGTTTGTGCTGCTTTTCTGCAAATGCGATGTGTGATTAGAAATGGATAAAATGAAATGAGGATGACAAAATGAAACAGGCAGATGTGTTGATTAGGGAAGATGGGGGACATGGAGAAATGGGAAGAGGTGGCAGAGTGTCAAAAAAAATGTGAGAAAAGGAAAACAATACGTGGCAGTATATGATGACACAATATGTTGGGAGGACATAAATAAGAAAAATGGGATATAATGAAAAACAAACATAATGAAGGAATATTGATTTAGAATTTGGGGTTTACTAGCAAATGCTACCGCCTGGGGGTTTAAAACACATATTGATAATATGAATATCACCAGATGACAAATGATCAGATGTATATATATATATATATATATATATATATATATATATATATATATATATATATATATATATATATATATATATATATATATATATATATATATATCTGGTAATCTGATCATTTGTCATATATAATGATCAGATTACCATATATACCAGATTACCATATTTTACCATCTTACATGATTCAGCCACATAAATGCTGCAGACTCTGTACCAACATTCCCAATATTGATGCTTATATGCAAGGCAGGAGTCTTGATGCAAATGGTGCAACAGCTGCTCTGTACATACACATTCATTAGCATGGCAGGGAAGTGTTACATGATGAAGTTACGGAGATAATTATAGGTGCGTGTCAGATGAAGATTTCATAGACAGCCCGCAGCTCTGTCATACTATTAATGACAACTGCTGCAGCAGTTTCAGGCCAGTATATACACAAGACCAAGCCCAAGCGTTAAAAATTTTTGGGACGTACACTTATATGCTTTCTTGCCCTCAGAGTAAATATAATTCTACAGTCAGCCGTTGTTGTGAACAGCAATGTGAACCACAGACTATAAGATCACATACAGAGTCATTTCTCCTCTCAAAACTCTCATCTCACCTTTCCCTCTCCATTGTCTCTCTGCTGCCATACTGTTGATATATCCGTGATATCACACTACACCATATTATATTACATGACACCATATATTACACTGATATTCTATTCTGTCGTATTGTATTTTAAAACATAGTACAATCTTACACTATGTTATACTATAGTATACACTATGCTATATTGTTCACTATACTCTAGTATATATATGTTATATTGTTGTAATATATACACTATACTGCACCTTTTACTATGTCTCGTTCCCTCACTATATCATAATGTACATATAATACTATATTATGTTAATATGTTACATGTTATGTTAATATGACATCTTCTATTATATTACAGTAATACAGACAAACACTTGAGTTCCGTTACTTAACCACATCAGTCTGGTGTACCATGTTTCCATAGACGGGTTGACTCACACCACTCTGACTTTATCAAATTACTTTCTCCATCTCCATCTTCGTCCGCTTAGCCAGTATCGGGTCGCGAGGGTAGCAGCTCCAGCAAGGGACCCCAAACTTCCCTTTCCCGAGCCACATTAACCAGCTCCAGCAAATTACTTTCTATTTTATTCTATTCTATTTTAGTTTTTGTTTTTCTTTTTGTTACTTTCTATACTTATCTGTATTTATTTCAGTTGTTTCTATTGTACTGCTGCAACAAGCTAATTTTCCCGCAGGGGATCAATAAAGGTGTATCTTACATTATTTTAGCATAGCATAGCATAGCATAGCATAGCATAGCATAGCATTAAGATTGGAAAGAGGGGAAACAACTAGTCTGGCTCTGTCCAAAGGTAACCAAATCTACCTACACCTCTAAAACTAATTAATTACCAGGTTATATCTTGTTTGTTTGTATAATCCAGTAACTTCCTGGAGTTCATGTTTGTTGCCTTGCAACCTCACGGTGATGACAAAACTCCAGAAGTCAATGCGCCCACCAAAGAATTAGTCAGGCACATAAAAAACACATCTGTAAAACCACACAGTGTCATTTTTACAGTTCCATATCCAAATGAAACAAAGGAGATATAAAGTTATAATTAGTGAGCTTTGCCGCCATGGTGATTTTGACTGTGGACAGAGCCAGGCCAGCTGTTTCCCCTTGCTTTCAGTCTTTGTGCTAAGCTAAGCTAATTGGATGCTAGCTGGTAACGTTCAATCAATCTTCTCATCTAACTATCTGCTAGATAAGTGTATTTCCCATAACGCCAAACATAATCCTATATTTCTAACTACACAAGGCTATTTCAGAATGACAGCAATTAGCCTACTTTCTATTTTATTTGACTATGTTTTACATTCATGTCATGGAATGACAGAAGCTGTTGCTTCAAACCTTCAGTCTATGCTGTGACTTTTGTCTGTGCTTGTGTTATGATTCTTAACAAAGCAACAAATCCTCCAGACAGAGATATCTGGCGTGTTTTTGAATACGATTTTTGGCTGCTTTTGCACATACACGGCACATTCACTGCATGTTGTGTGGTCTACAATATCCTATTATATATACTTAGCTTTCTGACTCAGACTTACTGTATTTTGCTTTGCCCAACCTCTGCCCTGTTTCTGTGATACCCCTCCTAAGGATCAATAAAGTCTGATCTTGTCTCATCGTATATCCGTACCTCTGCACAGCTTGCTATGCAAGACATACTTTAATGGAGCGTAAAAAAAAAAACAGGATGACCTCTGAGCATTTCCCCTGCATTTTGTTCAAAGGCTTTTGAAAGTCTTTTTATTAGAACTAGGACAAAAGATTCCAACTCATCGGTGTAAAAACAAATGCCAAGCACCGCCTGTCTTGTTAGGTGCTCCGTCTACTGACAGAGAGTAATTGCTTTGTTTGCCAGTTCATCTATTTTATCTCTGTTTCACGCTGCTATAATTTTGTCATTCATCCTGGCTGAGTATTGTTCACACTCTCCCCCACAACCCAGTCTCCATGACAACGAGGATCTCAAGCATAAGGCCAGGGAGAGGTATGATATGTGAGCTGCCTTTTAATTCTCACGCTCTCGCCTGAACCCTCTCCCCCTCTCTCTTTCACTTACTCACTCACTCACACATTCAATGATCATCCCCACAGAACACACGTAGAGTCATAGAGTCCGGGCTCTCTAGTTATTTTCAAGGACATCCTACTTCATGGCGCATTGTAATCTCCCTATCGTGACCACACAGTTATACCTGGCCCTTCTTATCACTTGATACCTCACACATTTTGTTACCACTTCCTTGAGTCAATATTTCTACATTTTTATTTATAAAATAGCTATTCTTTTTTTCTGTTTTTCCATACTTATGTAAAAAATTGCATCAATGCTATCAGTTAATGTACTTTACATGTATATATTTGACTACATGTAAGTAATATTTGGTAAATGCATTAGCCGGTCTATATTTGCTGTTTTCTGACTGACTTCCTTCTTCAATAATTTATAGTCACTCCACAGAATTAGGACCAACATATACATGTTGTTGTGTATGTTAAATGTGAATGTGTGCAACACTACAAAAAAAACAAAATTAAAAATAAAAATAACATGGAACACATGTTATGTATTACAAATTATTATCTGAATGCTTTCTTTCTGTGTGTTAGTTAGATCTGTTCACTATCTCACTTTAGTCTAGTATTCTGTTGCTCTTTTGTCTTCTCTCCATCTTTTTTTCTGACTAATGTTGACCTACCTCTGGATGGTCTCCTCTGCTTGGTTTGCATGGTCAAAGTGCCCACCACTGCACCCATGTTGTCACCGTGGAAACCAGCCTTGGCAAACAACCCAAAGAGTAATAGTCCTCTATTGATTTCACAATTTTGTCTGTCGTTGTGATCTGCCTCCACAGCTTTGAATCTTAAAGTGGCTTTGCCCCTGTTGATTCCTCTCACTGGTTTCAGATCTGGTACTGAGGGACGAGTCTCTTCTTTGAGCTGATTCTCTTGGATTTCTGATTTCTCTCTTTAAACACAGACACAAGCTGCTCCTGCCTTTCTGCGCCACTCCCTCCGTTCTGTGCCTGATTCTACTCATCTGTCAGCCTTTCCCCTATTTCTAGCTCATGCCTCCTCATGCCCTCATGTTGTTGTGGAGTACTGAACCGATGCAGTACTCCGTAATAACACTACTCACAAGTGAATGGTAGCAGGTGAAAGCCATACATTTCAAGGTGACAGATTCCTGTTATTTACAGATTGCACTTTACTTTAAATTGGTGCTCTTCTCCCTGTACCATAATGCGCATGGAGATACGTACATGTTAGCTTCGAAGCTCACTTGTGTGTGTGTGTGTGTGTGTTTGTGTGTGTGTGTGTGTGTGTGTGTGTGTGTGTGTGTGTGTGTGTGTGTGTGTGTGTGTGTGTGTTGATTTAAGACAGTAACATGGCTAGACCTTTCCCCTCTCTCTGATTCTAATCAGATTCAGAATCAGGTCTATACACTTACAAGGAATTTGCCTTGGTGGTTGGTGCATACATAAACAAACAGACATATTAAACATGAATATGAAATAAACAATAAATACATAAACAAATACAAAATAGCGGTTTAGCATTAAAAAAATTAGGCTGAATGGATTGAGTGCATACTGTACATAAAATATATAGTATGTGCAATGGGCAGGTGTAGATGCAGGTAGATGTGCAAAGTGTAGTGACTAAGGGGTGTGTGTGTGTGTATGGGTGGTTCGGTTGGTCGCAAAGGCCAAAAGAGATTTACTGATCTATTTTTAAAGTGATACACACAAGAAAATCAGAGTGTTTAATGGTGTCAATTAATACTAATGTAGCAGCTTCCAGTTAGATTCAATTACACTGTGTGCATTAGGGGAAGGAACACATAGGGAGTGAGTAATGTTAATGTCCCTACAAGCAAAGGAAGAGCATGAGCATTACAAATCAAACAGGGTTGTTGGAAGCAGAAGTAAGTGTGCATTACAGTATAAGTGCTTTTTCAACTTACTATTATTCCTTGTAGTAAATGCAGCTAATGAGTGAAATGTCTTAAACAGGATATTACTATAGTCTGTTACTATAGGATTTGATATGTCATGTGACACATAAGGGCATTGCTTCTCAGTAGGACTCAGCCAAAGATCAAAATTCACATAGATTAATTCTAAAGAAAGATTATTGAAAAAGTGATTGCGTTGGTATGTGTGTATGTGTCAGGATGAAGTGAAGGTTTGGACCCAAATGCAGTTTAAACAGAAATGTATTCCAATAACGAAAAAACACTACAGGTAGCACACGACACAAACTACAAGACCAGAGAAACACACTAACAGAAGTACAACTACACTAACAGAATACACACTAACAGAATACACACTAACAGAATACAAGAATCCGACAAGAGACAAAGGAAACAGAGGGAAACTAAATACAGCAGGTAACGAGCACTAACACAAGACAGGTGATAAAACAGGTGAACCAAATCAGGGTGGGACAGAGCAATCAAAAAAGGCAGGAAACAAACAAAGACAGGAAGAAGCTAGACAAGACAAGGGAGACCAGACAGACTACAAAATAAAACAGGAAACAGAACATAACAGAAAAACAAGACTACCACAATAAAACAGAACAAAATACCAAAACCCTGACAGTATGTGTGTGTGTGGATGGGGCTTCATTGAAAACCTCTCATGGTTTAAAAAATTCGGTTCAAATGCGGTTTGAATAGCAGATGACTGCACATAACTACAGTATGCAGGTTGTTAGTATTCACATTAATGTGTGTGTGTGTGTGTGTGTGTGTGTGTGTGTGTGTGTGTGTGTGTGTGTGTGTGTGTGTTTGTGTTTGTGCGTGCATACTTTTTGCTGAGGGCAGTCCTGCGATTGCCCAGGTGGAGCTGAGGTAAGAACTTAACATGCACTGATTAATTAAACTAGGTGTCCTACCTTTACCTTTTCCTTTTTGCATCCCAATTTCCACCATTAAAATACTGCCACACCAAACTAAAAAGTTACCTCTCACAATTATGCATTTCATGCAGGGATTTCCCCAAAGATTTATTCCATCCTGGAAAAATCAGCACAGCTCATCTTGGAACAGGAAGCATATGAAAATTATAAGTGATATCAAAGATGTTTAGACAATCGTTCCTGTCCACTTGCACAAATAAATGAGCCCCCTGACACAAACACACACAGACAGTACAAACACTTGCAGGTGGAGATTGAAAACTATAAGTAAACCGTTGTAATCCCCATGACAGATGTTTGCCATCTGGAACTGCCTTTATGCAGCATATTATCCCACGCTGTGACACTGCACTGCTGTCAGACCCCATAATCTCCTCATTATTTTTTAAGCAGTTCCCGAGCAACACGACTCAGCTCACCACCACCAACAGGCAGGACTCACCACTCACAAACGTGTTAAAGGCGCCGTACAAAAGGTAGAAGACCTATAGAAGTAAGAATCAAGATCAAATGAGCATGAGCACAATTGTTAACAACACATACTCCTTTGTATGTCAATAGGCCAATTCATATCCATAATAATCAAAAGATGCATGTTCGCACGTTTTTCCTTTTCACTCAGATTTTCCCGTATCTGACTGAAACTGTTCTTTAAATGTGATGAAATAAGGCACTTTTGTCATGCTCAACAAATTAAATTTGTGAGAGGAAGAATGTTACAAAAGACACTTTTGATATTGAGGAAACTGCAATCTCTGTTTTGACATGAGATGGC
The DNA here is from genome assembly GCA_023566125.1 of Zingel zingel. Lineage (NCBI taxonomy): Eukaryota > Metazoa > Chordata > Actinopteri > Perciformes > Percidae > Zingel > Zingel zingel. The sequence continues at coordinate 21,032,560 of CM042328.1, forward strand.
AGTTTCCGAGCTACTAAGTGGTTCTCTAGTCTCATTATGCAAGAGCGCTCATCATTTAATTATTTAATCTCTACTCCTCTCTTCTTCACCTCAACATTCCTCTTTCACTTGCATGTTAACCTGGTCTTGACATTGTGTATATTGTTTTGGATGTGCACCTTTTCTTATTGTCATATACTTTTACATTTGCAATCTTTATTTTTGCATCTTATCATATCATATCATATCATATCATATCTTATATTATCTCATCCTATACTCCATATCATAGACTGTAACTAACTGGTTGTGCTTTAAGATAAGACAAATATGTTTTTGATGAAGGGAAAAGGCCTACAAGATGTATCAGTGTAACTGGATATGTATCCGGTTTAACACATGAACTATGGATATACTGCACCGGTGTTATATCGTATAGTATAGTGTAGTTATATAGTATAGTATAGTGTAATAGTATAGTACCTCTCTGTAACCTTTATACAGAGAAAGGGCCATTTTTGGAATGACCTGTATATTGACAGTTTACATTGATGTTAACATTCACAAATATAGTCCTACTGTATTTGGTGAAAATGTGGTTATAAAAGTAAAAAAGTTACTTCTCAAGTAAACAAAACAAAAACTGCTTAATGCTGCTTTTCCTGTTTTCATATAATTCTAAATTTGATAGTTTTGGGTCTTTTTCACTATTCAGACAAACAAGTAATTTGAATACAGCATTTAGCCTTATAGGTAACCTTGGTTATTAGTTAATCACTTTAGGTGAGTGATTGGAAAATAATACAAATAGTTAGTCACAGTCCAAATATTTGCCAGCTTTCTTAATTAGTAATTTGGTATTTGAATAATGTACCTACCATATCTTGGTTATTTAAAAAGCATATTGTAGCAAACATTTTATATATAAAATGAATATCAAACTATGTTGACTTAAGGAATTTGAAGTTTTAATTAAATATTACAAAAGTGGGGAGCCTGGAGTCCTGTTTTCTTCCACACTGTTCAGTGCCCTTTAAACCCAACAAATCTTCCCATGAAAAATACACAACTACTCTTTTGTTATGTTGTGGTGTTACTCTTTGAACAACAGGTGGCAGCAGAGTACAGTTTGTCCTGATACTCTCATCAGTTTGGGTCTCCATTGCAAGTTCATTTTGCTCTTGACTAAATACAATATGAGTAAAAATGAGTTCAACAACATATGAGCATTCAGAACTACAACCTACTACACATCACCCAACCTCCACTATACTGTTCACTGCACCAAATACGTGTCCATTAACAGATGATTCTAGAAGTAATATATCAGATAGTAAAAAAAATGAGGCTGGAGAGAATTAATGTGGAAAATGAAACACTCAGAGGGGGCAAGAGATAAATATAGAAGAAGACGGTTACATAAAAGTGTGTAGTGAGGTGATGTAAAAAATTAAAAGCAGAGACACACACTGTCGGCTCCAATCCACTCGTTTTACAGCCACAGAAAAAGTGATAGAGAATGGGAGGAGAAGGAAGAGAGTCTTTGGCCAAAAAAGTTCACAAATGCAGAGTACTGCTGGGTAATTCTGCCATTTGTTTTGGTCATTGTGAAGCTTTGGTAGAAATACACGGGCCAGAGATCTGAATCTGTCTCCGCAGAGGGGGAGGATGTGACTCTTGCTGCAAGGTTATGCACTTAGAGGACACATGTGACTTGTAATAGCGAGGGACAGGTGCAGCATGGGGCCGGATGAGAGGGTTTCTGTCTTCATCTACACTCCTACTATTTCTAATAGGACCTGACTCAGTGCGAAACACAAGAACATGCAGGCTAGTACAGTAAAGGCAAACACATTGAAATGATCACCATTTTGGTCTCAACATAACTCTTTAAAGCAAAATGTCTCAATTACATTAGCTAAGTTGAGTGCATACGTGCGTCCAAATGCTGTACTCATAAAGTCTCAAAAGTTGAGTGTGGAATGCTGAACACTTCTCACCCTCAATGGATACCATCTTGTCTATGTATAGCGGAAGGGGAGGGACTACAAAATTTGTGAAAATGGCGGATGATGAAGCTGCAGTGGTTGCGGTTGCTCCGGGAAACACTGAACTAATACGTCGGCAGCGTAATCTCCATCTCATGTGAAACACGGGGCACACACAAGCAAGAAACAAAAAAAAATTGAAGTGAGAAACTATTTTGAAAGCCAACAATAGACGGCGGTAATGTTCCACCTGGTTGCAATTCACCATTAAAGAAGTGATTCTAGACAACACTACCCTGTCAGACTACGCAAGTAAGTACATGTGTACACAGTGTATTGAATGGAAGTGTACTAAGTGGTATCGAAGTATCAAAATTGAGACACAGGTTATATAACTGAACAGTGGCTTCTGTGGCTACAAATGACAATAATGGGATAATGCTAAAATACATTTTTAGCATTTAACTAAAATGCAACAGTTGCACAAGTGGAGGAGAGTCATAAAGTCAGTGAACTGACTCTGTACAGTCCGTGATGCAATATTTACCTCAAACTTTCTAAGATTAGCCACCATAAGCTATTCACACTTTTTGTTTCATGTTAGCTTAGTTTTGTCAGGCACATGACATATGTAAATATTAATACCTGAGTTAGGGGTAATAGTGTTGGCACTTTTTTCTCAGTGGCTCATATAGCTCCCAATGCTACCTATGAATAATTCATTATATTTAGTTTTCCAATCTACAATACAAATACACCTGTGCACTTAAAAAGCCAGACACATTATCAGTCACATGACAGCAAGAGCTTTGCATGCATGTCTTGATAATGTTGTTGTAATGTCATAAAGAAATTAAGCAACAGTTGCTTATTTAGGAAAAAAGCAAGTTTGACTCTTAAAACACAGCAGCTATCAAAACTGAAATATATTTTTTTTGCGGCCTTACATATTACAACAGAACTATTTTTATAAGCAAAACTATATGAAACAAGAGTATAAAGTACATTAGCCACTAATGGGGACCTAAGAATAAGTGCCCCTCAAGGCATATCTCCACCCAGCTCTAACTAACACTCCAGGGTGCAATATTTAAAGGTCTGCAAATGAATATACATGCTGCTGCCTTTATAAGTAGAACATTTTAAAGGTGAGCGGGCATAGTTGTATGGTTCATTACACTATCTGCAGCTATAAGTGTGTTCAGGCAAATATGCTTAACAAACCAAACTACCTAAGATACGTGTGTGCTGGAGATGAGGGACTTACATTATTTTAGTCTACTTGACATGCTTGCGTGTGTGAAGCTGAATATGCATGTGTGGGCATATTTCCATGCCTTCTTCCATGCATATGATAGCATGCTGTTGCTCTGAAGATCCTCTTTCAGTGAATTGTGCAGAGAAAGGTTTCAATCTGTAACGCAATTACAAGACAAGACTATTGTCTCACGTGCTAGAAACCTACAAAGCAAGACCATTCTCATATATCTTGAATATGTCTTATATGCTATCATACCCAAAGATTATGTATTGTTTTCCATGCTGCATACCACTGTTTCACATGGCCACTAAAATTATATGACACTTACAGCCTTGCATGAGGTAAATAGAGCGCTCAGTGCCCTTTTGGTTGAGAATATGAATTAAAAAAAATATAAGAACCTTCCTTAAAATTTAAATGGACACAATAACGGGAACATATGTACAATATGTGATGCAATCTGTTAATGTGTGTTAGTGTGTCCACCCCTTTGAAATGTGTATATAAAAGCTTGGGCATGATGCTATCACAATGAGGAGCTGATATTGCATAATTCACACTTTGAAACACACATACATTATACCAAGTGTGCTAAATTAGAAAGATATAACACTTTTCTCTCACAATAGCATAAAAAACAATAAAAAAAAAATATGGGTTGAAGTGATATAATCAATTCCCAGTTGACATTCAATTATGGAGTTAAAAGAAGACACAAGCCCTGTGCTGCCCAATGCACAAGCATCTCAACCGTAAGTAACTAAGGTCAGTACCGTGTGCTGCAATCAGCAAAGCATAAAAGAACATTTGAGTAGAAGCAGCAAACATAAACAGAGGCAACATCTCAAGGGACTAGATGTTCAGTAGAACTCACGCTCCAGTTCATATACTGCTAGTCCTTCGAGGATGCAGAGGGCAAGATCACTGGCATCTACAAATAATGACCTTAGCTCAGGAGGTGCCATGGAAAAACCCCTCAATCCATGCTTTCAAATAAGTAATTTGTGCTTACTAAATTGTTTTAGTAAGTAACTAGATTACTTATTTGTGCTCTGGATATAATATTGTTTTGGCATGAGACAGTCACTTTCAAGCTCTTATGCTGCTCAAAACATTGCCATAAAGCCACTCCATAATGCAAAATATACAGTAGCTATAAGTTAACACAAGACACAGAACAATGTCTGAAAGTCAGGCTTTTTCTGCATTTTTTATTTTTTTTACTTTGGTAATTAGTCCAATCAATTGGAGATTAACCATTGTGCTGTAAAAGTAGATTTGGAATTGTTCACATATTAATGTGTTATATAAAAGAATGGATAGTTCACACAGTCTCTCAGTTATTAGACACTACAGACATGTGGCTGCATTGCATGACCTAGATTGTCAACCCATGCGGCTATACTGTAAGTAGGCTGTATTATTTCTAGAATAGCACAGAAGATGACAAAGCCACAACTTTAGAACACGTAGTTTCATTCTCATCAGGTTTCATTACATTTCATTAAAGCTGTACAAACCGCAGTACTTGTTAGTTTTCTTTATATCAAAGGAATACCATAAAACTATGCATATACTTTAGGTGTTTTTGAGGTTAGGTTGATTTTAACAACGTCCGAACTACCCAGGTAACAAGGCATAAGTAGTCTGTAAGAGTTTTGTCATTATGAAGGTAAATCAAAATTGGATGGATTCTGCTTTGTATGGTAAGCAGTGCTATTGTTGTTCCTGCCAATTGTACATTCATGACAGAAACTGTATAAATGCCTAAATAGAATACAGCATTATACAAGCTACCAGCTATTAGATTGAGTTCTTACAAATAGCTTGCTACTTTTGAAAATGGAAAAAAAACAAGACTGTAACAAATCGATTCCTGGCAGTGGATATGCTTACCAAGGATTTAGAGCGGTATAGTAAAACTATCCAAATATTGCTGATTTGAAAATAAGCATCTGGAGACTACATTTGTATTAGAGGAGACAAATGATGGAGAAAGAAAACATACGCAATGTGAGAGTCACGTTGAGAGTTTAAATTAAGCATTGCCTACACCTGTACAAATATTTTATCTGTTTATACTGTATATCAGGCCAGAGTTTTCTTCTGGAGGTGAGCGCAGATCATTGTGTTTTATCAGTCATGACTGACTTGCAGCTGCACTCTGACTTGGTGACTCAGCGTTAGTTTTTCACTATTAAGGTTAAAAAAAGTCACTTTCAACTAGAGGATGATGGAGGTCAGGAGGAGAGCGAGAGCCAGGGCTTTTAACAGCAAGAGGATGAACATGACAAGGGGTTGAGAGTGTATCGCAACAGTTGCCCTAAGGGGTGTGTGTACTGATGATGCATACTGTACACAGTGTCATCAATGCAAGTAAAAGGTACCCCATAGGCAAAGCCAACAAACCCTTTTTTTAACACCCTTGATGACAGCGTCCTGAAAACAAATGTGCATTGTAACATTAAAACAACATAAACCATACCACAATCTCTGATTTACCTGCTCGTTTGCACATGTTAAAAATGCTAAAAGTGTTTAAAGGTGAAAAAGAAATATGATAAAATAAAAACTTAGCAAATAATTTTAAAACCCACAGTGAAAACATCCAGTATTTCACAAGAAGAAAAGCAAAAATTAGAGAAAAGTCGGAAAAAGTAATTACATATTAGAGGTGTGCAAAAAAATCGATTCATATTCAAATCGCGATTCAAGCTCTACCGATATAAAATAAATTCATAGAATTCCAAAAATCGATTGTGTGTGTGTGTATTTTTTTTATTGTATGTCTACTGCAATCACATCGGAAAAGTAACTACATTTACATACTGTGAATTGTTTTTTTAATTGAGAATCGTCTTTGAATCGAAAATCGATTTTGAATCGCATCGTGAGCCTATAAATCAATATCGAATTGTGGCATTTTCTGAATCGTGCACCCCTATTACATATTATTCCAGTGTCCAAAACTCAAAAAATGTTTATCCTGATTAGCAGTTCAAACTCAGTTACACAAATCTTCTCTGACTGGCAACAGAAGCTCTTTTAAATCAAGACTTGTGTTGCATTCTCACATCTTACAATCAAATACGAGGTAAAGAGTGCTCATATTCAGATGTTGTGAGCTAAAACTCTTACTGACTTAGACTTGTAAAGCATGGGCTCAGTGTTTTTCTCAAGGAAACTTTTGACAGAACACATGGCTGTTGATAGACTTTACTTTGGCCGATGTGGAAGTTGAATCTTGGCCTTGAGCCATGACTGCTGCAGCTGCATGACACACAACTCAATACTGCCATGCTAATGGCATCTATTAGGAAAAGAAAGCTCGGCACATTATGGGCTTATAAAGAGAAGGTGTTTTAAACTGGTGTTTTGTCTGAATGTCCTACTTAACGGGGCCGATGTTTGAACCAATTTTTTTCTGTCATGACCGTCACCACACTGTGACCGGTACCTGCACCACAGTTACCTTTTTGTAGCTAAACTCAACGGTCATATAACCCTGGTCATTGCATTGTAACTTTATAAGATATCATATGAATCATAAGTTTTCGTACAATATCAAATAAACCCGTTCATGAGAATACTGATGATCTAATCAAGATGAAATAAAGTCATGAACTGTGTTAATGCACATCTGAGTGAAATATGTAGTGAGTGCATCTGTATTAGAGTAAAACGCCACAGTACCTTTTGTGAGGGTTCCTGAGACCAATCTCTGCAGGGACTGCATTAGTTTCAGCAAGCCTTGCCTGCAGCGGCAGGTACAGCCAGCCATCCTGAGGTTCAGGTAGAGGCAGGGGCAGATGGCTTCACCAGAGAAAAAACTTCCAATATATGGAGAGAAAAGGTTTGAGCTCGCAAGTGTCCCCACAATGTCCTTTTAGGAAATGTTGCTATAGCGTGGGGAGCGATCCTTATTGCAAAGAATAATCTGCCTCAGTAGTTTCTTTGATCAGACATCTTTAGGTCCTTGAAGCGGATCCTTGGAGAAAAAAAAAGTATAAATGAGATAAATAATAATTTACCTGCCAAATTAAGCTTGTCGTGTAGCTTGAGAACAAAACAATGTATTTTGTCTTCCACACAGTTACACCTAAGTACCTGTTAACTCAACTATTATTCACTGAGGTCAGTCAGAAATGGATGCTTAAACACCCAAAGAAACAAACACATACACACAGATATTAAAACAGTGCTAGAATTGCCAAAAGAGCCAGATGGGCAGAAATTCTGATTGGAAATAAAAATTCAGACCTGTATGTTAAACTTTTACAAAGGCAAAGTTGTGTTTCACAGACCAAAATGAGGCAGAAGATAAATTATTAAATGGAAGAAGAGCCGTTAGCCCTGGAAGTTCTGTTCTTCCAAGAAAAAGCAGAACATCTCTAGTTTTTCTCACCACCTCTTCTCCTCCTCTTTGACTTGTCTTCTGTCTTGAGAGGTAGCAGTTTCTCCTCCAGCGTATATTTCTATGTGAGGTTTTCCTCTGAGCTGCAGTGCGTGCCCTGCGGCTGTGGTCTGTGGAGGAGCTCTGCTCTGGTGCTCTCAGCAGATCTGTACTGCAGATAGTAGCCAGCGCGTACCCGCCCTCCCTCCTCTATGCTCCCTCCTCCTGTCTTGCATTTGTGTTCCCTCACTCTCAGTCTGGCTAATGCTCTTTCTTCTTCCTTTTTTTTAGAGCCTACGCAGTTGCATGATCCATGATCCAGTAAATAGTAGGATTTAAGGTTGGTGGTTCATGGTTTAAAAGGCCAGATCCCAGATCATTGTGGCAAATACATTTAGTCAAGTATTTATGAACTATTACAGCATCTTCTCCCCATTGTGATAGCACATGCTTTAAATTAAAAAAATGACACTCATTCATAGCACCTACAGCATTTTACTGTGAAATTCACACATCTTACAATGTCTTTTTGCAAGAGGTCATATCACAGCTTATAGTGAAACATCAGGGATACAGTCTGTATTAAATTAGTACATTTTTATGTCTGCCTTATCGATAAGACATAAAGGGCTTCACTGTAATTTCTGTGCGGTAGAAATTGCACGCCAAACCTCTTCTATATACCTATAAGTGTTGTCAACATTTAAAAAATGCTGTGCCTGTTGTCATATTAAAATGGGAATTATAGTTTATTTGGAATAATATCAACTATTCATTTTTGCTTGATGTGCCAACAGCCATATCACAAATTATTAGGAACTTTTTCCTGAAGAAACTGTTGAGATCACAGTAAGTTACCAAGCTTGCTTTTTCTTGTGTCAAACTATGGAAACCCTCCGTTAAAATTACAAGATACACACATGTAATTACTGTACACAGCAAGTTTCTGCTTTTTGGCTGAAAACAAAAAGAGAATCTTGAAAACATTGTGGAACAGAGGCTATCCTGGAAGAATGGCTGTTTACAGCAATATTAACCACCCTCATCACTATTATCTGTACAGCCTATGGCAGGTACTGTAAGTACATCTGTAATCCCCAATGCATATTTCTGTCACTATGGTGAACAGGCACCCACTAGAAATGAGAAGCTATCATTGCTGACACAGAACCAAAAGGTCTGTGCCAAATTCACATATATGCAAGCAGTCCATCACGAAATGACTCTGAAACAGGTTATGTAAGCCTGTAGATTGCTTGTGGGGCTTTTTGTTTCTCACTTCAATGAACTGTGGAAATGCTCGAGGAGAGCATGACGCAGTGCTTCCTCTGTCTATTTTCTACCCCTCATCCTCTGTCTTGTCTATATTTAATGCTTATAGATTCTATTTATCTCCTCCCAGTCACATTTACCTTTGCATTTTAGTAGGTCCCTATCCTACAGTTACTCTATCCTAAATGTCACTTTTTAAACAACAAAAGGAAGACCATCGCTTTCGTGACTTGAGGTGGTTGTTCGCACGATCCTGTTTAGATCCCAGGAGAGGAGCACTTTACTCACAGAGTGGCAGAGTAAAAATAGCAGCCCAGTGCTAGCCAGTGTCAAAAAGATAATTGTATTTTATGTAATTGTATGTGCAGGATATCAGTAGTTAATAGTGTAGTAGTTAATTGTGATTTTAACAAAAACAGTCAAATTGTTTTTCACAATATCAACCTATTGACTCTACTTTGCACTTTTATCATACTTTGTCACAATGGGCTTTCACCAAGATACTTTTTATTACACTTTATTGTGAAGTGGGTTAAAGGAGGTAGTGCAGTGAATTTCTGACCACCCTAAAAATACAGACATGTTGAATTATTCATCACTTTTGGTGGCATACTCCACATAGAAGTTGTCAGCAGAAGTTACATTAGATTTGTATGGATTTAAAGCAGCTTAAGTACTCAGAGCTTTACGTATAAGTATCAATACACGCTTCTCCTAATGGAAGTGTGTTGGGCCATTGTAGTACATTTGCCCTGGCACCGTACTGGAGACCATTAGCAGGCATAGCAATGTCAACACACTTGAGTCACTGGTGTAATTTCTGGATGACTTCTGGGGTCTTCTCTCCATGGCACTGTGAAGTTCTTTAAGGAACCCCTCCATCACAAGCATGACCCCAGAGCCTTTACTTACCATACCATGTAGCGTTATACATAGCAATAAACTAACCAAAACTGATCATTGGGTCATTGGGTCGCCCACAAACATGATTTACATGACTAAAAAAATGTTTCCGGATGTATACTGAGATTGATTGTGACAGTCTATTGGTGCCTTTATAACACAATAATGTTTCTTCTTAGCATTAAAGCTATTGTGCGTAGTTTCTGTCTCCCCCATGAGGATTTCTAAGTAATGACAACAAAACTGTCGGCGCGTCCACATGATACAAGCCTTCTGTGATCGCGCAAAAAGTTACGCAATAGAGCTTTAAACTTTTTTCAAATCATGTTGGCAGCAATACCCTGCCATATGTGTGATCATCATGAGAAAATGCTAAAAAAAAAAAAAAAAAGGTGAAGAGGAAAGAAAGAAAAAAAATCTCAGTTACATGAAAAATATCAGTGTCCATGGTGATATGAAGATATTAATAAATAAACTTTCAAAAAATACCTTGGCACTCGTTTGAAGAAGATATTGTTGCCATAGTGAAGGCAATTTCTTGAGTAGAAGAATCAAGAAGATGTTTAAGAGTTCATAAAAAAATACATGCTACACATTTTTAATGACATTGACTTCCTTTGCTTTATAAGTCAGAACTTATGTTCATTTCATATTCATTTGCATAATGTTGGTGAGTGAAGCCTTAGATTTTCCATTTCATCAGGGTTGGCAGTTAAAACTGCTGCTGGGTGCAGGCAGCCACTGAGCCATGCAGCAGCATCACCTCCTACACTCAGATACTGATACAGATTTTGGTCTCCCAAGGCCCCGCACTTAGCATGCTCAGACAAACCTGCTTCTGGATCTCTAGACAGGAGTTTGGCAGTCAACACAGAAGGATGAGAAGTTGCAGGAACAGTGGGAGGTCATGGATATCTGGCAGTGTGAGGCAAAGCCAACAGCTGCTTTATCACGACCCACGCACAAACTCACGCCCACACACACAAATACATACTGGCCCACAAAAACATATACAGTAATTTGCAAACGTGTCTTGGCTGTAACACAAAAGCTTTTCATAATCTTTGACAGTAGGTTTTATCCTATTAGGGACCACTGTTGTAAGCAAGTTATTGTTTTGTGGCTGAAAGTTGCAATTTGAACTTACGTGAAGTGTATCTGCAACATTTGTTACAAGAATGCTACATGTTGTACGTGAAATAACTAAACAAGGTTGAGTCATGCTAGCAGCCCTGTGAGGCTGTACTAAGGCACAATGGTGCTTTGAGCTTAATGCTAACATGGTCACAATGACAATGCTGCTGTTTAGCAGATAACTATAGCCTAATGTTTACCATGTTTACCATCTTTGTTTAGCATGTTAGCATGCTAACATTAGGACTAAACACAGTCTGATGGGAATGTTATAGTTTTGCATGTATTTAGTCATAAACAAAAGTATTAGACAAAAAGAACACAATTTAGACTTAAAAGCTTTTGGCAACAAAACAATTTGGTTAGGTTTAGAAAAATTAACATGGTTTCCGTTAAAATAAGTATTTAAGGTATGTAGCCTAAGTAGGTTACCTCAATGTTATGTTGGCTTTGTGACGTAACTTATGTACGTACGTGTTTGGTTGTTTGACCCCAGGTCCTCCTCCCTACGCAGACTTTAAAGGTCCTATGACATGCTGCTTTTTGGATGCTTTTATGTAGGCCTTAGTGGTCCCCTAATACTGTATCTGAAGTCTCTTTCCCGAAATTCAGCCTTGGTGCAGAATTACAGCCACTAGAGCCAGTCCCACAATGAGCTTTCCTTATACAGGAGACACACCAGGCCGATAATCGGCCGTCGGACCATCTGGCGAGGTCGGTGACTCGAGTCTGTTCGGTGTGTTCCGTGCCGTCGGCTGTCCGAGGACATGTTCAGTCGGAGACAGGGCAGTCAGGACTCACCCGGAAATGGCAAGCGGGATGACTGTGACTAAGCCTCTCAAAATCTGACGAAAATCTTTTAAACTGACCTTTGTCGATCTGAAATGAAGACAGATTCAGCAACTGCATGGCCTATTTCTCGCTTAAAATGTATTCAGAAACACATTTCGGTGAACTATTTTAGTACAATATGAGATCGTATTCTGAACAAGCCTCCATGAAAGTCTGGCTGTGAATTTTCCGGAGAAAAAAGAACCACGTGACGTGTTTGTCTAATCAGCTGCCGGTTTTCATTTTCTGGGAAATAATCAGACTGTTAATGGAAATAATACAGCGCAGCGCCGCTTGCTGCAATGGAGGCGTATTACGTTTTGCGCATGTGCAGAGCGTACGCTCAAGTCGGCGTCGCCTCAGTGTGTTCTGAGGCATTTTTTGCTTAATTTAACACATTACATGTCACCACCATCGCAATGCAGTGTTAAGAGGTCATGGTCATTTCTGTGCGATAAGACTGAAAAAAAACACTGCCTGATGGTAGCACTCAATGAAAAGTCAGGGCCCCCGAATTGTGTGACCGAAAGACAAACATTTCCATCCATTGAGCCATGCCACTGGCATTGTTAAAAATCAGAAAGAAACCAGCAATTAAACAACATGTCAGTAAAGGAGGAAATGTAAGACAATCTTATCTTCTACAGCACTAAACACAACAAGCTTCCAGCTCTGTTGCAGCTGACAGTTCTGTGGATTCAATAAAGAAGTGCTGACAAAGCTAAATTCACATAAAGAAGACGAGTTTTACTTGTACAGCACACTGTGTTGCAGCAGAGTTGAAGGTACAACATAATTCATCACAGCCTTTTGGGCACAAACACAAGAAATCTGAAGATTAGAAATAAGACACGAAATGTAGCTGCTATTAAAAGCATACATTGGACTAAACTGTTCTTTCATTTGCTTGTGTTTAGTCGGATCAATTGGCAAAACTCCACAAAATTCACTCCCAGTGCAGCATGTGGAAGAAATATGTTCAATTATCCATGAGAACTGCTGTCCTGTCCCGATCCTTTGGGGACAATTAGGATGTGTGACTTAACAAACACCAACCAGAACTCCAGTCAAATACAGTGGCAGTATTTACAACCTCACAGCGCAGAATGCTCAACGATTGTAGAGAATAAAAGGAATCTTTTTTTCACGCTTTCGCACCTCACCACCCACTTTACCTCCTACTTAGTTGCATAATGTATGAGGCTATTTCAACACTCTTATGCATTCTTATGACAATAAGTAAATAGACAGATAATTAAATGAATAAATAAATACAAATAAAAATAGAGCCAGGACAGGCAGACCAGTTAATTTGAGGACAAACTAATTTCACTCAAGAACACACAAAAATCTTGACGCCTTTTTTATTTAGTTATTTTGTAAACTAAGAAGGTCATAGCATAGCTAGCTAACTAACTAACTAGAGACTCATAGGCTAGGATGAAGAGTTTGAAATAACAAAGATCAATAGACAATTGAGAGAGATTATTTCTTAAACAGTCTGTCAACTACATTGGTTCTGACTGAACTATCTCATATTGTCATGAAATTAAAACATTACAGACATACATCGTTCCCATCAGGATGAATTGTAATCACTTTGGTGATCCTCTGACTTTTCATCTAGCGCCATGAATAAATAACATGCATGCCATTGTCAACATGTTTGCCTTTAGCTCAAAGCTAAAGGCAAAGATTTCACTGAAATTTCAATGGTTATCTTGTGACTGTGTGTCCGTTTATTGTCTGTGTTCCATCTTTGTAGTTTATTTCTAAAAAGGGTTAAAATGTAATGCTGCTTTACATATCCTCGCCGCATGTTGAACCTCAGTGGGGTAATTTGTGCAGTGATGACGTTTTTAGCAAATTGGTTAAGTACTGTATTAGGTACTTCAACATAGGCAGTGTATAACCATACAGTAGATGGCTGTCTGCCATTGTCAGCATGCAAAAGCAATCGGCATACATAAGCAATCTACTGCTGTTGACGGCAGCAAAACTTATTTATGTATTGGTATAATGAACTCCTTTACTTAGATAACAAAGTAATCTTCTTATTTGCTTTTTTCATCTCATTCCTGCCTTGCATGATCTTTGTACTGAGGAGAGTTGACAAATGATATATCCAGCTACAAAAAGCCTGGAAGTTGGAAGTAGAACAGAAGTACAACGAGGCGTTGTCATGAAGATGTTACACCGTCTAAAAATGCAAACAGCCAGAGAATCTTACGGTGGTCCTCAAAGTGGCTGCTTCCAAAAGGTAGACAGGAGAGTGTATGGTAACGTGACAGAAAAACGGAATGATGGGATGCCCATTACCAGAGCAGTCATTTAGCTGAAGTCCTTGGGAAATATTTACCATTAATTTAAATGTGACACTTTCATCTAAAATTGAAAATATTATTTTATTTAAAAATGTTAAAAACAACAGCCTACCGTGTTTTATGCAATGTGTTTTTATTAGAATTATTTTCAAATAAAATTATTTTCACAATTATTTAAACAATATTTGTTTTTTATAAAGTATTTTTCCAAAAAATTTGTCTTATATTCGGACCAATACGGTATTTAGGCAGCTGAATAGTATTGATGTCAACCATGGCACACACTATAGTTGCTCAATGTAAGTACACACCAGCCAACCACAAATACACAAAGGAAGCTTGTACAGAAAAAAAGATATGCAACACCAAAATGATGTGCAAGACAAAAGAAAATCTGTTGCAAATGTATCAACCTCAAGGGTCATCCAATCTCTCATCTCTGTCTGGCCACAACATTTTATCAATATCACACCTGATATCCTACCTTGCAATGCAACGAGGGAAAAATCTTTTGGTATGAAGCAGCCCCCCACTCCAACAGACTGCTGTGATATCCTCACCCGTCACCTGTTTGCGTTTGGTTGCACTGAATTGAGGAAATTGTATTGTTTCCCATATAGCCTACGTCTATTCATCTGAAAACGTTTACAACAAAACCACATAACTATTATGTATCTAATATATGTGTGACAGGTTATTGTGATTGTTGGGTGCTCTATTTTGCATGTAGGGATTTACACAATGGACATGTGTATAATTGCATTTGAGAGTAATATGATTAAATAGCAAATTAATGCAAACTATTTTGATCTGCAAGGCTTACTCGATGCATTTTGTGCCAAAGCAATGACAAATGACTATAGTCATGTGAACAACTGACCTAGTGTTCATATAAATAGTCATATAGTTTGACGAAGTTCAATAGTCATTCGACGATTGTGTCAAAGCTATTGAGAAAAACTGTAACTCTGGATGTCAAGTCTGCAGAGTGGAAACTGGTTTATACTGCCATCTGGTGCACAGAAATAAAACAACAGAACAATACCTGCAGGTTTTCATGGATAAAGGAGACACATATCTTTGTGAATTCACACTCTGAAAAATGTGCATGTGTATTCTCAGCCAATCAGGGTAAACATATTCAAATCTATGGATGCTGACCCTATGAAAAGGCAGCAGCTGCACCATGACCACATTAACCCACTAGGGAGTCCTGTGGTATAATTTAGCTATGGGCCAAGACTGAGTTCTGTTTGTGGTATAACACATATTTATATATGCACCATAGAGGTTATAACACAGAGCTCCTTTACAAGAGGGTCTCTTGACGGTCTGGGTCCCTAGGAAAGTTGCCATCTTCGCCAGGTTGGTAATCCAGCACCCAGCATCAACACCTCACCACATTTTTCACTTCAGAGAAAGCTGTTAATATACAATTGGCTTCCTCAGAAGATAGTTGCAGTTGACTCACAAACACAAAGGCACTCCTCTGCCTCTGCACAGAGCATGCCACTGCAACATGTTAGCAGTAGAAGGCTTTTTTGTCACTTTGCCCCTTCAGTTCACTGCTCCTACTCATAAGTGTTAGGTGAAAACGAACAAAGAAATCTTTTTGAGCGATTCTTTTTAGTGTCCGGTATGTACCAAGTCAGCCTGTCAAACGTACTGAGTGCTCATGAACCCCTGACTTTTCCCACTCGTATTGTAAGTAAAAGTATGTAATGTAAGTATCATCGGGGAAATGTACTTAAAGTATTTAAAGTAAAAGTACTCAATGCAGAAAGATCCTCACATTTTAGAAAATGGAAACGGTGCAAACAGTTCTGTGTTTAGAGGTCTAGTCATTTCAGCTGGACTTGTAGGTCATGATTATATTGTTGGGTGGTTCAAGTTATAGGAAATGAATGTATTGTATAAACTACATGTGTTTTGTGTGCAAAAAGCTTAATTTGTAAAGTAACTAGTAAATAAAACTGTCAGAATAATGTAGTGGAGTAAAAAGTACAATATTTCAGTACAAGTACCTCAAATTTGTACTTAAGTACAGTACTTGAGTAAATGTACTTAGTTACATTACACCCCTGCAACACATAGGAAGGGGGACAACTATTGAATGAGCAGGAATCATTGTTAGTCAATGAATAGTTTATAAGTGTTTCTTTTGAACTGGCACATAGCAAACAGTATGTTGTAGTATTGTGATGCTCTTTCTTCTTTATGGGCAATGTCTCATATTGTCTTCACATTGATTACAGTGACATACCTCTCCCCATTTGTTTTAACTCTGCAGTTCATCTAAAATACTGTTGAAAAGAGAATTATCTTTACTGTTGAAGATATAGCAATCCCAAAAGCAGGCTCCATCCCTATTGTTGGAGTTGATTATTTCCTGAAACACTGTAAAAACTGTACCTACGTCTATCTGGTTAAATTGTCTGTGTTTCATTAACACAAACAAATAAGTGTTCGCACACAGACAGACACCGAAACAATAATCATATTATTATGCAACTATTGACAGAGGTGTGACATAGGAAATAATCATGTAAGAGTAAACAGAGATAACCACAATGAAAATGACAGACTCAACATCTCAGATCATGGTACAGTAGGTACTAATGACACAAGCACAATATTGGATTAGCACAATTCTGAGTCAGTAATGCATTTTTATAAAACACATGATGAGGCACTCAGAGCCATTGTGAATTTGTCTCTCAACTTAATGTTAACATGATTAAAATTACTTTGGTCCCATCATTTATAACAATAATTAAAGGCAGTTCTATCATGTGGCTTGTCTTTCTTGGTATGGAGATGATCAGTGGTGGGTCTTTTTATTTTTTTCACATTCCTGTTCTCTGTTTTTTCTGGGATACAGTCCAGGTTCAGTTGCAGCAGTCTATCATCAAACATTTACAGAAGCACAGAAACCAGACTGATAAGGTTTCAATGCGTGGAGCTTATTCAAGAATAGAATTTTCCATTATGAATGCATTTTAAACCAGAACTAATGCATTATGTCACAGCTTTAAAACATATGTAATACTGTATATCTATAATATGCATTCATTATAATGTATATTTTTGCATACAACATGCAGTTAGACACATTTCAGAGCTTAAAGACACAGATTAACATTGCAAAAGTTGAATTGCAAATTGTCACTCATTTTACAGAGGACATGTTTTTAAAACTCCAAAAGCTTCTGAACTAATAGAAAGAAATCCTCTATTTCACTTCATCCAAACAGCAGGCTGCATGGACGTTAGGACTGATGGCATTCAGAGCAAGAACATAGATGCATAATAGTTTATTTCAATCTTTCGAAATGTTTTTAATGTTGTGTAACATTTTCCAGCACCAGGCGCTTCCTCAGACTTCTGATAAAAACAGTGCCTATTGGGCACGGTGATATGCGTGTCTTTTTTATCATTACTTCTTGATTTTAAATCATTATTCATTTGTAACGAATCATTACCCAATGTCACAATAAGGTGTTTTGCTAAGAAAAGAAAAGCATTCTATTCCAGCAATGCTGCAAGCCAGAAATGTAAACAAAACAATTTGTTACAGGGAATTATGTGCTGACTCCAGGAAGTCAGCTCAACAATTGAGATGTGATTTTTTTTCACTATACAGTAGTTACTGCGGCATGTAAACATCCCATTTCTTAGGCTACGTTTACACGTGGCCGGCTATTTTCATAAACGGACATTTCAGCCTCTCCGTTTTCAAAAATAACATTGTGCGCGTTTTCAGAAAAGTGTTTACACAAACTTGTGTATATATGCCGTCAAGAGCATGCCAAACCTGTAGGTGGCAGTGTAACGAGAAGCTCAAGCCCACGTTAGCCAATCAGAATCCAGAAAATAGGAACAACAGCAACGAATCACTTCCTCTTTTCTTTCCTCTTCCTCTCGTTGGCTGCCTAAACCTTCGTTTTTCTCAGTTTACATGCAAACGTGCAAACAAAGTTTTCCACAATCTCCACTCTGGCCGGAGTTTTTATAAAGAATCGTTTTCAGAGGCGTATTCTCCATTTGCATGTATACGAAGGGCACAAACAAAGGGAAATGTCTCCGTTTTTCAAAATAACCATGTACGTGTAAACGGGGTATTAGGCTTTCCATGTCTGCACAAAGTCAGACTCACATGTAAAGACATAGCGCCTGCTCTGATGGACTCAATGCAGCAAGGTTTATAGAGGAAACTCTTTCACATCTCCATGTCCATACACATGCAGCACTCAAACTGGGAGAGACCTTTACCGTACGTGAGATGTACCCAACATGACTGGTAAAAGTATTACAATTTCATCCTCCTCAGTTCCAAGGACTCAGCTACATTTAATGCTACCTATTACACCTCTGCCGCTTGACCTAAATAAAAGTCAATAATTCCAATTACTTCCACTTTATACTGTATGTCACTGTGCAGCTGTTGGCTTTATTGCTTCCAGTTTCAGACTTTATATTCATGAAGTGTGATCTAATGTCTCCTCCTCAGCAGCATCCCCTCTTCTGCAAGGTTGGCGATCATTTCATCCCAAAGGGTTTTTTTTTATTCCCTTTCACTGCTTCAACCTATCAATGTACTTCAACTACCATCGACAGCACCAAGGCTCACATGAAACTTTAATTAGAATTGCGCTCAGCTTGCCTTGTCTTGTTACTGAAAAAACCATATCCATCTGCACAGTCTTCAGTCATCATAATTATATTTGAATAAATAGGTTCAGAAAGTAATGAAGAAGAAGTTTGATAAAACATAAAAAAATCAAATGTACTATTCTGCCTTTAAATGAAGGAATTATTTAATACATGCATTTTTTTTATTAATTAAAAGCCATAAATATAACTTGGTATCACATCTGGTAGCGTGCTTTCTGTGCAATTTTCCATTTTAAACTTATCCTTCACAATTTGTCAAGTGGACCACATCTGCATTCCTAATCTTTTCTCATCCTTATCTTATACCACTGAACACATGTGCCAGTGGATATTATAACTGCTGACGTGTATGCCTGAGAATAATCCTGCAGCAACATATACAGTACAGAGAAGTAGCAAAGCATAAACAATTTCCTAGATGTAGATGTTATTGCACTTAGTCAATGTGATGCAGTGCATGTCCAGTAGAAGTCTTAAAAATCAGTCAGACAAAATCAGAGCAGTTTTATAATGACCTTATTACTGTGACCGGTTCTCAATGTAACACAGAGGGTTAGACTGTTTTTATTTTTTTATTTTATAAATGAATGTCTTGTCTAGTTGCAGTTAATCTGTTAAAACATCCAGGAAGTCGTGCATGTTATCCTGCTTGGGTCAAGTCAAACATATACATTTGTACATATCAAATTAACTTGCTGGTCACTTATTGACTTTAAGTGGCAGGGTTGAGAGGAGAGAAAATACACAGTTTGCAAACGTTTAACCACTGGTGTCTCCATGTAGCTTGCTGGAAAACTTACTGAGTCATCTATTCCACTCAGCTCTGCTCTGACCGCTCCTTATTTTGAATTACATTGTTGTATAATTTTTACACCTCTCAAAAAAAAAAGACATTTCAATACTGGTAAATTACATTGATAACGTTATAACATGCTATAATTATAACATTATATTGATACATTTGATGTAATCAAGAAAATATTGGGCATGTTTATTTAAGCACATTGACATTGGATTTGCTTAATGCAATACTTGTGTATCCAGTCCACGTAAAGTGTACATTTATCATGTTGTGACATAAGTTTTACACATTACATTTTTTGTTTATACAATTGTATTATGTTTCACACTATACGATAAACATCTGTGTGTGTGATATTGTAAATGGTTAGCTAACCTGTACTCTGAGTAGTGGAGAAAGTTGGTAATTAACACCATTTTGCTGCCATTCTACAGTTCAGCAGAAGAACAACAGATCCATGGCATTTCACCATGGCTCATCAGGGAGACCATTTCTCTCATGTAGAGTGAGGCTCTTCCCCTCATTTTCTTTATTAACCGTGTCTATATGTTTCTCAGACTGTTGGGAAACCCTTTGTCCATTAGTAAAGTTCAATCGTTTATGCGCAGACACACGAGGAAGCTGCGGTTTTCTGCAAAACGGTCCTCTGCATCGAAGCAGCTCTCCGTAGGCCCTGCGGAAATCCCTGTTGAAGGCTGGATACAGGATGGGGTTAAGAGCAGAGTTAAAATAGCCCAGCCATAGGACCACAGAGTTAAGTGTGTTAGGGGGGTTTGTCCTCTTCTTTACACCCATGCAGGTGAAGAAGGTGAAGTAGGGGAACCAGCAGATGACAAAGGCCCCCAGCACAGCTGCCAGGGTCACTGTTGCTTTGTGCTCTCGGGCTATGGCTGCAGTTGATGCTGCGCGTGCAAATGATGGAGTGGCAGCACGAATCCGCCGCACCTGAAGAGATCGGTTAGGAAAAGGTTAGAGAGACAGAAAATGCAAAGAGCTCACTCACTGCTCCGATGATAACAGATTTAATTCAACAACTTAAGTGACTGTGCTTAAAGTGCCGTGATTTCTCTCAGACAGATGCAAAAATGCATGCATGCTTTAAGTTATAACCTTTTAGATCCAACCTAAAAAACACTGACCTGTTCTCGTGCCACTCTGAATATGCAGAGATACATTCCACACATAAGTAGCAGAGGCAGGTAAAATGAGCTAAAGGCATAAATAAGAACATAGTTGTTATTCCACTCAAACTGGCAGTAGTGTCCCTCGTTGTCCTCCTCCCCAATGCCCCAGTCCAAGTGCTGCACTCTGTAGTCTGCTGTGTTCCAGCCCAGGTGGATGGGCACAAAGGACACAGCTAGTGACAAGGCCCAGATGGCGATCATGGCCAGTGTCACCCTCAGAGGGGTAACGCTCCGGGAGTAGCTAAGGGGAGCTGAAATGGCTAGGTAACGGTCCACACTGATGGCCAGTAGGGTCAGGATGGAAGATGTACACAGCATGACATCCAGTGAGACGTAGATGTTACACAGGGCTCCTCCGAGGGGCCATTTCCCGCTGCGCAGCTCCAGAGTGGCAGAAAAGGGCAGCACCAGCAGGCCTAACAGGAGATCCGTCACTGCCAGGGACACCACAAAGCAGTTAGCAATACGCCACAGTCGACGACTGAGCCCCACAGCCAAACATACCAGCACATTCCCACCAATGGTCAGAATGATAAAAGACACCAGAACCAGCCAGCGGAGAGCTGTGGAGATCATGGTGACCTCCTCCACAGGCACTGGCTCACTGACACAGTGCTGCTGTTGGTAACTCAGTAGAAAATGTTTAAACAGACTCATCCACTGCCAGTTCCATCAGACAATTCTTTACACGGCTCCTTCATGTAAGGGTAAGCAGGTTCAGAAGTAGATTACAGAGTGTCACACACTTTCCCGCCATCTCCTTTTTCCCCACTGCCAGTGCTGCAAACGCTTCCCTGCTGAAGAACAAGAACAATGGTTATTACTTGAAAATTCAAGTAACCATATTAATACCTTTAAATATTTGTGTATTTCAAAGTAATGCATGTTTATCCCTCTGACATTTAATGAAATAGCCTAATTGCAGCTGCCTGTTAAAAGGTCAAATTACCAAGAATGGACAATGAGCAAATTACCGAAAACACGACAGAAAAAGTATTAGGCTTGAGGATATTGCTTTCTGTTATAGAGTTCCACAAGGGAATTTACACAAATCCTGATATTGCAGCCAATATAGCAAGAGGGAAAATTATAGTCATCCTACTTTGTGTTATCTAATATAGCAAGATATACATAAAAAAGAAACAGCAAAATACACAAGTGCAGTAAATAATATATGTGAATCAATGCAGCAGTGCTGTTTTGTGTTTTTGATCATTTGTTTAATACACCATCTGTTTATCATTTTCATTTACTAAATAAATTAAAATTCATTCACATGTTAGCAACACCATTAATATTAACTTTGTAATGTTTAACCAGTTTCAAAACATCCCCACTCTTCCCCGGGAAATGGCAAGGCTGATTTTATGACATTAGCTGACATTATACAGCTTATACAGTGAGGAAAATAAGTATTTGAACACCCTGCTATTTTGCAAGTTCTCCCACTTGGAAATCATGGAGGGGTCTGAAATTGTCATCGTAGGTGCATGTCCACTGTGAGAGACATAATCTAAAAACAAAAATCCAGAAATGGCCAAGACCAAAGAGCTGTCCAAAGACACTAGAGACAAAATTGTACACCTCCACAAGGCTGGAAAGGGCTACGGGGAAATTGCCAAGCAGCTTGGTGAAAAAAGATCCACTGTTGGAGCAATCATTAGAAAATGGAAGAAGCTAAACATGACTGTCAATCTCCCTCGGACTGGGGCTCCATGCAAGATCTCACCTCGTGGGGTCTCAATGATCCTAAGAAAGGTGAGAAATCAGCCCAGGACTACACGGGAGGAGCTGGTCAATGACCTGAAAAGAGCTGGGACCACCGTTTCCAAGGTTACTGTTGGTAATACACTAAGACGTCACGGTTTGAAATCATGCATGGCACGGAAGGTTCCCCTGCTTAAACCAGCACATGTCAAGGCCCGTCTTAAGTTTGCCAATGACCATTTGGATGATCCAGAGGAGTCATGGGAGAAAGTCATGTGGTCAGATGAGACCAAAACAGAACTTTTTGGTCATAATTCCACTAACCGTGTTTGGAGGAAGAAGAATGATGAGTACCATCCCAAAAACACCATCCCTACTGTGAAGCATGGGGGTGGTAGCATCATGCTTTGGGGGTGTTTTTCTGCACATGGGACAGGGTGACTGCACTGTATTAAGGAGAGGATGACCGAGGCCATGTATTGCGAGATTTTGGGGAACAACCTCCTTCCCTCAGTTAGAGCATTGAAGATGGGTCGAGGCTGGGTCTTCCAACATGACAATGACCCGAAGCACACAGCCAGGATAACCAAGGAGTGGCTCTGTAAGAAGCATATCAAGGTTCTGGCGTGGCCTAGCCAGTCTCCAGACCTAAACCCAATAGAGAATCTTTGGAGGGAGCTCAAACTCCGTGTTTCTCAGCGACAGCCCAGAAACCTGACTGATCTAGAGAAGATCTGTGTGGAGGAGTGGGCCAAACTCTGAAAAACTACAGGAAACGTTTGACCTCTGTAATTGCAAACAAAGGCTACTGTACCAAATATTAACATTGATTTTCTCAGGTGTTCAAATACTTATTTGCAGCTGTATCATACAAATAAATAGTTAAAAAATCATACATTGTGATTTCTGGATTTTTGTTTTTAGATTATGTCTCTCACAGTGGACATGCACCTACGATGACAATTTCAGACCCCTCCATGATTTCCAAGTGGGAGAACCTGCAAAATAGCAGGGTGTTCAAATACTTATTTTCCTCACTGTATATTAGAGCCCTTCCACTAACAAATAGGACAGAGTCTGTAGAATGATACAGAGTGAATAGTTTGTGTTCTAAACACAATATCTGCTGGGCATAGGCTGGCCTGAACGTACACACAAAACAAGCAATGGACCTGGATGATCAACAGCACAGAAAGATGTGAAGCAGAGAATTTGCCTTTGTATAAACATATGTTGAGGTCGAGAAGCTATCCCCTGGAGACGGGAACATTTACTAGAGAGGCAGCATCTGCTAAAGTGTGGGCTGTTCTATATTGTGCATCACGGTCAGGCTAACTCAAGAGATCCTAAAACTCAATCATAAAACATTCTGTCACAGACTTTACAGAGTCAAGCATCCACAAATAAAGCTATTGTTTCTTTTCAAAAGGACAAGATGGCTACATTTTTAATTCAAAGTATGTCTGAATGAAATAAAAAAATGAATAAAATATGATCCATCTGCATGCCCAGTCTGGCATTGTTCTGTGAGGTGTTCTTTCAAAGCACCAGCTGTCATGCCTCGCAGGGAAGCTTAGCTAATTTCTTTCATTTTTGTCATCAGACAGCATCCAAAAATCACTAGTCTTTTTCACAGATGCAACCTCAAAGGGCAACTTTAATATCATTTAATGATATCCATCCGAGATGTGTGTTTCATATTTCATGTGTTGCTCTTGCATCAACAGCAAGCTTTACATGGCATCACTCTTCAAACACATTTGGAATTTAGAAAAAAGTAAATATGTACAGTGTTGCTGTGTTTCTAGTGTTTTCCAGTGTTTTAGAAATACAACTAATGCATATACTATAGGCCAATAAAGAAAGTAGTCCAGCTCCAAGTGGCTGAGACTGCTGTTTGACAGTGTTTACATTCTGCATGTTTGATAATGTTGTTTCTAATTTGCCATCTGCTTCCTTATTACAGTAAGGCCATCTGATGTACTCCCATAAATAATAATTATATTTGGCAAAGACAGATAATTCTCAAATTTCCTAATTATGGTTTGATGCTATTCTATAAGTGTCAGGGTATTTAATTGATGTACTGTAACTTAATAATAATCCTTGTTGCAACCGCTGCGGTGTCCTTAGGATTTTTATTTATTGTTATTTTTATCTAATTGTCTGAGTTTTGTCTCCTTTCTGGTTAATTATTGTGAGGCTATAGTTAGGAAGGCAGTTGTATATTTATAATTGATAATCGGATCGACACCCAGGCTGCAAAGTGCTGGCAAAGAGTTTGTTTTTTTACTTATACAGGTACCATATCTCCATCTGCACTGGATCACATCTCAACAAACCTCTCTATCCAAACAGGATTCTAAAAACACAGAGACACACAAGCAACCTTATATAATATGTATGGTCAACACAGATAATATCAGTACCTCCAACTTTATGACACCTATTAAACAAAACTAACTTCTTGCTCATATATGTTTAGTTTAAGAAATGCATACAATTTCAAACTACAAATATAACAAAGTTCAGATTACAAGGTTCACGTCTTTTAACTGCTTTATCTTTTGTTTTATGACATTGATTGTGATCCAATATGACAATCATCCCTGCTGTGACCGAAGATATGATAACATGAAGTGTTTACAGTGACAATCAGAACAGCGGATATAAAGCTATAATGTTTAAGGTAGTGTGGAGGAAATTATGGGGGTGTTCCAATAGTGATTTCTATTTAATGAAGTGTAATTAAAATAGTTTCAGCTGTAACTGGCCATTCAGAGAATCCAAGGTTTTAATGTTTGCAATAATGTCACTAGATTCCCCTTGGGGATAAACACTGCTTGTTTCTATGGTGACTTTGTTTGTTCAGCATTGACAAAGTTTAGATCGAGCTGTGTCCCTTGTCCTTTGGCTCTTAATTGGTGCTACATAAACCAGGTTTCACCGTTCATGAAGAGCCAGAGAGGATTTAATACCAAGCTCAAATAAAAGCCATGTTTGTCATCACTTTCATTTTGCCTTGTTGCTGATGTACCACACGACTAAGGTAACAGGTGAAACTCAACGCCATAGCACCATGAAGATAACCTGAGATCATTTTACAATTCATTGCATAATTAATTTGTTTGATTACCAGATTTCTAAAAGAATTGGCAAAAAAACTGCTCTAATTGTATTCACATGAGAAGAATGTGTTATGAATGTGCATGACTAGGTGTCATCACTAACACGAAAAACTGGCTCTTTTAGCAAAGTACAGCATATCCCAATGCTTATTTTATTGCTTGACTTATCTACGGTAAATATATGACATTGTGTTTCTGTTTGGCAGCTGTTTATATAATGTATAAAGTATATCTGCACAAAAAGATCAGATAACCTTAAAATCCCTCTCAGGTTACAGAATATAAAAATCCCCCTGCATCATGCAACAAATTAAGTTTAGCCGGTGATGAGTCAACAGCGTGAGATAACATTGTAGTAAAACATCTGGCGCAGAACAACACAAGGTGGGCCAACAATATAAATTAACAATCTAACAACATGTGAAAAGTGAAACCACTATAGGAGCAGTATGGTGAATCCTTTGGCATTTTTCAAAAGTCACATCAAAGGAGAAGTTCCATGATTTGTGTACAGTGCATTTGTATCCGTGCCTTGTCCTCTTGACCTAAGCTTATTGCAACTTTGTTTCTGCCACAAACTCAAGAAAGGACAGTTTTCATTCCATTAGCTTATGTGCTGTTTCCACTAAGCATACGAGTAACACTTAACATAAACTTTTTATGGAACAACTCCCACACGATTGCTTGTAATATCGACTAGCTATACTGTCATGTTTTTACAACCAGAAGTCAGAAAGAGATAGCGATGAAATTTAATTACTTATAAAACATTTAGCTGTGATTTAAAT
This sequence comes from Zingel zingel, assembly GCA_023566125.1. Lineage (NCBI taxonomy): Eukaryota > Metazoa > Chordata > Actinopteri > Perciformes > Percidae > Zingel > Zingel zingel. The sequence continues at coordinate 21,058,928 of CM042328.1, forward strand.
ACATATTAAACAACCACGAGCCATAGTAAAAACATTCTGAATTGGAATCAGTGATATACAATTTTAATACAGTATATTTAAATACCATTTAAATATAACTGCACACATGAATACATATTTTATCATTCTTTTAGTAATGAATATTCAACACAACAAAAAGTTACAAGAGTCTAAAACCTTGCCTGCTGTTCCTACATGCAGCTCCATTCAGGATCAAAGTGGTTTAAACTGACCACCCAACATTACCATTCTTGTCCAATATTAACTCTCTCTCTTATAGAGGGCTAAAACCTACCGCTATAGACTAATATGCAGAACAATTAAAGTTAAACCACAAGCTATCTCACATGTGCAATAATTTTATAATACCACAAATATCACAAAATGCAAATATGTAACTTATCTTCTGGTTGGTGTGATATAGCAGTATACTGCAGTACACTGCTGCACTACATGCTCGCTGACATCATGTGAATGTGTAACCAGAATAAGGGAGACATAAATGAATCACTAAGCAACACTTTCATACGTTAATATACATATCTCAGTGGAACACCAAACATGACTTAGAGCACAAGCCTTCATCCTTGTGAATGTAAAGTGTTTGCTTTGTTAACCTTCAGTGTACCCTAAATAGAGTTGTTCAAAGCGTGTTGACTCACCTCACATGGTTTGTCTTAAAGGTCCGTCTAATCATAACCTTCTTCCCAGATTATGAATCCTCTCCTCTGCTTCCTTGGTCGTGCTTAAGTGCAAACTTATTTCTCTCTCTCTCCCTTACTCTCTATTTATCTCCTCCCTCTCTCTCTCTCTCCCTGTCTCTGTTCTCAGAGACGTACAGACAGACACATGTAACGCACTTTCACTCCCTCTAGTGCATCCATTTATTGCCCCTAAGCATTCTCACTGTTGTTTTAGCTTAAGGAATGTATTTCCTCTTACAACAAGGGTATTTTTTATTTTTATTTGAAAGGGCTCAACAGTATTTCAACAGATTAAGATTGTGTTAACATTAAGAATTTTTAAGATGAACCCAATTAATTAGGTCATCACCTTGTGTCTTCATTGCATGTTTTGTAGCCTCTATAATTTGCTTATGCAGTGTACAGTAAGTATGGTTAAAGTTGTGGGGCAAGGTGAGCCACGCTTTAATCACTTAAAGGGATAGTTCAGATATTTTGAAGTGGGGTTGTATGAGGTACTTATCAATATTCAGTGTATTACCTACAGTAGGTGGCAGTCGACGTGCCAGTAGTTTGGAGAAGCAAGCAGGAGTACTGACACGGAAGCAAAGCAATGCCAGGTGGCAGCAAAACCTTTTTTTTAGCCACCTAAAAAAAAGGCCCACCTAAAAACATCAATATCAGTTTAAGTGATTGTTATATTAGGAATATTTTCACCGCTTTACCTTGCCATCAGGCAGCCCTTTCTGACAGGGAACTTAAGCAGTTATATCCACCTATGCTGTCATCAAAGCTACCAGACTCTTTGGACAAAAACTGTAATTTTACCCTGCAGAAAACGGGTGTTGCTGGTCTACCGCTGCCTCACTAGGTTAGTTTGTTTGTGTGTGACTTCGGTGAATCAGAACTAACACCAAGTTTTAAGTTGTAGCGCTGGCAAAGATGGATATATAACGGCTTGAGTTCCCCATCGGAAAGAGCTATATGACAGCAAGGTAAAATGGTGAAAATATTCTAAATTTAGTGTACACTTACAGCTATATCAAGCTATGTCCTTACTAAACTAAAGAAATTTCCTTTTTTACTGTTGCTTTGAATTCATGATTAAATAAGGGTTAAAAAAGATTGCAGACAGTAGTGTGGATTCGTGTGGATGCTGATCAGGATGTTACAGTAATATCCTCAATCCAAGAGGGAGCCATGAAATAATTTATTTAGAGAGGAGAAGGCCTGAGAATCACAGAGGCTATTCAGTTAGAAAACTGACCTGACCAGTTCAATGGGGTAACGGAGACTAATATCTCAAGTGAAGTACAAATTAAGCATTAAATATGTTAAGTATTAAGTGAACTCATTTGGATGCACTGGTCCAGAAATGAACGCTCAGTAAGCAAAGCCAAATAATGGTGAAAAACCTTGTTATTTTAATCAATACATTAAATACAAAGGAAGAAAAATTACGATAATATGTATTATCTCATGCTTTGAGCCACGTCTTCTTTCTTTGGCTGATTCAAAGTCAAAGTTGCATAACTACTTAAGTTTATTTGAGACTCAGGTTTCCATACAGGTTTAGTGGCTTGACAGGTAACGGTGAAGTGGGGGGTTTTGATTCGCGGTGGTATTTTGGCAACAAATGTTATTAGTGTTGTAAGTTAGCTGTAGACTTAATTAACCCGACCCAGGGTGAGTCTGATGAAAAATGCTGTGTCTGCCCGGTTCAGCTCTGAGATTTTCTCGCACTGCACAGCGCTGTGAAGGAATAATCTCTGAGATTACTTCATATTCTGCCTCTGGTTAGAAGTGGTGAATGTAGGCTACAGTTCACAACAACTTAATACTATATAGTGTCTGGCTTTTAATAATGGACATGGAAAAGCGTAGAACCTTTTTTTCGCCCACCTTATTCCACACAACAGTCGCGATGTTCCTTTCAGCTATCCACTTGTGCTCCAGAAAATTGAAGAAAAGTTAGTTTGGTATATCCAGCAATCATGTAGCAAATGTTGGAAGCAGGAAAAGAGTCAAAGGCAGTAACACTCCCCTCCCCTGTTGTAAAGCGTTCTGCAAGTGGCGTCTGCGTGTGACATGCAGGTTACCTTCTCCCCAAACACGTACCCACATACATACTTACAGATGAACTTGGAATAGTAGTGGCCTCTGTCTCACACTAGTAGTGGCGCCTCTGTACACACACATCTAGCTGCCATCCTTTCCTCACTACCGCTGTTGGAGTCTATATCCACAACGATCCACTTCCGGGATTGCTCCGGTGCTGCCAGAAATTCCGCCGGATCACGCTCTTCTCGCCCGAATGTCTGTTACCTTCTGCTTTCTTTGTTTTGGAATTTTAAACTCCAGTTGCTTTATGAGTACAATGGTTCACTGCTCCTCAGATCTCTCCAGGGTAAATCCAGACAGCTAGCTAGACTATCTGTCCAAACAACTTTTGAACATACAATTGTGACAATTGTGATTGGTTTAAAGAAATGCCAATAAACCAAGGCACGGTTTTCTCCCATCCTGGAATGCTGTGTGGACTAGCCAGACCCTCCTTAGCAGCGCTGCGGAGGAACGTCTGGCAAAGTGAGACTACCGCTGCTGCAAAGAAGGATCTTGGAAAACTGCAGCTGGCTCAGAAAAGAGCAGCTCGTCTTGCCCTTCGATGCAGATCCTTAGGTCTTATGTCAACAACATGCACGTCAATCTCTCCTGGTTGGAAGTTGAGGAGAGGCTATCGGCATCACTCCTGGTTTTTGTTAGAAGCAAAGAATGTATTGAAAATTCCTAATTGTTTCTATAGTCAAATCACATTTAGCTCTAACACACATACATTCCCCACCAGACATGCCACCAGAGGTCTTTACACAGTTCCTAAATCCAGAACACAATCAAAGTAACGTACAGTATTGTATCGAGGTATGGTTTCATGGAACCCACTTCCAGCTGAGATTGCTAAAGCACAAAATAAAGCAAGCTTTAAAAAACAAGTAAAGCAACATCTAATGGCCCTACGCCGCTTACCATATTTTGTGACTATGTTGTACATGTATACAAATATGTTGTAAGATTTCACTTTTGTATATGCGGTGCTTATGAATTAAGTGTAATATATATGAGTATATGAAGAGGAATATGTATAGTTATATGCATCTGCATCAGCTAAAAATCACTACAGTCCAAAGTTACTTTACATTACCATGATATGTAAAATATAAACTATCATCATAAAAGATATGCATAAGAAATTACTTTCCACTATCACTTATATGAATGGTTATACTTGCTTACTTGTGTATGAGTGTTGTTTTTATACCGGTGATGACTGTGTGTATGTGTACTTCAGGCTAACAGGCTGTTAGAGGTGTCTAGCCGCGAAATACGATTCTTCTCCAATAATAGGAATTATAAAGGCCTTCCAGCTGTGTTGTCTGTCAATCATCCTCATTCACACTGGTGTGCTAACAAGATCTGAGTAAGCCTGAAGTGATGTTTCTGACTAACAGCCTTTTCTCGCTGTTTCAAGGCCGCTGTTTTCACCCGCTTTGTGTTGCTGCAATGCCAAATCAGATTTTTCTTCTATCATCAAAGCTGTTTTCTAAATCAAATATATATTTTCCTGGCTGAAATATACTGTCATATAACATTTTCTACTGATATTCAAGGTTTATAGAGGATACATTCAAATTACTTTTCATCTATTTCACTCATTCAGTGAAATATCCTATTTAACATCTGTGAGATAGATTGAAACTGGTTTTGTTTTTATTTTTCATTGAACTGTCTCTCAAGTATTTGATAGATTGCACAGCAAATCATATTCCCCACAGGATGAATTGTAATTAAAAAAAAAAATGTAATTCTTTTGTTGGTACCTGCAAAATTAATAACATACCCACCAGCCTCAGCTGTGCTTTGTGTTTAGTGTTAAGTAGCAAATGTTGGCATGTTTACACATACATATTAACATTAATACATACATTAAACTAAGATGGTGTACATTGTTAGCATTTTACTTGCTAAACATCAGCATGTTAGCATTGCCACTGTGAGCATGTTAGCATGCTGTTTGGCATTTAGCACGGGTACAGCTGCACAGAGCACTAGCGTGGCTGTAGACAGTTACAGTCTATGCTGTAGACTCTCAGAGCCAGACTGAAAATAAATGGTTCACAAGAGTGGTGTCCGACCACGTGGGTTGGCAAAAGGGTTCAGTTGTTTCCGGACTGCCACAGTCGAAGGCAGGGTAAAGAGCTGGCCGTCAGAGAGAGGTGAGGACTGGGGAGATGCCATAATGCAAAATAGTGTTGCACTTACATCAAAAGTGACAGAAATTGTTGTGTAAAGAATGAAAAAGAGAGCTAAAAAGAGCCGTTCAAACCCTGGCTCTTCCATCCCCTCCAAACAGCAGTGTGACGTATCGTTGGTTTTTGGAAACTTACCTCTTATGACAGGAGTAACCTGAAATTAGTGCTAGTGTCTACAACTTTCTTTCAAATGCCCAATGCCCTTTGTTTGAATTTAGATTATGCATTGTGCCTCAAAGGACAGAGGAAAAAGGGCTGAAGTAGGGTGTTTGATTGAGTGGGACTGTGAGCATGCAGTGAGATGGAATCCAAAAATCCCTAGTCTTTTCAGATATGGTATGCTTTGCTTTCACCGTTTAAAGAAGTATGATACTCTTTATAAGAGGCAAAGCATGGCTTTCATGATCCTCTCTAGTGATTATATAATTCATAATTATTAAGACATTTAAACCCTTTCCAGTGAAAGTGTGATATGTGCCACCATTAATGTGTCCGCACTAGAGATTAGATCGGGCCCAAAAAATCAAGCCCGACACTACCCGAGCCCGTGCACGTTGTGTCCCAGCCCGGCCCAGCCCGACACATTAATTGTAATTATGAGGCTGAGCCCGATTTAAACCCGACATTTTTTTTAATACGTGGCCCGTTATAACTGACGTTCTCAACTACAATTCTGAGTTGTTTGAACTGCAGAAATCTGTTTAGAAGGGGTATGCTTGGAGAAGTAACAAAAGAGGACACTGAAGGCTGATTATCATCTTTTCTGCCATGGCAAGCCTGCTTCATGTGTCTGTTCATTGTCCCCGTTTTTTTTGCTGTCATAGGCGAGCAGCGTGCCGCACTTAATGCACTCGACAAAGCCAACATGTTGTCACTGCCCACGACTTGTTTAAAATAATTCCATTCCTCCGACTTTCCTCCAAACTTGCTCAAAGCAGGCTAATTCTCCTGTTTTTCTTTTTTTCTTTACATCTTCAAGCTCCATGTTGCACTTAAGCTACACAATACAGCACAGCTGGCCCGGTGTGATGCGTGCGAGTGGAGGAGACGCTGCGCATGATTATGGCATAGCTTTCTCCCCACCCAATTAGGCTAATAAAGTAATGTTTAAAAAAGCACAAATGCTTGATCAAGGGCCCGGCCTGGCCCGGCCGAGGATAGTGGCGGGAAATGTCGGATCCAGGTCGGGCTCGGGCTCGGGCAGAGAATCTAACCTCTAGTCCACACACCGTTAAGCAGCGTCAAACACAATGGAAGGCAGGAAAAATAATATACAGGTAAGAAGGAAAATTGTTACGTGTGTTATGCAGGATTATTAAGACAAATTATACCACATTCAAGGCCGAATAAAAGCCCCAGGCAATTGCCTACTTGGTTGTATAGAAATTCAGCCAGTGCTCTCTCTCCTCTTCTATTGTGCTCTGTCATATTACATTCCATCCCAGTGGAGGCCAATCTCTGACATCTCAGTGGTTTACTGCTCCTCTAAACCCCTCTGGAGGACACTCGACTCTGGGAGGAGGAGCCAGAGAAAACCCCAATCTGCCCTTCTCTGCCCTCTTCCACCCCTCTTTGTCCCCAAGAAACACTGCCACTGTGTCTCCACGTCAAAATGAGTCATTAGTTCTGTCTGTGAATCAAACCGGCAGCAATGTTTCCAAATGGAGAAACAGGGCAGAGTCTCTTGTTGTTATATTTGGTGGTAAAAATAAGAGGATGCACATAAATATAATAAACCCTGATATAAACAGGCAAACAGATACTGACATGGGAACTAAAATGGTATGCAGAGTTTTACAGCTGACCGGAAACTTGGCACAACTACTGATTTTTTTGCCAGACACGTAGCTTTTTGTTTACATATAATGAGGTCACAAGGCAACAAAATTAACAACTCGCTAATTTGAGTATGCTTACTTGACAACCATGCTGCTGTCTCGTGCAGCTTGACCACCCACTGATATAATAAAATTGCATATACATATATTCCATATATCCCATACATGCACATTAATGCTGTTTCTGTAGTACCTATTCACATCTGCATGGAAGTGCATTTGTTCTCTCACTTTTAACATTTAGTTTCCTATTTGTAATGCAATTATTATTATTATTATTATTATTATTATTATTATTATTATTATTATTATATATTATCATTATTAAATTAATCACATTTGAGTTAGGGCCCTATATTTTGACATATTTGATATTTGACAAGTTGGTATTTTGACACCATAATCAAGTTTTTTCTGATTCTTGAATGAAAATACTCTTTGAATTAACCTTAGTTAGTGTCATTGTGCAGGTGCACAGTAATATAGTGTAATATTTTGTTTTAATTTGTAGGAGTTGCCTCCATATTAAAGGTGCAATATGTAATACTGACAGCTAGTGTTTAAAATAGTTACTGCAGTACAAATTCAAAATACTGGAGAGAGTCGTCTCCCCCGCCCCCTCCTCCCCAGACTCGAAGGTCACGTTGGTTGCCATGCTGATACCGGAGAATCCACAACAATGTTGCTAGACGCTTGTCTCACATAGCCAGACATTACTCCACAGCACAGCGGAGTAGCTAACGTTAGATGCTGGCTATATTGACAGTCATAAAAGCCCGTGCTCACATGGAGCTCTGTACCCAACTGACAGACACACTTTTTCGGCATAGAATTACCGTAGGAACTGCTAAAAATCACACAACCTCGCCATCCTCTCCACACGCCAGAAAGACACACTTCCTCGGCTTAGAATTACGATAGGAACCACTAAAAATACGACTAACTTGCCGTCCTTTTTCCACCTGACTGAACACACTTTATTGGCTTAGAATTACAGCAACAATCGCTAAACACACTGCAAACTCAAGGTCCTCTCTTTCCGATTTACAGCCCCCCTCTCTTGGCTTCAAATAACAGCCGTGGCTGCTTGCCTGGTCCTGGTAACGTTAGCAGTTAGCAGGGTTAGCATGGCGGCGTTAGCCAGGACCAGTCAGGATCACTTCACTGGCTGTGTCTCAATTGTTTTTGCGAGTAACCAACTCGGGTACTCTAGCTATATAATTCAATGTGAGTAGCTACACAAATGTTGAAATTACATAAAATGCCCGTCCCTTGTAGCTGTGATAAATTAGCCTGAAGCTAATGCTTAGCTACCTGTTCAGGAGGAAATTAGCCAACTTTGCATCCTTTTAGGCTCTAAGCTGTCTCCATCTTTCAAATACATCTCCAATATTTACCCAGACGGGTTTGTTACGTCTCTGTTCACACAACTATTAGAAACATGCCGTTTTTTTGTCGGGTAAAATCAATCTCCGTTGATCCCGTTCGTTTGTTTGCTGCTTTTATGGCTGTACTAACCTCATAGCTGTAGCGCGCTGGGTTTACGTTTTTACAGGTATATCTGGCAACCCAGCCTGGCTGACAAACTGGGCAGTTGATAACAACAAACAGGCCAAAACACAAACTGAAATTCCGTCACAGAACGGAATTTCAAAAGGAGAAAATACTGGCATTAGCATTGTTGTCAGAAAAGATAGTATTTCAACTTAGCATGTTTCCTTAATATCTGATGACGCATTGGGGTCATTTTTGGATTTATTACAGTACATATATTACATATTGGACCTTTAAGGTACATATTTGGTGCCATAAAATGTCAAATCAAGGGTTAGGGTTAGGGCAAGCTAAAATATATATACTTTTAAATGTATATTTATACCTAGAGGTCAATTATGGTACAACAGAAATACAATCTTTTCTAATAACATTTAAATGACATTTTTAATAAATATTTAAGTTCATCAGCCAACAATCAGAAACAATGTAATACATTTAAAAAAAAAAAATAGGTATCTGGTGAATTTAACTTGTGAATGCCTACCATAAAATGTTTTTTTTTATCCAAAAAGTTAGTTGTGCCATCTCCAATACAACTCCTACTATCTAAATGCACAGAATCTATGCATTATTTATTACATTTACGCTGTGTTATATCATTATTTCAGCTGTTTCAGGTAATGCACATGTAGCAGCAAAGTAACACCATTGTGGTTGCCGCTGCCGTAAAACACCAAAGAAGAAGAAGATATTCAGAAAGACAGACCCTGATTGGTCGACACACTCGGCCCACTGAATTCAGGAAGTGAAGATGGCTGGTCTTAACTGTAAATCAATACCTTTCCATACAAAAATAGGACTCAATAACCATTCAGTTGTGAATGTATCAATCTGGAGTTATTGCGCAAAGTCTGTGCATTGATACGGAAGTTCCAGGCTAGGTTACAAAGCTTCTGGGAGACCTAGAAGCCCTGTTTGAAAGGCCCAGATGTTAGCCTTCAGGCTAAACAAACAGAACCCTGCTATCTTAAAGCAATGTGGAGATATCGGAGATGACATAACTTAGGTGATTTATGGATTCATCATCGTGGATTTATTGTGACATTACAGAAACTGCAGTTGTAAGCTGGATGAAGAAACTTCTAAAACAGACCTGCGATTGCATGGAAGACCTCAGTGACAGGCACATTTGTCTTCTAATAAAAAAGTAAGTCTACACTGTATTGATCTGGAGATATTGAATAGGACATTCAACGTGCAATTTGCTGTCGTATATGACAGCGTCGACCTGGGGGTTCAGTCACGGTTTATATGCATGCATGTATGTAGGCTACTGTTGGCATAATTTAATCAGGAAATACAAACTGAAATTTGTTTTCAATATGTTATCAACAACACAGGAACTTGATTGTCGAAAATAAAGAAACAAAGAACTGCTAGCAGTTACTCTGTGCTAGATTAAGATTGTAATTATATTTGGCGTGCGAAAATTCCACTCTTTACCTCACCGGTGGTCAGTTTCACCTAGTGCAAGATAAAGGCAAGTATTTGCATAACAGTATAACATCGGTACCATAACAGTCTATGATCAGTACACAGAAAACATATCTTTTTTTTTTTTTTACCAAAACAAACAAAAAAGAGGTGAAATACCGTAAGAGCTATCTGCCCCTCTGTTGCTGAAATCAGAAAAGGGTTTAATGCTACAGTAAGTTACAGTTAACGTGGAATATGCCTTGGTGATTTGTACATACATAAACAAACACATTAAACAGTAATATGAAATAAACAATAAATACAGAAAAAATATATATACAAAATAGGTGTTTAGCATAACAAAAAGGAGGCTGAATGGGTTGATTGCAGCATGTGCAAGAAATATATAGTATGTGTAATGGGCAGCTGTTCCACAAGGGTTCATTCCTCCATCGGGAGAAGCCGAATTTACCAATTAGTACTGGTTGTCACAGCAAGGTTAGGACTTGTTTGTGCATTTCAGAGTGTAACGCATCATCATGATGACACTGTCAAAGTTAATTTACAGAAAAACTGACACTCATTTTTACACTAATTGTTAAAGTTCCCATGGCATTAAAAAAATATTACTTTATGAGTTTTTTTAACATTAAAATGCATTCCCCCAGCCTGCCTATGGTCCCCCAGTGGCTAGAAATGGTGCGATAGGTGTAAACTGAGCCCTGGGTATCTTGCTCTGCCTTTGAGAAAATTAAAGCTCAGATGGGCCGATCTGGAATCTCCTCCTTATGACGTCATAAGGTTACCTCGCCTTTCTCTGCTTTGCCCGCCCAGAGAATTTGACCCACCCATGAGAGAGAGATGGCTTTCAAACGAGGAAAGTGGCAGTTGGTCAAGGCCACACCCCCACTCTCCACCTTGCCCCCCCCTCTCTCCTCCTCAATTCAGACACAGAAATGGCACATACTAAGTAAAGCTCATTGTGGGACTGGCTCTAGTGGCTGTAATTCTGCACCAAGGCTGAATTTCGGGAAAGAGACTTCAGATACAGCATTAGGGGACCACTAAGGCCTATATAAAAGCATCCAAAGAGCACCATGTCATGGGACCTTTAACAGAAACAGATCATAAACCAGAGCTAAATTGACTTGAGATTTTTAAAGTTCAAATCAACACTTTAAGTCTGCTTAGTTTGCCATACAATCACGTTATTAGTGTAAATAAATATTCATTAGCATCCTTTAAATCAATTCACACTTCACTGTGCTGGAAAAAAAAGAACTGTGCTATTTGCACAGAACTTCAGTCTAAAAAATCTCTGTCAGTGCACACAGCAGGCTGCCCTGTGAGAAAAGCACTGTAGTGGAAATGAGTTTGTCCTCTAAAACTGTCTCACGCAGGGTGGACACAACATAAAACACGCAGCCTGAAATATATTAAAACTTGCAATAACTATTACCTTGATATCATAATGTCCAGTTTTGTCAAAGTATGCCTTTTGAAGAATTACAGAAATAGTATATCTTTGCAGTCATTCCTACATTTTAAAATAAAGGAACCCTTCCTGAAGCGTTCTGTTTAAATGGCCTTGCCTTTTGCCTTATGTAACATGTGATGCTCTGCAGAGTTGTTAAATGATTAGCATATGTTTTACTGGATTAAAAAAAAAATCCATGAATCATTGGGGACACATTCATCTTACTGTGGTGCATAAATGCTAAAAAATGCAAATAAACACTGGTGGCCTTTTCAGGATAGTGTGTGTTTGTGGCATGCTTTCAGTTTGCACAGAGTAATTTAACATTGGTCTACGGATGACAATGTGTGTCTGTCTATTGATCCGTCCACTGCTTTGGTCCAGACAGAAACTAGGCTATCTCAACAATACAGACATGCTCTGTGTCAAAATGTTAGTTGCTGCACCTTATTAAAGCTTTTACTATAGCCATGCACTCCAGATCTCATCTCTCTTACCAGATCCTGCCTCAGTTGAGCTTGAAGTTGGTTCATATTCAGATCATCCTCTTTGACTCTGTCTCAGTCTGTAGGGACTTGGCTTGGGAACCGAAGGGTCGCCGGTCCAAGTCCCCGTAGGGACCAAGTACAGACTGTGTACTGGTTGCTGGAGAGGTGCCGGTTCACCTCCTGGGCACTGCTGAGGTGCCCTTGAGCAAGGCACCGAACCCCCAACTGCTCTCGGGGTGCCTTTCCTGGGCAGCTCCCCTCAGTGCATGTACAGTATAGGTCCTGTTTGTGCATGTGTGTGTATTTTGGGCCTGTGTAATATATCAACTGAGTGTAAACATTTAATTTCCCCTCAAGAGATTGCCATTTCTTGTTTTAAGTGAAAAGTGTCACTACTACTAACTACTGGAGATTTCCGTGAAATTTGGTACATACATCTATTCAGGATGACTTAATCACTTTGACAATCTGTTAATTTTGAAAAAGAACATTAGCTCTGTTTTTAACTCCTTCGAAATGAATGGTCTTTTTGGCTTGCTATATGTTCAGCATTCTTTACCAGCTTCTCGTTCACTTCAGTTCTCCACCATTTTCCTAAGCACAGGTAGTGTACAGCTTGTTTGAGCTTGTGAGCTGGCTGCTGCCCATGGCTTTTAATGCAGAGGCTGGTGAGAGCCATTGGACCTCAACCAGACGGACCACTGAACCAAAATAATGAGCTGAAAGTGGCTGAGGGCTGCATGGGGCTGCAGACTGGGGTGTTACTTTTCGGTGGTGTTGGCAGTGCTAGTAATTCTTTCACCTTACAGGAAATCGTTTGATTCCAAGTTAATATCAGCAATGTCACTTAATGGAGATTGAAGTTTTTCAGCTGTCAGGTTTTAGGTGTTAGGTCATAAAACTGCCATAAAGAGCCAACAAACTTAATTAGTCACTGTGCAGCAAATGGAAATAATGTTTACAAGAAAATACTATGAGTGTGCTTTAAAATAAATGATTAGCATGCATACATATTATGTAGCTGTGTGTTGCACATGCATGTAATGAAATGCTATTTTACATACTAACATGCTACTTTGGAATGTATTCTAGAGCTAACTGCTCTCTTTACAACTTACATGTGCTAGGAAAATGCTACATTTTACACATGTAGGACACATATCTGTGACTTACTACCAAAGGAAAATGCAAGACAAGAAGCACAAGTATCTCAGACAAACTAGGATCTCTTACATAGTTGGTCCAAATGGCTGTGTGACATACTGTACACTGTGCTTGATGCCCTTATAGCCCACAAGAAAATGTAGAGGCTATACTACAGACTTTGTGAGACAGTAAATGCAGATAAATGCAGGTTTGAACTGATAAAATGTATGGGTAAATATAAATAGACACTTGTAGAGGGAAACATTCTACTTTAAAAACTGCTTAAGTTGCTTCTTTGCGCAATTCTTTAGACAATTGTGTCTTACAAATGGTGCCCCATTTGTAAGGAACATGCATTTGTGGGATGAGCAACAGCGCTGAGTATGTGGGTTGTGCCCATGAAAAATTAGCCAAATTGCCATTGCCAAACAGGTTATTTTGCTGTTGCTATTGACACTTGTTTTGAGCTTCTGGTACCCCCAGGTGCAGCCAATCAGGTGCCTGATTTAGAGATGAGATTCTGCAACCAGTGGCAATCCCATATCTCCACAGTCTAGGACCGAACTCTATCCTCCAAGATGACAATGTCCGCCACAGGGCGGGGTTTATCAGAGACTACCTCCTGAATGTGGGAGCGGAGAGGATGGAATGGCCTGCCAGCAGTCCTGACCTCAACCCCATTGAACACTTGTGGGATCAGCTTGGGCGTGCTGTTCGTGCAAGAGTGACCAACACAACCACATTGACTGACTTGCGACAAATGCTGGTTGAAGAATGGGATGCCATCCCACAGCAGTGTGTGACCAGGCTGGTGACCAGCATGAGGAGGAGGTGCCAGGCTGTTTTGGCTGTGTATGGTTCTTCCACACGCTACTGAGGCTCCTGTTTGTGAAATGAATAAATTGTTCAATTGCCAATATGTCTTGTTTCTTCAAACTTCAATCATCCAATCCACCAAATGAGTCAATGGCAGAATAAGCTGTTTGGCATCGGCAGAGAAGATTTGGCAAATTTATCATGGGCGCAACCCACATACTCAGCGCTGCTGCTCATCCCACAAATGCATGTTCCTTACAAATGGGGCACCATTTGAAAGGGAACTAAACAGGCTTAGATTTATTAGATTAACAAACAGTATAAGATTTATTGCCAAAAAACATTCTTACCACAGAGAAATAATCTACCAAACACAAATTTCCTTACTTTTTGTGCTAAGTTTATAAAACTACTTGCCAAACCATTTTAAAATGTAACTCTTTAATGTTCACATGCATGGATGACAAGTAGTTTTAGTCACTGAAAGATCATTTCTGATATGGAGCATAAGGGCAATATGTTGTCTGGCCTGTTTATGTTTTATTTTATAGACCAATTTGTCTTTGGCTCTAGAACACAGTGCAGTGCTGTTGCTGCAATATTGTTAAGCAGTACCACTTTTCAAAATTGGCAAGTTCGTTGGCAGGGAACTCCAGAGTCTTAGCGGCTCTCCTAAGTAAACATTTAGAGCTTTCTGCATAAGCAAGCATGAAAGTGTGTTCATCCCTTGTAAGTTTATATATTGTCTTTTCTGTACTAGTAAGTTTCATGAAAATGCCTCTTTGAAACTAATATTATAAGATCTATAAAAAGTAAGTACATTTTTGGCTCATGCAGAAAAAAATTGCTAGATTTATGATGCACAATTACTTACAACCAAGGGCGTAACTTTGGGTTCAGCATTGGGGGGGTTGACATCTCCATTTTTGAGCAAAATTTAAATTTTGAACTTTTCTGCATTCTGGTGAATTTTTCTGCAACAATTTGTGCCTTTTCTGCATTAAGTTATGGTGCAAATGTCTTTATTTATGTAAAGGAAATTATAATATATTTTTGGGGTGGGGGGTTGCACTGGCCAGTTTTGATTATTGGGGGGGGGGGGGGGGGGGTTGTAACCAACCCATCCCCCCGGTAAATTACGCCTATGCTTACAACCATGCCAGGGTTTTCCCTACCATTATAATGCTTAAGGCCGTTTTATAGTTCTGCACAGGCTCCACGCAGAGCTTTCGCCATAGACTACGTAAGTGGCCTGATGTTTATATTCGTGCGCTGGTGTGTGCGTCAAGCTGGCATGTGTGTGTGGGGAGTGTGTGAGCGAGGGAGAAGTAAGAGAGTGACAGCAATTAGCTTCGGAGCGTGTGCCGACTTTAAAGTCATAGTGAGAGAAACAAAATGTCTCCCCTGTTCGTTCTGACCAAGGTGGGAAATCTAACCAAGCAGGAAAAGTTAACCCTCTCAGACTTCACACAGCTTTCTCTGGAGCCATTATCTGAACACCGCAGCTCTGTATGCATGCATACATTGTTATATTTCTAGATAAAAAAAAAAAGCCCCCACTCACTAACACCTACAATAGTTAAATGTACCTTGGTGGCAGAACTGCTACCTGCATGTGGCTACAATACTGTCACATCTGCTGTGGACCCACTTTTCCCTCTAGTACCATTGTTGCCGGAATTTCATTTTCAGTATTTCTTCTAGGAGGCATTTTAATTAAAGCATCTAAGTATTTTATGCTCAAAAAGTAATATCAGAATGTTTTATTAGCCCCACTGCTCAAATAAACTATTATACATTCCTAAATCATGAGGTTTTATCCAAAATTCTCTCAATTTCATGCTCCCCTTACATTGATAATTTATGAAAGTTCCAGTAAAACCATCCACAAGGGTTTGTTTCATGTTGCTGTAGTTTGCTTGCTATGTCCATGTGCCTGTGTCCATGAGTGTGTTCATGGGTTTGTGCATGTGCACATGGACATTTGGATTGTGACTCACGCTTCATTGCAGCCTTTCGTCATGTCATTGTTTTACTCAGAAACCTTTTATGAAGTTCAGATTGTTTGGGGATTTGGAGACCATCAGCACAATTGGCGAAGGCATAATGAATGTTTCTCTATTTAGTAGCTAGTTCGCATTTGTGAAAAGGTTTAGATGCACTGAAGCTGTACGTCTCAGCCCAAAAAGTGTTTTTATTTCATTCATTAAGTGTACTAAGAGAAGTTTAGCATTCAGAAATAAACAACGCTCTGGACAAATTTACACATGAACAGTCAGTAAATTCAGATTTATTTTTGCATTTCCAAATAATTTCATTCAAAAACTTGTTTCATACTGTACATTTAGTCTTAGGTTGCTTTCACACCTACCTCGTTTGGTCCGTTTAAAATTAACCCTGGAGCGTTTGGTCGGATGGTCCGGTTCATTTGGGCTGGAGTGAAAGCTCATCCGAATTAAACAAACAAACTCTGGTCCGCTTGAAAACGGGGTCTTGGTTCGCTCAAGTGAACTAGAGTTCGGTTCACTTTAGGTGATAACACGATCCAACCCAAATACAGAAAGTGGACCAAAAACAATGCATTTAATAACCTGTAATTTTAACCTTGCACTCAATTTACGGACTTGTATATGATTTAAGGGATGATAACGTTCAGATCCATGAGCTGTTCTGACCACACATCGCTGGTCGTCGTGTGACAACACATCATCGTCTCTCTCCATCACTCTCTGTCTGTCAGCTGCTCACATTGTTTGCCTTCTTCTAAAATATTAGAAACACTAAAGCAGAACCAGAAAACCCAAGACGTTATAAATTTGGTGTTGCTCCATTACTTCAGAGACCAGAAGTGTCGGCGAGTTTCGGATATTCTGTCCAATAAACAAGCGACCGTTTCGATTGCGTGACATTTGTTTACAGTGTTTGATGCGTTTGACAAAGTGCAGTTTGAAAGCAAACCGAACCAGATGAAAAATGCAAAAATGTTGCAACTTCACCCCCAAATTGCACCAAGTCCACCGAACTATAGGTGTGAAAGCACCTTTAGGAGAAGCAGATAAGGGGGGTTATTGAAGAGGAAATGTAACATCAACTGGAACTCAGTGCATTAATCATAACAGTGCATAACAGAATCTCATGTAAAATTAGATAAAGAAATATGTGGCTGTGGTTAGCCCTACATTTTAAGCAGGCGTGTTGAAAACAAAATAACATTAACTCTCAAACACGAAATAAAGAATTCCTAATGGATGATACTAGCTGACAGTCACAAAGATCATGAGCAATTTTGAGTACAAAATCATGTTCATAAGCCTCGACAATGTGCAGGAGAGTGGAACTCTACTGAGTAAGAGCCTGATTCAGAGTAATCTCATTCTATGAGTAGGAAGGGGATAGTAAGAGTCCTCTGCAAAGGCTTCTGCTGGTCACTTGTAACACAGGCGATTGGCTACTAAACAGCACACAGGCATTGTTGAGAGGTCTACACTTGCTGGATTTTCCTGGGCGGCCATTTGAACAGGGTCTTACACAGCTTTTTGCTTCTCACCTTTGACTTTGTTAAGCTCTTAATGATGACATTTCTGAGCAGGCTGAAGTTCAGGGGCTGGGATAGGTGCATGGAGAAAGCCTGATTTCCTCTTGCTGAATGGTTCAGAACCTCCAAGAAGCATCGTTCTTGCTGCCTGAAGTCATACTCCACACTGGATAGACAGATATGCAGCCCCAAATTACTAAATCCCCCACCAAAACACAGATGTGAAATGACACAGAAATGTGTCACATTCAGCTCTTGCTAATGAATGTTTAGGTTTTGTCGGATCCGCATTACCAGATTATTTTTCAATAATGCATCAAGCTTTTGTAGCTACAGTTCACTTTGTGGTACTCATGTGGGAAGCTCTGCGCTTGTAAGAGTTCAAAGTGGTTGATTGGTTCAGCCGGGAATTACCCGGCAGCCTATCCTTTTTTTCTGAAGGTGCACAAGTCTTGTTCATATTTCCGTATCTTCCACTTGGACTTTAAGGACCCCATGCCAACACACACCAGTCAGCAAATCAACTTATGTAACATCTTTTTGTCATGCAAAAGTGGTTTTGAAAATAAGTAGATCAAGACGAATGTTTTGAACATTTCAAGATAAAGACTGTTTTAGGTTTTGCTTTGTAGAGCATGAGGCATTTTTTACTCTCCAAAAGATGATGAGAAGACTTAGATTTCTTAGCCTCCTTTCAAATACAGTGTTTCTGGGACAATTGTTTTTTATTTTTCCATTGCGTCCAACTGATGCAACATTTCAGCTGGGAAATGAAATGGGTGCAAATGGAGATCAAAGTTGGAATATTGGAGCTAACCACTATTGCACCATAAGTCTTCATACACTACAGCTTAAATGAAATTGGTATAAATATTAAAATTATGTCATTATCTTTCTTTAATTAAATGAAAATGGCTGTTTTACCTTTAAATTAAAATTGCTTGAAATAGCTGCAGGATGTGAAAACATATAAATGCCAAGCGTCTCATTTTAAGATAACGCTATTTTAGATACATTCTCCCACAGCTCTCCTCATCTGTTTAAATATATTTCTATATGACATGAAATCACCTTGTATGCAAATTAACAATGCTAACATGACTCCAGTAAAGTGATCATTATAAATCTATATGAATCTATGTCGCAGGCTGTTCGGGCACAACTTCCTCTTTGCTAGTTTGGATTTTAGAGAGAATCTCAATCTCCATAAATCTGCTGTGTGAATAGATTGAGTCACATACAGTCAGTGCTTTAATTTGACAGTTGGTCCAAAAGATTTATGATTGGTTCAGAGAGGAATATGTATTTCCCTATGTATTCTGGGTGAGAAACAAATGAGCAGTACAGAGCTTTTCATTTAGTAAGCTGCCCATACAGTAAGTCATTAATTGTCAGTGAAGTGAAGTGGACAGGCTGGCAAAGATCTGTTTGGCAAATGATATTGGAAATGGGCTCAACCTTATTGAGTTGTGTGTCTCAAGCACAAGATAAACTTTAAATAAAACCTATATTTTAAAATATCCCTTGGATAAAGTGAGGCATGGTCCCTCTGCTGTCCGTTCATCAAATGTTAAATAAAGTGAATTCATAGAAATCTATGTTATGTTACGTTTATTTTTTGTCTCAGTAATGTAAGCACTCATTCTGTAGCAGTTCATAATAAGTCTATTATACGTAGTGACGTTCTAAACATTTTTATTTAGTTGTAATTGCTTACTTAATATCATTTTGAAAACATCTCACTTCTCAATATCTCAACCCCAGACACATTTTTCACTTTATCTAAATGACAGCTTTCTGCTCCAGCCTATAATCAACACCAAGCAGTAACACAAAGCGATACCATACTATATTTATGATATTCTGAAACCATAGTTTTCTATTCTCGGCAAGAGCTGAATTATGGAGCTGTTCTGATCACTTATCAGTTCAAACACTGTATGCAGGCAAAGTTGGCAATTTCACTATTATCTCACCTGTAGACAATACAAGCAGTCTTCTGGCAGGTTGAGCAGTTTTTGTGGTCCTGTCCAGTTTTGTAAAATCGCCGACTGCGATAACAGAAAGTAAATCAAATTGGATAGAGTAAATAAGGGCAACTTCCAAAATTCTCATCCTTTCAAATTCACAATTTAATATGCACTCCACTTATGCTCTTTGTTTGATTTTCATTCAGACTGCTGTTGGCAGAGATGGGCTGTATAACATGCATTGTGTCAGACATCAGATGGTTATTAGGAGTTGGTTATTCTGAAACATGACCTCAGAGGCAGTCACAACTTATTAGCACACTGCAGTGGATGAGAATGATTGACAGAGACACATTGCCAGAAGGCAGTTTTAATTCCTGTTATTTGTACCAGAAGAGTTATACGGTTTAATAAATCTCTCCGAGAAGTGCCCTCTTGAAATGCCCAAGTAGATTTCTGTCACAGTCAGCCACAAAACCACAGACATTTTTGCAAACTTGTAACAATGTTAAGGCTTCACATCATCACACTGTGATCCCTGATTTATGGCATATGTATAGTGGCCACAGAGCCAGCTTCATAACATCTTATTAGTATGATTGCCTGTAAAAGGTATTTTATGCAACTTGTCATATCATAGTGTATGTAATACATGGTACAATTTGTTTCTTATTAAGGCTTTATTTCCCATGTGGATATTGGTTCAATGTCAGCAGAAAGTCAATGTTCTCCAAAGCGGCACTTGACAATTTGCTGCATCTAAATGAACTCTAGGACATCGACCAAATTATTTTTTTAAACAATTTTGCCATTTACAAATTACATTTGGAGGAAAACTATTTTGCACAATGAATAAGGATTACAGGACAACCAAATATCTGACAAACATGCACTACCATAATCTGTCACTTTGTTATTTTAACAAATAGTGGTGGAAAATAAAACTGATCTGTGCAATAGTGGTTATTTATGAACATATGTCTACCTTTAGAGTGTCTTCAGGTGCAAACTATAAGTATTTATAGAGCCTGGTTTTCTCTAAATGTAAATGATTTGTTATTGCCATCACAATAACCCATACTTTCTCCATTCAACTATGGCTGCATAATCATAAAGATATAATTACACAAACACCAAGCAAAGGTTTTTTTAGATGTAAATCACTGCAGTTTGCCAAATAGTTGCAAAGTTCACGAGTGGTTTCAGTTATTGCAAGTGATGAATGACTGGAAAGTCAAAGATCAGCACTGCAGGACAGCTTTTAAAGTAATGCTGTAGGCCAGATGCTGGCAAACCGCTATACCTGTATTGGACTGGATGTAGTGTATATTAATAGTTCACTCATATCAGACCCTGCAGGTTTTGTATTATAGTTAAGCAATAAGGTAAATGTTTAAGACGCATCTTGGAATAATTCAGTTGGGAGGCTATAAGTAAGAGTAAAACATTACACTAGAGGAATCATTTCACCTGCCCTACCACACTTACACATGCAGACACACACACCCTCTAACATCCTCTTACCCGCTGCTGGGAGAGTGGCACGTCTCTAGGTCATGGATAATGTTAAGCAGAGTAGTGATCCTGTCCTTGTTGGCTGCCAGGCTGGCCTCCACACTCTCGAGCCTCTGCTGTAGGGCTGCTGATTTGCAGCACTGTGGGGAAGGAGGCAGCAACAAGGATGCAGCAGCTGGGTGGGAGTGAGCCAGGCTGGTGTCCTCTGGGCACGGCAGAGGGGGAGCAGGGCTAAACTTTGAATCCAGTTTGACAATTGCCTCTGCCTCGCAGGATTGGAGGTGGGCAAGGGATGCCAAGTGCATTGTTGATGATGGCAATATGGAATTACATTCATGGCCTGTGTGCGTACAAGGCAATCCCTCGCTGTTAAAAGGGGCTGTTGCAGTGAATGAAAGATCTGGACTTGTGTGTGCTTGTGGTAGTGATGAAGTATCTGAATCAGCATTTTGGTGGACTGAAAGTTTGATTTTGCGGTGTGCACCAGTGTTTTCCAGTGATGAGATAGTGGACTCACAGTTTGTTTGTGCTTTGGCAGAGGGTGTTGAATAATTGGGAAGTGTCTGTTTATCTGCATTGGATTTCAGCTTAATATTTGCATGCCTGACTGATACACCCAAAGCAAACTGTTCTGTATTTGAATCTGTCTCCTGGGCTGTTTTTACTGATGGGCATGTAGCACAGTGTCCCTCATGTTGTGTTTCTGTGTACCCTTGATAATGTGCGAGCCTTTGTTGTTCTGTGTTTATGCAACCCTGTGGACAAGAGCTGCTCGACTTAATTAGGGAAATGTAATTCTGAAGGTTGGTGACCTGGGACAGATTTGAATTTTCATGGTCATTTGACTCATGCACAGCTAATTCATTGATTAGATTACCACTGGATTTGTTTTTATCAGTATGTGATTCAGTATTGGGAATAATGGTTGGTTGAGGATAGTTGGTGCTCGCATCACTGCCTCTGTTATGATTTTTTGACATATTTAGCGGCTCAGAAAATGAAACTTGTTGAGTTGTTGTGGAGTGTTCCGGATTAAAAACATTGCACACACCCAATTCATTACTGGTTTGAGTTCTGCTGTCTCTTTCTTGTGTGTGATCAGATTGATTTACTTGAGGCGCCTTATTATGACTAAGATCTTTGTTGTGTTGTGTTGTGTCTGCTGATTGAAGTGAAGTTGTACCTGATGCACAGATATTACTTTGGTTTCCTGTCAATGTAGATAAAGAGGTGGAGGCTGTGGGGGGTGCATTTTTCTGATTGATTGAGGAGTACCTGAGGGCTTTATTTTTGTATAGAGTGCTGCTGTATGTTGATGTGTGACTGGGAGCTGCACTTGAAGGCAACCTAGCTCTTGAGTCTAGGGGTTTCGCTGCACTTGGTGTTGCGTTTAGAGATGCTGTAGAAACACGAAGTGTCGGTTCAGAATTTGAGGACTTCCGTTGAATTTGGTGAATTTGTGGAGCCACAGATTTATGTTTATTGCTGGTATGCGTAGTTTGATCTGAATTAGATTTATGATTCAAAGTGCTATGTTGGACCACAGTGCTGAGAAGTCGATGTGGCGTAGTTGGGTGTGGTGTGGGGAATCCAGCTGAGTCCATTACAGTGTCAATTAAAGATGCTTTACCTGGTGATTTGCTGTCGATAGTTGAGGATGCCGTTATTTGTGGTGTGTGACCTGGATCGCGTGAGGTATGTGGTGGACTTGCAGATGTAGGCTGTGCAGTTGTTTCCGGTTTATGCATGGGGTCTAATGTATTGCCTGTCAGTGATGAGATGGGAGATTTAGGTGTCATTTGCAGCCTATCAGTTGTATTTATTGCTATGTTTACTCGCGCTGGGTGCGTTTCATGTTGAGCATTTGCAACTTTAGTGAGTATACTTTCAGTGGACATCAGTGCAGTGTTAAAGGTTGTAGTGCGTGTGTTGGCAATGAATATGTGTGAAGGTGACGACAGAGCATTTTCAGGTGTAGCGTGTATAGCCACACATACATTTTGTGGGACATTATGTTGCGAAGAGTTGTGTTGTGATATGTTTAAGTGCTTAGGATAAGTTTGTGAAAGTGGGTTGTTTGTTTTAGTAGCTGTGGCCATCTGTGGAGTCAACATTAGACTCGTCGGTCGGGGGATCTTACTGTCCTGTGATGGTTTTGCGAACGATTTTATACTGGCATCCTCTTGTTGTGTTTCAATAATTGCTTTAGTGACAGTGATGGTTTTAGCATGTAGGATAGTTGTGGGTTGAGGGGATGTTGCATCACTGGCAGCATGTGACTGTGACAAAGTGACCAAATTGCCCCTAGAGTGCACTGGGCATGCTGGGTGTGGTGTTTTTCCATACTTTAGTTCTTCGCTAAAATATAATAGTTGTGGATTATTGTGTGTCCTTTTGTCTATGTTAGTGATGCTTTCTGAGATTTCATGATGGCTTGGCTTAAGGTTTTTCTCAATAAGGGGCATCTGGACATGTGTGGTAGTCGAGAGTGCAGTGAGGGCCGACTTAAATGGTTTCTCTCCAAGGCAAGCATCACTAGTAGAGCTTTTTCCCCCCAAAGTCACAAGTCCGGTGGTTGCAGACTGTCTGCCACCGCAATGGCTGCATATTTTTCGTGGCATACCGAAAGGTCGGGCAGCAGATAACAGCAGCGTCTTCCCACACTGCTCTGCATAATGACCTTGCAGTCTGGTTTGGTCTCTTACACGAGAGTTTGCATTTTTAACAGGCTCTACTTCATCGTTATGAACGCTAATTCCACCTATCGCCTCAGAATCAACCACGCTGCCGTTGGTGTAGCGGGCAGCAGATCTCAATTTTGGCCTGACATTGGTTATATTCCCTGCAAAGTGTGGGTTGGTCTTGATTGCCCTGGCATAGCAATAAGTCCCACAACTATTCCTCTGACTGCAGGCCACATCCTTAGAGGCCTCACCTCCAAGTGCTTTGAAAGTCACTTCCTTTTTTGTCTTGGATTCCCCACTTTTCTGTTTTAAAATAGCCCTTTTCTCCTTGTCACTCTTTGTTAAAAGTGATATATCCTTGTACTCCGTTTCCTTGGTAATATAGCTGTTGGATGTTTGAGTAATGATATTTGATTGCTTCGAGAGTGTATCAGTTAGCTGTCCACTGTGCTGGGCGGATGGTCTGCTTATCGCTGGGGACGTCTGAACACCAACGCTGCACTGAGGTCCCCACGTCTGCAGCAGGACTCCTCCAGTTCTGTCCCCTCCTGTTGTCCTCCAACCACGCACTCCAAACAGGGCAGGGACACCTAAAACTGGAACCGGAGTTGTCAGGTCAGCCGCTCGTCTCCCCATCCCTTGTCTGGCTGACTCAAAAAGTCTGATTATTCGAGAGAGCGGCAGTGTTTCCACACCATTACATCCATCTAAAAGTAAGAGAGGAACAAGTTTACAGTGAGAGGCTTTTGCAATGGTGCTGTGAAAGAAATTCATGAGTAAGCAGGACAAGTTGAATCAATGCACAGAGCTAGAACTGAGACAAGGAACTGCTTCAGTGCTGCAGAAATGAAGGATAACGGCTGTAGGGTTGTCAAAAATCAACTGCAGATTTGAGATAAGACGGAAAAAATGACGCTCTCACTTTTAAACTTTCCTGACATAGTGTGGCTGGATAAGAAATAGGAATGGTAATCATTAATGCTGATAATAAGGGGAGGCTGTGTGTTCTGTATTGTATTAGCATTTCATACATAGCGCACAGATTCCCTCTCAATTTCTGACAGCACAAAGAATAATTTATTGTGGAATAAAATTCAAAAGCTAGCTCCTGTGAACTCTCTCTCATTGACATGTTTGTCATAGCAAGCAGCTTCCACTCTGTTGTCCTCCACATTCAGCTCACCTTGGAAAGAGGCCATCATGTTTATTATTATATGTACACTGATACTATAGACTTCATTAAGCTTTGTGTGCATTAAACTGGAACACCCTTTTACAGAGATGGTGTTGTGTGTGTGTGTGTGTGTGTGTGTGTGTGTGTGTGTGTGTGTGTGTGTGTGTGTGTGTGTGTGTGTGTGTGTGTCTATGCCAACCATGAATTCACAGGTGCCAGTATTCTTGTGTGTGCAAGAGGTCATTTTAATGATTTACGCAACAACAGTTCGGTAGGCGACGACAGGGCGATAATGTGTGTATTTTTGCATATGGACAGGCATTTGCTTATTATACACAAAAAATACAGTGTGAATGTGTGTTTGTGTTCGCAAGCGTTGATTTATGACATGAATGTCATGCAAACCCATTCTGACAAGGCTCCCTTCACTCCTTTATCCTCTTCATCCTCGTCAACAGCCTTCATCCAGGGATGTCAAAATTGCAAAAAAAAACATTTAGTCAACTCTACCTATTAGGGACTGTTATTTTGGTTGTCGTGTCATATAATGTTACTTAAGCTCAGTCAAGTGACCTATGTCTGTTGTCACCGTCTCACGCTAAATGATAACTGTCCTGCCCTGTTAATACACCATTAAATTCCCCTTTGTGGGGGAAAAATATACATGCTCTTGCAGTGCCACACACTTTTTAGATGATCAGGACAAAGGAAAAGGGCTGTTCTGGCTTCAGCACAATTGCTACCTAATGTGTTTTTGTGATTCTGTTTAGCCGGCATACCTTAGCTTGATCCTGCTGCAAGATGTCTTGTTTTCTTGAGTCCAAATATCAGGAGCTAGTTTTCTGCTTTCAGTTGTCTGTCCTCATAGATCCTCAAGGTTTGGAGTGACTTTGTCTTCATATTTCAAATCCCTTGGTGGTAGAATTCAAACTCAGGGGAGTCTGCAGGCAGTCAGTTCTGCAA
Organism: Zingel zingel; assembly: GCA_023566125.1. Lineage (NCBI taxonomy): Eukaryota > Metazoa > Chordata > Actinopteri > Perciformes > Percidae > Zingel > Zingel zingel. The sequence continues at coordinate 21,084,497 of CM042328.1, forward strand.
AGCAGCGCTGGTTAATGAGCCCTCTTTTCTAATGCTCAGATTTTGAAGTAATCAACCTTTTATTGATCAGGCATGACGCCAAGCTGTGTCCTCATTATATCCCCATCTCCACTTGTTTTGGTCCTGCTGCTCCATGCTCACTCCATAATCACAACACAGCAGTATGTTACAGTATACTGCTGCCCTCCAACACTCTCTGTCCTACTATGTCTTGCCTTCTTACCTCCTCCTCCTCTCTCTCTCTTTCGCTCTCTCTCTCTTTCCCTCACATTCCATCTCCCTCTCCCTCTCTCTTATTTGTCCCACTATCCTCCTTCCCAGCATTCATGTATCCTGATCTACAGCTGGGTGGAGAAAGAAAAAGAGAGCAAGGGAGAAAGAGAGAGGGAGAGAGGAAGTGACTTGCATCAGTGGGATAGGGACTGTGTGTAAATTACCATGCAAGTTAAAAAGCAGGGACATGCACTACAACAATTGTACAACAAATGTAAATGTAAACAAAGCTGTAGCAGTTTGAGGAGGCAATGGAAGAGAATAACAGGGAGAAAATAATTCTAACCCAACTCTGTGCTGTATTTTTAAACATGAACAATTATAGTATCTCAAAACTATCACTGCTGTCAGGACATAGTGAGTTCAGTCTAATAGTGTTACATATTGTTTTACATTGTGACATACAGTCAGAGGCTAGTGTATAATGTTATAAGAGTGACAGCAAGGCAAGATAAATTTTGTACATTTAGCTATTACATTTATCTGACATACATTAGGCTTGGGCCGGTGTAAGAATTTGAAAACTGGTTTTCTGTCAAGCCAAATGTGTTCAGTGTTCCGAATTTTACCACTAGGTGTCAATCTTGTCTCAGCCGCTCCCGAGTGAGACTAATGAGAAAGTTCATAATGAGAGTGTAGTGACTTCAGTCAACATGGTGGCGGTAATACACCTCTGAGCCAGGACTTTTCACCTGCTGTGAGCTTATAATAACCTCTTTGGTTAGCTGTTTACAGTTTGCCTCATCTTTTTCAGCTTGCCTCTTTCCTCGGCTTGAAATTACGAAATGTTTCCATATCGGCAGCAAAGTTTTAGTATTCTTTGAGACTTATTCTGATATATATACACACTACCGGTCAAAAGTTTGGGGTCACTTAGAAATATCCATTCCACTTCATTACAGACAGAATACCACCTGAGATCAGTTGCATTGTTTTTTTAATCGGGGCAGCAGTTTTCAGATTACATTATGTGCTTACATAATTACAAAAGGGTTCTCGACTGTTGTAGAAAGAAGTGGCTGATCTTTAATGCAATATCTACATTGCCCATTATCAGCAACCATTCATCCAATGTTCCAAAGGCACATTCTCAGTCATTTTAAAAGGCTAACTGAGAAAACATTGGAGAACCCTTTAAACTTGTTATTGTTTTTAAATTGGAGAGACTTTAATTGCTATTTGTCTAATTTGAAGGCTTATTCTGTTAACAGAACACATGTTGTTTGGCTGATAGTGACGTTTAGTAGACACAGAGAGACTAAACTCGTTCAGATTACAGATCATCTACAGTCTGTTGTGTATATATATATTATCAGCAACAGATCGCCTGCAGAGCATTTTAACAGCTACTCTGTCATAATGCAAACAAATGGAGACTGCGTACAAGCTGATATATGGGTCTGATAACTTTTTAATGAATCAGAATCCAACCTAACAGGATGTGAGTGTTCCTGTGACTTCCTGTTTAGACTGAAGGCTGCTTAAAACAGCTGTAACCTGTCCAATTTGACCAAAGATTTTTGTCACCGTCCCCTGCTGCTGCCACCTGCTCCCCTCCACTTTTGCAGGCGAGGCGCAACTCATCTCTAACAAGCCTAGTGTTTTTGGGTTTATTTGTTACATGTTGTTGTACATTAAGCACTTTCCAACAATGATTAAAGTAAACAATATTGCAACTAATAGAAAAAGGGATACCTAAACAGAGAGATAAATAGGCAACATGCCCTTAAAGAGCAACTAATTTCAATTATAATATGGTACCTAAACATTTCAATCCAAAGTAATTACCAGCAAAGGGATGCAGAAAGAATTTCCTTTCACACAGTATTTATATAAAAAATAAATGCAGTGCTCAAAATCAAGTGACTCAAGGCTAATACAGTATGCTCTGGATTAGAGCAATCAGCAGGTAAAGTACAGCTCTATACCAAACTGTCCCACGGTGATCTCTGTTACATTGAATTCTTCTTCTGTACTTTAACAGCAAACAATAGTGGAGTCTATTTGAGAACTTTTGTGAAAATAATTAATGCAACATCAGCGAAAGTCATTTTAAACTTTATGATCAAAAGCCCAATTATTATTTTGAAATCTCCCACAAAGCCACCGTATGAAAAGATATAGTCTACATGTAAATCTGTGGATTTATTAAACCCATGAATTAATATTATAGCCAATGTTTGGGTTATGTTTGGGATTAACCTGCCTGAAATTAAAGAGACTGGAATAGCCAATGTAAAAACCAACCACTTATGATAGTTTAATGTAATGTTAACACATAAAGCCAAATAGTTTCTTAAGTTTGATAATTGGGGCTGCTATGCCATATTTATGACAGGTTATGTTTCATCTCAAACAATGCTAACTTAGCATTAAAAGTGTCATAATTTACCAAATGACACTTAATGACAACAGTCATAAACATTCATAAGGACTCCTTCATGTTCATGACGTGTCATGTCATGGTTTCGACGGTGTCATGTCAGTCTTAAGCACACTCCTTGAAGTAAAGTGTTAACGAGAATAGTATAAATGTCAGTAACATTTCCTTTATTTCTCACTTTTAGATTCTTCCTCATTGGACCTATAGTCTATGAAGATTGGTGATATGTACTGTATCATTAGTTAATGGCAATGGGATGATAATAAGTGGCTCTAGTTCAGGTGAAGTTAAGAGCTAATTAATGGCCACTAGGAAGTTGTTGTGAATGTGATCAACCATTAGGTAGATGAGGAAGGCAGAAATTGTCAGTACATAAATGTGGGACAAGCTGTCCCATACATGCACACTGATACATGTTCATGTACAGTTGGGCAAAAAAGTATTTAGTCAGCCACCAATTGTGTAAGTTCTTCCACCTAAAAAGATGAGAGAGGCCTGTAATTTTCATCATAGGTACACTTCAACTGTGAGAGATAAAATGAGAAAAAAAATCCAGAAAATCACATTGTAGGAATGTTTAATGAATTTATTGGTAAATTCCTCTGTAAAATAAGTATTTGGTCACCTAGCAAGATTCGGGGCTCCACGCAAGATCTCATCCCGTGGGGTCAAAATGATCACAAAAACGGTGAGCAAAAATCCCAGAACCACACGGGGGGACCTAGTGAATGACCTGCAGAGAGCTGGGACCAAAGTAACAAAGGCTACCATCAGTAACACACTACGCCGCCAGGGACTCAAATCCTGCAGTGCCAGACGTGTCCCCCTGCTTAAGCCAGTACATGTCCAGGCCCGTCTGAGGTTTGCTAGAGAGCATTTGGATGATCCAGAAGAGGATTGGAAGAATGTCATTTGGTCAGATGAAACCAAAATAGAACTTCTTGGTAAAAACTCAACTCGTTGTGTTTGGAGGAGAAAGAATGCTGAGTTGCATCCAAAGAACACCATACCTACTGTGAAGCATGGGGGTGGGAACATCATGCTTTGGGGCTGTTTTTCTGCAAAGGGACCAGGACAACTGATCCGTGTAAAGGAAAGAATGAATGGGGCCATGTATCGTGAGATTTTGAGTGAAAACCTCCTTCCATCAGCAAGGGCATTGAAGATGAAACGTGGCTGGGTCTTTCAGCATGACAATGATCCCAAACACACCGCCCGGGCAACGAAGGAGTGGCTTCGTAAGAAGCATTTCAAGGTCCTGGAGTGGCCTAGCCAGTCTCCAGATCTCAACCCCATAGAAAATCTTTGGAGGGAGTTGAAAGTCTGTGTTGCCCAGCGACAGCCCCAAAACATCACTGCTCTAGAGGAGATCTGCATGGAGGAATGGGCCAAAATACCAGCAACAGTGTGTGAAAACCTTGTGAAGACTTACAGAAAACGTTTGACCTCTGTCATTGCCAACAAAGGGTATATAACAAAGTATTGAGATGAACTTTTGTTATTGACCAAATACTTATTTTCACCATAATTTACCAATAAATTCATTAAAAATCCTACAATGTGATTTTCTGGATTTTTTTTTTTCATTTTGTCTCTCATAGTTGAAGTGTACCTATAATGGAAATTACAGGCCTCTCTCATCTTTTTAAGTGGGAGAACTTGCACGATTGGTGGCTGACTAAATACGTTTTTGCCCCACTGTATCATGTTGACTGCCGTTGCTTGACATTTTAAGACAGCCTTAAGTGAAGCCACCTTCAAATTTGCTCTTTATTAAAACCATGGTGAAACCCTTGACATTTTCTTTATTTTTGCAATGGCAAGACTTTACAGTCAAAGCTAGTACGCTTGCAATTTTACATCTAGATCTACCATCTAGATTTGTAATCGAGGGGCATCTGCCCTAATCAGCAGCAAGATAAATCCTCCCATGGAGTCCAGAAACTGGTGGTGGCAGTAGCAGCTAATGATTCGGATGAGGCTGATGGAGCTGATGAGGTTTATGGTGCTGATGGCGCCGATGGATCTGCGAAGACTGGTGCTGATGGGGAGATGGAGGGCTGCTTTGCCATTTGCAAAGATTTAAAAAGCATAACAGCCGTAAACATGCTGCACGCATAACAGCATCAATGCGTACTAAAGGCAGAGCGAGATTCATATTTAAACAGAGGCAGCAGTAGGCTGATATGGCTAACAATGAAGGTGTGTCACTGTGCTATTGGAAAGATGAGTCAGATGGTGTGGCCAGCTAATTCCATGATTGACAGTCCCTGACAGGGACAAAAAGGAAATAATAAGTGAGCATGTGTGAAAGAAGTGAATGGCAGGATGCCTGAGAAACAAAACTACAGGCCTAAGCATGCAAAAGGATAGTCTTCCTGACTGACCTTATGTCATAGCTACATGTGCCAATTAGGCTTTAGCAACATTTGAATACAATATTCTGACAGTTGTGGAGTTGTTTGCTTATGTTTGCTGGCAACTGTCAATCAAATATTATCAAACCAAATCCACACAGTCCTGATAAAGCAGACTTATTTTGACTTCACAAAGGTTGGTTTCATTATTATTAGGACAGGATTCATGAGGCAGACAGAAAGAAGGAAAGGGGGAAAAAGTACACACAGAGGTGTGAATGATTTAACAACAAGCTGCATCTCTGTCTCCCACAGCTATGGAGGGAAAGTAGTCCTGGTCAGTGGTGGACCTCAGATCTTTTACTTCAGGTCCTTTATTTCCTCCGTGCTCCGGTCACCTGCTTCCTCCAGTTTGTCTGTCACTCTTCTCTTGGACCCAGCTTCACTAAGGTATTTAAGGACATGTTACTTGAATGCTGCATGGAAAATAAACAATTAGCCTGACTACTCACAGATGCGTCAGCCTTCCTGTAAACCGGCTTCTTTCTCTCCAACTGATGTTGGACCACATCCACACTGCCACTGCTGAACTCAGGCCGGGTTATTAGCGATGCCAATAGCGATGGTTATTGAAAACAATAATCAATGCATTATTTCCAGCCTTGTGTTAAGGTAAATAATCACCATTGGTGTACCAGTCTCATTGGGATTAACTTGGTGTACATTATTTTTAAAGCCAGACAGTATAGAATGTGGAATTAAAAACAAGTTTTATTTTACCCAAAACTTAAACAATAAACACATACATCTGCTCGTCATTCTGTGTATCATTTATTACACATTATTCTTTCTTCTTACACAAAGAAAAGAACATTGTGGGTCAGTTGACAGTCTCAGCTTTCATCAATAGATGTCAGTATTGCTGGAGAGATGGACTCCTGGAGGAGGAAGGGAGGTGTGAATGAATGATTTCTCCAGTCTGCAGACAGATGGAGCTTGTGGCTTAGACATCAACAGACCCCTTCTTCCTAGACAACTTTACAAATTTGAACTTTTTCTTTAAATGGAGGAAATGATACATTTCCCATGTTAACCAGTATTCTTGAATCCCTGCCAACTTTACATGTGCTGATATGTTGCTGACCTCTACACCTTAAGCTCAATGGAGAATTCCAAGCACAAAAGGATTTTCCAACTTTTGTATTGTTGTTACATCTGTTCCTCAGTCATAGGTCAGCTGCTTGGATGATGATCCATTTCCCTTGTTATCATTTGTTTTCCATCAAGTTAACCACATATTTGTTTTTCATTTGGTAATGAAATGTGTTTCAAATGTGTTTCAACATTGTTTGCTCCTGCCAAAAGCAGATGTTTATGACTTGACTGAGTTGAAGTGGTTTGGGGGGGGAGGGCGCAGGGGGTTGTAATTGAGTTGTTTTTCACATTTCTCAACAATGCAAGGACAAAATGTTTCAGTTGATGGCCAGAGATTTCCAGGAACTCGTTTATAAGTCTGATGGGAAAGATTCAATACATGTAACAGTCCCTGTTGGTTCACTTCCTGGGTTAATTACGTATACTCCCACAATATCCTTATACAGTATATTTCTTGGAATCGTACAATAATTACAATGCGGTGAGAATAAATGCTACATTCTGTCATCCATCTATGTTTCATTAACAGTCCAGTTCAATGCCATGACAGGCTGTTATCCAAACTCTGCCTTTGATTAATTGCAGTTTATTGTTTTAAATATTGAGCAATTAATGAACCAATAAAATATGAAGACTAAACATCCCCAGGATATAGAAGGAAGTACAGAAGGAAATATGAAAGAATTATTAAAACCACTGTAAGTTGGAATCAAGTCACAACACAGCTTAGATATTAAGATATTTAAGAAAAACTTTATTTGTGACTTATTAACAAAACACATTACCAGATTGATGAAATCATAAGAATCACTATTATCACCTTTACAATGATAAGCAGGTGTACAAAAAAGTTATTAACAGATCTGCACTGTCACAGTCGACTGAAGTGTGCCACTCACTGCCACGCCCAGCGACTGAGGAACATTCACTATACACAAGCAGAGAATACATCAACTTAATTTTTTTATACATTTTATGTTTTTTTAATATTTTTTTTCTTCTCTTTTTTCAAAGGATAGATATGGAGGGTGAGTAAATGATTCAATTTCACAAGGGTGTTTTTGATCATCATTTCAAAGCTTAACACAACTTTTAAGGATTGATTTTCTTATCTATGAAAATCATAAAGGTAAAAACGAAAAATAAAAGCATTTCATAGCATAACACAATAGCATTATGTATATCTAGAAGATTAAATTAATTTTCAACAGGATAAAAAATTTGACTCTTTTAGGTTTTCCCCACAAATTACTGTTCGCAATAGCGTATATGTATGTATGTTTGAATGTAGTAAGTGTGTGACTTTCAATGTGTGTATATTGTCTTTGAGAATGTGTATCAGAGGTATATGTATTCCAATACGCATTTCCCAATGGAAAAACCTATCAATGTATATATAGTATCTATATAGTATCTGTTTCCTTTGCTTATAACATGCAAACAGCCACGTGGTGATCTGACAGCACAGAAGTACACCTGAAGGAAGGGACAGGGGGAAGGACACGTGTGCATGGGAGGGACTGATTCTGATAGATGCAGCTATATACCCCTACTGTGACTGGTAAGACAATGTTCTAAAGACAAGGAACACTGAGGTGAGATTGAATGACACTTTTCATCATGTTAATGCTGTTCCAATATCTACTGCTCATTAATACTATTTCTCTACCATGCTACACCTAGGTTTCACAATGTCAGGGCCAAATAAAGCTGGTCATTTCACACAGTTCACACTTGGGTCACTGTGACTTGTAAGATTATCTTGTACAGCACGTCCCATTATTTAGTTTTCTTTGCTTAGCTGCAGCAATTGAGACAAAGATTCATAATTTGAAGGTTTTGACTTGTGAAAATCTTTGCTTGCTTGCTGGTATCATCACCTCCTACTGGTGCACCATAAACAATGTCAACACTGTGCTTTACCCTCCATTAATCCCTAATTTATTTCTCCCCCCTTCCGAGTAAACCCCAAAGCAACCTCTTTCCACTGCTGCTGAACTGCGCTGCACTTATTTTGTAAGCGGTTTTATTCGACTCAAGTTGATCAGTTGTCACTAATGGCTGACACAGGACTAACTCTGCTCATGCAACAAAAAGGAATGGCCTGCCCAATTAAATGTCCTGTAGATTTTTTTTTCTACATTAGAGCTACACAATACACTACAATGATTCCTTTTTTGCCTCTCCATCTTGTCTCACTATATCCAGCATAATCTCAGATTTTGCTAATTTGTCAGAGGTCCTTACAATGCAATATGTAAGAGATGACAGCGCTGTCAACAGTGAGCAATTAGAAGAGACACTGAAGCGCCTAAGCCCAGTTGAACCTAACAAAAGGTGTGTTTGTGTGTGTGTGTGTGTGTGTGTGTGTGTGTGTGTGTGTGTGGTATATGCTCAAGCGTATGTGTGTAGTCTGTGTGTAAATATGCAAATACACAAATGTCACTGTGTTACGACAGCACAGTTCATTGAAGGAGAGTGACTTGAAAGATGTCGTCCCACTATGTTGATTTGAAGAAACAGGAGTAGAGGGAGGAAACAGGCAGCGGGCAAGCAAATCCTACAAGCACTGAAGCAGTCGAGACGGTGGTGCAGGGCTTGAAGAACAACTACTTAACATTCAAAGACAGAAGTAGAAGGATCAGGCTTGAACAGAAATGAAGCAACAAGCAACTTTCCTGCTTCCCAGCCATATAATATACTCCCAAAATAAGGATAGCTTTGGCCTTCTGTTTCTAGAAAGGGGTGTGTATTCTTTTAGTATATTTTTGTGTGTTCGTATGTACTGTAAGTCTGTGTGTAAGAGAGCAAGTGTGTATGTGTGAGTAAGCGGCAGAGAGAGTCAGTGTTTGTGTATAACAAATGTGTGTGTGTCTCGGACTGGGTGTCCTGATACACAGTGGGATTAAGACCCCGTTGACCTGTGTGCCGTATTCGAAGAGAAGAGGCTAGGTCAGGGGTGTGTTGCATCAGCTGCGAGTAGGTTCCCTAGCTATATCCGAAGTAGCCACTAATTCACGCATTGCTAAAACACAAGCGGTAGCACCACACAAATCTGTTACAACGTAACCTCAAGTAACAACTAAATATTTAAGCAAGCAATAAAGCAGGTGCAAATGATACGAAAATCACACAATTGCACTCACTAACAGTAAAGCAGGATTTTTTTAAATTTTTTTCCTTTTTTTGCACACTTTTTTTTTTCTTATTTAGCAATTATATGCTATTTTGCAACGTAAAGACTATAGCAGCGAATTTAGATGTTTCTGCCCATTTTCTCCAAATTACATATTGCTGACGACTGTTTTGTGTCCTCTTTTCAGGCAGAATCTGTTTTTCATTCAACTTTATATAATTAAAATCAACTGAGACTTGGTTGACATAAGGAATCCATGGTCAATTTTGCCAATGTTACTTTATTGTGATAATGCAGTGCAAATTGAATTTGCACTTGAGCTACATTACCATGTGATCTGATAACAATAAAATCAGATGCTGTGTTCACTTTGATGGATTCTCAGCTTTTCTATTTTTGTGATAATAAATGAAAACCTATGGCTGCCTGAAAGGTAGATAAATACCGTTAAATATTCCCTAAACACAATTGTCTGCTTTGAAAAACATATCAGCAGTGACGTCAAGGATACAAGATTTAAAGAGAATGGACTGACATGCAAAACTAGTATTGTCCTTTAAGTCAAATATGGATTCTTTTTACCAATCGTAATTTGTATGCCAATCTGGTCAACTACAAATCCATGTGGTTTGTACCAATCAGCAAGGTTTACTACTATTACTGATTGGCTACTCATCTGAAATCTTAATGTTATATGTAGTTACAGTCGTATAATTCCCCCGGTGTACCACGTCCATATGGCACAATTGCATTTATTAACTTGCTAATTGCAAATTAACTAGCAGTTATGAAGCCACTACTTTATACCCTAATCTGGGAACAAACTTGCGCATAGTTGGTGCAACCCAGTCCAGGTCCTCAGCCTCAGCCATGTGCTATGCTACACTGAAACAGAGCTCTTTAGTCAAGTGTGGTCCTGCTTGTCTCAGCGGTGCTAATCTCATGGTATATATACTGTATGTTGTTACTTTTTCAGTTTTTTGTTTTTTACAAAAGACCACATTTTCTGAATTTCTACAAGGCCTCCGTAATACTGATGACAAAAGCCTCTGATTTGTTTCCTTTTTTAGTTTGGCTTTCACTTCACCTCCAACTACTGTAGGTGAGCAAAGTAGGAAGCGGGCTGCATAAAGGCAGGAATGCCAACACAGGCAGCCTCAGCTGACAATGGTCAGATACAAATAGTACACCTTTTCAGGTGTTTTTGTTTTTATTATACAAACTGGTGGGGGAAGCAAATCACAAAAAGCTAATCTAATCCAATAAAATCCATTCTGTTTGAATTTGGTCCAACCTTTAGATGAAGTATGTCTACTAAGAACATTTGTTTACCATAAACCTTAGCCTTTTTATAGGCCAAAGTTACGGGCCAAATTAGCCAAGCAAGAGAGGAAAATTTGTTAAGCAAGTTCACATGGGGTGGGGAGCCAGGCCTTGTCTAATGAGGGTTTGGCCACTGTACAATGTCAGGTGCAAGGAGGCTCCCTCGGTTCTACAATATGCATTTGGCTCTGTAATTAGGGTGTTACTTTGTTGGTAGCTCTGTTTTCAAGTCAGCCCTTCTCCTCTAATCATCCCCCCCGTCATCCTTTCCTTTATCCTTCTTGTCCTTCTTGTCCTTCTTGTCCTTCTTCTTTTTCTTCTTCTTGGCCTCCTCCTTTTTGCCAAAGCTTATGAAGTCACCTTTGTCATCCACAGGGCCGGCGTCATGGCGAATAGAAATGATGGCTGGGGATCCGGGGATGATGAAGGCTTCAGGTGGAATCTCTCCGGGCTTCAGGGGCTGAGGAGGGCAGTAGCCCTGTCCGGCGGCGCCATATCTGAAGTGCCAGCTGTTGCTGTCGACTCCAGCGCCCACTGGGGGTGAGAGTTCACCACCATCTCCATCTACACAGGTGTGACGAAAAAGAAATCATGTCAAATCTGACTACTCATGACCTTTATTCAATCATCAATGTAGCCACACTGCTGCATTATCATCTTGGAAGGTAGACGCATCACTTTCTTGCTGAGAGTTTGATGAGGAAATCAATGTTTGTACAAATAAACAAATGAGATATAGCGTGTTATTTTTTGAGTTTTATGTGCTGGTCGGCAGATTTTGTTACTTTGTGCAGAGCTCGGCTAGCTATTCCACCCTGTTTCCAGTCTTTGTGCTAAGCTAAGCTAACCAGCTGCAGGCTCCAGATACATATTTACCAAACAGATATGAAAGTGGTATCAATCTTCTCGTCAAACTTTCAGCAAGAAAGCAAATAAGTATTTTTCAAAATGTTGAACTTTTAAGTGTCAATTCCACAGTAGCTCTTTACACATAATATATTTTGATTGCTGGCAAGTTGTAGAAGCAGGGCAGTCAATTATGGACTTCAGAGTTAAATCCCCCTTTGCAATTAGGTTATTTGTTGAGAATATTTTTTTCAATACCTGTCCTGCTTGTCATGCATTGGTCCTTACTGAGACTTTATCATTTGGTCTTTGAGATGTTCATAAAATCTGACATGAGGAATAATCGAAATCAAGCAAAAGCGTGCAGAGAAATAGCCTGACAATGGAGCGATAGCTACAGGGAGTGGATATTTTCAGGACAGCAATTCAGCTGAGACAAAAGGAGGGAACACTGGAGGGGGCTAACCTTTAAACAGCATGGATGTTTAACTTGGCAGTGTGATTTGTATTTGGATGATGGCAGCAGTTTAATCCTACTCTCATAGGAGTCCAGCAACAGGGATTCAACCTTTTTGTGCTCAAGCATGGGTGTGACAGACAGAGAAATGAACCCATAGAGCAAGATGGAAAAAAGATACTGACAAAAATGGCTATATATTGAAAAATGAGTATGTAAAGTGAAAATAAGACATAGCTATTAGGGTCAAAAGGTTAAAGATGCCAGAATGAAAAGGAAAGAGGATGTGTGTGTGTGTGAGAGAGAGAGAGAGAGAGATGGGGGTGGGTGGGTTTTGCAGACACAGTGCTCTCAGGCCCGCACCAGTTCCCTCTGCACTGACCTACTTTCAATCTGAATTTTATTTAGAGCAATCACAGGCCCTTGCAAAAAAGATTCTGTTTGATTGTTCTTTGTAGGCTATTTATGACATTGCTGGAGCACTGAAATGGTTTTAAACCTATATCCCATTGGAAGTACATAATTTAAAAAACGCACAGTGTACCACTGAGTCCTTACAAATGAGCTCATCGAGCATGAGAATACATTATATGTGTAGACTATAATAAGAGCAGATGTAATGGACAGTACCACACTGCTCAATATTTAGCTATGTATTATTTGCCCTGTTTAACCACTCCTGCAAAGAGCATACATAGCCTTTCACAGAGTGCCATAATATATTATTGAACCATGACTCACTGAAAAATAATTGATGTTTAATATATAGCAGGAGAGGTCAGATGTTGTGGCTTTTAGAAATAAAGCAGCAGTGTACCATTCTGACATAGAAGTATTAATTTTTAAATTACATTAAATAATTAACATGTGAAGGAGCAGGATAACAAATAAACCTTTTCAGGCCTTGACTGCTGAAAATCCAGATTTAGTTGAGCTTTGTTTTAGGTTTTTTTAATAATAATTTTGTCTCATGTTAAACATGTTTTGAATACAAACAAGCCAAATGCTGCTAATTGACCCATGTCATTTAGTTTGTTTAATGATTAGTCAGTGTCAGATGTTATCATGTTAGCTTACCATTAGTGGAGTTAGTGCTATAATACTGTAATGCTAATGTCTGTTTCTGAGGATTATGACATTTGATGGTATGGTTTTTCTATTTCTATTTAATCTGGGTATTAAACCCAGGAAGAGGATCTGGTATTTTAAATTAGTCCCATTTAATGGCTGTTAATGGTTAGGTAAGGAAGATTGCTTCTTATGTGGAGGAGGACAAGCATGCTTAAAATAAACTGAAAATACTGCCGGTGAGGTAAAGGAGATGTGCAAAATACTGTGAGGCAGAATGTGGATGAGTTTCTTTAGCCAGTAATGTAGTGCATATCATTGCTGTACACAATGCACCTCCATGCTGCTATTTAAATGAAGGTGAGGTAATGCTCTGTCATATAGAGTTTGGGAATACTTTATTTAGACAGTATTGTATTGATATATTACTTAAAATAACAAGGGTCTGTCTTTCTTTCTGTATGTAACCCTGTGATTTGAAAGCATGGCATTAAACCTAATCTAGGGCAGGCATTGAATATTGGCACCTCTATTCTAGAGATTCAGGCTAACAAGCACAACAAAACATAGATCGGGAAATGCTGCGAGAGCCTCCTACAGCTTTCCAAATGAACATTGATTTTTACATTAATAATTTCAAACGATTGTCTCTGTGCCCAACCAAACACAGGAATTAGCACTCTGGGATAGCCGTGCTGGCTAACTGCACAGGGATCAACATCTGGGGCAACTTGCTGGCTTTTTATAAAATATATTTTAACAATTTGCCAGGTTAAAATATACTGGATTTTTTCCTTTAAAATACAAAAGGTGTTTGCCTTTGGGAGCATGAATGTGTTCAGCAAATTCCATGACACTACAGTATGTCTGTTAGATCTTAAAATATTTTGTGTGCAAAGCTTACATTATGGAGAATAAAGGTCAATGAGTGCACAAAATGGAAAGGGTTCATCCTCTGGGAAGTTTGGACGTGCTCAGTAAAATTCCAATCGACAAAGCCTGATGGAGGTGCCAGAGGAAAGGTCAGGGGTTCACTGAAATATCAGGCTTTATCCTCTGCAGCAAATTCACAAGAATTTGCTGCATTTTTAAGATATCTTCATTTGATCAAAGTGTGTGGACACATTATCTTAAATTATAGTGGTTATTATATAATAAATAAAAAAGACCTGAGATATAATTAAACCTGTGCTGATAACTGGACTGGTAGTAAAGATGCATACTGCACTATAATTACGGTGTTCCTGCAGTGCCAAAATTGTACATGATCAGTACAGTGTTTGGCTTATGTACACATGATGGGAACAGAGCAGTTCATGTCCCTATGCATGACCAAATGAGCTAAAATGTCAAGTGGCTGTGCAGCGTCTAATCAAGTGAATATTTTCCCTGCATCTTGGGTCTTCCCAGGGCTCTCTGCACTGGCTGTGACAAATCTAAAACCTTGACACTGTTAATTAGAATCCTGGCCCAGGTATTAATCTGATATGTGTGTGTGTGTGTGTGTGTGTGTGTGTGTGTGTGTGTGTGTGTGTGTGTGTGTGTGTGTGTGTGTGTGTGTGTGTGTGTGTGTGTGTGTGTGTGTGCGCGTGTGAAAAAGTAATTCATAACAAGCAGGTCAGGTCACAGCTTGTAGGAGTCGGTACAACTATGAAGAGCTTTGCTTCCCCTGTGCTACTGTTTCTCTAACGTGGAGGATTATTACTAACTCTGCCATGTCTTCATATTAGCCTATATTTCACAGCTAACACGCATCTAAAACAGATTATTGTGTAACTGCTGGTTAGCAGGTCAGGACAGTTCCTTGTGAGGAGGTTGCCATGCCACCTGATGTAGATATGTGGGTGTTTGAAGCCTCCTTTTGTGTAACCTGATGTCCTACATTTAAAATAGGCTATGTTATTTCCTGTCTAGCCCAAGATACGGTTCCATCTAAAATGAATCCCTCCGGTGCTTCGTAGCACATGCACAAATCTGATCTGAAATCTGTCGTGTAGTGCTTGTGTGAATATATGCAGCATATCATATGTATTCTGCATGAGACACATCTACCTGCAGTAAACCATTCTTCCCTACATTATTTCATTTTAAATTACTGCGTGTCCTTTTTCTCTTTTTAATACCTGCCCTTGCTGAGTCCCTACTCCTTTTTTTCTGTCTCTAAATCTTCCATTCAGAGATATGACCGGTTGCCATGGAAACTGCCTTCGCCCACTCCCTGCTGATGGAGGGTGCGGCTGCTGCAGCAATCTCTCAGTTAGACAGTGTTGCCAGGCAACAGGTCACATGGCGTTCCTTAGCAACAACACTACTGCAGGAACCTGCCAATCCTCTTAACCTTTCTCTTTTTCCATCCCCCCACACCTCGCTTTTTTCCCCCCTGTAAGTCTCCTTTGCTCTTCCTCTCCAAAATTGCTTTTAATGTTACTGGATCTCTCTTTTTTCATGGTACTCTCTTATTACTGATAATAGCTTCTCTCCCCCTCTGGCATTAGACACATGTCTCCTCATCTGCGCCATGGGTCACTTACATAAACACAGTTTCGAGGGTGCCGCATTTAGATGCATCACAGCATATCAGACAACTTCATCATGATAACAATTCACTGCAGACATGGAAATGTGTCACAAAAATGACTCCACCTCTTGATGCATAGTAAAGAGGATCAGCCTACAATCCAGTACATGGATTTAGCCTTAGCACTGAGCCACTCCCAACAAATTATTTCCTAATGCAACAATGCACCCCTGATAGGTCTGTAGTACACTGTGCACTCTGCTTAAAGACAATATTTGAATCTTTACATGACCAAAGAGGCTGCTTTCCATCTGCTCTAAAATACACATTTCTCTGCAGCAAACTGGCACAGAGATACTGGGAACTGACACAGCTTGTATCTCGAACAATTTCCCAGCTCTCTTTTCCACCGAGGGAAAAGCTGACAGACAGCAAGACATACTGTCACTGACTCGCCGATTGATTGACTGTGATGCGACTTCTCACCCTCAAGTCTCTACCTATGTTCTAATTCCTGCAGCTAGACAGAAAATCAATGCATGGAAGCTTGGCTGGAGGGAGGAGGGAACAGCTCACAATGTTCCAAATGCTGTTTCGAAAGTCAAAGTTTCAAAAGTTTTCAAGTCAACTGACAAAAGCTGTTAGACATCAGTCCTGAGCCAGTGTTTCTGTGAAGCACAGGTCATGTTCGAGGCCAGTTCTACTTATAATTATGTTGTATTGCTAACATTTTTAATGTCGACTCCCACTCAGGACAACTCATTTCTTATTAAAAAACTTAAGAAAAAATTGCCTTTTTCAGTATGTGGATCTCCATGCAGCCAGCTGCTTTTATGGGAGGATGCAGTTGCTTATCTGTGGCTCTGCATTAGGGCCCCAGGCTTTTGGCACCTCTGCTAAGCTCCGTATGCACATCACACTGGAATTTAAGATAATGTAGATATTCAAAGCAAAAATCTGTCAAATCCCCTGTTTTACCATGTTGTCTGAACCAAAGTAAAAACAAAAATGAATTCGTTGTATTACATATAATTTAATCCATTGGACAAATGTTAATGTGTAATTGTAATGGGCATTTAGGTGTAGAGGAGAAGTGATACTTGAATTAAACTAAAATGAGTGATTGTTAAGCCACTCGTGTGGCTTGCCCTATGGGACTCACATCTGTAAATATTGCCCTAGATATCGGCAATTAAAGGAATAGTTCGACATTTTGAGAAATGCGCTTATTCACTTTATTGCAATGATGTTGAGATAAATGATACCACTTTTACGTCTGCACGATAAATACAGTATAGAGCCATGAGACGATTAGCTTAGCAAAACACCAAAAGTAGGGGGAATAAGCTAGCCTGGCTCTGTTCAATGGTAAAAACAAACTAACATTGGCCTACTAGCACCTCTAAAGCTCACTAAATAACAGTATATGTTGTTTCTTTAATCCGTACAAAAAACAAAAATGTAAAACCGTAACCTTTAGACTGCAACTTCCTATTTTTACACTTTGGATTTGGTACAGATTAAACAAATGAGATATATCATGCTGAGGCTAGCTGTTTCCCCCTACTTCCAGTCTTTATGCTAAGCTAAGCTTACTGTCTCCTGGCTCTAGCTTAATCTTTAGCATACAGGCATGAGCGTTGAATCAATCTTCTCATCTAACCCTCGGCAAGAAAACAAACAAGCGTATTTCCCAAAAAGTTGAACCAGTTAACCATTCCAGTTAACATAGTTAACTATTCCTTAGTTAATCAGACAAATTGTTTAAAATGTAAAGCAAGTCGTAAAACAGTGCAGAAAGCATTGGAAGAGCATGAGGAGTTTGTGTGACCTATATGGGGATGTTAGTTGCTGGGATGTCTAATGAGAAGCATGTGCCTGTGTAAAATGAATGAATGCAGAAAATACACAGGGTCTTTTGATTGAATAAAAATCTTATTATTGCCCCATCCAGTCTCCCTGAATCATCTTTGATTTGACAAATCGGCCTAAGAAAATCCACAACACTTACATTAATAGATAATATCTTAGTTTTAATTATGCCATGGGCTGTGGTAGGTTATGCCTAATAATGTAATTATTTGTTTTTTATCCGGTATATACAAATACCTTTCACAGCCTACTGTATTTGTGAACCTCAGTGTTGATTCTTCACCTGCCAGCAGTTAGCTTCATTGGGAGGCAGTAACCAAGTCACAAGTGCAGCGACAAGGATAAGGACCCTTGCTGACTTCCCACTCATTATCTTTTTGGCACACGCAACTCAGGTACCAGGGGTTCAAATCCCAGGTGCCTGCTTCCTTTCAACAAATAGCTTGGAGATGTACACATTACATAAAGACATTTCATTACAGCTCTTAAACAGTCTCTACTTTTGATACATAGATTTTAAAGCAAGATTAATGGAATTTTGCCCAGTTTTCTTTTGTTCAAATGTAGATGTAAAACAGGCAAGATCAGTTTTGTATATCAGTTTTCTGTCACCATTGCCCTAAATAAGCTAACACTCTTCTGCTGGTTTGTCACTCTGTCCTGACTGCCAGACTTGTACTCACCTGCAGCGCTGGACACAGTGGGCCAGTTCTGGACCAGCATCCCCTGGGCTCCATGCATCACAGAGGACTCCTCCATGTGGACCGAACTGAAAGTCAGAACACATTCAGCAAACTCAATGAGAAACATTTAATCAAATATAGATCCAGTAAAATTATAGAAATATTCATATTGACTTCATGCAGTTCTTAAAATGTTGCTGCTTGAAACCTAAGGTTTTGCTTATTACCAGATAGGTGGTGGCTTTCGTTTGATGAATCTGGTCTTGTGTGTAATCTGGCCCCTGATTTCATGATTAACTTAAAGTTGGGGTAGATGTTTTTGTTTTTTGGCGTCATTGGGGAAAAATTCCATAATAATGCCCTTATTTGCCTTTTCGCTGCATCCTTACCACAGGGTGTTACCGTCCTGACTGCCATGTTAACAGCTCCCAGCCTCAGTGGATATGTATTGACATCACTGTAAAGTTAACATACAGTATGTGCAGTAGGCGATTTGTTAATTTTTAACACTGGGATTGCCCAATGAGAGCACCCTAGCGATGAGAAGACCAGTTCTTTTAAGTAACCCACTGCATAAAGTATAGTTTAGAGAATATTATAGATCCAAGACGAATTTGACCGAAGGGCAGGGCTGACAGACAAAGTCACAATTACAAATCCATCTGCTAACTCAGCACCACGGAGAGCGCCATGGATTTATAAATACAGTTAGCCTACTGATATTTCAGAGCCATGGTCGGGGCCATAGATTCTGAGTTGCACAAACCTCAGTCAGATAAAGGATCAATGAGTCAGACATACTAGAATAACATATTTAGCTAAACAACCCCTCTGCCCCTGCACTCTCTCTGCTACTGGGGGATGGACAGGGTGGATGGCAGGTTAACAAGGGCATTTCGGTCATTTGGCTAACAATGGGGATGTCATTCCCCCTCATCCCTATTCAATACACCTACTAAGTATATGGCACTGCTGGTGACTATGGAGAAGAAGCCATTTTTTAAAGTTTCGCTACAGTAAGTTTAGTATCTTCATTGTGTTTCAGTAATTTTGTATCTCCTTAGTAACATAGGACTTGCTGTTGTTTAGAGTATTGTGTCACTCCTTAATCTTTATTTTCCAACAAATAAAAACCTTGTTTAGGAACCGTTATCGAAGTCACGGTATTGGTATCGGTACCGGTATCTGACATTTTTTGAATGATACCCAGCCCTAATCTTTATTATCCCTGGAGGGCCATTTGATTTACAGCCAGCAGTAGGCTACATAGATAACAAGCACACCATAAAAAACCAACAAAATCATTACAAGAGTTACATTTTAAGAAAGTCATTCACAATGCTGATGGCAGCAGGAATAAATGACCGTTTGAACCTATTCGTTCTGCATCTGCAGGTAGCAACAAAAATATGCTGGCTGGCTCGGATCAGCCAAGATGGACTTGGCTTTCTTTAACGATCGGTCCTTATACAGGTCATGGAGATTGTTCAATGGTGTTCCAACAATATTGCTGCACACCTTAACAATGCCTTGACAAGTACCAATGGGGCGGAAGAACATACAAATAAATATGACAACATAGAATCCCTAAAAATGTATCTTTACATTTAGAAACTAATGCTGTAATAAACATAGAAAGGCAAGTGCATGCATGGAGCTTCAAACCTAGGCTGAGATATTTACCCCCATACAGTCATAATGACTATAAAGCTCACTGTATAGGATGACCTATCCTGACTGGGACCTCTGCAATGCAGCACATCCAGCATCTATCTCAAACAACAAGACACTTACAGTGTGTGTTATGTTGAATAGGGATTTGTTATGAATATAAAATGGCCATGTACATTCATATGACACAGATACTGGTGTTTTCTTCACTGACTGACTACGCTACAGTAAGAATGTGGGTCAGTAATGTTGGTGCTACACGCTGTGTGTAGTGTGATACATTACAGCATGCGTGTGTTAAGTGTTAATATGAGCCTCTCTGTGTCTATGCGTGTTACAGGCACTGCCATTTTAGAGACAGCAGCGGCAAATTGCAATGATGATTTATGTTAATCCATGTCATGTTGCAGTGACTTGATGACATGATGCACATTATGATACCTTCCACGCCATAGAAATTAACACTAATATCCAATTAAATCAAAGTTGGACAGAGCAGAAGACTGCACAACTGAGCAGTAAGCATTGCTGGCATGAAATTATGAAAATGCATTACAAATTATACACATGTGGAAGTAAAACTCATTAGTCCCTGACATTCCAGCTGTCCTCATATCAAATTAGCAAAACACTTCATTACATATTTCAATACAACTTTTGTGGTCTCATTTACGCGTAGGATCCTTACTAAAAGTATGTACGTACGCCCAAAAGCCAAAAATGGCGTATGCCAAAACAAATTTAGATTTATAAAACCGTGTGTACGCACATCTGTAAGTAATGTTCCCTTTATAAATCACAGATTAACCACAAGTGTGCGTACGTGAATCAGCCTCTTATCCTGCCCTGTATACGCCCATTTTTAACCATAAATAGTCAATGCAAACCACCTCATGAATGCTGATCAGTGTGTCAATGACCCTGGCAGTTGTTCTTTCGTTACGTTATGACAACTGGCAGGGAAAAAGCAAAAAACTTCTCAGACGCTCGGGAATTGCTGCAAATTGAATTATAATTGCGGCCTGTTCTCGCACAGTGTAGGGAAACCTGACTACCTATATTAATAATACCGTCCAAAATGGCAGGCATTATGGCACTCGGGGACAGCTTCGATATACCAGACCTATATAATAAGATTTAACAGAATTATATTATATCCAAACAAGCCTTAGTGATAAAGTTGAAGATTATATACAATATTTATATTAAACATTTGTCTGCCATTTCCCTCTGGAAACAACAGCCAGTGGCCCCCAGAGTGGCGAGGACCTGTGTTTGGACCGGGATGGCATGGTTCCGGCACTTTGACCTCTCTACTGGACCCAATTCAGTACATAGATCCAAGAGCACAGCTTTAGGGAATTTAAATCAGCATATTAGCCAGTCATCGTCATGGTCCCTGAAATCTCTCTCTCTCCTGATTCTTCCATTGCCGTAGTCCTCCTGCAGTGCCAGCAGTGCCATCATGCAGCATTACGTACAGGGGTCACCGCAGTATTTACAGTGTTTGCCAAAATCACAGCATTGAGTAGTGGTACCCCCCCCCCCCCATCCTGAGATACAATTTCAAGATGAAAGTCTAATAGGCAAACACACTTTTCTTCATGCAGGTTTTGTCACGAACAGTATTGAAGTTTGGACCAATAACGAGGACATAGCGTTTAACGATTGCGCGAGAGCTTGACAGCTGTATTTTCAGACTTTGACATTTGATCATATATGCACAGTATTAAAGACAGATATTTAGTTATTTAGGCTACACTGTGATCTGCAGTTATCTAATGCTAGGGTATTTTATGCTAGCCTGTATTCCAAGCAGTCAGGCCATCTCCTCCTCCTGCGGTCCACAGCGGACAATGTGACGTCGAGACAGCACCGATTAAATATTTAGAACAAATTTTTATTTAAGATTTGAGTTGGATTTTACAAGGTGTTTATGGAACAATTATCACTCAGTACAAGCGCTAATAACACTGCTGGATTTAATCTTCATGATAACGTGGATTATATGGAGTGACAAAATGTGCGTGAGGTATCAATACTTGAACATATTAACGTTATTCCCACATTTACTTTCGGCAGTCTGACTTCAGTTCACCACCTCACCATCTGCGTCGCCAATTCCCATTGTCTCCAAAATGTCTCCAACCTTTGCGTGGGAAGTGGCGTACGCACATTTTCAGCCCTGTTTTGTGCTGATGCCACGTTTATAAATGAGACCCCTGATCATCTATTAAATGACAGATGTAGATACAAAAAAAATATTGTATTACAATTTTGGTCAGATCCTCTTGATTTCAGTATTCTCTGATTTGCAGTAGGTATCTAATGAGAATACAATCTTTAGATCAATCTTTAATTAGGATTTGGTCAAGCATTGAGGCGTATGCAGCCATTATTAGAAAAACTGAGTGCATGCCACTGAACTAACTATTTAAACTAGAGTCCAAAATGTCCTCTGCTGTCTGTGTTCACAACTTATCCCCTCATCTCTGGACAGAAATATAAAAAATTGCACTGAAAGGCACACACGTGTGGGGCAGTTGTACATGCAGACACTGATGCATGTGTGCATCTGATAATGTGAGAAAGGTCATAGTCAGCTCATTTGTCCTTCATGCTTCCTGCTTAAAGACTGGGGGAAGCGACACTCAGAATGTAGATGACCTATATAGTATTACACTGTAGAGGAGGAGTGCTATGCATTCACTGATGGGAGCTGCAGATGGCTGTTCCCAAAGGAAGAGGACAGGGTTGAGGTTCAAACTGATGATGAGGGGCCACTAGCGGTCATTTCATGGCAGATAACTGATCTTCAGTATTGTATTGCAGTGTCTTGTGATGAAAATCGGCCGAAATCTGATGTGTCAATACATATTGTATTTAGACATACCATACATTGCAGCTGTGGCAAAGAGCACTGTTGTGGTACCAGACTGTGTGTGTAGACCAGAGTGAGTAGCATGAATAGGTGTAAGTTTTTGTAGATGATTAAAAGTTGCAAAAGAGTTAAAGATGAAAAGTGCTTACCTCTGCATCCCTGCCCTCAAAGATGCAGAATATCGCCAGTCAGCATTCGGGGCTTTCGGCTGAGAGAGGAAGAGGAAGAGAAAGAGGAAGAGAGAGAGAGAGAGAGAGAGAGAGAGAGAGAGAGAGAGAGAGAGAGAGAGAGAGAGAGAGAGAGAGAGAGAGAGAGAGAGAGAGAGAGAGAGAGAGAGAGAGAGTTTAGTTTAATCCCACAGTGCAGAGCCAGGCTGGGTCATGGTCTCATCAATTAATCATGATACACATCTTAGCTCTGTACGTGATAGGAACACTGCAGTTGTGTTCCCCATTGCAAACACACACACACACACACACACACACACACACACACACACACCACAAACAGGAGTATCTGTCTGCACCTAATGAACCTGGGCTGAGTGCTTGGAACTCCCAGCAGTTCTCTGGTAAATTATTGCCTTTAAAAACCAATAAGCAAGAGCCATCATCGCCAGGGCAACCACATCCTATACATCTGGTCTGTGTTAGCCCAGTGTGAAAGGCAATCCTATACAAGTGGTATCGCAAATGTGTAGGACAAATCAATAATATTTTTAACTCTATGGTCTGTCTTGTATTAAGTAATTCCATTTTCTTCCATCTTTCTTGCTTTGGAGATTTATTTGATTCAGATGAATGTATATCTCCATAACTTTGCTATTATTAAACTGGAGCAACTATAGACACATTTTATTGGTAGTACATGTATGCGCTAAAAAAATTGATAAACAATATATTTAGATGTTTCTTAAAACACAGAAAATTAGGAAATATTGGTGACATTAGAATACACTGCCTGGACAAAGACTTTCGTTGCTAAATATTTACATGTATTTAAAATCTCCCTACATTAGTTTTAACAGTGTCAAGTTAGTTTTTGGACTTTTGGAGTCACCATGTTAAGACTGCCAGGACTCTCATTCATTTTCCTTTGGTGATAGCCAAATGTTGTTGATGAATGTGCCTTTATATTCAAAGAACCATATGAATTTCATAGGGGGAAAAGTCATCTTTCATGGCCGTAAATTATGTCTGATTATGCCTATTCATTACTTTACTCATGAGTAGGTACTGTGCACATGCACTGTATGAAATGAGTGTGTAACGTCATAATAACATTTGTGTAAGACTAATGCTAAAATCTGTCAACACTATGTGGGTTGTAACCTTGGACTTCAAGAAAAATGAAAAATGTGTTAAAAGACACAAACGTGCTCAGGCAGTAGCAAGTGTCCCAGATAAAGATGGCACATTATGTTCCTCAGTTCAATTCAGTGGGGAGTATTTTCTACTGCGAGACTCAGCCTCTTTGAGTAAATCTAATTTGCAGGGCTGGGGAACAGAGGCTGGAGGTTAATTTAATTTACACTGCTACACTTTCTTAAAACTAATGTACCAGTGGCTGGCACCTGATCATAAATATAATGCATTCAAAGATAACCTATAGGAGCATTTGCCTCAAAAAGACATTTATATTATATATAGACATTATATATTCCAATATTTGAAGCACCAATCTCGCTAACACGTCTCTCACCATTAGAGTAGAATTTATTTACACAAAAATCTCTACAAGAGTCAAAACTGGATAGTTGTGGCTCAGAGAATTGTATCATTGAATTGTAATGCAGCATTTAAGACCATGAAACTAAAATTGCAGGAGGTAAATGCATATCTTTTACATAGACAGAGGCAACAACAACTAGTCCTGCCAGGCCTTTTTTTCAAGTCAACTAACCCCAACTGCTTCTGTGTAACAGTTTTACTCACACATACACAGCCACCCCCCCACACACACAAGCCAAACCCACTTGCACAGAGAATGAGCCAGTAGTGAAGACTGCATGACCTGTTCTTAGTGTAGATGTGATGACAATGTCAAACTGAAACACAAATCTCTGAATCATCAGAAATAACACAGGACCCTGAAAAAGCATCAGGCCTGACACTAATGTAGTGTGAGTGCTGAGCTGGGCTGGGCTGAGCTAAGCAACAGCACAGTACAAGTAGGAACTGAACAAAGAGAATGATGCTGGCAAGGATTGAATTCATTGCAGGAAGGGATCAAACTTGACATATAGGAATATCATCCCCCTGCTGCAATACAATACTGACAAAAATTGGGACAATGCATGCTGTTGCAATAACCGTAATAAAAAGTCATGTTGAGTATGTACTTAAAAGGGTCTTACATCGTTTGGAGCTAAATAAAATTTCATTAAAACCACTAATATTCAAACATTCATGACCTTCTAGTTATGCGGACAAAGGTAAACATAAAAAATGAATGACACACCTCTGGGCAGAGTTGCATCGAGGCATCAGGCATACTCAGTCTGCGTACAAATCCACTTCCACTCGTGAAGAAGCGGTCGGCACCGCTGCCCCAGGTGCCACTGATTGGACGTCCTGTGTTGTAGAACATGAAAGTGTCACTGCCAGAGGTGGCTGTCAGGCAGGTCTTGTAGCAGTAAGTCTTTGTGAGGGAGCCATTCCCACGCACTTCGATGTAGTGAGGCTCCACTTTAAGGTCTCTCCGAAGCACCACGTTGTTATTAGGCTGTGCCCCAGGTCCTCCACCACCGCCTCCCCCACCTGCACTTACACTGCTGCTCCCACCATCTGGAGGGGGCTTCTGTGACACACAGCAAGGGGAGCAGGACCCAGGCTGGGTGCAGTAGGCATGGCAGCGGACGATGGCCAGCACCACCACAGTGACTAGGAAAACAAAGGTGGTGGCACTCAAAGCAACGATCAAGTAGAGGGTCACGTTGGAGAAAAGCAGTGTGCTATGAGGTCGGATGATCCTCTTGGGGTCAGGAGCCACTTTGGGTGGCACCTCCATGACAGCCACGTTGATGGTGGCGGTGGAGGAAAGCGCAGGCTGCCCGTGGTCCTTCACGACAACGGTCAGAGCAAAGGAGGTGGAGTTGTCCTCCAGGATCCTCCGAGTGGTCCTGATCTCACCGGTGTGTTCGTGCACCTTGAACAAGTCCAGGTCAGTGGCCGTTTCCAGCACGTACACCAGCCAGGCATTTGGACCAGCGTCTGCATCGTATGCCACCACTTTGGTCACCATGGCACCAGGCTCTGCATTCTTTTGTACCGTTTCCAAGGAGCGTGTGCCATTGCCGGGAGGTTTGACTATCAGTGGTGCATGGTCATTCTGATCCATTATGTAGATGTAGACAGTGGCGACACGGCTGAGTGGAGGAATGCCCCCATCTTGGGCTTTGACCTGGAAGTGAAACTCTCTCAGTGACTCATAGTCAAAGGCTCGCAGGGCGTAAGCCTCTCCTGTATCGGCCTTCACAGATACATACGAGGTGACAGGGATGCCATGGTTGTTGTCATTGAGCACTGTGTAGGTGATGCGTGCGTTCTCTTTGATGTCTGCGTCTTGAGCTTTCACAGTACACAAAGAGGCCCCAGGGGCATTGTTCTCAGCCACATAGACCGTATATGAAGTCTGTTCAAATCGCGGTGGGTTGTCATTAACATCAGCCACATCCACCTGTATGGTCTTCTGGGAGGAAAGGGGAGGGTGTCCTCCATCTGTGGCACTCAGAGTGACATTGTAGGCATCGGTGGTCTCGCGGTCTAAGAAGGCTGAGGTAACCAGAGTGTAGTAATTTCTGAATGACTTGATCTTGAATGGAAGGCCTGCTGGGATCTCTAAGCTCACCTGCTTGTTAGCACCAGAGTCTCGATCAGTAACACTAATGAGGGCCACGACTGTGTCTGCACGGGCATCCTCCCTTACGGGGCTAGACAGAGATGACAACACTATCTGAGGGACGTTGTCATTGACATCCACCACCTCTACCACTACCTTGCAGTGTGCTGCGACGGCCCCAGGGCCTTTGTCCATCGCCTGGATGTACATCTCATAGGAGTTGGTCTCTTCATAGTCAACATTGCTCCTCACTCTTATTTCTCCCGTGTTAGTGTTCATGCTGAACATCTGCCTCACTCTCTCAGGTGTGTAGCTGCTGAAAGAGTAATAAACCTCTCCATTTGTGCCCTCATCCAGATCAGTTGCATTCAGTTTAATTACCAGGGTGTCTTTGGGCGAATTCTCTAACAGTTTCACCTTGTACACTGAGCTGTCGAACGTGGGGACATTGTCGTTTGAGTCCAGGACCCGGACATTGATTTTGGCCGTGCCTGTTTTCTCTGGCGTCCCACCATCCACAGCACTTAGAATTAATTGGTGGTAAGGCGTCTGTTCGCGATCAACTGGCTTTTTGAGCACAAGCTCGATGTGCTTTGTATTTAGCGAGGGCTTGTTAGATACCAGCGCGAAATGGTCGTTTGTGCTAAGCTGATACATACGAACTGAATTGGACCCAATGTCTGGGTCTTGAGCGTTTTCAATTGGGTAACGAGACCCTGGTAAAGCAGATTCTGTGATTTCCAGTTGATACTCTTCTGTGAGGAACTGCGGCGCATTATCATTTGCATCCACAATCTCCACCTCGACATGGTGCACCTCAGTGGGGTTTTCGACCAGCACCTCCAGATTAATGAGGCAGGTGTTGGATAAATCACACAGTGCCTCCCTGTCGATCCTTTCATTGACAAGTAATTTACCATTTTGAGGGTTGACAATCACATAGCGTTTGCCACTGTTGGAGGTTACCTTGATTTTTCGGGTGGCGAGCTTTCGAATATCCAGCCCCAAGTCATGCGCCAGATCACCGACCAGTGCCCCATTTTCTAGTTCTTCCGTAATAGAATATCGCAATTGTCCAAACGAAAGGCCACAAAATAAGGAAAATATCACTAAATAAAAAGGCACATTATTCCCTATCCAGTTGTATATCCCCGCCACAGCCATTGCAAGCTCATAGGATCCGCAGACGGATTAAACGCAGCCTTCCGCCTTTTTAGCTTGCAGTATCTTGCATCCCAGCACCTCATTAAGGTGGGCTAATTGGTCTCCCGGTGAACGAAACACAAGCGGCTCATCCATTGTGGTACCCGGCTGAGGTGAATCCTCTCCAGCGCACCCATATTTTCTTTGTCCGTGATGCGCTTTTTTGTCTCCAATGCGCGCTGCTGACGGGTGTGTTTCCCTGCCGCTGGAGCTGTGAGATCCGTAAAGACTGTCGAAATTCGCCCCAATATAACCGGAAAAGATGTCTGTTTCTATCAAAGTAAAATTATTAAACGTGTCAATTTTTCTCAGCTCTACTAGAGGGAAGCCCAAAACTGGAGAGGCCCCTCTAGTGTCTTTAGTTAAGTGCTGAAATAAAGGGTGGGTGGGGGGGGGGGGGGGGGGGTTCATAGCTTTGTAAGTGCTGCATCAAATCATAAGTCATAGTTTCTGCAACTGTTTTGCCATTATGCATTATGACCAAATACATCCTTTTGCTGTATAAATACCTCATGTCGTTTATAATGTCATGAACAATACCTGCGTGTATGTATTTTATTGAAATTTTAGCAGTAGTCTGCATGCTCATTTATGGGGGACTTATTTTGAAAACGCTAACCGGAAGTTATGTAACTGAATGTAGCGGGCTTGACCTTGGAAGGACAGTATCCCACCCTAGCGCGCTCTCAGACTCTAGCTCTCTCCTCCTAACTGTGGCGCAACTCCCCTCCTCCCTCACCACCCATTTCTCTTTTCTCATCCCTCCATTGCGATGTCGGTGTAGGGTCTGGGAGCGAATAGACGACCAACACATTAAAGCCCCCCCACCCCCAGAATGAAGAATGGCGGCCACAAAAAAACAGCCTTATCAATACTGTATTTATTCAGCGACACACCATTCATTCATTCCATAAATAAACATTGCTATGCAACACATGGCTGAAACATCTATAGTGACAATGGAAGATACAACCCGAAGATGTAGCTAAAACATTTCATTTACCGGTGTTAAATTAGTCTGGACTCACGGTTGATCAAATATTTAATATAGAATAGAATATTTACTAGCACCCATTCCCCTAGAATAGAAAATATAAGCAAAAACGTGGTCACATACAGGGACACATCTCTGGGGACTGACTTATGTTTGTCCTCCTTTGTCTGTACCGGAGTCATAAGGATGCTTTATTTGCCGGTAGCGATTCTGAGGCGCAGCCTTACCGCATGGCGAGCATTTGGACAAGGCGCAGCAGACGGAAAGCATTGAACTGACAATCACAACCTTCTCTCCACATGGATCACTGTCAGTGGTAGACCTCAGACTGTCAGGTCACATAATCGTATTTAAGATGCCCGGTGGCCCCCCATAAAGCAGAAGTCCCATTTCCTTTCTATTGAAGATATCCCGAAGAGAAACATGATATAGGGGTATATATGGGCATGGAAACAAAAAGGCTGATACACATGCTCAATGCAGCCTAATTGGAAATATATAAACACAAGGCTGTATGAATCAACATACATAATGCAGGAGTGGGCTATTTGTTTAAACAGTAACTAACCTTCTGTAAAAAACAGTAACTAATCATTCATTACTCTTTCAAAAAACAGTAACTACCCATCTGAAAAACAGTAACTAATCATTCGTTACTCTTTCAAACAACAGTAACTAATCATTAACTACTTATTTTTTTGTGTACCTTATTGTAAAGTGTTACCGAACTAGGAATTGGCTTTCTGAGCCTACAATTTGTCGTCAAAACTCAAGGAATCATAAAATAAAGGATACACAAGCAAGTGTTTACATTGATGTTGTGCCAGAGTTTGCATTTACTCCCAGGTTAATTTTAAGATTGAAGTTGTCCATAGGTTTTTGCGCCTTGCACCTTTTCATCTTACAGTTTTGTGTGTTTGTGTAATCTTCATAATTTGTTTCTTTTTTGAGTTGGTCTTCCCCTAAATTACTCCAGGCTTGGTGGAGTACGACCCTCACCCTGGCCAGTAGCTCCTAGTGGACAGTTTTATTCTTATACCAGCTGTTTTTAACATAGTTTATTGTTGCATAAATAGATTGTTTTATTCCTTTGTTATCAATTTTAATTTTTTTAGTTTTTAGTATCAACGTTGTATCAATGGAAAATGGTATATGCAATAATGTTAATGTATGCTGAATTAAACACAAATGGGGAAAGTTCCCATAGAACACAATGCAACATTGTGATTACTTGGTTGTGGTCCAGGGTACTATTTTATAACATGGTTAATGTCCAGGTAACCCCGCATTGGGAAGGTAAAACAAACTAAATAAAAAGCAGTTCTGAGGCATTATATATCTACTGAAGCGTTAATGGTAGTGGAGTTCTCAAATATGTTGTCACCCGCAGGCTATAAGTGCTCTAACTGATTTGATGGACATGAGAATCTAAACCACATACCACTGCTGTCTATCTACCCAACAAACATCTTAGTTAGAGCGGAACTCGAGATAGTTTCTAGGTACTGGATGCATGGTTTTGATGGAAGCTGTTATTGCTTACGAATACAAACCTACATTTAATTAAAACTAATTAAAGTTCTCTGTTTGGCGATATTTCTCAACTGTTAAGTATTCATGCATACACAAACCAAGATGTTTAGCAAAGCAAGCATCAGCCAAATAATCCCTTTAGCACCAGGGGCAGTTCCTCTAGCTCAGATTGGTGAGGTGACAGATTAAAGGCATTACTGTATGTAGCCACAACAAAACACTCTGCATCTGGATTAATATGGGCACCGTTGTATAATTACTGGCTTTATATGCATTTGACCTGGTTTGGGTCTTTGGATGTAACATTATAATTCAGTTAAACTCATAATCCAATTAAGATTGATCTAGTGAAGATGTATGGCTTACTCCAACATTAATTAAGATAATATAGTTATTTACTCATGTCAAAGCCAGAAGTTGTGGTCAGTTGGATCACAATTCCTGTTTACTTAGATTACAATGTAATCTATATCTGGCTGTATTAGTTGAATGAGTAAAATTACATGTGAATGCAGTTATGCATGCACATGGCAAACAATGTGACTGGATCACCCACAAAGAGGTGTAAAAGAAATCTAGATAGTATTTGTATGAAAGTGTCTTCAAATAGAGTACAATTTCAACACCATAGGTACAAACATCATCATGGTCTTTGCTTTCTAACAGCCCTCCATGAATGAAAGTCAAAATTGAAAAGAATGCATTAGGATGTGTGAATGTTGGAATTATCTTTCCATTAAATATACCCGGGTTGCTACATAAGAGTTTTGGAAAATTGTTATGGAAACACATCAAAGGAGCAAGTGAGTCATAAAAAATGAGACTAAACAGGGATTGCTAGGTCAGTGACCATGGCTCCCTTGTGTAAAATTTGGGGTAGAGCCTAGAGATAACAACAATCAGACTGAATGACTGAATGAGACTGAATTAGTAGCCATTGCTTCGTGTACCAAAAAGGAAACTGGAAAGATGCCACTGAATGTGGAACACACATAGCTTTTTAGTTGAGTAACAAGGAACAGTAGCTGTAACCTATGTCTTGGTATAAGCAACAAAACCACTAAATAATCATTCCCACCATTTCACTGTGAGAGTGAAGCTACATTATTTTTGCTGAATCTAAGGGAGTCTGGGAAATCCATCCAAAACAGACAAGTAAAGTCGATCATAACAGCTGGCAGGGCAAGGCTGTCCTGATAGCCTTGAGCAGAAGAGATTACTGGGTGAATACATCTAATGGAGGAGAGCCATGGCGGCTCTATTGAATAATCTATGCAGAGTCAGCTGGACCACTATTGTGTTGTTATAATAAAAATAATTGTTTTAAAAATGTGTTCACTAAAAACACATCCTATAATACATGCCAAATTTGAAAAAATCTGAAAGTATGTAATATATCAATATCGGCAAAACATGAAAAACTCATATTAATGAGGGTAAATTATATAAAAGCATATGCAAAGTTTGGGAAAAAGTCAGTCCTAGTGTTTCAGCTTGACTTTAAAAAGTATCCATCGCACACTGACTGTAAAATAGATGTGCAAAAGACGAGTTACATTTAAGGGTTTTGAATTGACAGAATACGCATTCCCATTCAAATATGCATTTCCGATTGTTCACCTGCCTGGTTATCGGAACCATTTTGAATTTGTTGCATAAGACTCAAAACTGTGTTTCCATAGCAACAGCAATTTGATGAACGTTTCAGTGCCAGCTATGATTAACATTTTAAATTTGATGCATTGTCCCCACACAAAACCATGCTTATTCACATGCCAAGATAATGAAAAGTCTATAGAAGCCTCATTAGGTATACCAAATAAGATAACACTGATATCCCTCTGCAATTTACATTCTTTATTCAAATATGCATTTTAATAAGAGTTATTGGGCAGCAGGATGGAGTTGTGATTGTTGAAACAGCTGCATTGTCCATGAGTAAGCAGGGGCGATTCTAGGATGTTTTAAGTGGGGTGGCACAGGAGGATTTCATCAGAATACTACGGTGGCCGGGAAGTGCAAAGTAACATTACAAAGAATTAAACACTTTTTCAAAGCTCGAGACAAATTTACATTTTGGAAAACATTTTTACCTACCATAAAACACAATTACATGGGCAAAACACTTTTACTAAGGACAAAACAAATTAAAAAAAAAAAAAAAAAAAAAAACATTTAAAAAAAACAAATTAACATTTAAAAAAACAAATTAACATTTAAAAAAACAAATTAACATAAAAAACAAATTAACATTTTAAAAAACAAATTAACATTAAAAAAACAAATTAACATTTAAAAAAACAAATTAACATAAAAAAACAAATTAACATTTAAAAAAACAAATTAACATTTAAAAAAACAAATTAACATTTTAGAAAACAAATTAACATTTAAAAAAAACAAATTAACATTTTAGAAAACAAATTAACATTTTAGAAAACAAATTAACAAGACGCAAAACACTTTTACCAGTCCCGAAACAAATTTACAAATGACAGATTCTTCACGGAAAGGGAATGTAGCACATACCGGAAGTGACGAGGTGTTGTTGGTGAGCGCGGTCAATTCGTGTTGTCGTTGTGGAGTGGGGTATATGGCGTGAATGAAGTTTATGGTGACCGAACATGGACTGCGTCCGAGGGATGTTTTGCCCGTTTTGTGGCAAACACATGAACATTAATTAGTCTCTTTGTCTTTTTGTTTAAAAAAACTAGAACATCGCATGAGATTTTGATGATTTATAGTGATTTTATTTCCGTTCTTATATACAGTCTATGGTTCCAATGAACTGTAGTCAAGGCGACATCTAATAACACCTCATCACTTCTGTGTCACTTCCGGTATGTGGTACATTCCCTTTCCGTGAAGAATCTGTCATTTGTAAATTTGTTTCGGGACTGGTAAAAGTGTTTTGCATCTTGTTAATTTGTTTTCTAAAATGTTAATTTGTTTTTTTATGTTAATTTGTTTTTTTAAATGTTAATTTGTTTTTTAAAATGTTAATTTGTTTTGTCCTTTGTAAAAGTGTTTTTCCCATGTAATTGTGTTTTATGGTAGGTAAAAATGTTTTCCAAAATGTAAATTTGTCTCGAGAATGAAAAGTGTTTCATTCTTTGTAATGTTGCTTTGCACTTCCCGGCCACCGTAGGATACCGCATAGAAAATCTGCTTAGAAATATTGGATAGGATAGAACAACACAATCTAATTTCATTAACAAAACTATGGGCTCTTAAGGCAAAAACTTGGATAGTCCTAGAAATATTAACTGGTCATGTGACAAGGGCTGGGAAGATTTTTTTTCACAGAACTGTATAAAAATGAAGTGCAATACAGTTACAATAAAACTGCCTCAAACTTCAACAAAGAAAACCTTGCTGTACACTCTTTTCCGATAATAGGAAACAGAACAGAAATAAAATGCAATACACAATTTATTTCTTACAGCAACAAGTGCTCTGCAGCGAGTTCGATATACTACTAAAGTGCCCTTAATGTGTTGCCATACAATGTGTGTTTAAAGTATATATCCATTCACCAAATGAAAAAGGCAGTGATTGGCAGAACAGGCAGCAAAGTGACAGTAGTCTGATGCAATGGAAATTAAATTTGTCAGATTGATACCACTCAAACCCAATGGATTTGGGGGGGGGGGGAGGGGGCAATCATATTTCAGGGGGGGCAGGTGCCACTCCAGGCCCCCTCTCTAGACCCGCCCCTACAAACAAGTCTGTCTCTGTCTGTCCTTCTGTCCATCACATGTGATACCAATTGTCTAAAAGATTCAAGTTTACAAATAAACTTGTCAGTTCAATGCTTAATGTTCATCCTTTCTGTACGCTTTTAGACAGACATTAACAAAATATACAGTATTTGTGTTGGATTCCAGCTTACATGCATCATCCAAAACAAGCAACAGAGAATGGCTAACACAATCTAGTGCAGCAGTGACCCCTTGGCAAGGGCAGCCACACATTAAAAATAAACTGCCACAGGCATCACTCAAGATGGAGCCTCTCCCTGCACTTAACTCCCTCATAGTACTCCATCAGCCTGGCCGCCAGATCAGCATAGACTACTTCCTTCACTGGTTCTCCAGTAAATGTGAAGCCTGTTCCTTATTCGTGTATACACTTCTATTTATAAATATTACAATGATGGAAGACAAATTCCCTCTAATCTACAGCAGCGTTTGCTTCATCAAAAACAAAATCTAACTGATGTAGTATAAAGGCAACAAGACAGATTGTTTGTCTGTGGAGATCTAGTGTATACAATCACAGACTTTGCACATGCAGTAATAGATTTGTATCCCTGTCTTGTCCAGCGTGCGTTTTCTAAATCAGAGTGACAACTTGTTCAAATCCATTTCTGCGGCGATGCAACAACCGCTTTATCTTTTCATGCAGTACACACAAAATAAAACAAATGACACATCAATTGCCCCTCTGACTTCTGCTCGAGCAGCACAGGACTGGACATTTGCTTAAGACCTCTTCACTTCATCCTTCCAGCTGTGGTGGAAACAGAGGCTCTAGATGTTAAGACTCATGAGCCCATTGTGCTTGGGCTCCAGCCAGGGTATCTTCTCTGCTGATCTGACTCACTCATACTGTACTTGCAACACTCACAATTAGTAGTGGAAGTGAAGTTGAATTGATTCAGTAGCATGGGCTACTTTCGTCCAAAACTCATGAAGATAACTAGAAGAAGCTTGAAAAAACTATATTGTGATGATGAGGTTGGCTCACTGAACATCTGATGTGGTGTGCACATTTAAACACAGGATCCAGTGGTGCCGTTCCAACATTTTATTTTGCATTGTTGTCAATGCAGTGAAATGGTTTACACTTTGCTGATGGTTGGTGGATGATTTTGTCTAAACAAAGTACAATTTAAAAGAAAATGTCACAGATCTCAAAAAACAAACGATAATAAATTAGGTTAAACGCATCTAGACTTAAATGATTAATGCATTCACCATCTGCACTTAATTTCCTCCTTAATTAACAGCATTGCATTCTGGAATCTAGCATAAACAAAACAATCAATTTAACTTTCAGACAAAACATGTAACGTGACCCTAATAGAAGGATTATACAGGTGAAAAGTCCATTAAGATCTGTTGTGTAGGACTAGATGTTGATATCCCTCACATCACTGTTTCTTTGTTCTGCCTGGTGTGGTTTGGAGGGAAAAGAGAGTCACAGGCCTAACGGGCGGAGTTATATAACCTTGGGAGGGGAGTGGTCTTAGTCATGAGTGACAGTCCATGATGCAGGTCAGGTGGAGACTTTGAGTGTGCTATGTGACTAAAATGTCAGTTACACTGATAAACTTGTCTAGCTTTACACAGTCGCACAAGACAGATTTATCAAATACATTGATAAATAAGATGATTGAAGGTAAAACATGTAGTTTTAAATTCAAGAGTGTCAGTGGTTCTAAAGTGGAATTACTTCTGATGAATTGTAAAAACAAACCACCTGGTGTTGACTATCTTGAATATAAGTTGCTTAAGCCAATAGTTTGAATCATTGCTCCTACTATTGCTCATATAATTAATATGTGTTTTATGGAAAATATATGTTTGCAAGCATGGAAAATAAGTTGTGCCAATACCTAAAAATAAGAAAATGCCTTTCTCTGGCTCAAACAGTAGACCAATAAGTTTATTACCAATTCTTGGTAAAATAATGGAAAGAATTGTTTATGAACAGATTCAGTCTTATTTTTTAAATAATGATTTAATTACAAATTTTCAGCATGCATATAGAGGAAAACACTCAACAGCCACTGCCCTGACTCAGATGGTAGATGACTGGTTCAAGGATATGGAGGAAAGGAAAATAATAGGTGTTGTAATGCTTGATTTCACTGCAGCATTTGATATAATTGATCACGATTTACTGTTAAAAAAATTGAAATATTATGGTTTTTCACGAACCGCATTATTATGGATGGAAAGTTATTTGACAGAGAGAAGATAATTAGTTTACTTTAATGGAAGCTTTTCAAAGGTATGGGTTGTGGAACATGGCGTGCCTCAAGGAAGTTGTCTTGGGCCACTCCTCTACACAATCTTTACCAATGATCTTCCATCTGTTTTAGATAAAGCAAGCATTTCAATGTTTGCTGATGATTCCACTATATATTTAGCAGGAACTGATATTGGTGATTTAAATACAAAACTACAGAGAGAGCAGTTAGTGGTGGACTGGATAAGGAGTAACAAATTGATTCTCAATGTATCTAAAACTACCTGTTTAGTGGTTGGAACTCCTTTTTCTTTATGTTCCAAACCGAAACTTGAACTCAGTATAGAGCAAAATTATGTAGAGCAAAGAGAAGAGGCTAAACTTTTGGGAGTGATGATTGATAATAGATTGTGTTGGGATAGACATGTTCAGAAATTGGTAATTAAAATGGGCAACACTTTGTCTGTTATTAAAAGATGTGCAAAAAACTTTAAACTACAGACCGTTAAACAAATACTTCTTGCTTTGTTTTTTTCACACCTTGATTACTGCTCTGTGGTTTGGTCTAGCACCTCAACAATTAATATAAGACAACTACAAGTGATTCAGAATAAAGCGGCACGTGTGGCTCTCTCATGTGGGTTTAGATCAAATGTTGAGAAAATGCATGAACGCCTCTCATGGTTTAAAGTTAAAAACAGATTTGTGTATTTACTAATGTTTTTTTTTACATAATGTTATAACAAACAAAACACCTTTTACCTTATATACAAAACTATGTTTTAGTACTGATATACATCATTATCCAACAAGGCATGCAGTAGGAGGTAGTTTTATTTTACCTAAAGTGAAAACCAAATCAATTCAACGTTCAGTTAGGTACAGAGCAATGTGTGAATGGAACTCTCTTCCAAATACTATCAAACAACAAAACACTCAGTATGGTTTTAAAAAATCACTTAAGAAATATTACCTTCAAAGATATTTCAATATTTAATATCAATTTAGAGAGATTCTGTCATAGGGCTTTTCGTTATATCTTATTTAAAAAAAAAATCTATTCGGGGTAGCGTAATCTTTTCAACTTCTTTTATATTATTTATTTGTATTTTTTCTTTTTGTGTGTGATTAATTGTAAAATATGATTTGTATTTTCAAATGTTGTGTAATTTGAATAATGTCTTGTGCGTATGGTGTGTAATGTGATGTTGTAAATTGTATTGTCACATAATAGATTGTAGGACCCCAGGAAGAATAGCTTTTAGCTTATGCTGAAGCTAATGGGGATCCAAATAAAACCAACAAACCAACCAACAAAACCAACCAACAGCTGGCAAAGTTGCTCTGACATGACCTAATGATGTCAAAGCTTTAGAATCTATCACATTAAATGACAAGTGTAATAATAGCTGGTTTGCACTGATTATGATAGTACCCAAATCCTTTTCTCACACAGCTTAACACAACACACCCTGTTATACCCTCCCTTCCTCCACATACTCCAGGCCTACAAGTTCAGACAGAGGGCACTGAAGAACACCCTCCACTGAAATGCCACTGTATGCCCAAGCTTGACTTAACTGTTGCCATCTACAGCCTTAAGCAGGGAATTTGCCTCCAAATCCTAAAATTATGGACTAAACCAACATTACATAAATTCATATAAACGGAGACTAGTTTAAAGTTCAAGATTCATATCGGAAAGTCTGTTAATGCAAATACATACATTGTACTGATTTAACAAAATACTTTTATAGTAACCAAATCTAGACAGGATTGAGCAAATCCATATACTCTGGTTAAAATATGCTTAAGCAGATTTCACCATTCTCTGAAAATCTCCATTTTGAATATTGTAATCCAGAACTCAATGGTGACAGGTAGTC
This sequence comes from Zingel zingel, assembly GCA_023566125.1. Classification (NCBI taxonomy): domain Eukaryota; kingdom Metazoa; phylum Chordata; class Actinopteri; order Perciformes; family Percidae; genus Zingel; species Zingel zingel. The sequence continues at coordinate 21,122,552 of CM042328.1, forward strand.
AAACACACTTACTGGATCAATACGCTGCTCTTTACTAGTCTAGCTCTGTGCAGACAAAAGCAGTTCTCTGATTGTGAAGTAAACAGATTTTAAAGTGATTTATGATGAAGCCCAAAGACTGGAAATGGAGGAACTGTAGCACTGTACAAAGAAATCCTGATGATGTATAATGTGGAGCTTAATTGCATGCCTTTTCAAGACCACAAATCATTTGATAGAGCTTGTACTTTTCTGTTGTGGAGAGAAGGTTTTTCACTGTGGCTACTTTTCTGTGATTGATATAAAGTTTATAAGTGCACTGTGGATACACTCAAAGGCTACATTAGCTGCTGTTGCCACCTAACGAAAAAAGAATGGTCAGTAAACTCCAAAATCCCTTCCCCCTCTAAAATACATATAAAGACCATATTAACAACATGCACAGTGTATTCAGTGGTTTTCTGAACTGGTCTGTTTCAGTTCAGGGTCATGTCAAGATTAGATTCTTTGAAAGTTACCAGTCTATCACAGGGCTAGTCTTGCATTGCCAGCTCTATCTCCACAGCGCTGTGGAGTAAGGTCTGGCTACACCACACATACATTCTGGGATAGTAGAAAAAAACGCTCTGGGTTGTTTGTATTTCTTTTAACCAATCGCAATCGTCTTGAGCAGCTCTAAGCTCCAGATGCAGCAACGGTGGCTCGGCAAAATAGTCTCTGGAAGGAACATGTTTTGGTGGAACATTTGCACCCCGCAAAGTAAACGTTAAAGTTAACTGTTAACACACAATACAGTAACGTGACTTTTTAAATTAGCGGGATACATGGTTAAACGTCATTTGCAATTACCAGTGTATCGCCGTGTGTACTTTGTCCATAGCCAATTGTTCCAAAAACATCCCAGTTAGATAGCAAATGCGGTGAACATGTTCTTTTCAAACTTTTACAATCATTTACCAAAAGAACCAAGCAGGCCTGCCTTCTTGCACAATCCAAATTTTCTTCAAAACTTGCCATTTTCAGCAAGTAGCTTGCTAGCTCAAAGTTTGTTGTGTTAGAACATCCAGCGCGTGAGCCAACCTTACATAACCAAACTGAATTGAATGTCACATTAATTGCTGCACAAATCAGATATGTGGGTGTCTATTCACAGCTGCCCTACATACTGTTCTTACCTATGACACTGTATCGAGAAATAACTAAAATGAATGTGTGAAATGAAATAAAAGCAAAAGAAAATAAGTCAAAATTTACCTTAAAGTAAACTGTAATGAAAAGTAGTATTTTGCACCCCAGTGTCCTGGTTTATCACAGCTGGGTTGCACAACACTTTCCGCACCATGGTGAAAAAAACAGTGCTGGGAATGTAGACCACTGGGGAGATGGCTAGTATAACAGCAATACTCAGCATATATGAATGTAGCCACAGGTGCACTGCTTTATTTCTTTCGACCTACTTATAATCTTTTAAAGCACAAGTAACCAGCAGACCTTAAGGCATTTAATATAGTAGTGCCAGTGTTGCAAAGTGCTGCTGAGATGAGTGCTGTGCTTTGGTTCACCCCCTATCCAACATATGATAGAACTATTTAGAATTATATGTTCCAAATTTAACTGATTACCGCTTTTTTACATCTCTAAACCATTTCTCATTTAACTCTGTTATTCTATCTGGACTGTTGTGGAGTGTGAAAACATATAATACTGAATGCAAAAAGTCAGATGGACATTTAATTGACAGTTTAGCAGTACAATTCTTTGTAGCAATTATAATAATAATATTGCCAAAGTAGACAGACCTGATGCCCATAATTATAATGGGAATTGCTTCAGATCAAACACATTCATGGGTCCCGCATACATCAGTGTCCTATAGGACTGCAGACTGAAAGCCATGTGTGGTCACAGTGAAGAGCAGACTATGCAATTTGTCTCTAGGCTTTTACTAATCCTGACAAAGCTATTATTTCTCTGCTTCTGCGATTTGAACTGCAGGCACATCTCCTTTATTTGGTTTTTAATTTCCAAGAATTAGTACAAAGCGGTATACAGAGAAACTGGGTCAAAATGTGTGTACGCTAAGGGAATTTCAGAGAGAGGGAGAGAAAGAGAGAGAGGGAGCAGGAGAAGAGAGAGAAATACAGAGAGAGAGAGAGAGAGAGAGAGAGAGAGAGAGGGGGCAGAGGTAGAGGGGGGAGAGAGAAATAGAGAGAAATTAAGCAAGTGTGTCACATTGCAGAAGTCATTTTTGATAACTCTGCTTCATTTTTCATCACAGACACAACAGAAAGACAGATTAAAAAGCTTTATTCAAACTAGCATGATCAGGCAGAACATATAAGCCAACTAAGCAACATCAAAACTCGACAATTAACTAGACTTGTAAATAAAGCAATACCATTCTCTCCCATTCTGTCTTTGATCCGCTGAGTGAGATGGAACTAGATCAGGTTTGATGCAACTCTCGAAGCATACTGTACAATCTGACTGGCAAATTAGCAAAGGAAAAATGTGTCCACACATGAGAAATAACACACTAATACTATACCAAGCACAAGCACCTCCTGTGCAATTTGATCACAGTGAATACAGAAGATATCAAAAAAGTCTACTGTATAAAAAACACAAAGTATAAAGCAGTTCGATTTATAGTAAATGCATTTACCGGTTCTCAGTAGAACATTCGCTCTGAAACGACTGAACGCCTTAGCTATCAAGGTATTTTATCATTGGGGTACTGTAACTGTAATTTGTAATATTGTATGACATGCCGTTATTTCATTCATCAACAGTCACATATATCTTTTACAATGCAGAAGGCACGCAAGGAGCTCATCACATGTGCAATTCATTGATTCTTTAAACACTGTTGGAATCAAATGGTTCAGGCATTGATTGCACACATAACATGTACTCCACAGCAAGAGATCCCTCATTATGTGACATCTTCAGTCTGACAGACAGCCAGCCAGCTGCATTTATGTCTGGAAAAGCCTGGTGTACCACCAACACCAGGCAACAGTAGGAGAGGAAGAGCGAGAGGTTAGATTTCACTGACTCAGAATACGTAACTCGATACTTCTAGAAATATTGTATTTTTACTGCATTACTGAGTGAGTGCTGCGATCACATTTAGATCTGGTGCATATTTCAAAGTGCTGTCATCTGCTAAATACTTCTTATGCACCGTCTATGTGTTCAGCTGTTTTTACTTGCAGAGCCAGCACTAGAATACTGCAACTATAATCACTATACTATGTTCTCCTTTTCCCCATTCCCATATCCTAACCTTGCCTAATTAGATTCTATCATTTAGCACCCTAATAAGTGGTCCTAATGAGCTCCTTGTTTCTGAGAGATGAAAGTCCTGGGCTTTACAGTAGTGCAACAGCGCATCCTTTGAGGTCAAGAAAAGTACTCTAGTTTCAATTGTAACTTATATATATATATATATAACTATTAAAACTTCATATGCACCAAACTACAAATATGCAACACAAAATGCCCTTGAAGAAGCTCACAAAAGCAGCATTAAAAGTTACATAAAATATCTATAAAAACATGGATATTCATAAAACAATACCTTGCCTGGACCTTATATTCCCTTGTACCATGGCAAAGACTAATACATTTTACATTTTATTTTTGTAAAATATTTTTTTTTAGATTTCCACCGTAATTGTATTTTTTTTATCGATTTAATGTGATTTCCACTGTGCATTGAATAAATGCAGTTCATATCTGTATTGCCAGCTTTATCATTGGGACATTAATAGCTTATAATTGTGAAAAGCAAAATCTTGTTGTGAAGACAGTGGAATTGACATTTGACCCTGTTTTAAAAAATATTGTTCATCATGTGTGAATGTTTTACATACTGCCCACTGTGGCCCCACCCCCATTTTGTGATATGAAAATGTGATGTGCGAACACACCTCCCCAATGCACCCTCGCTCACTCACCCCATCAAGAGCAGACAGGCTGAAACAGTGTATGCTAGATTTTGAACACAGTTCAGGAAATCCAATATTGCAGTGTAATTCTCCCCAATACAGCCAGATAACGGTGTGCCCCATCAAATATAACAGCACAGATGTCTGTAAAATATAAACTATACACCTGATGTTAGTGACGGTGTTAAAAGTATTTTTGCTTCTCTGACTTCATTATAATTTCTATTGAACTACAGTATCTACAATCAAATAAAAGGAGAAACAATGCATCTCCTATTATTTTTCTCCATTTTGCAGTTTTCTTTTCTTTCATTCTTTTTTGGCCTTTTCACACAATCATCACTGTTGAGTACAACAAACGTTAAAAAAAAAAAGAAAAATCTAAAATCAGATAACTGATTATTTTATCGGGAAGTTACTAGTTGACAGTGTGACCCTTGCTGAACAGCAAGACTCATAATACAGTAGAAATGATTATTCAAAAAAGATAAACACCAAGTGCAAAGGCTGAATCAGTGACATAACCAGCTACAGGTCAGTACCAGATTTGCGGAAGAATCATATTCACCCTGATTCATATGTGTATTTGTGAATAGGCGTTTTTTTAAACTCTTGCTTAGAAAAGGTTGCATGATGGCGACTGACGTATGTTGAGCTACTTATGGTTTATAGAACTACAGCACACAGCGTAAACCATGGAGAGAAGGCAAATGTGTCCATGGAGGAGTTTCAAAGCGTTAAGGAGGGAATGATTTACTACATGAGGCAACTCTAGAAATGTCCAAATATCCTGCCATAAATGATTTCAATTCTATGTCCAAATATTTTAAACATGTTGTAGAATCATGCAGATCCATGCTTAAAAGAGAAGGTAGAAAGCTGAGGTGATTCGTGGTTGATGTTTGTATGGGGGATTGGAGGAGCTAGAGAGAAAGAGCAAGTTGGAGCAGAGGGACTGAGGGAGGACAGTTGTTTTACATCTTCTTTGTGAGTCACAGGGAGGAATTTCAGCCAGAGACTCCCATGAAGAGATGATTATATCATGGCAGTTCTCTTCTGGGTTCCTGCTAAGAGACAGAACATAGAATTAGAAAACACAGAACGTCAACCTCAATATAAACTTATAGAAAGTCCTCACTCATGCAACAGTGGATTGTGACTGGTTACTGCCACCATCAATGACATGTCATTGGGTTTCAGGGACATTTCAAATCAGGGGTAAATCAATAACTTGTTTCTATATTTTTTTCCTTCAAATCAGTGTTGTTGAGGATTTAGAAGTTTCACTAAATCATCCATAGAAATCAAACTAACATACACAGCTAAAATGAAATATGACAAAGCAATTAACTATAATAGGGTTGTAATTAAAGCATGCACAAGCAGGCATCACAATGTGCTATTTGGTATTTGGTGGGCCAAACTATAGGCCAACTATAGAGGGACAATGAAATAGTATAGGTTCCATATTATTATAGGACAATTCCCATACATTTGAAACATGCCCTAACATAGCGCATGTGCAAGGATGTGGAGATAGTTGATACAGTCTGTGCTCTCAGGTATGTTACATGCTGAGAAACTATTTGGAACAAATCATTCCCTGATCCTTTTTTTTTTTTTTTTATATCTGTGCCATCACTTTGTCCTGAATCGCCGCCAAGCTAGCCAGATGTGCACAACACAGGTCTGACCAGCAGCCAATTTTATTCTAATCTCAGCTCTCAGTAAGCTCTTTTCGCACTTGAGAAACTGTCGAATTGCTCACAATAGCACTGCACTGGAACAGAGTGTTTGTATTTGTGAGGGACAGAGTCTGACCGGGGACAAATGGATATATTGTGCTCTATTTAATCAGGAAAACATGTTGACCAATGGACCAAATATTTGCATTGGGAACTGTGACAGTTTATCAAACCAGATTTTTGAGCCAAACCAAGAATGTATACCAAATAGGGAAGGATAGAAAGTGTCTAAACAATAATAGTGGCTCTACAGATTGTAGTTAGCAACCAGCATACCTCCAGTTGTAGAATGGACTTCCTTTCATTTTGAGTACTTCAGAACAGAAAAAAAGAGACAAGTTCAGTGCTACATGTGAAACTCAGACACTCACACTTGCAATACATACACATCATACACAAATCTCTCTCTCTCTCTCTCTCTCTCTCTCTCCACATTAGGGCTGCACAGGGAAATATGGGATATGTGATAACGTTGTTGAATATTCCGATAACAATATTACTTGCGATAAATAAACAGAAATTGAAATGTAGTCAGTTCTGCATTTCTGCGGCTTTCAGTATTCTGCTAAAATACAACAAATTGCTTGTTGAATTTAAAACAAATAAAATGAAATCATTACCAACATTCTTTTATTAAACAAATTGAAGATTGAGTTGAATATAAAAAGGCACCACTTAAAAAGAATGACAGTTACATTTTAAAATGTAGTTCTCTGCTGATATTTTCTTTCATCTAACACAAAAAATCTCTGAGTGTCTATTGCCATATGTCGCAGCCTTACGCAATATGTATATTGTGGCAGTTCATATCATGTTGTGCAGCCCTACTCCACATGCACCTGTGCATTTATGCATATTAATGTTGTTTAATCTTTCAGTGGATAACTTGTTTCAGTTTAGTCTGTGGGTCCAGCTGTACAAAAGCAAACAACATCTGGAACTGTTTCAGCAGTTCTACATTGAGTACTGTCTACTGTGTGTGGATGTCCTGCTGGAGACTCTACCGACCTCCGAGCATGATGCATCTCAGTACAGCGATATCTCTTGTCCTTGTAGAGAACCCCTCCATGTCTGGGCTTCTTTGAAGTACTCCCCCACTTACACCCACTAGTTATGCTCTGATTGTGTGTTATGCATCTGCAATAAATTACCTACATACTACATAAGACAATGTGGCACATTTTCAGTTTGGGGGGTATTTGTTTGGCCTAATTATGCAATGACAGCGTAAGATGGTTTGTGCTAGAAATACGCTGATAATGAACAGCGGCATGACTGTATTCTTAGTTGTAACTTTTTATCCCAGATTTCTTTTCTGTTGCCTTTGGAAATAGGTGCAGTATATATATATATATATATATATATATATATATATATATATATATATATATATATATATGTGTGCAGTAAAATATCAAGGAAAAATGTTGGCCCTAATGCAGTATTTTTACAACATCAACCTCAATGAAATTTTTTCCTATACTTGTTTTCATTTGCATCATATTTCAACTGAACTATTCAGAAACAACTTTTCATTGCCATCAGAGTGATATCAGCCAGTCGACATTCCATACTCATAGGCCAGACATTAAATAAATTAAAATATTTAAAAGTATTTCAAAGTATGTGTGAGAGTTACAGTGGTGGAAAATGTACTCAGATCCTTGATCCCTTTAGTAAATGTACAGTGAAAATTTACTTCAGTACAAATCAAAGTCCTGCATTCAAATCCCCAAAAAGCAAAATGCAAAATGTACTTAAACGTATCAACAATAAAAGTACTTGTTCTGCAGAAAACGTGGCATCTGTAACTGACACTATTAAACTGTATATGACATTATTGCATTGAATACTGATGCATCAATGTGCAGTAGCATTTAATTTTGTAGCTGGTCGAGGTGGAGCTAGTTTTAACAACTTTATATCATAGACAGTATATAAAGAGCTTTATATACAGTTGGGTAATTAAGTATTTGTCTTAGTCTGTGTGTTCCTACCTACTGGAGGACCCCTCCAGATAGTTACGAGATAAATCAAAAGATAATTTGACCTTTTCAAGCCTTAAACAGTTATTTAAACAAACCATCTGACATGTTTAAAAGGCAAATGTTACAACTTATACACATCTGAAACATGTCAAGGGGCCTCACATAAAAACTGCTTTTTTGTAAGGGGTCACAAGCCATAAAGGTTGGGAACCACTGTTGTAACATCGCATTGTATTCTATAAACACATTTTATGTTTTTGTCCATCCACCACTGGAGAGTTAAAATTGTGCACAATGAGGTCAACTTGGAGATAATCTTTTTACCAGTAGTTTCCCCAAAGTGTGTCTATGTTTAAAATAATGAATCACATGTGTATGAAGCAAAATGATTAATGAGACAATTGTCTTTCTAATTTTGCATGTGTGACCCATTTCAAATCTATGTATAATTATAAAAAAAGTGTGCTATTGTAGGAATCATACAATAGTAAAGGCACTTCTTTAAACCACTATTACCTGAAAGGCCTACAAATGTTTTGTCGTATTTACTGTGGATGAACTTTTTTATACTACAGTAAGTCCCCGAACACAAATAACAACCAATAAGTTGTCTCACCAATATGTTCTGGTTCCCTCTGTGTTGTCTGTAAGCACTCAGCTACTTTTGTATTTATACATACCTCCAGTGTGGATGCTCTGGAGTCTGTGGTCTCACTTGGCCCTATGCTTCTGGGTATACTGGACACAAAATACCCAGCTCCTTTTGGAATTATCGGCTGTCTCACGACCACTTTGCCTTTCCTGGTCTCTGCGAGGAACAAACTGTACCAGTAGGCATCACTGGAGATCAAGGTGGAATCTGCGATGGTGGAGCTCCTCTGGCTGATCATGCTGTTCCTGCTGATCACACTGTTTCTGTTGGCTGGGGGGATCTTGATGGCCTTTGGCTTTGGTTTTTGACACTTCAGCACAATAATAACCAAGATGGTTATCAGTAGCAGAAATGACACAGCCCCTAAACCGATTACTAAGTACAGGTTTAGGTCTGTGAAGACGTCATACTCTAGTGGCAACTCTGTGGTCTCAGAAAAGGACATGACGTGTTCCACTGTTGATATCTTGATGGTGACAGTGGCAGAGAGTGCAGGCTGACCATTGTCTTTGGCGACAATCACTAGCCGCTGTTGTCTCGGGTCTCTGTAACTGAACATCCTTGTTGTCCGGATTTCACCGTTGTACTGGTCAAGGCTGAAGAGGGTTGCGTCGCTGATCTGCAGGAGCTGATATGTAACCCTAGCGTTCTGCTCAGAATCGGCATCGATGGCGATCACTTTGGCTATTAAGTGCCCCTTATCCGTGGACCTCGGTATCACCTCCTCTACCACAGAGCCCTGCGCCCGCCATGGTGACACTATGAGAGGCGTGTTGTCATTTTGGTCCAGGATGATGATGTGAACTGTCACATTGCTGCTCAGCGGGGGAACACCAGAGTCTCTAGCTTCAATGTGGAAAAGGAACTCCCTCTCTCTCTCATAGTCAAAGGTCTTCAGGGCATAAAGATCACCATTCTCCGGGTTTATGGAGAATAGCATTGACATAGATGTGTTAACAATCTCCTTCTCCATTATGAAATAAACCAAGTACTGGTTCTCATTGAGATCTGGGTCAAACGCACTAAGAGATGTCAACAACGCCCCTGGTAGATTATTCTCCACAACATGGATTGTGTAGAAGGACTGGGAGAATGCGGGTGCGTTGTCATTGACATCCAGAATCTCTAAAGTGATGGTTTCGGTTTCGGATAAAGGCGGCGAGCCTTTGTCTGTCACCCTCAGCGAGATGTCATATTTGCTTATTATTTCCCTGTCCAGTGGCTTTGAAACCAGCAGCTCAAAGTAACCCTCTGAGGATTTATTCAGCAGGAACGGTAAAGATTCTTGCCCACTCAAAGTGAGCTCCACTTGGCCGTTTGCTCCAGAGTCCCTGTCGCTGACACTGACCACAGCAATCAGGGTCCCCACAGAGACATCCTCGGTCAGTGCACTTTTCACAGACTTGATGGTCACCTCGGGATAGTTATCATTCAGATCTGTGACGGACACCATGACTTTACAGTGTCCTGACTTGGGGTTGGCCCCCCTGTCCTGAGCCTGTATGTGCATCTCAAAACTCTGACTCTCTTCATAGTCAATCACCCCCTTCACCTTGATCTCACCTGAGTTTGGATCAAGTGAGAAGAGCTCTTGGGTCTTCTCTGAGGTGTACAGTGTGTATGAATATATCAATTGAGCGTTTGTGCCTTCATCCAAGTCTGTTGCGTTTAAGGTCATGACCACTGTCCCTGCAGCTGCGCTCTCTGAAACGTTGACTGCAAATACCGGCTGGCTGAACAGGGGGGCGTTGTCATTGATATCCAGGACGTTAATAACGATGCTGGCTGTGCCGGAGCGGGGAGGCACCCCTCCATCCACAGCGGTTAAAATCAAATTATGAACCCCATGCTCCTCTCGGTCCAAATGACCGTTCAGAACTAGATCGACATATTTGGAGCCATCGCTGCCAGTTTGTATGTCGATGTTGAAGTATTTGCTTTCGCTGAGATAGTAGGTTTTGATTGAGTTCGCCCCCACATCCGCATCCACAGCGTTTGTCAATGAAAACCTCTCACCGGGAGGGGTTGCCTCCGATATGTCCAAGTGCATTGTCTTCCTGCGGAACACAGGCGCGTTGTCGTTAATGTCCATGATCTCCAACTCGATGTTAAAAATGCGAATGGGGTTTTCAAGTATGACATCCATTTTCAGAAAGCACGAGGTTGTTTTAGTCATGCATATGCTTTCCCGGTCCATCTTCTCGCGTATTACCAGCTCCCCTGTTTCTTTGTTGATAACAAGGTAATTTTTGCTGTGAATGACATCGAGCTTTGCTCTGCGCTGCACCAAACTGCGAACATCCAGACCCAAATCTGTGGCCAGGTTGGCAACAAAGGAGCCCTCTTCCATCTCCTCCGGAATAGAGTAGCGATTGATGGAAAGCGCACATCCCCATAGTGCAATAAATGTAAAAACAGTCGCGATAAAATGTGTCCGTAACAGTGCAATGATCCGCGCCATCATTGTGGTATTTTTTAATCTATAAATGAAACAGATCCGTCCTTACGATCAGGTTGTCTTGATGCAGGAGAGCGCCGGTGTCATTCTTGCCTCCAGCAGTTATAGCTGTAGCTGCAGTAGGCCATACACAGTGAGTACAGTACCGCTGGAGGAGCGGGGCTCTCACAGCAATGCTCTGCAGGGGCGTAAGCAGCATCTGTGTAGGCTGCTCTTTCGACCAGATTAAAGGGTGCACACCTAGCCTATATGGAAAGTTTAATACCAGAATTTCTCAAAAAGTGTAATTAAACATTTTGCTCGGCAGCTTACATATCATGTTGACCTACAAATATATATATAAAAAAGAACAGTTAGTGGATTGGATATGATGACTAAGTAGACTAAGTTCAAAGGTAATATTATTTAAGGAAATATTGTCTAACTATCAGTGGTGTAGTCTAATGTATTGTAGTGGGTATACTGTACTGTATATAAATATATTGGCCTATATATGGGCCAGAATCTGCCTTTTGGGGGAAATACCTTTATTTAGTCTATGCGATGAAGAAAAACAAATATGACAATTCAAAATATATCAAAAATATAATATAAAGTATGTTGTTGCATGTCATTGGGTATTTTTAAGTGGGTATATGGAAATCCTGGAGCTTTCTTAGTGGGTATACTGCATAAACCTGCGTATCACGTAGACTACACCACTGCTAACTATACAACTGCTAGTTGTGAGTCATCCTGACTTTTTCTTTTGAAAGTTAGGAAAAATATCCCACATGATTACAACATTATATTCCGATATAATTCCTTGGAAAGGTTTAATTTTTAATGTATCTCATCTGTAAAACGGGTTTCATGCTTCTTGCAGTTAGCACAGTCAGGGCGCTGCGGGTGGCGTGTATTGGCGCCGTGAACCGTTTGGTCGTTTATACTGATTGCGGTCAAAGAAGTACTTCTATTCTTCTGTAGCCGATCTTTTCTCTGACCCCACTGAATGCAAGAACCATGAAACATGTTTGAGAGAAAACACGTTTGAGACTCCCACTATACAGATGTGGTTCAAAGAAAGGTATACTAATCATTTATTTGTTAAGCATGAATACCTTTAGTGCACATTCTCCAGATGTTGTGTGGAGCTGTGTTTGAAAAAAAAAGTGTTTACTTCTGTGAAAATTCTCGGAATGAACAAGCCAGGATAATTCCAGAATCTTCTTTGAAGGTTACAACCAAAATATTACTATATGGTGACAATAGGGAAACGTTAAAGGAATATTATGTTTTTTTTCCATTGGTATGCTGTGCCATTCATATCTTTATCTATCCCTTTGGTGGTTCGCCTATTGTCAATATTATGATGTTATAATATCATGCATGACGCTCCTGCTGTATGGCTGATGGTGATTTGATGACGATGTATTGCATTCTGTATTTAAAATATGGTCTTTATTGAAATATATTAAGACATGTTACATAAGTTGTGTTTGGATCTCTCATCTCTGTCTTGCAGACTACGCTCACTCAGTCTAACCTTATCAAACAAACAGATAATAGGCATGGAGTTTTGAAACTTTTTAAAATGCGCCAAAATGTATCCTCAGCAATAATGAGTAATTATATTACATGTTTCTTCTGAGTGACCTATAGTAAAGCTTTACATTGGGCACATAGATCATTTTGCATGGGTAGTGCTGTCGCCAATGCAACCATAACTCCCTGTTATTATTTGTGCTGGCTGCTATATTTTAATGTGTCTGGTTTTCTAAACTAAAGGGACTGTATACTGAAATGATGGGCAGTAAGATGAGGATGGTGCTAAGCCTTCCTCTCCTTAAGCTCCCTCTGGTGACAATTTACAGAATTACAGAAGGATCTGGACTTCACACCAATCACTCTCCGAACAATACATTATCTTTTACAGTGTCCACTGCATTAAAAGGGTTATTTTTAAATTAATTTACCTATTGACAGTATCTACTTTGCCTCTCTTTCATGTCTGTATTCAAAAGTAAATATATGTGTCTATATGTCAGTGGGAAGCCTATATTCAATAAGATTTTAGAACCCTGAAAAAGGTTTTTTTACTACACAAGAAATGTTTTGACATGATGTTGGGTCATAATAACTTAAAACTTAAATAACTTAAACAGTACATGGACAAGATACACAATAAGTCATATTAAGTCGGCACATAGCTTTGTCAGAGGTAAATCTCTAGTTTGAAGGTTTCTCTTGTTTAAGAATGACCCAGTGGCCAAATGCACATGGTTCACATATGGCAGCAAGGCAAAGATGATTATTCATATATTACTGTTAAATCAACATGTTGTTGTATTGATTTAAGTGACAATAACAAATTGTGAAGACATGCAGTAAAAACTACTTAACAAGAGACAAGGCAATAACACCTCACCAGGCCCCTTGTTACCTCGTTACTGTTTATAAAGGATATAAATATAAATATGTAAAAATGCCACCTGCCCAATACCCTGTGCTTAGAGCGGGAGAGAGAGGATACGTTCCAGCTCCTGGCAAACATGATGCATAAAAATAGCAATTTAGTGTGGTCTTGCATATACTGTGCCTACTGTAAGTGTAGGTAGCAATTTTGGCATGTTAAATGTCCACAAGTCATATTACAATCGTTTTTTACAAACTCATTTAAATGAATTCAAACAAGAAACATATTGTGATTTTGTTGTAATATATATCTGCACACTAAATTATCAAACGATGGGTAATAAACGTGAAACATATGTGAGACAATATGAAAATAAAATGGGGAATTCCAACATGCATATCATGCATACATACTGTACTTTAGGTATGGTTACTATCTTCAAGAGGTATCTGTGAGGGAAAGGCACCCTCTAGTGGAAAAGGGGCAACTCCACTGCTCAAGTGGTGGAAGATGTGGATTGTTGGGAGAGATAAAGAGAAATAAGGCAGCACAGATTGGGCTCTGAACAGATCTTACATGGCAGCAAGACATATGTGTCTCTGCTTATTGCACATGGGACAAATTATAACTGCTAAGCTTGGCTGATTTTGGTTCTAGTTGTGATACACTCAAAGATAAATCTTGGCTTGATGATCTGTAATTTTTGGCAGGATGTAGTTGTGGGCCTATCTGGATTTGTGTTTTTTTATCCCTGGTAGTCTTTTAATGATGGGAACACGTATGCATTTTTTTCTCAAGGTTTTATCCTTCCGACTCAATTTTCAAAGTTAAAAATGAATCTGAACCTGGCCCTTGGCACTCAACTTTTTGAACATGAAGCAGTTCACTGAGGCAGTCAGGCCCATGCCCAATATTAACCCCATTGGTCTGCAATAGCTCAGTTTGAGCTGATGGATCTTGAAGATTATCTCCAGAGTAGTAGTAATTTAAGCCCTGGTTTACTGACCACGTCAAGAGAATAGGTTAAATGACACTCAGAGCCATAAATCACAACAACAGCTTATTCTTCCATATGCTTCATATACACAGGTGTCCATGTCATAGAGTGAGGATCCTCCTGACTAAGCCTGGGCTCTTGTCTTCAACTTTTAGATTCATGGAGATTGGCTGGGGGGAAATGGTTCAAATTGTGCATTGGGGTTGATAGTTGGTGTCCCAAAAATATGTCTCCATGGTTCACACCTCTCTGGAGACTAAACATAGAGTCAGCATCTCGACATAAAATGACTGAATTTGTAAGGAACTCTTTTACAGAGCACCATTCAAGACCAGGGCAGGTAGGATGAGCAGCAGCCTGGCTCGTTCTGCCCCCAGCTTGTTTTCTGAGAGGCACTTTTGAAGCCAGTTAGCTAATCAGGCTCCTGCCATATTTTATTCCATGCTTTAAATGCCATGAGTTTGTATTTTATTGTATCAATCTGCACACGCCTGTATTGTAATTAACACAGTTTACATTGACACATCCTCAATGTCATCTTTTGATTATGACCAAAAACCTTCACAATCACAAATTTACCTTTACTGCTTTCCTGTTTTTAATATATTTATTTATTAACAATAAAATTAATGAAGTCATGGAGTTATACTTACAGTATATATAAGTTATATTAAGTTATAGTACAATTATTTCAGAGTCACATAAACACAATAGTTCAGCACATTCACCAATGACAGGAATATAAATATGGCTGTCAAAAAGCTACAAAAACAGAGTTGAGGACAGATTTATTGATATTAATATATACTGTGTATAGACTATATACAGAGTAATTAGTCTAACTAAGCATACCTGTGTAATCACACTCAATGATAAATACAAATTTGGAATCCATATAACCAGTGACTACATTGTGTCCGCAGTTGCTTGTGATCAAACAATCTGAGTGGTCCAACAGGCAACTGGATGTGGTGTGTCAGTGTAACGGTCTACTACACAGGCCCAGTGAGTAATATCACAGCTGTGATGCTATTCCTTGTAACACAATTCCTCAATTAACCCTGGTTGAAGGACATGTCGTATGGTTACACTCAGTTCAATGTCATAATTGGAAATCTGGTGCATTTGCCATTGGGTCTCTTTTCTGTTGTATTACCTTTACCATCTGTTGGCATTGCTTGTGCATTGTGCCTGGACTGCATTCAGACTTGTGAACAAATGTCCTGTCACTAAATGCACCAGGCAGGATTGGATGAAAGACTTTGAACTTAAGATACTTAACGGTCAGTGTATGTTTTGGTCATTCAATTTTCATTTCATTAACAGGTATTAAAAATTTTAAAATACAAAATTTGAAATTGAAATACAAGGCGTATTTCCTTTTCATTGTCAAAAGGGAATGTGAAAATTTAAAACATGCTTTGATTTTCATTTTCTATTTCATAAAACAAAAAATTAAATCACTAGAAAACAGAAATGAAAAAATGCCATTTTTTTCACGTTCTCTTAATACATCCATGACTAGCACCGGTGTAGCCTACCAGAGTGACTGATCATCCGTTTTTTGCACCTCTTTACATAAATATACATAAATATGGCTATGAAATACATCATGAAATACATAAATGAGGCATACATATAAACATATGCATTAGTCATTATAGTTCAATAGCCTATATGTTTTACTTGTATTTATTTCAGGGGACTTTTATTTATTTGCACGTTATATTCAAAGGAAGTTTGGTTATCGCACAGACTCAGACTAAAAGCAACTAGCAAGCCTACCTGACATCAGTGCATCAAAGCATATCACTATCTGCAAAGAAAAGAAAATATGAATAAAACACGAGCGCAGCAGATTCGTCTGATTCCCAGATTAGCTAGAGCGGGTAACGCTAGCTCTGCAGACGGACCAGAGTGGTCCGTGTACGTTTTGATAGTTTGTTTTTTTGTTTGAACCACAAAACAAAATAACGAGAAATCACCTGTTTGTCGTTTCAAACCAAAAACAAAGAAACGGTAAAAAAAAGTAATAGTAAATATAGCCTATAAAAATATAAGCCAAGCTTTTAGAACGGTTATAATATGCAGCACTAACGTTATACCAGAGTAACGTTAGAAGAAAAAAATCAATCAATAAATAGGCTTATATAAACCTGGACCGAAAGAAATATGTTAGCAACAGTAGTTTATTACAGTGATTTAATATCGTGCCTATCCACGTACACATCACCAGTCACGTTTAATGAGCGCATTGTTTGGTTCAATACAGTTGGTAATAGTTAACCTAAGAACTTATTGTGTGTGCAGAGTTGTTACTGTTAGCACCATATTATATAATTAAATTAATATTTAATGTGGTTTCCACCGTAATGGATCAAACTGTTCCCCCTTTTTACCAGCAGGTGGCAGTACATGACTATTATTACTATTATACTAGTATTGTGTCTTTGGTAACTGCAATAAATAAATCAAGATTACTGATACAGATGTATTTATTGTTGTTCATTTAATTTGTTTTTTAATTTTGACTTTATTTGCAACTTACTTATCATCATCATCATTCACCCCCAGCCCAGAGTTAAACCTGCATGCCCTTCTGTTTTAGCCTGATTGTAACACTGCTATCAGATTCTTAGCAGCTCAGACAACAAACTCACATCAGAAATGTCCTAATGTAGGCCATCTGGCCAAAAGAATGATTTACCAGTGTGCTATATACTGTGTGAATATTTCTTCTCTATACACATCCCAGTGTGTATAACATATAACACTCCCATTGTGTCATGTGAGTGAAGAGAATCCATACAAGTCTTAAACATTTATTCAACATTTATAGCACATACATGCTTTCAAAGGCTTGCATGTACAATCTATGGCTGCAGAACATTTACTGTGAAGCCCTAAGGTAAGAAGATTTTACAAGGTCCTCAAAAGAAAGTCCAAAAACATAATTCCATTACTAAAAACAGGTCGTCAACGCTGAGTACATCAGCAATAACTGCAACAAAACGTTTCCAGTAACTTTTGAACAGTCCTGCTTATTGACTTGGACGAATCGTTGTCCATTCCTCTGTACAGAACAGCTTCCACTCTTGGATGTTGGTGTGTTTCCTCACATGAGCTGCTTGCTTCCTCATCCTTCCATTTCAGTCATTTTAAGGTCAGAACTTTTGACTTGGCCTTTCCAAAACATTCACTTTATTCTTCTTTAAGGTAGGTGGGTAGATTTATTTTGTCACAATATAAAAAGTTATGTAGTTTAAAGTATAAATTGAGTTTGTAACTCCCTTCTGCTACATAGCAGACAATATACATTAATATAGAAGAAATTATAAAAATGGTAAACAGAAATAAACTATAATCAGTGGAGCAGTACTGAGGATGAACTAGAGTTTAAGAGTCTGTTAGCTTGGGGGAAAAGCTGCTCTGCAGTCTGGTGGTGCGGCAGCAGAGACTTCTATATCTCTTCCCAGAAGGCAGCAGGGTGAACAGGCTGTGGCTGGGTGGGTACTGTCCTTTAGTATCCTTTGGGCTCTACATAGGCAACTCACTGTCCTTATTTATGATCAGACTTGCAGCACTGTCTTTACATTTCAATGAAAGCTTAAATGTTAACATAAAAATGTTTTAGAATGGCATAAAATTAAGAAATGAGAATGTGTCTGTACACCTAGCATGTGTCTTAAGCAGCATAAGCAATCAACATTTGTTTGCTTTCACTCCCTCTGACTGCAGCTCAATATATCATTTGGACTGTGCAATGACAGATATCGTAGCAATTGATGATTGAGAAGTGAACTGCGCATCACTACGATGCATGAACTTTATCTGAAAAATGTGTGTATGTAAAAGTAAAAATACAATTCCATAAATGATATTCCATAAATATTATCAAAACTTTAGGAGGTGTTCTCTGTAGTGTAGTCCTGTAGCAATACATAATGATGGCAGTTGTTAAGTAGGCTGTTCTGCTTAATATTACCAATATGCCTAGTAATTGCGACAACAACTAGTCTTTATAATCAATCTGGAATGTAAACAAAACATTTTCAAGGTACACATTTCAAAGAAGACTACTTGAATGAATGAGCTGCTAGAAAAACAAAATGCATCAGGCGGTATCCAATGATAGCCCCACCATGGGCCCAGAACTTTTCTGTAGCTTTTCCATAGACAGCTTTTCAAAGCTGCCTCCAAATACTGACCCCCTTGGGCTTCCATTAATTCAAAGATTTTGCGCCAACAAATGCGCTCATTAAACGTGACTGGTGATGTGTACGTGGATAGGCACGATATTAAATCACTGTAATAAACTACTGTTGCTAACATATTTCTTTCGGTCCAGGTTTATATAAGCCTATTTACTGACTGATTTTTTTTCTTCTAACGTTACTCTGGTATAACGTTAGTGCTGCATATTATGACCGTTCTAAAAGCTTAGCTGTTATTTTTATAGGCTATATTTACTATTACTTCTGGGTCACTTGACCAACCTGTCTTTATTTCAATGTAGATATTCAAACGTGAGAAATGACCAAAGGAATTTCAAAAAAACAAAATCGGAACGTTATTTGGTTTAGTCGTTTTTCGTTTTTCGTTTTTGGATTCAGAAACCAAAAATGGTAGAACGGCTCTTTTTTTACCGTTTCTTTGTTTTTGGTTTGAAACGACAAACGAAAAACAGGTGATTTCTCATTATTTTGTTTTGTGGTTCAAACAAAAAAACAAACTATCAAAACGTACACGGACCCAGAGTCAGTCAGCAGCGGGGAGCGAACATATAGAGCGAACCGGGGACCCAGGTCACAGGTCACTGCCAGTGGTAGCCTACACTGGCGCTGCTGCATTAGAAATGACAACATCTGGTCTCTGAATATGAAAAAACAGGCCTTTTTTCGTTTCTATTTTCGAGTGATTTTATTTTTTGTTATAAGTAATAGAAAATGAAAATAAAAACATATTTTAAATTTCTCCCATCCCCTTTTGACCATGAAAAGGAAAAAAACGCCTTGTATATCAATTTCAAATTTTGTATTTTAAAACAAAAATCAAATAACCATTCGTTTTTTTGTTTTTTAATACCTGTTTATGAAATGAAAATCGAATGACCAAAATATACACTGACCCTTAACACTAAAACTGTAACTGTGGCACTGCGTCATTATCCAACCAAGATTTACAGCATTTGTGAAAACTGATGCCCACAAAGATGGTTGTAGCAGTAATGCAAGTCTAAACTCTCTGGCTAGTACAGTTAGTTGGTTCACAACTTTGACACACAACATGTGTCCCTATAAGACAAAAAAATGTGTGTCTACATAAAAGTAAGTACTGTAAGCTGCTTACATTGTGAACACTTTTTTGAAGTTAGACATTAACTCTGCAGCCTCCAAACAGATCAAATCACATTTACCTGAGCTCACTGCTACTGCAAACAAAAAGCCTTCTCTGTGTGCTCCAGTTTACTGCCTTTATACAATACAACTTCATGATGAAGAAAGTCATCACTTGATTCTACCATGACTCAAAATATACTTTACTTTATTTCAGTATTTACAAAAAATAAATATATATTTATGGTACGGAGTGTTATTTAATCCCACTGGAAACAAGGAGAAATATAATCTGTCAGCCTCCATGAAGCAAATTATAGTGTTTAATGGAACTATTTAATGGCATATATTATACACAAAATATACAGTATAGTTGATGTATCATTTGAACACGTCATTACTTACGATGAGACCATCATCGTTGTCAAACGATTGTTCATAGTTTGACGTGAATCTCTTTTTTTTCCCAAACGTAGAGAAAGTGTTGTACACATCCAGTTCTCCTCTGGGTGCCAGCTTCAGAGTGCTGTAGTCAGACGTGGTGCCAGGGATGTACACATTGTGCTGGTAGTCTTGTGCTTTAGAATGAGGCTGAGTGTACTTTGGAGTCCATGAGTAGTGAGGAACTTCTCCTTCTTGAAAAGAAATCTTGCAGTCTGTAAAAAAATGCGCATAAATTACAGTTTGTACCGGAAGATTATGTCTGCTAAGAGCTCCTATTTACATACAGTATACTTGATCTGAATACGGTGTTTTTAAAGGCATCTTCTTAATTTTAGCTTTTCGCAAAAAAGCAAAACCCTTCTCGCAGGCACTTAAGTAATCCTCGTGTTGATGCATTAAACCCCTCCCAACCCACCCCCCTAGTTTTGGATCTTGGTGTTATCTGCTATTCAGTTTACCATTTTATATTCCAGAATAAATCCTTAGGCACAGAGACACAGGGAGAACTCCTAACCCACTACCTTCTTTCATGTGAACAATAATGACCCCAAATTGCACAGTGGCCACCTACCATTCATATGGTTTCCCCAGGTCCAGTACTGTGGTGCCACAGAGCAGGAAAACCCATGGGCTTCATATTTTTGTTGACGAGTAAGAGTGCCCTCCATATTTGCTGAGCTATACCTGAGGAGATGAGGAGACAGCATACCTATAAGTCTATAAGTCTAGGTGTGTGTGTGTGTGTGTGTGTGTGTGTGTGTGTGTGTGTGTGTGTGTGTGTGTGTGTGCGTGTGTGTGTGCGTGCGTGCGTGCGTGTGTGTGTGTGTGTGTGTGTGTGTGTGTGTGTGTGTATGTTTGTGTGTACTTTAAATGGCTCAATTATGTATTCACCTCTTGTATGCTAAGTTGCGTTGGTTCTTGGTCCAGGTCCAGTCCTTGTTTGAATACTTAAGCTGCACATTTGAAACATAAAAAAACTTAGTTACCAGCAATAAGGCATACGAAATAGTCATACCTTTTTGGTGTTTTTTATTCTCTATATATAACAAACCGGGGTTAAATTAGTTGTCGTATCATATATAAATTATATATACATTTTACATCCCCTCAAACAAACCGTTTTTACAACATGAATTAATAAAAAAGTAGATAGACTTTGAGAGAGCGCCCCCTAGTGTGTAAAATGCATTGTAACAATTTCCCGTGAGTCAACCTTTGTGTCATTTGTAATTGAAGTGAGAGAGCCGGACGATTAGTAAGTGGTGGATATAGTTTTGGGATAAGTGTAATTCTAAAAGTGGATGATAAGAGAAATACCCAATCTGTGATGCTGATATATATATATATATATATATATATATATATATATATATATATATATATATATATATATATATATATATATATATATATATATATATATATATATATATAGTATATTACCTCGTTTGGGGTTGCTGCTCTGTTGTTGGCCAGCTCGTTACGGTCCAGTGCGCTCCAGCCAGAAGTGAGGTAATCTGTGCTCTTGGCGTTATTCTGCTGAACTGACATTACAGGACTGCAAGGCTTCAGGAACATGAAGTCACTTTTAGACGATTCCGGTGTCAGACACATTTTGTAGCAATAGACCTGAGGAAGTGCGCCGTTACTGTTTGTTGCCTCTGCGCCTGTGGACATACAAACATTTAAGTTGGACTTTTTGAACACCTCTGTGCTGTTGGAGGCTTCTGAGCGGGAGCAGCAGCAGCAACAACACCCGATAATGGTGGGCAAGTTAGACTCTCCGCTGGACGCTCTGCCCTTCAGTCTCCGCACTGCAACCAGGACAATAATAGCCACAAGAAATGTGAAGGAGATTGCGCCCAGAGACACGATTAAGTACAGGGTGAAGTTGGAGCTGTGATGCGGGCTTAGTGACAGGTCACCCAAATCGGGCTGCGAATCTGGCAGGCTGTCAACCACTGACAGAATGATGGAAACAGTGGCCGAGAGGGGTGGCTGACCATTGTCCTTCACAAGAATGACCAATCTGTGCCTCGTGGGGTCTTTCTCCACCAAGTGACGTATTGTCCTGATTTCGCCTGTGTACAGGGCAATACTGAACAAGCTCGGGTCTGTTGCTTGGAGCAACTGATAAAAAAGACGCGAGTTTTGACCTGCGTCTGCGTCAACCGCGCTGATTCTGGCGACAAGGTAGCCGGCGTCCACTGATCTGGGCACTGGTTGGCTGGGTGCTGTGCCGTTTTGCGGAACTGGTGACACAATTACAGGCGCATTGTCGTTTTGGTCCAAAATGAATATGTTCACTGAAACGTTGTTGTTCAGAGGCGGGAAACCGGCGTCTTGAGCTTGAACTGTGATCTGAAAGTTTTTAAGCTGTTCGTGGTCAAAGGATCGCAGCGCGTAAATGTTCCCGTTATCCGAGTTTATGGACACGTATGTGGACACGGGCATTCCCTGTATGTCACCGTCCAGTAATGAATAGGAGAGATATGCATTTTGACCAAAATCTGGATCCAGTGCAGTCACCGAGCAAATGGATGCTCCCGGAGCATTATTCTCAGTCAAATACACAGTATAGGAAGGCTGCTTGAAGTGAGGCGCGTTATCATTCACATCAGACACTTGGACCAAAATAGTTTTCCTAGTGAATAAAGGTGGGGAGCCCATGTCTCGGGCGGTAAGGGTGATGTTGTACTCTGCGACTGCCTCTCTGTCCAGAAAATCACAAGTAACTAATGTATAGTAGTTCTTAAAGGATGAGTGGAGCTGGAATGGGACGTGATGGGGGATCTCACAGTCCACATTCCCGTTTTCACCTGAGTCTTTGTCCATTACGCTGATGACGGCTATCACCGTTCCCGGGGGCGCGTCCTCCTGCACAGGTGTAGACACTGATGTCAGGATCACCTCTGGGAGGTTGTCGTTTTTATCCAAAACGTTCACTAGCACTTTACAGTGAACTGCTACAGCGGAGGGGCCTTTGTCTTTAGCCTGAACATAAATTTCATGCATCCTGGCTTTTTCATAGTCTATCACTCCTTTGACTTTGATTTCCCCCGTGCGCGAGTCTACGCTGAAGAGCTGGCGCACTTTGATAGGAGCGTGGCCACTGAATGAGTAGGTGATGTCAGCATTGGGACCCTCATCTAAATCGGACGCATTGAGTTTTATGACAACTGTTCCTTTAGGTGCGTTTTCAGCAAGCCTCACTCTGTAAAACGACTGATCAAACACAGGCGCGTTATCATTTGCATCCAAAACGGTGATATCAATTTGCGCAGTGCCGGATCTCTCCGGCGCGCCTCCATCCACCGCCGTTAAGACCATTTGGTGCGTACTCTGCTGCTCTCTGTCCAGTTGGTTTTGTAGGACTAGTTCTGCAAATTTGCTGCCATCACTGCGCGTCTGTATATCCAAAAGGAAATGCTCATTTACACTTAACAAATAGGTGCGGAGTGAGTTGGATCCGACGTCTAAGTCCTGTGCGCTCTCAAGTGGGAAACGGGATCCTGGGGCAGCGGACTCCGATATGTCCAGATTAAACTCGGTCCACGGGAAACTAGGAGAGTTATCGTTCACGTCCAGAATTTCCATCTCCACCCTGTACAGCTCCAGAGGGTTTTCTATGACCACTTGCAAGTGAAAAGAACAGGACAAACTCTGCTCGCATAGTTCTTCACGATCAATTCTTTCATTGACAAATAAAACTCCATTTTCTAAATTTACCTCCACATATTGCTTCTTGGCACCTGAGACTATCCGGAATCTGCGCGCAGAGAGCTTGTCCAAATCCAAGCCCAGGTCCTCTGCAATATTGCCAACAAACGCTCCATGTTCCAGTTCCTCAGGGATTGAGTAGCGAAGCTGTCCCCGGACTGCATCCAAGAAACAAGTGTACAGCGCAAAACGGCAAACTACATGCCATTTCCCATACAGTCTTTTCTTCGCCCCTTGTGTGTCCATCTGTAGGCTAAAGCAATGCCGCACACTCACACCAAGGACTACGTATCTGGTGTACTCATAGAAGATAATTAAGCCAGAATTGTGCAAAATACAGTCTGGAAAAAACTTGACATTGGTGGGACTGGAACAGCGACTGTCTGCCCGAGAGAAAAGAGAGGAGAGAGAAAGGGGTGTGCAAGGGCTACTAGACCTATCTCAGATTAGTGTGTGTGTGTGTGTGTCTGTGTGTGTGTGTGTGTGTGTGTGTGTGTGTGTGTGTGTGTGTGTGTGTGTGTGTGTGTGTGTTTGTGTGTTTATTATTGGCCCTACTGTTCCAATAGGAGGGAAACGACATCTGCTCGGATAATCTATCCTGCCTACTAGCCCGATCAAATTCATGTAGCAGTCTCGAGGCTTTGACCGCAGGTCAAACGTATTTGATTCAATTTCTTATAAGAGTGTTTCATCTTTGAAACTGATAGAGTTGACAATAATCGGATATAAACAAACCTTCCTGCAGCATATTTACTCTAACTCACAAAACCTCACAAAAGTTGTAAACTTTTAAATTCTCAATCAAACTACTTTAATTTAAAAAAAAAAGGCTTAACTTAATGCAGTATTATTATAACTGCACAGGATAGTAAAATGTAATTAAATTGTCTCTCTAGAGATGCGGAATGAAATGATTCTATTACAAACTTTTCAATGAACTAATTTTCAAAACAAACTGGGAGTGTGGGAAGAAATCAGAGTAAAATCCTTTCATTTTAGTTTTGTTATTAGAGGAAGTGAGCATTTCAGTTGAACCTTACCAAACTTCAAAGCCCTTACCAAATGAAAAAAAAGAATGATAGATGTCCTTTAGAAGAATACAGGGACTGCATTAAGGCATTCCAATTAATAATACAAAAGTACATCTATTTATCATAGAAACAGTTATAAACGTACCATAAAACGACTATGAAGCCTCCAAAGAGGAATATTATGTACAGTATAATACAGTATATAATAACAGGTTTGAAGTTGTAAATTGTCCTCAGGAAAATTCAAATTCCCAGACATCTTCACAGTACTCTGGCAGTGATTGCACCTGTTTAATAAAACAGATTTCCCAGCATATTTCAGCATATTAATACTCAAATAGAGCAGTTGTATCTATTTACCATCCACCTCAATGCATGCTCGACCCGTTTGCTCTGAAAAACCCAGTTCCCTTGGTTAAAAGCTGTAAACACAATCTGTCTGCAGGAATGAAGCTGCAGCAGATGGTGAGGTTTTCCATGGGCTCATGCTCTTTTTAATTAATGAAATGGAGATTAGAGGGCATTTTCCCTGGATCATTAGTGAACAGAGGAATTAAGACATTTTGTGAGGAATAATCCCAAGGCTATCCATGTGATGCACATGTGGTTTTCTCTCAGTGGTCATACTGACCTGCTTTTCACAGCCTAAGTGCACGGCATCACTTACGCACTGCCAAAACTAAGTAGCTGGGATAAGGGGACACAACCACCACATTTAGGGATCAAAATACAAAAGCGATTATCTCTCTGTCACTCCCCCCTCTCTCTTGCACACACATAGAGCATCTCTCTCACTCGGCCTCTCTCTCCCTTCCTTTCTCTCACTCAAGGGCAAAAGTAGAATATCAATCCCTTTGTCCTTAACTACTTTCCAGTTTTAAAACTGCAGGATTAGAATAGGTTAGCCTATATTCTGCAGCTTTTAACACTTAAGCGGTTTTAGTTGGAAACAGTGTTGTGCATTCCACTCTAATGGTAGAATGTCTGTCCTGTAAGATGTTCTGAGTGCATCTAATTATTTTTTATTTAACCTCTTGTGAACGATTACAGATGCTCTGCACCACCTGGTATAAAGAGCCAACAGCAAACTGACAGCGATGACTTCTCACATGATTGACTGCTGGTAATGAGGGAAATTGTAGCGTACAAATACAACTTGTATGTTCCTGTTATACTAATGACATGCTATGGGAACGGGGTGCTAAACATAGACGATGAAATCAGAGATCAGAGATGAAATAATATTGGAATGGTCACACGCAGTGTGAATGCAACCGTCTGGAGAACAGGAAAAAGGTGTGAATAAAATCTTGCCCCAGTGTGAGAGTATGTGCATGCATACATTCACATGTGGGTTGTTCAAGAAAGAAAGTGATAGTTTGAGTTTTTCCAAATACACTCACTAGAGCAAATAACATTAGCAGAAATAAAGGATTCCGGCTCTAAATTGGGTGTTCCAACTGTAAACATAGATTTTCATTAATAAATTAAACAATTCAATAGTCTGCAAAAAACCATTTGCATATTACCTCATGCACATGGCTAATTGTGTTTATTATTAAAGTCTTTGTTGCAACAGAAACATGTTCTCATTTCCCTCAGAGTGCTGGAAATTCCGTGAATAATAGGGGCTTTCCGACCGGAGGGATTTTTGAAGTTCTTAGAACTAAACGTTCCTAGAACACTTTTTTCGTCGTGTTCCGACAGGAAAAATTTGGGGATTTTAAGTTCCTCTGGTCTCAGTAGCGTACTTTTTTAGCTCCTACTTCAGAGCAGGGTCTTTTCCCTTTTCCTAGGTGTACTTGATTGGTCGAACTTATAAGTCACGCCCACTGCTAACGCGGAACTTGCAGACAGAGCAACAACCAACAACAGGACATTTTTAACAATTTTCACCATCTTATTCATCATTAAATTCACTTCTGACAACGTTTTATGCGAGATATTAACTGTTTAGATTTAGAATATAGGCAGTCTTGCAAAAATTGATGCCGAATTGACAATTTGCTTCAAAGTTTTCGGAGTTGAGAAGCTCCATGAAGTGAGGCGACAGCCAGCAAGCGCCTGCCCCGGCCTCTAGCTCGTCGCTCGGTCAGTCCTGCTCAGACACCTCGCTGTGAGCTGGAGGTCTCTCAGACCGCTCTCGTAAATAAGAGGCTTTTATTTCGCCGTTGACGGATCGTTTGTTTAAATATCACAACACATGTCCATCATAAGATTAACGGGAACCTGTGGTTAATGGTCTTTTCGGAGTTAAATTCCACAAGCGTGTCCTGCGGCTCGCCGGCCATTACACACACACACCCACACACAGTCACACACACACCTCCACAGCGCAGCAGGCAGAGGCGGGGTCTGTTCCGAGTATAATAAAGCCCCGTCTGTGTTGAGCAAAACATTACGTGAATTACTACGAGAATGGACGTGCATTTAATATAGAAAAAGTGCACAAGTATTAGCATCATTTGTTGTTGTTGTATGTGGCGCTAAGGTCAAGACCGTTGCAGTGCTTGCTTCACTCCCTTACCCCTCCTACCAGTCCCTATGGCCACTTGGCCAGTGGGAATGCAAACAGAAAAAAAGATTTTGGGGGAAAGTAGTTCTTAGAACTGCTTTTCCCCTAAAAAGTACAAGTACTATCCGGTCGGAAAGCCCCAAAAGGAATTAGAGGAGAAGACAAACGTAAAGTCCTTTGTCCTCATTCGATTTTTACAGAAATTGTTATGGAGTCAGCAAGGGCGTAAATCCCAGGAGGGTCAGGGGGGTCAGGACTCCCCCCCCCCCCCCCCCCCCCCCCCTTCTCAGGGTTGTCCCCCCCTAGAAATATCATTAAAACAATGCTGTGTATTGTAAATAACATAATGATGTATACTTACAATATCTGTGTAAGTAGTAAAACAATACAACCCCCCAAAAATGCTTTTTAAGTTTAGAAACATTTTGAGTCCCCCCTCCCTCCCTCACAGTGGTTTGGTCCACTGCCTGCTGTACGTTACCCATCTTCACTCGACTCACAGTCACATCGGTAGTGACAGGAATGTAGCTTGTAAGTAGGCGGTTCAAGGCTGTTTTATTCACATTAAACATCGGATGAAGTTGTTCTTTTCTCAAATAGAAATGATGCTGAGTAATTAATGAATTAGTTATGACAAAAAGTTCGCTATGTTAGTGTAATATAATATAACATTAGCTAGCTTGTTTAATAGCTTGTTGGATAGAAATGCACCCACTACAACTAACGTTACCACGGCGGTGAGCCTAACATTATGTGTGTGAACTGACATTAGGGTTAATATTGAAGATCTACAGTTGTGTTTGAAGTGGCTGATCAGTGGGTTTGCTGCAGTTAAATATATATCCTCTGTCCCAGACCAAACCTCATATTTATGCAGAGGACGCAAGTATTTTTGTGGCTTGTGTACACATGTCCTCTACGAGTATAATTGTGGCTGTATTATTTGTGTCCCCTTCAAAAATTGCTCTTCAGAAATTTTAAGTTTATTGTCCCCCCCTACTGATAGATCAGATTTACGCCCATGGGAGTCAGTATTTTGCATGTATTCACCATCATATCAATGCGTTGCATTATATGCACACACAAGTATTATCACCAACATTAAACTCAGATTCTGTCTGCTATCGTTAAAGTATAGCTTTATAGTTTTATGTGAATCTACTCTTCTCCATGCCCCCTATAAATGTAGCAGCACATGGGATTTCATGAGGTCATCACCTGAGTTATTAAACTAGGATGTCAGAGGACAAAGGGACAGCTGAGAGCACAGTTGTTATTGGAGTTGTCACAGGGGAACCTCTTGAGACTGAAAGTTGGCTCAGAAAGCTTCTGGAATAATCACTAAATTCTTGTCTGGGCAACCCACAGTCACAGGAAAGTGGAAGGATGAGCCAGTAAAAAATAACCTGCTTCTTATTTATTTTATTTTTTTCCTACTTACAAATTCATGTGTGCATGAGGCAGCCACCACCAAATCGAACAATGACATTATGACATGTTGTTGGCATGTCATGTCATGTCATGTATGCTGTTTGCAGAAGGAAGCTGACAGTACCATATGGGAATATCATGCTTTAGCTTAGCATTTTAGATTTCCCTTTTCTAAACTTATGGCGTAGTTCATGTCCTCTTTCAGAACATCTTCAAAAACTACCATAGCATCTTCTAATAAGAGCCCCTATGTAGAGGTTGGTTTTGGTTTATAATATGTAATTGATGGCTTTATTAATGGTAAATGACTTTGCTTTATACATGACCCTTGCTTTGTCTTTTTAGCTCTTTATTTACCAGGAAATCAAATGGACTGTTTACAACCTGGAAATCGGTTGCAGGACATTTGGACAAATATCAAAGTATTGTTATTATCGTTTTTGAAAATTACTTTAAAGGTGCCCTGCCACACGTATTTCATTACTTTGTGATAATGTCTGAAGTTCTACCATGGACTATGTAACAATTTGTGCGTAAAAAATGCCTTGGTTACCTTGTTTCAAGCCATTCTAGTTTTGTATAGAAAGCCTGCAGGAAAACTCAGCTCGATTTCTGCCAGTTCTCATTAATATTCAACATGTTTGAATCTGATTGGCTAACAGTTAGCCAATGAGAGCCTGGCTGTCAGCATCCTTTACCCAGCGCAATTGGACGAGCTAATGAATAGTAATGAGCTCAGGCAACATGATGTCAGACTGACCAGCTTTTGTAATTGGCCTGATTTCTCTATTATTTCTTTTCAGTGGCTAGAGCTGACAGAGGAGGTAGCAGTTCATTTTCACATTCACCACATAACACAAACACATATGGACCTAACATATTTAAAAAAAATACAAGGAAAAACGGTTTTGTGTGGCAGGGCACTTTTAAGGGCATTTTATGTCCTTAACAGATAGCAACAGTGGAGAGATGACTGGAAACGGGAAAAAGAAAGCGAGAAATGCAACAAACCTTTTTTTTTTATTTGTTAAACTTTTTCTTTTCAAATAACTAAAAGTCACCCTTGATTGAATATTTTATTATTGATTCTAACTGCAGAATATATGATATATTAAACTGTTAGAGTCATTACCCTTCATTAATGACTTTTCAACAGTTATAACTTTGTGCTCATTGGTTTATCCCGTTCTAAAAAGTAATTATCTCTGCAGCTACACACTTCTTACTCCCACCCATCCACTCTGACCTTATCTGTTCCAAATACTAGTAGTTTCTTTTAAGAAGCCAACAAAGAAGTGGCTACATGTCATGCACACAACAGCAGAAAATGAGGACACTTTCGCACATTAGGAAGAAAGTGGTTCTTTAAACGCACACTCCGAGATTACAGAGCAATTCAGGTCACCGCTGGATATAGAGAGACTAAACAATTACCAACAAGCAGATGTCTCTGCACTACAACACACCACGCATCAATGAAGAGACTGCTCAGTCTGTGTAGCATGGTCTTCTTTCCCAAAGGACAGACTGTTAAGACAGCCAATTTGAGAAGCTTCTACTCTGTTGCTATGATCATTACTTTTTCAGGAGGAGAGGAAGACTGCAGACAGCAGTGGAGACAGCTTTTGTCTGAGTTAGACCTGCTTTGTTGACCTATCATAAAGGCTTGGCATTTATATTATAAGGCTTTCAGCAATCATTATTTTCCTGTTCTAATAAAAAAAATCACAGATATCATGTTGTCATTTTCTCTTTCCTATTTCGATACTATTACTAACATTTGAGTCTCCACAATTTTATTATCGTAACAAAAATGTGACATGGTAGGTTTCAAGACAATTATTTAGAAATGTACATTGTAACAACGTCTGTGATGAAAAAGAAAGCCTAGTATATGCTACACTTGTTAAGTCAGTTTTGTGCTTTGTTTAAATTCCGTTATTATATAGCCTACTACATTTTTTTAGTATATTGTTCTGCCAGCTACACAGACTGAAACTGGAATACAGGCCATTTGCACACTGCTGGGATGTAACAGTTGCAGCCTTTAAGTCAGAGGGGATGACATACAATATGCGTGTTTGCAATCCATGCAACTGTCATTCAGGCCACTGAATAGAACTTTAATTTCATCTTTGGATAGCTTACAAAGACTGTAGGACACTTAAGTCACTTGGATCCAGTTTGGGCCACAACTACCAAATGTTTTCATAATGGATTAGTATGTCAATTGTTTAGATTGCTCGATTAGTCATTCAGTGTATTCATTTATAATAAAAAAATATATATAGTGAAATGCAAATCATATTTTCTCAGAGCCCAAGGTGACACTTATGCCTGTTTTGTTCAATCAACAGTCCAAAACCCTAGGATACATATTACAATCATAAAAAACATAGAAACACCTTCACAAATCTTCACATTTTAAAAGCTGAAACAAACAAAGTTTTGGACGTTTTGCTTGACAAATGACTGACTCGCTTTTTTAATTTGTTGACTAACCGTTTTACCGCTAGATTCACTAATGGTCTTGGATGTATTCAGACCCTTTACTTAAATGCTCTGCCCAGTACACCCATGGTAAAGCCACACAAGTGATTTTAATTATTTTGGCTGATTAAACAATTTATTAGGACTGTGCTTGTGCAGACAGTGCTCCACGTCCCCTTCACTCACCTGCTAGTATTGTGGCACCTGTTTGTGTGGGACAAATTACATCTTTATCACCCTTAGTACACAAAGTGTCCTGTGACCTCAAGTAATTCCACTCACTTATTGTGTTATATATCTTTTTGTGCATGTTATAGGTTTACAAAGTGAAAAAGCCCAAAGCCCACCCCAAAGGGACTTACCATCTCCAACAGCAAACACTGTTCACAAACTGCTCCAAACAGCTCTATTGTAGTCCAGCCTTTACTTCTGTGATGAACGTGCATCACTTTGTAACACACGTTATAATGCTCGCCTAGCTGCTAGCATGGCACGCCCTCATACTCTGCTTCTGACTGGTTAGTAGCCTAGTCCTTACCTAGCTACTACGTATGCGACTCCCAACAAAGATGGAAGAGAAGTGAGATGCCTCACACACACGGGGTGAAAAGAGGAGCTGCAGCAATGTGCATTACAACAAAAATATGATGTTTTTTGAAAATAAAACCATTTTAACCTATTCAGGTACAACCACTAAATACAATTATAAACCTGAAAATGACGAGCACTTTAAAGTAAAAGTAGCAATAGATCTTTTTTCACAGAAGACATGTCACAGAAGGAAAAGCACAGGTGTACATTTAATATAATGTAAAATTAATAATGGCTGTATTCCAGTTTCAGGGTCTTTTTATTGTGCATACTGGCTGTCACACTGTCATGGCTTAGAGCTATGCTTTCCCCACCATGACAATTTAAAATGTCTGTTCTAGAATACCTATACAACTATGTAGCAGTACTCCATTACAAGTTAAATTCCTGCATTCACAAATATGGAAGTATGGAAATATTAAAATGTACTTAAAATATCAAATGTAAAAGGACTCGTTTTGCAGAAAAATGTGAATGGTATATCAAATACCATATATCATATCCCTGTTGCATTTATAAGTGACATTTACTATTGTAGTTGGTCAGTAAATGTACGGTAACAGTAGGTAGTTTAATTTATAGCAATGCATTATATTTTGATTGTAAACACGGTGAAAAAGTACAATATTTGCCTTGAAAATGTAAGGATAAAGTATAAAGCTAGCACAAGCAGCTCAAGTGCAGTTTGTGTAAGTCTAGCTATTTAGTTACATTCCACCACCACCATACAGTGCTGTCAAAACATATCAAAGATATGTTGCAGTTTGTCATGCATTTTGTTTAGGCTCACTGCGCACGCCCCCTTTACTCAGGCGGCAATGCTCTACTCATAAACCACGCCTTGTTCTGCGTGTGTGTGTGTGTGTTAGGTTTACAATCAATTTGATACCACAGTGCGCGCAAAACCTTTCTTGCTAATAACAAAACATTTCATTTTGACGCAAGTTTACATTTTAGAGGCGACATGCGGGGCAGCGTCTAAAGACCCCTGGACGAGGGCCAAAGTGAGGAAAAGCAGCCGAGTTCAGAGTTCAACAATGCCAGCGAAGTTACGTTCTCAGCGGCTAGCATAAACCAGGTCAGGTTAAGGCACACAGGTTAACCCTCCTCCCTCCTACGTTTCTACAGGTGGCTTCTGCTGCTCTACCGTACTGCAACTAACGACCCTTAGTTATTTTTGAGTTGACAAACCAAAACACGTCTATATACACCAGCAGCTAGTCAGTTAATGCTCTAACGAGCGTCATGTTTGAGTGCAAGACGTGAGGACAGAAACTGTCGAAGGTATCCTGCGTCAAGATATTGTTCTCAGTGTCATCTTTTTCAACCCTGCTCGAGCAGCAGTGGCTGACCTACAATAACCTTCTCTGTATTTCATTTAAAAATGCTCTCTGGCTTTCATGGCCTACTTTGCCCCGTGTGAATGCTTATTTTTCCCATACTTTTTCCACTATTTACTGATTCTAGGCGAGCCGTGCTTTACATGTGGAAGGCCCATTTTGTGCTGCTGAACCTTGAGAGAAACCTTACCCCCTGGTGCACTAAATGCTGGACAGATATTAAGATATTATCCTGAGACTGCCAACAGCGACACTGCCCCACCTTCAGTTACTTAAATGGTGAGTAACGTTTTATTATTATTATGCCTATATATGTAATTGCGTCATTGTTCTTCTGATGTGCTGTTGAGCTGTCAACATTGTCGCTGTCCATGGTATTGAAATGTGAATGTAATAACAGCCAGTGATGTGTTGGGTACACAGTGTGCTTGTGCTCTTTGTTGTTGTTTATTATAGTTTAGTCACAATACCCATGATAGAAGAAAGGCCTGGTAATTCCTCCTAGTTCAACAACCCCTAAGCTTGCTTACTAATCTTTTTGAAACCTTTATGCATGACCCTCTGCGAAATACATTTTGCCAGTTAATTATGTACACCTGGCTAAAACTATAGCTATACTATCCTATACTATACCGAAAAATATTTTGTCTACCCTTATTGATATAAAGGTCAATGTATTAGAAGAGCTTCACAGTATAACGTAATATGATTCAAGAGCACCACGGACAAAAATGAAGTGACCACACAGTTTAATCAACACCTCAACAGTTTGAGCAACAACTGAACATTATTTATTAACCTGATTTAACCAGGTGTATCTAATAAACTAGCAACTGAGTGCAAATCTAAATCCTGCCCATGACATTTGCTCTGGCTCAGACAGTGTGAAGAGCACCCCTTACTGTAAGTCTTGAAAGTTTGTTTTGAACTTGGTTGTGGAATGTTCAATACTTAGGCCAAGTACATTTGAAAAATGTAATCGTTTCCATGTTTTAGTGACTTTTAATGTACTTATGTACTAAATGTCTGTATTTTAGCCCATTAATGCAACCTTTAAAATAGGCTCTGCTTTGCTTCGTTGGTTTAGGGCTGTCAAACAATTACATTTTCTTAATCGCGATTAATTGTTGAATTTCTATAGTTAATCGCGATTAATCGCTTGTTTTATCACATGATTAAAATTCTATTATTTTGCATTTCAGAACTGTTTAAGTACATTTACATTTACATTTAAGTACATATTAACAATGGAAAGCAATTCTTACCAGTGTATCTTGATTGGGAATCAAATTAATGCAAATAAAATGACTTTATGAACTTGATTTTAAGATTTGTATTTGTTTATTATTTATTTAATCTAGTCACACATTTAAATCTAGAGTCAATATTAGGGTTGGGTATTGTTTGGTTTGGATACCGGTGCTAAAGCGGTACTTTTAAAACGGTACTGGTGCCTTAATGGTGCCTGATCTGATACTTTTTAAGAAAGTAAAAAAAAAAGAAGGGTACTAAACATTTGGCGACATTAAAGAACTTGTTTATTGCTAAGGCCATATGGTCAAAATGAAATGATTTAATAATAATGTAATCACTATAACAATAACTTATTTCACTAGTAAATAGCTGTTGAATGACAAAAACAACCACCAGATGGGAAAAGGGCATTTAACAACAACCACGAGGCTGTAAATTACCAGTTTCATTGAACTCACCGTCTGTGTTTTTCCGACAACAGCAGCTGCAGATTGTTACATCCCGGTGTCGGAATCCTCTACAGTGAAATACAGACAAACTATACACCGTTTAGCGTTAGCTGTCAGCATTGTAACCGTGTTTAATCCAGCTACTAGCTAGCAGTAGGCTAACGTTAGCTGCTGTCGAGTGTAGTGTTAACTAGCGTCACGTGCAGCAATGTTTCTGTTGCCTGTAACGTCTGTTTCAGAGCATCAGAGAGAAGTGCAGGCATATCAGTGGAAACAGAATGAGGCACCGAAATCCGCGTTGCTATTCCTGCAGCAGCAGGATGTGTTACAAGGAAGTACGGCAAAATAGTAGCCTGTTAGGCACGACGCAAAGCCGAGTGAAGTGAAAATAAATTAATAAATGGCGGCATGCGATAAATACAATTTAAAAAAATAATAAAATAAATTAATGCTGACAGCCCTAGTTTTTATACCTTCCTGGTTCTTCTTACATGCTGATTTGTTCTCAGCATTTACATTTCACTTGTAAGTCAAGGTTTCATTCACATTTTAATACAGTAGCATGCTTTTTTTTCCATTGCTGGCTCCTTTGACCCCTCCTCTCATTCTCTATCAAGCCAAACCTTTTATTATGTCAACCCTCTGCAGAGTGCACTTTCCTAATGTCAGACAATCAATAACTGGCAATTTCTAACCAAGCATACCTAAGTTATGTCTTTTTCCCCTTGTTTTGGTTCTGCTGAGCTTTATCCCCTCAGCAACATAGCTTTCATGTCTCTGAAGTGTCACTTGTCACTTTGATTCGCTCATGCCAGTGCTGTAAAAGTAAACCAACTAAGACCTTGATCAACACAGGGTATGGTTAGCTTGGACTGCTAACAAACACAAATGTATACACTCACATTTCTGACACAAATTACTTCCTGTGCACTGAGCAACAACTGTAATAGCTGTCATGAACTGCATGTAATTGGCATAATGGATACTTTACAGCAGTTGGTAATATATTATAGCAAAATACTTTTTCTGGATTTAGACATCCCACAATCACTTTCTCACTAGATAACTAAAGCACTAGGGAAGTCATAATTGTTAAACATTTAGTGTAATGGCAACATTGGGTCACAGCACTCTACTATGAAGTCTTAACCACATCTTCATAATATATGCTGTTATCATGTTACATGGGTACTAAAGGACCTAAAGCTGCACTCTCCCCTATCGTGGTAAACTATATGAAAGAAACATAAATCCCTGTATTGTATTGTATTCTGTCTTGGTCCTTTTATGTTAAGCAATGCCCTGGATAGCCAATCTAAAATAATAGCCACCCCATCTATTAATCAATTAGCACTTGTGTTAAAGGGGGAAATCTGTGGGCTTTGAAGAAAATTGCATTTAGTGAGATGCCCTAGCTGTGATATAAATTATACCTCAGAACAACAAGCTGATAAACCCTATCTTAAAATATTACAAAAAGAACAGGTCATGTTCAAGTTTTCAGACAAGCTTTGCTGTAAAAATGCACACTTTTCTGTAAATATACTGCATAATAAAAACAGAAGGTAAATAATAAAATTAAAACATTAATTACAGTGTACAACATAGCAGCACAATGCATAATAAAATAAACATAATATATTGACCAATATCAACTAATGAATAAAAAGGACAACAACAACCAATGCAAGCAGCACTCCAACCCTTTGGTATTTTCTGTACTTTGCTTTGCCCAGCTGTGTGGTATTTTGGTGCAAGCTCTCAGTGCATAGGTGGGAGGAGAGGCTTACCGTATCTGTTGTCCACAGCTGCTTATACAGAATGAAAACCTCAAGTTCATTAAATCCCTACAGCTAACTAAATGCAGAAGGACAGATATGTAGATAAATCTGCAGCCTCTGATTTGAGTAGTCCCGCACCAGAGTGCAGTGTCATTATGCACGGCCGTTCACTGTGCTTACCTTAAATTACATGCAGATGACACTGGGCCGCTACAAAATAACTATACAGGCATCAGACAGGTCCGTTATAACTCTGTATTCTGTGCATCAGAGCCTCTTTTTCTTTTTGAAAAAAATCACCGGTTCAAGTTTTTTCTTTTCTTGAAAAGACATGATGGAACCATTTACAATGTAAAATATAGTAGAATTATGATAGTGTTGGATTGATGCAATTATATTTACTGCTTAACCAAAGTCCTTTTTTTGTTATGTGTTCATCATCATTGTCGTACAAATAAATAAAAGCACCATGTGCCTCTGGTTGCCGATTTGAGGTGGCGTGTGTTCAGGTGGTGCTGCTCTGCACCATACAGACACCAGTTTGATTTCCTGAAGATGAGTCTTTTCATTTGTTGAGCTATCGTCATGCATCACTAATTTGCACAACTGTTGAGACCATTGATGTGACTGGCTAAGAGAATATTAAGTAATCATCCCCCCCTCCCCCCCATCTACATTCTGCTTCCCCTATCCATTTTGCACTTTGCCCTGCTGCACCTACATGATGATGACTCTGATGGGGCGACCTCTAGCTCACCCAGTAAGAGCGTTCGCCCCATGTTGGCTGAGTCCTTCAGCGATGTGTTGCCCTTTGCTGTTTGTCATCCCCCATCTCTCTCCCCCTTTCGTGTCTATCCACTTTCAACATAAAGGGAAAAGTGCCCCTCCCCCAATAAAAAAAAGCCTCAATATGCCTCAACTGAATAGAAGTAACTCATACACACTGAATTTCATACCATTATGTAATCTGTCTCTAAAACACGACAAAAAACATAGTTACAGTAAGTATTTACTACTGCTTTTAATCTGGGATCATGTAATGTTTTCAAAATATAACATATGTAATATAAATGCGTCTTTCCTGTCAAATGTAGTATCACTACAGCTTCACACTTGCCCTAGATACCATTCATATCGAATCAGACATCAGTAATGTACTGTAGGTGATTCATTTTTACTAGTATAATAGATGAGTGATATGATGTATTACTGTCTGTGCGTCTTAGGATGTAGAGGTTATACTGCAGTCTATAGTTTTATAAAGGGTGATTGCTCCTTTCACTCAGAAGATCCTCCACCTTTGGATATCCCCTTGATTTATTGTCTCATTTCCCATCGTGTTGGGAAATGTGCATCCATTTTTATTTATAAAGTCAAGTCAGTGTGACAGGTTGGTTATTTCTGTGAACTGGTCTGGGACCCATATGTCGGCCAATATGGGGTCATGCACTCTTTAGTTGTTCTCTTCTGAAATTAAACTTGGTGAGTGGTAGTGCACAGACTGGAGGCCCAACCCCAGAAAGTCCCTCAGTAGGGCTAAATGATAATGGAAAATAATCTAATTGGACCAATATTTTGATTGTGATTTAGTATGCATTTTTTTAAGTTCCTTATCTTCTGTATTATTCACTATACACATTTTTGTGGGCTATAAATAATTATTAAATAATTATTCAACCCTATCCCTCAACAATAACTGTTATATATATCAAATAGTGTTTTTGCTAGTGTAAGAATTAAATATACACTGGCAATTTCGCTGTGCAAGATTCTCTTGACTAAGGTATGTTACCCAACCTGCTCATGTGGACCTTGCTGTAGAGTAGTGGCCTGGAAGTAGTGAAAAAGTATAACAATACTCTGTCAACTTTCTCTGAAAAACTAAACTAGTTTAAAAATCTGCACAGTGAGTGAAACATCATAATATGCTCCTCAGTTGACCACTAAGCAGCAAGTTGCAGCCTGAAAGGAACTTGTGAATGAGACCCCTGTGTCTGTCTTTATCTCATGTGCCAGTCACCATTAATGCTTGTTGCACCAGCATGGCATTTCCCTCTCCCTGACACTCACTTGTACTCAGTCTACCCTCAATTGCTGTCACTTGTGTCCTAAAGGCTGTCATCTCCACTTTGTGCTCCATTGCCACCGTGTCTTCTCCACTGCTCTATTTTTCCCAGTTCAGTCAGGCTTGTGGCTGTTTGTCAGTAGAGGTTGATAGCCCAGTTATTTGCTTTAGCTGTCTGCCTCCCTGTTGCTCTGCCACTACATTCTGGCTCCAGTGAGACATTTCATTATCCATCAGTGCCTCAGAAATACCGCATTTCTTACAGTACCTCATGCTCTTCATCTTGCTCAATTATAATGAACTGGTGTCATCCTATCTTGAAACATCTGTACAGCACATACAGGCATGCATACCTACAAACATTGCTTAGTAAGATGTGCTTGTTTCTGAGTTGTAAATAATGGCAGTTCATTTCCGTTTTTTGATTTTGGTAAAAGCCCCTTAATGTACTCTATAATTTGAAGTGATATCTGTCAAGAATGCAAGGCAAAATCTTACCTGTAGAGGTCAGCATCTGTCTAATCTTTTTCTAATGGAATATGGATATCATGTGAACAGAGTTTTATCAGTCTTTCCCTAGCTTAAAACAGTATTTTTACTGGGAAAACATTTCTCAACCATAATCACAAATGTTGCATGTACAACAATAACAATGACAATTCCCTCTTCTTTGGTTACTGAATTCCAACGTATTGTTCATCTCAATGCTAGATTGTTGATTCCACTTGGAATGCATGATTTCATAAATTATCGGTGGAAGAAAAATGCAATTTAAAGCTTTCAAATGAACTATCCAACAAGGTTGTAATACTCCACTGCTTTCCCAGCAGGATTCCATACATAATACTCAGTTCAGGAAATAATGCTGTTGCAGGTTGTCAAACATTTGTGCTTATGATTCAACAATCTTGTTTTGGGTTATTGTTTAAAACAATTAAAATAGTTTTTTGGCACAAAATAATGCTGACTAATGAATATTATTTAATTAATATAATTGCTGGAATGAGAAAGACAGATCACACAACCTATGATTACTCTCTTAACATAGATTATTTAGACAACACTTTGATAGGTGAACAGCTTGAGTAAATATTCATGAATCTTAAAAGCAAGTTGGATTATAGGTTTTTGTGCAGCTGCATTCCAAAATATTTAAGAGTTATGTCAGTTCTTGCCAGTGCCATTTTCCAACATAGTGATTCAACGGCTTGAGAATTATTAGGCAGAACTCGTCAAAACTAAAATGCCCTCTGCCAATTGGCATTTCTCAGTATAACATTCCTGATTAGTCATTAACCTGTGTCATAAAATATTTGAAACACTGGACAGTGTATATGTATAAGATGTACCATTCTGTATTACTTGGTTCTCCCAAAACTTCTTTATTCACTTTTCTGTATTTGAAGCAGTTATAGAGTGCTTCATCTGACCCAATTATAATTAACTGAAATATATCAATGTCAAAACATGCCAAAATGGATTAATATCTAAATCTGTAAATGTTCAATGCCTCAGGTAAACCCTGTAACATATAAATTAATTACCACTCCTTGCAATTTCATTTGCAAATTCATTTGCACTAAAAAGGTGGCACATTTTCATGGCTGATTGCCAAACCAGTAGTATATTTTTCAGTTGTAGGCCTAGATGAACATTACTTCAGCTAATCTACCTAGTATTTGGAACATCCCTTGTAGATACATACACAAATAGCCCATTTGACACACATGTTTAATTGGAAAGGTCAGCGAGCTGGATTGCCTCTACTGCAGCACTGCTAGAGCATCTTGGGCTTCAGTGCCATGTTCAAAGGGACTCCATAATAGTTCTGTGTATTGTAGATGCAATATCAGTCACCCTCTTGTTTCCAGCATTGCACATCTACAGGTTGCTGCTACCAGAAATCAAAACAGCATCTGGGCCAAACTGCTGACCCAGTTTGCATTGCCAGTTGTCAGCAGGACATTGGTTTTGATATGTTGGTGAATAAAATGATAAA
The DNA here is from genome assembly GCA_023566125.1 of Zingel zingel. Taxonomy (NCBI): domain Eukaryota; kingdom Metazoa; phylum Chordata; class Actinopteri; order Perciformes; family Percidae; genus Zingel; species Zingel zingel. The sequence goes on from CM042328.1 coordinate 21,163,165, forward strand.
CTCCCTTACCACTGTTATAAAGGACAAAGGTATTGATTGCATGGACTTCTGGTAAAAGCTGACAAAAGGATTTTATTATTTTTAAATTAATAATATAGCCTAGTACAAACAACTGCACATAACTCTGACAAACTCTACTGAGAAAGAATGCCAATTTTTATGAAAGCACTGCTTTACTTTGATGTACAGCAGGGGTGGGAATCACTAAAGGCCTCACGATACGATATTATCACAATACAATATTATTGCGATTTTAAACCCCCAGTTAACACACATATATAAATCCCCCTATAAAGGCAAATTCAAAGATGGATTAATGCCAAAACCAATTGCTACAAGCTGCGATTGAGAGCAAATACAACTAGTTACTAGCAAGCAGATAAGGCAAAATAGATACCAACAATCTAAGATAAATGGTTGAAGCGTCCTGCTTCTGCAACTCCAAGAGGTAGTAAAGTAATACAAATGTATGTACATTCCGAAAATGGACAATTCCAAGATCGTTATGTCTAGTATGACTACATTATTTTAACTATTGTGACTAACCCTAATTCAGTTAAAAATAGATTCAGATGAACACATACGTACGGAGGGCCTGAAGTGCAAACCATGGCAGTAAATCCCACAATGTGACAGCAAATCCCACAACACGACAGTAAATCCCACAACATGACAGCATTTCGCCACAACACGACAGCATTAGTAAGACTGAAACAGAAAGGGTAGGTGCATATTGGACACTGATCCTCGTCCGGATTGGTTGCTCTGTCTGTAATTTACAAATGGGTCCTTGTACGTTTTGATTTGGTTGTTTTTTCATTTGAACCAAGAATCAATCAAACAGAAATAGAAATGTATTTTTCGATTTTCGTTTCAATTAAAAAAACAAATAAATAAAAATGCGGCGCCTTATTCCGTTTTTGGTTTCATATTTCAAAAAACAAGAATTGATTTGGGTTTTTAGCAAATTCCCTTTTTCTTTTCTTCATTTGAAGAATGACATTACGAGAGGAGGGTGAGGTGGGTCCGTGTACGTTTTGATAGTTTGTTTTTTTCGTTTGAACCACAAAACAAAATAACGAGAAATCAGCTGTTTTTCGTTTGTCGTTTCAAACAAAAACAAAAACGGTAAAAAAAAAAGAACCGTTCTCCCGTTTTTGGTTTCTGAATCCAAAAACAAAAATGACTAAACCAAATTCAAATAATGGTCCGACTTTGGTTTTTTGAAATTCCTTTTGACATTTCTCCGTTTGAATATCTACAGTACATTAAAAGAAAGACAGGTTGGCCAAGTGACCCAGAAGTAATAGTAAATATAGCCTATACAAATAAAAGCCAAGCTTTTAGAACCTTCATAATATGCAGCGCTAACGTTATACCAGAGTAACGTTAGAAGAAAAAAAATCTATTAATAAATAGGCTTATATAAACCTGGACCGAAAGAAATATGTTAGCAAATATTGTCTGCTATGTAGCAAAAGGGAGTTACAAACTCAATTTATACTTTAAACTACATAACTTGTTATATTGTGACAAAATAAATCTACCCACCTACCTTAAAGAAGAATAAAGTGAATGTTTTGGAAAGGCCAAGTCAAAAGTTCTGACCTTAAAATGACTGAAATGGAAGGATGAGGAAGCAAGCAGCTCATGTGAGGAAACACACCAACATCCAAGAGTGGAAGCTGTTCTGTACAGAGGAATGGACAACGATTCGTCCAAGTCAATAAGCAGGACTGTTCAAAAGTTACTGGAAACGTTTTGTTGCAGTTATTGCTGATGTACTCAGCGTTGACGACCTGTTTTTAGTAATGGAATTATGTTTTTGGACTTTCTTTTGAGGACCTTGTAAAATCTTCTTACCTTAGGGCTTCACAGTAAATGTTCTGCAGCCATAGATTGTACATGCAAGCCTTTGAAAGCATGTATGTGCTATAAATGTTGAATAAATGTTTAAGACTTGTATGGATTCTCTTCACTCACATGACACAATGGGAGTGTTGTATGTTATACACACTGGGATGTGTATAGAGAAGAAATATTCACACAGTATATAGCACACTGGTAAATCATTCTTTTGGCCAGATGGCCTACATTAGGACATTTCTGATGTGAGTTTGTTGTCTGAGCTGCTAAGAATCTGATAGCAGTGTTACAATCAGGCTAAAACAGAAGGGCATGCAGGTTTAACTCTGGGCTGGGGGTGAATGATGATGATGATAACTAGTTGCAAATAAAATCAAAATCAAAAACCAAATGAAATGAACAACAATAAATACATCTGTATCAGTAATCTTGATTTAAAACAGTTACCAAAGACACAATACAGTCAGTCATGTAAATACTGCCACCTGCTGGTAGAAAGGGGGAACAGTTTGGTCCATTACGGTGGAAACCACATTAAATATTAATTTAATTATATAATATGGTGCTAACAGTAACAACTCTGCACACACAATAAGTTCTTAGGTTAACTATTACCAACTGTATTGAACCAAACAATGCGCTCATTAAACGTGACTGGTGATGTGTACGTGGATAGGCACGATATTAAATCACTGTAATAAACTACTGTTGCTAACATATTTCTTTCGGTCCAGGTTTATATAAGCCTATTTACAGACTGATTTTTTTTCTTCTAACGTTACTCTGGTATAACGTTAGTGCTGCATATTATAACCGTTCTAAAAGCTTGGCTTATATTTTTATAGGCTATATTTACTATTACTTCTGGGTCACTTGGCCAACCTGTCAATATATATAATATATAATATTCAATGAAATAATATTCGGAGAAATGAAAAAAGGAATTTCAAAAAAACTAAATCGGGCCATTATTTGAATTTGGTTTAGTTGTTTTTCGTTTTTGGATTCAGAAACCAAAAACGGGGAAAACGGCTCTTTTTTTACCGTTTCTTTGTTTTTGGTTTGAAATGACAAACGAAAAACAGCTGATTTCTCGTTATTTTGTTTTGTGGTTCAAACAAAAAAACAAACTATCAAAACGTACACGGACCAAGGTGATGCGGAAGTAAAATACTTCAAAAATAAAAGCGAAACGTGCAGAATGGCCATTCTGTAACATCCTCTCGTAATGTCATTTTCTCGTTTTTCATTTTTGAACCAAAAATGGAAATACGGCTCTGCATTTGCATGCGTTTTGATAATTTCTTGGTTCAAATGAAAAAAGAAACTATCAAAACCTACATGGACCCATTTGTAAATTACAGACAGAGCAACCAATCAGGACGTCCAACATGTACCTACCCTTTCTGTTTCAGTCTTACTAATGCTGTCGTGTTGTAGCGAAATGCTGTCGTGTTGTGGGATTTACTGTCACGTTGTTGGATTTGCTGCCATGGTTTGCACTTCAGGGCCACCGTACAATGGAACATAATGGGTGTTGTCAATTAAGGGGTACTCAATCTCATCTGACAGAGATGTGGCAGTATGTCAGACAAAAAGAAAGGTTGGGAACCACTGGAGTAGAAGATGCAGAAACCTACAGGACCTCACAAAAATGTATATGACAGACATAATTAACACTGCAGACTTTAGATAAAAATAAATAAATGGAGTAAATTAGATTGGATCCTTAATCTTCCTGACATTCTAAACAGTCAGCAGGGAAGCTTTACTTTCTGGAACGGTGACAGTCCTGCAAAATGTGGCAATACAACTAGTTTGGGTGGGTAAACAGAAATGATCATTCACCATGTAGGGTTTGTATTGAGGCAGTCAGTTGAGAGATGTAGTTCAGGTTGGAGGGCTAGCTGAGTAGGCGGACAGGTATGGGGAAGAGGCTGCAGAAGCAGTAGGCAGAGCCAGTGGAGTTGGTCTAATTCCACCTCCCACAAATCCTCCAACAGTTGATTGCCTGGGTGGGCAGTGTCGGAGGCAATCCTCCCTGCCCTCCTCTTTGCTCTGGCATTAGGTGACTGCTCAGTGGAGAGCAACTGGCAAGCAATGACCCTCTCAGCTGGATGACACACTGCAGTTTTTTCCCTGAAGCAAGAAGGAATGGAGCTGCGGCAGACTGCAGAGGATATCATGACAGTCTTGATTGTCAATCTGTATCCCTGGACAGGATATGTTGCGATATGTTATATCCTCCTTATTTGTCACAGAAAAGAACATTTGTGCCACTCATTTTTTAAGAAATCTGCAGCCTTTTTTATTTGAGCAAGCTGGAGATGGTGGTCAGTTACATGTTTGTGTTGTAAAGCAGCAGATTGTGGCACTATGCCCAAGACAAATTTCCCCTCGGGGACAATAAAGTGTATTCTATATTCAGTAGTAAATATTTGAGACTTTACACTGAACATAACATGGCTATGTGGGTACAAGAGTCAGACATTTTTTCTACTGTAAATGTGTTTTCAGCACTAGGGGTGGCACGGTTCACAAAACTCACGGTTCGGTTCGTATCACGGTTTTAGGGTCACGGTTTTCGGTTCTGTACGGTTCTTGTTATTTTTTCTTTTAATCTTTAACACTCCAGAAATATACTTCAGAATATGATATTTAGCTTAATTATCCACAATTTAGTATTATAAAATAGTTATATCATGTAATCATGCACAAACTGAATTTCACTTGACTTTAAGCACATTATTGGGACCATCTCTGAGAAAAAGCTAGGTGAGATTTTGATACAGCAAGAGGGAAGACTGATGATTTCAACAAGCTTTTAATTTATTTGGCAAAAAAAAACGAGTGTGTATTGCCATCTACAGGAACTTATGTGCCTTTTTAGCACAGGAAGATTGAAATATTACAGAATATCAATTGAAATAACTTGCATTTATCAAACTGCCAACTTCTATGTAGCTCTTACAAAAATTGTATCCTTTAAAAGAGAAAGAGAGGAACTTTCTGGAAAGCTCCGTCTTTTGACTAAGTCAGAATACAAACATAAACAAATTTGCAATTTTCTTTTGTATAGTCCTTTAAAAAATAAAAAGGAAACTTGTTTTGGGGAGAGCAAAATTACTCTAGGCTGAGTTTTCCTAGTAACCTTACCAAAAAGGCTCAGGATGCTGCAAATGTTGGTATAATATGAAAATGGCTGGTGGATTTAAGACAAAAAATAATTTATGAATGAATCAAATGTCTGTCAGTGGCTTGTTGATCTTTACATTGTCAGTTAATTTCCTATCCTGGCCTGGGCTGGGACACACATTCATACGGTTTGATAAAGTACATATTGGACTTTAACTTATCACTTATGCACTTACAATAATGAGCGTAGCTGTCCTCAGTTTAGGTCTTCTTGTATGTCTCATCTCCTTTTTTCTTGCATCCACCGTGTGTGTGTGTGTGTGTGTGTGTGTGTGTGTGTGTGTGTGTGTGCGTGCGCGCGTCAGTCGCGGGGGGAACTGAGCAGCCCCGCCCGCTGCAGAGAGCCGACAAGATTGAAACAGCAGCCACTTCAGCGGCTTTAGATTGAAAAACGCAGCGTACATTGATGTTGAAATGTTTACACGTTGGCAGGACGGTCTAAAATGTTTTGCACGGTCTGTCGCTGTATGTTTTGTCGGTAACTTGTCCACACCTCTTCTGTCTGAGGTCACAGACGGGCACCTGACGGGCACGAGGCTACATTGCGCATGCGTCGAACCGTGCAACGCACACACGCTCCGAACCGAGACAAGCGGACTGAACGGTTTGGATGTTTTTTTATTAACCGTGGCACCCCTATTCAGCAAGCAATGATGGCCACAAGTGTTGTTAATTAGTATTCACAATATGAGCTTTGTCTGAAACCCTATTCAAATAGAATTTTAGGTGAGGCTGTATGTGTTTAATATTGTATACGCTGCTTAGTGATTTTAATCTTGCATTAAATGCCAGAATGTACTGGTTAACTGGGGCGGATTGGCCATCTGGCAACTCTGGCAAATGCCAGAGGGGCCTGACCATTTTTTTTTATGTGGGCCGGTCAGATTTTTTTAAATATATAAATAAATTGTCTTTACAGGCCGACAGCGCAGAGGATGGGTTTTTATCACTTGCACGATTTCACTATGGTTAAAATAATAATAATAATAATAATAATAATAATAATAATAATAATAATAAATATTAAGCATTTGGCCAGTCTGCAACGGCCGGCCTGGTCCAGAGATGGGCCGACCGACCCAATCAGAAGTTAATCAAATTGGGACATTCAGTCAAAATCAAGCACGTCACCTTCAAACGGGATCTCCGTTTGCAGGGTTCAGGCTGTACCGGACTCTCCCGGTGATCATGCTGCTCTGGGGGACCGGCTGCAGCAGTGTGAAGCTGCTGCTGACGGGCAGAGAGCTTTGCTGGAGCTCTGACTGCTGTCTGTCCACATGGCCGTCTGACGGCATCAGTATTAAATTGAGACAGTTTCATTACTGGTTAAAAACGTCTCATTGTCGCGTTAAATAGTAGTCTAATTCGGTGTTTTGGTACAGTTGGTTTTAATGCCTGATGCGAAGTGTACTAGGCCTGTAGGAGGACACATGAAAACCCTGAACAAGCAGCATCGTTCTGCTCCGTCTTTCTGCTGTGCCACATTCACGTAGTGTCACGTTTTACACTATGAAGGTTAAACTCTGCAATGAATCCACTGTGGTGGTCATTACACTGTAGGCATATTCAACATCACTGATCATTTTGGATCAATAGAATATAGAAAACATTACACTTCATAACATTTTGTATCCATAACATGATTGTGTTACAATTTAGCAATAAAAGCAGTAGCCTCTGTAAGTCAATCCTACATTTTTCAACTTGGGAGCAAAACGTACTCCTTTGGGGAAAACCATAAAGCCCTTTCATGCTAATTAAACAACTGGACTATGGGATCAAGTGTTGTGGTATCCGGCCCATGTCCCGGATGTGAAAGCCCCCTTACTGGACTACTGAATATAATAATATTCCATTATATTTTGTATTTTGAATTGTTACCTGCCACCAGAATGTTGTGATTTCCTTGCCATAAATATAGACGTTTTTACCATACATTGTTGCCCAAAAATGTATCAGAATGCAGGAATTGAAGTCTTTTACCCTCGAAATTTCCTGGGGGAGACCAGACCCCCCCCACCCTGCTTTATGTGTTCCCCCAAAGGCCACTTCTGAGCAAGAAAAAACTCTGAAGTATAATCACAGACAGCCATAACAACATATTTAAATTGCAGAGTTAAGAGAGTTAAAACAGATGAAAAGATGGAGAACCAGACGGACAATATGTACAGTGTCAACAGAGAGAAACACGGACAAACGAAGAAGACAGATAGTGACAACAAAGAACAACATACTGTAGAGAATGACAGTAACAGTATACAAACGGCATAAACAGACAGACAGTATGTGTACATTTGTTATAAACGTGTGCTCTTTAAAAAGTAGTAAGCATTGTTTGCCAGTTACTTACATTAAATGTTTAAATCAACTGTTACATAAGGTACTGCTTATATTATTTCACCATCTGTACACAAATGTAATTAGTGAATGCAGGTGTCCGTGGGTGGGGCTGCATGGTAATGTGGGCTGGTGTGACTAAAGGGCTGAATTTTTGTCCCAGTCCGCCCCTGCTGGTTAACATCAGTGTATCCAAACTAGAAAAATCACAGTTTTCACAATAAGGATTTGGGCTTATCCCAGTTACTGAAAAAACAATATGGCATTTACAATGCATTTTACTGAGCATTTATGTCCATGTACAGACACTGTCTGTGCCCTCTGTGAGCTACTATCTATACATTTTAGTAAAATATGACTTTTTTTATGGCATGACAATATAGATATTTGCAGACATGCAGCAACTCTTAAATATCTGAAGTTTGTACTAGAAAACCAAGTTAAACTTTTTCAGTGTAATGACAAAAAGGGAGCTACTGTGATTTGACAGAAGCTCAACATCCAGGGCCTTCGATTTTTCTTGAACTGACGTATAGAGGATTATCTACTGGCTCGTGATGAGATTATAATTCAACTTCTTCGTAACTGTCCTCATTCAGAATTACTCACTCTTATTTCCTTTCGTTTTTAGCATTTACAGACTTAACACTAAATATCAGAGACGGATGAGTACAACTCATAAATCAAGCGCACATTTAATTTTCACACTTTGGGAGACGGAAGCAATCTCTGGTTCTTTTTCTTGTACACACACATGCATATGCACACAATCTAGTCTATGAACCACTATCAACAAGCAAAACACATATGGTAGTCATCAAGATGAAGCATGCTGATAATAGGTTTACCTCCTCTATTGACTAATAGGGGAAATCAAAAGCAAGGGCTGAAACAGACTGCTGAATCGATATAAAGCACTTATCCTAATTGGGCACTATAGGGACAACAGTGTTAAAGCTGGTAAGGTGGTCAGCTCACTTTAATTCTCAAACAAGGAGTGATCCCTGTTGAAGAAATGCATCTATGCACACTCAGACATTGACACACACACACTGAAGTAAACATTTTTAAAAGGGTTGTTGAACATGCATGGTTATGTGGTTATGGGGTATTTATCTTATACTACAACACACATCACACAGTAATCAACAACGTGCTAATTCTAAATTAGCGTTAATGCAACTGTCAGGTGTGATACAATACATGCACTACTATCCCTCTCAGCTTTGTAAATGGAACATGGCCCATAGCCTCAAACATGTTATCATATGTACAAGTATCCATCTGCCGAATGCTGAGCATTTGACAGTTCATCAATAGTGATGCTATTAATTACTTGGTTCTAGCACAACAGCCCAGGAACTGGGTTACAAAAGAAAGCATTGATATTCTCTACAAGTCAATCCATTGTGCAGCTTAAAAACACAGTTGCAATTAACAGACAAGGTACTTAATCAACTGCCACCTCTGCAGTCATTCCACAGTTATCACATAAAACAAAGTGCATTTAATGAGGTAACGCCCAAGTATAGACTGTCATTAGAACTAATTACGTGATACCTGCATTAAAAAATGAGATTTTCGTTAGTAACGACTGAAGGAATGATTAGTTGCTTGAGCTATTAGTTTTAGTCTGAACACATCTGCACCTGCATTCTGTCAACTATTTGAGTGGATTCGCAATTCTTCACAGTTTTTTGATCAGGTTTATGCATACTGCACGTACTGTAGCTATAATGACGTTTTATAGCTGCAAGCAAGCCACAGTTCCATGTCAGGTCCAGGGTTAGCATCTTTTTCTTGCCAGTCTGAAAGACCAACAGCTTAATGAGTCCCAGAGCTGTTAACTTGATGTCCTCAAACAACAAACGATACTCAATTTTTGGCAAGTGGAAGCTGCCCTTTTAACAGCTAATGTATGCGTGATGTGACACAAGATGCTGTCCAGTAAAATCAACAAGCATTTTTAATGGCTGCAGGTCAGTTTGTCCGATAATGTTATTTAAGTCTCTTACAGTAATTCAAGGCTAATTAAGCTAGGTAATCTAACTCACTCCCCTACTCCAAATTTATTGAACCAGATATAAAACACACACATTATCACATAACGCATCACTCATGAATTAGTGAAAAACAAAAAACGATACATCTTTCTTTAAATCAGCATTAGTAAATTAGCTGAAATACCCACATACCAATTCAACACAAAGCTTTAAACTTCAAACAGGGAATTCTTCATTGAATTATTTAATGGTGCTCAGTTAATAACACTTGTTTGGGACATGGCTGGGATGGAACTCCAGCAGCTGAATGACATATGCCATATGCATTAATTTCATTTTCAGGTGAACTTGAGGTTAGATGCTTTGTTGAAGAGCATTTTACTAGTAGGAACGGAAAAATGAATGCGAATAATTGTGCACATTTAGACATTCCATGTAGGATTGGGCCATGTTAAATCACAGCCTTTAACATTTAAGTGACTGCTGCTTTCTTTAAGCTAGTGGATAACGTGAAATGCTATATTTATCCTTTTTGAAACTAACACTATACTGTACATTAATTGCACTGAGGAGAAAATGTATTCAGCCACCTGATGTAAAAAAATGCATTGAGAATCCCTGCTACCTACAGTATGTGCTGATGACATGTCTCAGTAATACAAGCTAAGTTCATCCCCCCGTTTTTATAGTACCTCTCCATGCTGACTTATCTGATGACATCACTGAGTAATGCAATCCCTTGTTTTGACTTGGTGTAAGAATTGACTTCTCTTGTGATGCAATTCATAGCAATGGCTTTTAAACCATTGAAAAATTAAATAATTACAAAAACCCAAAAATGATGTTAGTTGTACACTACGTTGTAGTATAACACTATATTTATATTCACTTTGAAATCAAGTCAAAGCCGTTTGGTATTTTCTCCCTCTCATTTTACACATTCAGTAGGAAAGTTCATAAACTGCACATTATGGGTAACACATGCAGATTATTCATCTATGCAAGTTAAATGCAAGAAACATATTTTTTGTTTAGGTTACATTGTAAGATCACACATAGAACGAGTTCTAATTTGATTTTACTGTCATGCATTGTCTTTTGCTAAAATATTCTATACTTTATATTTTGTACTTTAGAATAGGAAAGGATTGTTTGTTTAGTCCACACCAAATGCTCTATTCTGAGTTGTGGAATTCAGAATATAACCAATATTTCTTTAATGAAAAATGTTCAACTGGTATTGTGGAAAAGGCCAGAAAGATCACTAGGACTTGACAGTCCTTAGGCTAAATCAAAATAGATTGAGGTTTTCATGTATCCCATCATGCACCACATAACTTGCCTAGCTATATTTTGGACTATCCACCCTTAAAGGGATATTTCACCGTTGGAAAGATGAATATATCTTTAAATTGGGTCACTTATGTAGTCGAAATGTGAATTTTTTTTTAGAAATTGGTGGCTTCTAGGCCAAGAAAAGCCAGAAAATGTGTTTTTGGCTCATGTGGATGAAAGACACCAAATCCAAAAATGCACTTGCTTCGCTGCTTTAGCGTCTACTCCCAAGTCACGCTTACAACTCAACTTTAGTCTGTTTTATTGTCATTTCAACCATATACACGAAACAACGTTTCACCATGGCTCAATTGGTTACACAATTAAAATATAAGAAAACGACATTATATAAAAATGACATACGAAACAGGCTACATTTAGTACACATGATATGCTCTGTAAGGTTCAGCTAACACATAGCTAGCTACTAGCATTAGCGCTTGGTACAAATTTGCGTGTAATGTAGAATGGTTGGCATTTAACAGTCACAAACTACACCAGCAGTTAGCAGTTAGTTGGATACAAGCACCCCCATTTCTGCGGCAGGCAGTCCGTGTTAACACAGCTCACCTCCACTAGCCTTACCCGGCGACAGAGCGGTAGCTGCATAGTCCATAGCAATTGTTTCCACAACAACAAAAACACAGCAGTCTCTGAACTCGCATTGGGAGTTTCATTGAAGTTGGATGTAGTCCAGTTTGTTGTCTAATGAGCGGACACTTGCAATCAGGATTGATGGAACAGATGGCCGGCTAACGTTAGTTTTCCACCCACAAACTCGCTCAACGTCCGCCGCTGATGATGTCCCTTCACCGGCCAGAGGCTTCGATCAGCACCGCTGGTCTCTATAGCAGGCGGGCGAAACTGTGTCGAGTATTCCGTCTGTAATAAAGTGTCCTGCATATCTCCGATCTGTACCAATGTATCCCGTTGGTACACGTGTGCGGTAGTTTGAATGCACATAATTGTTGTTCTAAAATTTCCTTCGGCATGAATAAATCTATCTAAAGTTTTGATGCTGAGAAGTCACTAAAGCTACGCGAGGATTCAAGATGGCTGACACTCGTTTTTTTTTTTTTTGTGGAATTTCGGAGAATGCCAGAGTCCAACCCCCTATGGGCGGGTTTGAAATATGCGGAAGTTGGACTGTAGTCCATAGCCTCTGGGCAAAAAAGCCTCTTATGACGCAAAATGACGATTTTTGCGTCATAAGAGGCTTTTTTCCAGACCCGCAATACATAGATCTCCCCTCTCAGGGGGACATGAGGGAGAGAAGATACTTCTCATTCAAAAATACTACCGGGTTTCTACTGATACAAAGCTAAATACTAAATCGGTGAAGTATCCCTTTAACTGCCTTAACTTCCCTTGGCATTAAATCTACAGCTCTATACATTTTTTTCCATTTCAGTGTGTTTTGTTTGCGTCTGTGTTTATGTGTAGTGATGTATGCCTTGATACACAAATGGGTAACATTAAAGTCCACGTCCTGAGGTTTTCAAAGATAATATAAACCATCACCCTACAGACAATGAATATTTCGTCCCTGTCTCCATTCAACCCACTACATGGTTCTTATGCATGACTGTACAGTATGTGTGTCACACACTGAATATGTTAAAGTAAGTGTTGAGGATAATTATTGTGTCAAGATTTTAACTTGAAATGACTGATAAAGGCGTGCCGGGGAATGGGGTGGGGGTTATTAAATCTTAAATTTGGCTTTGGACACTATGTGAACCAGCTAAATGTACCTGACTTCCATGGTGAAACTGCACCAATGAGCCCATTTATTGTGACAGAATGGTGATGATTTATATTTTTCCTTTGGAGCCCTAAGGGATATTGACTCTAATGGCATATATATACAGGTGAATCACCTTTTCTTCACTGTGCTTGTGCATTCAGAAACAGTCCAACATATAATTTAAAATGCCAGTACAATGTGAACGATACTTGATATTAGATTTGTTACCCAGAGAGACAAAGTTGGGACAATTATGCAAGGACAATATTGTTGACAGTCAGTAATTACAAGATAGACTATTAAACTCTAAGGGAATGTTTGCCAGTGAGGCAAGTTGGCCACATGGAACAAGGACATGAATGGTTTAATTAAATGCTTTTTAAATTTACAACTTGACATGAATTTCAGAGACCCTTTCCCCTAGTCGTATATGCAGACATTTAATGTGTTTTTTTTAGCTATACAAAATATGCATGATGACAAGTGGGGCAAATGTGTTTTCCAGCCATATCATTAAAGATTAGATGGATAAGATTTACCACCCTTTTACAGACCTCATTGGCTTTAACATAATTGTGCCTTCCTGTCTTATGATATAACTGTATGCAAGTTGACAACCATGACGACAGTATATTAATGCATTTCCCATAAGGGCAAACAGGGTCACATAGTTATACATAATCAAAATATACCTTGTAAAAACGGCAAAATGGCAAAGGATGATCCGAGAATGAATAAACAGAGCCACGTTTACTGTAGAAGAACCGTGTGGTCTAACAGCTAATGAAATTACATTAAACTGAATTGTGAAATAGGATTTGTGAGGTTTCTATATGTTGCTTTAGCATTATAAATGTAAGGCACAGTGCAGGTTGTACAGCTTATTGAGATAATTTGCTGATATAGTATCCCTGTCAATATGCATACTGTGATGTGATAATAGGTATACCTTTATTAAATAAAGGTCACTGGAATTAATCATCCTGGTATTAGTTTTTGAGAAATAGCCAAGTAAGTGATGAAAGGAAAGCCATTCATTGTACTTGAAAGCAGGATGGACGCAGTGATTGGGTTGATTAATTTACTTCTTAAACTGTCAAAGCAGAGACTCAGTGATGGGAAGAACCATTTCAAATATTCAAAGGGGCGAATGTTCTTGTGAATCACCTATTAATCATGACGATTTTGGCCGAGCAGATGAATTGTGGTGTCGGTTTTCTATGCACGCTGCCACAGAATCATTAGCTACAACAGTTGCTCAAGCCAGAACAGACATGGAGGCTAATCAGCATCTGTAATGGACATACTTCATAATTGTCAGTCTTTCTTGGTATGGTAAAGATACCTAAGCTGGTGAGGCTGAGAGCATACTACGAAATGCAGGGAGCTTTGATATTTATGAGCTGAGAAAGCGATGTGCCTATAGACTCATTATTTTACCTCAAGACTTGTGTCTAAAGACACAACAGAGGATTTTCAACATTTAATACCACAGAATTTTGAAAGTACAAATGTCATCCTATTCTTATAGTTACTGAAGCGAAGTGAGTTCCCTATAATTAAGGCAACTTTATATGCACTGTTCCCAGGCGAGTGTATGTACAAGTACCTGTGTTAGATGTTTCATCTTTATTAGCCAGAGCATGGTAAGCCTAGCTCTTCGTGCACTAATCCCCAGCTAAAGAAACAGCTTTCAAGGAATTAACATCAAAAGTAAAGCTTTGCGTGCCGGCGGGGGAGCTTTCAACAGAGCCTGCCTCAACTATCTCCTAAGTATTTTCAGAGCCTCAGGGATGAAGTGGAAGTTAAGTTTAACTTGCTCTGTGTTCTTCTGCAAGTCTTTGACCTTGTTCTCAGGTCTCTTAATAATCCCTGATATGTTTGAATCCTTACAGCGTTTGGGGCGTATCCATGGGGCACTGCCAGTGGGTGAGGATTTTTCAAAGGGGCCCATTGCCCATTTTTTCCTTTAACCATAATTCCTGTGATCAGCAGGTTGGGGTACATACAGTTGAGGTTTTGAATCAACACCTAACATACATGAATTACCTACAGTATCACCTACTGTGCATAGCAAATCTGTGAATATCTACATAGAGGGTTTTCACCGACGTCACATTCTGGGCGGTAACCTAGATGCGCGGCCATATTGGAGGCACTCGGTGTAAACAACTGAATGGAGTAATGGAGTATTGTGCACTTTGGATACTTTAATACTTTATGTCTAAACAACAGAAAAGCTCATCAAAACGCGTCCAAGATGCAAAGGTATGGAAGGACTTGGACCACAAAAAAGGCGCGATATTTTGAGAAATTACAGTTTACTTGCAGATCCCTACAAGTTGGCTCCCTCTTGGAATCCATGGCGACCCGGTCATTCTTCTTTCAGTTGCATATCCCGATATAGTCAACTACCTGTTTTTTTTTCGCCGAGCCCATACACAGCGGAAGACCTTAAATCCTACAAAAGTTTGGAGGCCTATAACCAGATGGTGTGTAGATGGGTGAGGGAGATGCAGTACCAAGTCATCAACGACTGTTGTGTTGTGAAGGCCAAAGTAAGTAATGCAATAACGTCTTTAATCAACCTAACCTTAACTGTATGATATCATTGCGATACTCAAGGTGTAGCCAAGTGACTCTCAATCATTTATTTTCATTTCAAAGACCGAACAAGACAGATTTTCCCCTCGTAGATCCTGGTTGAGCTTTGCCAACCACAAGCGCCTCCTTTCCTCTGATAACTTCTGGCATTCCTCTCCCTGGTTTTTAATAACTTTTGGAAGTCGATAATATTCCAAATGTTTTTCTCGGTCTGACCTATTGGTACAACCTAAAACACGGCAATAATTAACCATTTTCCTTGACGCCGTTTGGGATCTACTTCAGTGCCTGTGCTTTGTTGTGATGCGGAGTACCTCCAGTATGGTGACTTCTGGTCTGATGTCGCGTCGTGAAAACCCTCTATACATTCATGCAGTATGTACTCAGTTCATTAGGTGAAAGCTTCCACACTGAAGTCCTTGTTCTTTCACTGTTAACTGACAAACATGCATTTAACCAAAGTTATGTTTTAGAATGGATCAATTTTGTGGCTCCATATTCCATGCATTTAAGTAACATTCTGTTGATATTTTGCTTTATACATGCTTCACTTCAGATTTGCAGATGAATTGAACCAACAAGTGTATGTATGTGTCTGTAATGTTTATTTTTAATCTACATATTTGAGCCTGTAAAGCAACACATCACTGCCCCTTTCAAGAGATGATTCTTTGGCCAGTTATGATTGCTTTCACAATACTTGCTCTTGCTTATGTTGCCATAACTCATTTACTCTTTCATATACTTTGAAAGCTTGGCTTGAGCTAAGGGACAGTGATGACTGATTCATTGTGTCTGTCCAAAGTACAGTTGGAGAAAACGACATTGGCAGCTTTGCTTTGTAGCTGATAGCAAAAACATACTGTATATCTCCTATCTTGTGAGGTCCACAATGAATTCTTCATGGTACAATAAATCGCTTGTCTACCTGATGTTAACATCCCATCAGGCAATCATCAGGCAATCTTCTTTCTCCTCTCTAAATCTATTTATGTGGCTTTCTTGAAAGAAGTGCTGTGGGATTTATTTTGTCACATGTCGCACAAGCTGTGGGATTCTGAAACACGCTGAACCACAGGTTGCATCACAATGTCTCCATTATACACTTATGACAAGGTGAGATAGTTTGACTGGGACATTGCATTATGAAAATCTTTGATAACATTTGAAAGTCCTATGAAATGGTGTGCCAGAGCAAGAACAATAAAAATGTTCACAGGGCAACATGGTGTGTATTTTACCATTACCATAATATGTTGTGTGGGAAAATGTATTGCCACCTAGTTATGTATTAATTCCTATTGTGTTTGAGTATCCCTAAATAGCTCCACATGGGAGCTAAATTATGTTTTTTTAATGAGGTGTTTAAAAGAAGTCACATACCCAGATTGCCACATATTTTAATGTACAAACTGAAAAGAAAGCACAAGAAAAAGCAGCCCTGATGGTTTCTATCGAATAGGTTTCCAGCTGGAGGAGATGCTCTAAAACTCCCCCACCCCTGGCTTGTTTTGGAATTACTTTAATAAAATGGAGTTTAGATCAGTTTGACTCCTTGTGACGTGCATTTTCGAAGTTTTGTGCTTTTAGATAATTAGGTGTTTTGAGATTAAACTGCATATTCATATTTTGTGCATGAGTATTTGAGTTTGTGTTTTGCATGACCAATACACAGCAAAAGCGACCACAATCAAATCTGGCATGCTAAAAATGTCGGGTTGCAATTAGCAAATTCATTATTTTTTGTGCTGTCACTTGTCATGCTATGAAAATGGCCAAATTAGCTGCCCATAGGTTTTGGGGAAGCAAAGATGTGGCTGTACAGGGGAATAGCGATAGCTCCTTTCCAGTTTTCATTGTGTCCTTACAAAACAGTAGGCAGGACACTTAGGGAGGTGAAGGTGGGGTTACTGAGAATTATGTTCAAGTTTTTCCTTATCGGTCTGATGTCATACACTTGTACTGTACTGTGTAAAGAAAAAAACCTTGTGTTTGGGTTCGATTATTAAGACAAGTTTTATTTTAAGATCTTTACTTTTCAGTGAATTGGTCCTCCACTAAGTTTGATTTGACACTTTTTTTTATAACCCCTTAGTTGGAACTGATACATCTATTGCCTGCATCTTAAAATTCTTCTCTGTATGTCTTTAATCCTTCAGAGCCATGGCCAAAACAAATGGCCTCCAAGGTGAAAACAGTATTTATTGTAGATGCAGTAGATTCGTGCAGATGTCCATAACGATTGACAGAGATTTTAAGGTCCAAGAAATGAAAAACAGTAGAACTGAGCGGAGTAATATTTGGGTTGACTTTGTTGAATGTTCTGATGAAAACCAATAAGATGGTGTTTGAGCTTGGAAAAAATAAAGCATACATTAATAAATTGATACATTGTCCTTGTCACATGGACAGTGTGACAAAAATCACAAAAATCAGTTTTATTTTTTACTTTTTCCAGGGCATGTTTTTGCTTTTAACCTTTATGTGCAGTATTTTGTGCAGAGCCTCAATATCCATGGTAACTTACAAAACAAAACAAAACATGGGCTATGTTTTGAAGGTGACTTAGTAAAAAGCATTTTCAGATTGAATATGAAAATCTATGTATTTGACTGCACTTTCAGTGATTGCTCTAGTGCCACTAATTGGGACACTAGGAATAGTTCTGCCTCAGTGTTTGTTTAGGTCTTACAAAGCAGATAAAAGGTAGCCATTGTGGAACAAAACATCACATTATTTCCCCCTGAACCATTTGTTGAGCAGAGACAAATATTTTTAAATTCAGTTTTGATAAGTTGTAGGAGAGAAGGGCATACAGTATACTTGCCTATCATTGAATTGTCTGTGGGTTTCATCGATATATATATATATATATATATATATATATATATATATATATATATATATATATTTTTTTTTATTCCAGATAACATCAGCACCACCGTTGTCAGATGTCTTCATTGTAACATCATCATTATTTTGTAACCACTGTTTGGCTTCCTGCTCCCCTGGGGCAGCATTTCCCTTCCTTTCTGGAACAGTTTGTCAATACGATACAATATAAAACATATTATTTTCTTAGTGAAAGTATTAAGTCAGACATGGCTGTTCATAGTAAAGTAGCTAGATTTAGGGCTAAATGCACTACTCTGCTGTGTCTCTTTCTCTTCAGTTAAGGGTGTTGCCACTATGTTAAAAGGGTTATTAAAAAAATGCAAATATGTAAAGTTCAAACCTAGTTTGAATCATTATATGGTAAATGGGCGCAAAGAAACAGTGCTTATAGAATGAAGACGTATCCTAGAACAGAGGTGTATCAGCACTATCTCTGTACTTTTATCCCAGTCTCCCCCGTCTTTTTTAATGTTCATATGTGATTCCCTATGTTCATTGCATTGTGAGAATCTGCTCTGGAAGCAGATGGAAGTGTATCCTCACATTTAGTGGCCGTAATGCTCTTGGGAATTCTAAATGACACAGAGCGTGCACTTGGACAGAACATGCATTTTGTCAGAAAACCTTACCACTGACAGCTTAAATGGGAGCATTCACACCTGCCTCATTTAGTTTGGTTGAATAGCACTAGAATTAGTTTTTCCCCTTGGTGCGGTACGTTTGGGAAGGTGAGACCGCAGCAGTCACACGCGGATGCGGAAGCTATCCAAAGAATCGTACCAAGACCTGCTTGATAAGGTGGTCTCGGTACGCTCTCAATCAAACTCTGGAACGGTTTGTTTGTGGTGAGAATGTGATCTGACCTCGAACCGCACCAACTACTGTATGTGTACACCACAAGTCTGAGCTAAACGGCTCCTGTTGTCAGTTGTGCTCTGCAATCTGCGATGCGGCATAACATACAAACTGAAGCAGTTTGCAGTGTTTTCTCTCACAGAAAGAGACTGTGGTCAAGCTCGTCGTCACTCCCATTTCCGTGGTTAAACCAGCTGCCGCTAAAGTTGGAGACAGACACCAGCAGAGTAGAGCAATGTCTCTGTGACAATGTGTGATTATTTAAATGAAATGAGCTGGTTTTACCATGGAGTTGCAAGAAATATTCACTAGTCCAGAACACAGGACCTTCTCCTTGTATTTACTTTCTTGCTCCTGCCCCAGACACATCTGACCAATAAGCAGATTGAATGTTGAATGAATGTACGCTTGGATTTTTTCATCACCCTGACCCTTACACCTTTATATTGAATATTCTCCTTAAGTACTGAATTGTGCCATTAAATATAACTACCAATGCAGCATAGTTGCAGATGAAACCTTCAATATTGTGTTCATTCATTATTGTTTTTATTAATTTATTTTTCAGTCACATCTGAGTATCATTGACCTGAAGCCGCTGTCTTTTTAAAACCACAGTGACCGATTGATTGTGATTGATTAGCACATGCATTTTTAATGAAGAAAAACATCAATTACTTATCACATTATAATACAATAAAAGCAACTCCCATCTGTCTATAGATGCGTCTACTCGTTTGTTGTTCTTACCTGTAGTCCAGAGATGTTTT
The DNA here is from genome assembly GCA_023566125.1 of Zingel zingel. NCBI lineage: Eukaryota > Metazoa > Chordata > Actinopteri > Perciformes > Percidae > Zingel > Zingel zingel. The sequence goes on from CM042328.1 coordinate 21,182,772, forward strand.
GTTGATTTTAAAGCATGCTAACACCAAAATGTTTTATCCAGCAAAGTCCCTTGCTGAATATACTCTTGGAACAAATCCTGGTAATCCATAACAGATGCTCCACTGCAGTCTTATCCCATTCAGTACATGAGTCATTGGGCTTTATTAAGCCCAATCTGGGCTGAACACCATGCTGTGTGATTGACAGACATATTGCTGTGACTCTCTGGCCTTTGTTGTTTTCCAGAGGCACAGCAAGACTTCTATGCCGGGGTTTTTGTTGTCTATAATTGCAGTGGGCAAGGGCTAGATGCTTGCTGGGTTCAGGTTAAAGTCCTTTGATTATGGATTTTGATTTCATTGATCAAATGAGCTCTCACCAGAGGGCCTTCTCCCTCATCCGTGTTGAACATTCATGTAGAAGACAGGCTGACAATATGTGTTAGCATACAAAGTACATTTCAAAAACTGAGACCAGCAAATGTTTTATATCATTGTTGATAAATTACGTAAATGATTAGTGGATTTTCAGAATTGGTCGGAAATCGGTCAAATGATTAGGGTACTAATCATTTCCGCACTAATAAAAAGTAAAGGAAATGTATAAATGATTTCTGCAGAGTGTGGTAGACAGTATAAAGGTGTGTATATGTATTTTTGTATGGGTTTTTTAACACTGTAACAGTAACATTATATAAATCCATGCATCTTAAGCCATCACAACATTTGCTAAACCAGTGACTGACTTTACGTGCCAAGACTCATCTCACTGTAAATTGAGCACATTCAATTAGAACGTGTGTTGTATCAGTGCATTCTGCCCTATGGTATAGCAACAGAACATCAAGTCCTAAAGCATCTGTACTTCAGGTTTTTTTCCACACATGACTTCATCACAAAACTAATTATTGATTTCTATTGAGGACCCTTTTTCCTTTTCCATAACAGTGCACTGCCTCTAAATTACCACTTCTAAGAGTGGGAGGCAAATGCATATAATGAGCTCTTCATCTTCACATCTGTCAGCTGGGGTTGTTTGATATGACTGCACTTGCAATGATTATGGCGTTATGAAGTCATGGTACAAAAACTATAATGCACATGTAGTTTATAATGATGATGACAATCTAGTCAATGTGGCAGTATGGCAGTCTGCTTTACTGCATTTCTTTGGGGGAAAAAGAACCTTTGACTTTAAATAGGACACTGCAGTGTTAGTTGCTGTCTCAATATATTGTTGGCTTTTTATTTGTTATTGAAAGAAGCACAAACCTGACACAGACCAAAGACTGCTTTTCTGTACACATGTTAATACATTACAATACATGTGGAGGATTAAGTTGTACCCTTAAACTTGAAGAATTAACCTAATTAAGCCTAGGAGATACAGCTGTGATTAGTTTTTACACAATAGTGTCAAGTGTTGTGTGTACTGATTTCTCACCATACAGATATGGTAGAGATAAACATAGATGGTGAAAATGTGTAAAATCTAAACAAAACATAAAAGCATAAAGCTCTTTCTCAGTTCGTGCAAAGTAGACTTCACTGTCAGTTGGTGATTTGGATGCATAACTAATTGCTCACTGTGCAGCAAGCCTGCGTCTAAGCTGTTTTGATGTATCAGCTTGGTGCCTTGGCTCTTTCCTGGGGTTGATTATTATACAGTCCAGGCTCTTTAGTTATGGGTCTTTCGTTCTCCTAAATACTTGTGCTGTGTATCCCAGGTGAACTTACTTCTTTTTTTAAATAAAGTGAAGCTGTGGTGCATTTACGTCAGAGAGCCAAAATGCAAACTTTGATGGTTAGGGAACCATTCCCAGGATGGTTTTGAGCACACCCCTGTCTTTCATAGATGAAATCTTGGCTTTATGCTTATCAGCTGTGTGGACACGTCAAAGTAGCTGACTATAAGGGAGATAATGCTCTTTTCCTAGGTGAAGTTTGAATTCTTGCGATCAGGAATGTAGCATAGTACAAAGTTTTTTTCTTGTCATACTCTTATTTTAACAGATCTGTATATCTGTATATCATCAACAATGGCTGTGACTTTAAACCTTCATATCTGTCATTAATTTTGTTGTGCTACGGTGAATTAGGGCAAATAGCTGTATGAATCTGTAGCATCTTAACAAGCTGTTACATTTGGTCAGTTTGGATGATATTCTTCAAGCTTTATGGGTCTATGGGCCAGATGGCATCCATAAAAGGGGAAACTACACACTCCTACCAGCTTTGCCATGATGTCATAGTGGGTTGGTAAAGGGTAATGTGGCATTGAGATTTAGATTTTAAGACTTTAGTTCCGAGACAGACTCTGAGCGTGCCTTTGCAAGTTTTCTCTGTTGCTACCATTGAATTAACTAATTTCTGGTTTCTCATTTTGGCCTTACCATGTTTAGTAGATCATCTTTGCTGCATAATACAAGGGTTAACTCATATTGGTTGGAGCTGTGCTTCATTAGGGTTGAAATGACATGTGCACCAGGGAAAACTTAATGAAAACATGCTAATTTATTCATGATTCACACAGCAAGTGTCACTGACAAAAATTCAGACCACAGGAGTCAAAGAATACATTGGGTCAATTCTTCTGCATCTTTTTAATTAACTATAGAGACCAAAACCATTTTTATCACCAGTGTGTAACATTTTTATTTCTACTGTAAAGTTGGGCATTTTAATATAGGTTGATCTATGGGGAATGACCTTTTCATCTTGTGCAATAAACACATCATGAAAGAAAGGGAGAATCACTACAAAACTGCACTTTAAAATGTAACTATCTTTCCTTTTTTTAATGGTGCCTTTTTTGTTTAGTTCAATGTTCAATTTGTTTGTTAAAATAATGTTGACTCGACCGCAGCGCTGTAAGCTGACGTAGCATGAAGCGCGACAATGGTAGCGAGTAGACTGAAAATCTGTGTAAGTTGGCAGGTTGTGGTGGAGGTTGGGTCAAACAACACAAGACTTTTGCCAAGGAGTCCGGAGTTTGTGTCCCGTTGTTGTCCCACCTGTCACTTAAACGTACATTTTGAAACTCCACCCATCATCTTTCCCTAACTTATACGTAAGTGGTTTTACCCTGCATGTTGAAAAATTACGCCAAGGGGTCCTGACCAAGTGCATCGAAAAATGACGCCAAGGGGTACCCTTGACTGTGTTGCAACCGGTGTTGAGTTACACCCGACACTAAGTAACGTGTTACAGTAACGCAACTACTTTTTCGGGTAAAAAGTAGTGTAACGCGCTACTACTGAGAATTTTGTAACGAAATGTAGTTCCTTTACATGCAAGGATTTCTAGAAAAGAGGCTGCATGTGTCTACGACAATGCATGGACCATATATATATATATATATATATATATATATATATATATATATATATATATAGGAAAAGTAACTACATTTACATACTGTGAATCATTTTTTAAATGGAGAATTGTTTTTGAATCGAAAATCGATATCGAATCGTGAGCCTAAAAATCAGAATCGAATCGAGACATTTTCTGAATCGTACACCCCTAGTAGATACACATGTTAAACGGAAGAAAATAGACTTGAAGTGTAAAAACACACTTCAGGTGGCAGTTTTGTGCATAAAGCAGCCTATGTAGACAACTGTATTACTCAGAATACAAATATATTTGTTCTATAAATGTGCAAGACTGAAAACTTGGAAGTTAAACACCTCTGGTGTAGACAAGCCTTTTTATAATGCCAGTATAGTAGTAGTACAATGTTTGGAAAGAGAGTGGAGACTATGTTTTGATTTAGATTCAACCCTAATCACTGAAACTACCTTTTAAGTGGACAGTTATATTTTGGTTATATGAGCTGTCTCATTGTGTCTATGGTCTAAGGAAATCGTGCTTAGTAACCATGGCCACCAACAGAGAAGATTTAGTTTGAGCTGCCACTCTACATTGCCCATGTTATGACTTAGCGGATGTAGTGGAGAAGACAATGAATTCTCCTGGAGAATGTTGAGAACAAACAAGAGTACAGGAGAGAGTATCTGAGTTGCATATATCTGAGAGACGCATACATCCCTCTCCATACTGTGGGATAAAGCAGGCCTAAAGAGCAGTGATTTATTGAGTGTGTGGAGGGGCCTGACAGGCACGGCTCTCATTAGACAGACAGAGTTTTAATTAGTGGGAGCACAGCAATGATGCAGGTGTTTACATTTTGTGAAGAAAACTATGCCGCAGAACACAGCATGAGTGAGATGCTCTCACGACCTCAGAGGGCTTTAACCATGCAACTCGTGTAAGTGTAGAAAAACACAGGCTACATATTTACTTCTATAAAAGAAAAAAATATTTTGTGACCGCACAAGAAAGGACTAATTTGTATTGGTTTTGGTGATTGAGTAATTTTGCTCTTATATGCATAGGGAAATAAAATATCCTCTCTACTCTTAGCGTTGTAGAGACTGTCTCTTGTAGAGGCAGTCATCAACTGTCTGTCTTGTTCAAGTTTTAAATTTGTCTTCAAGATCAGAATTTTGCCTTGATTTACATTACTCATTTTTACTGGAAGAAATTTACAAATGAAGTCATCCCAGGTGGTTATATATTTGTTCTAACACATAACCTTGGCTTTGCCATTTTCATAAACTATGATAATCCGATTTAACTGTGCTACATGTCTCAATATCTCTAAAATGTTGTAGATGTGAGCATGTGTACTTAGTATAAGCTAAGCTGAGCTGCAAACCAAACCTCCACTACACAGGCTTAGAACTAGTTGTAAACTCCCAGAGGATAGTTCATGTGTACTATACAACCAAAATAGATTAGGATTATATCTATGTCTGTTTGTTTTTATGACTGTGCTTTTTTGTCAGTACTAATAGTTTTGTCAGAAACAATTTTAAATGCTTTGTTACTTGGAAAAAGAAGTTATAGCCTACTACTGTAATTGTTTTTTCTAATTGGTCAGTATCTTACAAAGCAGTTGGTAGAGCAAGACATTGGCTGCATGTTATTCTGGGAATATAAAGCTTTCCTAACTGATTATTATGTAAAACACAATGCCAATACTATATCACAGGATTCTGTGAATGGTCCACCAGTAAACCTACTTATTTGCTGGAACAACTAGGTTTGTAAATCATAGTCTGAAAAAAACACATGTAACACACCAAGAATGAAAGCAGACCTGACTAGAGCTGAAAATAACTCACAACTATTCTATTAATTGCCAACTATTTTGAAAATTGATTAATCGGTTTGAGTTATTTTTTATGAAAAAAAGTGAAAGTTCTCTGATTCCAGCTTCTTAAATGTGAATAGTTTCTAGTTTCAGTAATCCTAATGACAGTAAACTGGATTTATTTCAGTTGTGGACAAATCGCAATTTTCTGACATTTTATAGACCAAACAACTATCGATTAATCAAAAAAATAATCAACAGATTAATCGACAATGCAAATAATCGTTAGTTGCAGCCCTACACATTACTTATTATTTATTACTTATTATAATTAAATCTAAATGATATGTTTGAGGAATGCGTTTTGCCTTTGTGCAGTCTATGACACGCAAAAAAGATAAAGGTGTAAAATCAAACCTAAAAATGTTCTACTGGAAGTGATTCATACCAAAGCCTCTTTAATGTAAATTGTCTCTTGCATTTGAAGTTGTGAGGAATATGCCCACTTGCTTTCTGTCTACCATTATATCCCTCTTCATTAGTACATGCATCATTGGATAATGTCACTCTGAGGCTGTATATCAACTGACATGTTTGATGTTAAGATTAATGACTGACTGGGTGCAGGGAACTGAATTATATTGATCTCTGGTTAGATGTAATACCTAGTATCCATGGCAGCAGGCCCGAATGCTGTGAAGTCGCATATTAATCTTAAAGGGTCAGAAGCTACATTTGTCATCAGTAGTCACGCCCTAATCCCACACAGCACTTGTTAAACACCCAGTCCCCTTTCCTGCATGGTTAAAGGTGATCTTTATTGAAGTTAGCAGCTTTCATTCTGTCTCCTGGATGTCAAATATCAAAGGATCTGCATGTCTAACAATTCACTTTTTTTCTTTTTAGAAAGTACAGTAGCATTGTGCGTGTGTGTGGGGTGGGGATTGATTTGCACACAGTATATGCACTGACTGCATTTGGTCGGATTGAAAACATTCTTTTTTAATTTTTTTTACAAAAATAGTAAAGATTTGGATATAATAAGGCATAATGTTATGAGGGAAGAAAGCAGGTCAGAACAAGTCTTCTCACTGCTAGTGAGCCTTTGTGGTCAGTATTAGCTGCATTACGCAATGCTAAAACTAAGAGCGGCTCCTAATGGGCATTAGGGCTTAATAATGACTACGTTATTACTTGGTTACTGTATTATTCATGACTTCCTCATTACACTAGCAATGCTTTACAGTGAGTATCACATTTCTGTCGATGCCTGTGCTTAGTTGTAAGTATGCTGCCAGTGAGGAGGAATCGGAGACAGCTGGTGGAACAACTGTTTACCCTAAATTGTATACTTCCTAGGTGTGATAACTACAGCCCATGAGAATATGAAATGTGGGATGGTACACAGGAGTTTTAGAACCACAGACACAGTATCTGCAATGCGGAGAGAAAGGAGAGTAAATCTGTGGACATGCCCGAAGCTTATACCTGTGTTTTTGAAGGAAAAAGTGTTCACATTTAAAATCTTAGAGTCTATAACATTATCTTATAGATACCACACATCATTATATTTTGACTTACGGCTTGTCATGAAAAGGTGACAAGTCTATGTCTTTATTTGTTTAATTACCTAGGATATGAACAGGCTTGATTTATCCTTATAACAATATGCCCTATACCATCCTACTGCAAGAGAAAAACAAGAAATATACAATTATTCCTGTGTATTTGTTTAATTTAGTGCAAAAGCACTGATGATATCATCTCCCAGCTCCTGGCTAAGAGAAGTGTGTGGGGTAATAAACAGTTTCTGTGTCTCTGGGGATGTCTCTCTCGGTTTGAGTGCCTAAGAAGAGAATTATCTTGTTCACGTGGATATCTGCAACCCAATTAGAGTGATGACAAAAAGGAGGGAGATCGGAGGGCATTAACAGGTTCGAATGAAACTGGATTTATGCCATTTTGACTTTACATATATTTTCCATTTGCATCTACTTTGGGGATTTTGTACAAGTCATCACTGTTTTGTTTAGAAAAAAAGGTAAAGAGGAAGAGTGTATGAATTACAATTCAGTGATGTAATGGGTACTATATGCCAGGTAATAGATAAAGCAGAGAATGACATTTGTGTTAAAATAATTATCTGGATCTTGTTTGGTCAAAGTACTTCTGTTTAGATGGATTTGCCAGTGTGTTATATACTTTCTTTATCACATGGTTTAGTTTTCATATGTTCAGATATTTGACTCACTTAAAAGAATCACATCATGCATAGCAATTTCTCAAATGAAAGACAGGAATATGCAGTTTCCTAAAAAAACAACAACATCTTTTGTAGTGGTTTGTTTCCGTTTAAGCCTGGTTGATTGCTGTACTGATTGCCTCTACTGTACTTAATCTGTGTGCTGCTTTGCACCAACTACCATTTTTGAAGTTGATTACAAACATGCTTGTTTGCTTCTGTTTTCTGTGTTCTAAAGCCATCCTTGTAGCGCAATTCCCAGCAAGTGCAAGAACACAGACACGGCTCCAATAATGCCGGTAAAATACACCAGCCATGATTTTGATCCTCATATTACTTGTTATAGTCAGTAGATATGAGTGTTTTTTCGTTTGTGTGCCTGTTGGTCTGGGGCACTTTAACAAGATATTACATGGGGACTTCAGGAGGACTGTGATGTCTCAACCTTTGTGTTTTCTTTGGCTGCATTTTGTACAGGATACTACTTGACAGTGTTGTTCATTGAGGTGGGACTTGACCAGCTATAAGTTATAGTTTTACAATGTCATGATTTTTTTTATTGAGTAGTGTAGCTTATATGTTACCTATCAGGAATTTCTTAACAATGGATGAATGGATTGCTCAAGGTAGAAATAAAGAAGAGAGGCCATAGTTCATATTCATATGTTCATATCATATTGTTAAAATATAAGATACTGGGATTTTATTAAGAACACACCCTTACAGCTTTATTTTTGAGTGAAGAGAAAAGCAAATGCATGCACACACAATACCCTTCAGGGACAAACATGTGGAGCTAACAGATTCTAACATAAAATTCCCTAAACACCTTCTAAGCATCCAGTAAGCATTAAAATACAGCTAAATATCTCACAATGATGTGCTCATTTGCAAATCCCACATGTGATTAATAGAAAAAAAATAGTTGTCTTACCCTACTCTTTTTTTTTTTTTTTAACCCTATAGGGCTGTCGACGAATATTCTGAATTCGAATATACACTACCGGTCAAAAGGTTGGGGTCACTTATAAATGTCCATTCCACTCCATTCCAGACAGAATACCAGCTGAGATCAGTTGCATTGTTTTTTTAATCAGGGCAGCAGTTTTCAGATTACATTATATATACATAATTGCAAAAGGGTTCTCGACTGTTGTAGACAGAAGTGGCTGAAGAAACCCTTGAAATCCATGCATTTTGGTCTAAACGTCATACCCAAATTAAAAGTGGTACAGCTCCCATATACATTGACGCTCTGGGGTGAGCCTGATATCATTTGAAAGGTGATTGATGTGGGTCTGTTTGTGTATTTGAGAAGTGTTGTATTCTGTAGTTTTTTGGCTTTTTTCTTTGCACTTTTCAAATGTAAATAAAAAAATGCACAGACATAGCTGTAGAAAAAAAATCATATAAAATCCATTTTTGAGTCTTTTGAGCTAATGCCCTGTGTTGTCTGTCACCTGACAGATGTGTTTACAGCAGTGTATTCTAATCATTTTACAGATGTATGACTTGGACAGAAATAAAAAACCTGCATTCTAGCCTCTGTAACTCTGTGTCAGTAAGGCCTAGAATAACTCTGACACTTGTATCAAAAACTTGAGAGTGTTTCCTTTCCAATGATATCAGGCACACCCCAGAGTGTCAGAGTATATGGGAGCTGTACCACTTTTAATTTGGGTATGACGTTTAGACAAAAAAGCATGGAATTTCAAGCGTTTCTTCAGCCACTTCTGTCTACAACAGTCGAGAACCCTTTTGCAATTATGTAAACACATAATGTAATCTGAAAACTGCTGCCCTTATTAAAAAACAAAACAATGCAACTGATCTCAGCTGGTATTCTGTCTGGAATGGAGTGGAATGGACATTTATAATGTTTGTGACCCAAAAATTTTGACCGGTAGTGTATATTTGAATTTAAAAACAAAATCCCACATTCAAATGTGAAAATTAGTATTTGATTGTAAAAAAACTGCACTACCGTGGCTGTCTGTCTCACATGTTCTAGGCTGTTGCTCCCTTAACGTTCAGCTCCTTGTCAATGTAATGCCTGATAAAGCAATTCACAGCAAGCGAGTGGGCGTGTTAAAGGCGTTATCATGTGGCTTGCGATACTAGAAGTAAACAACCAATGAGGGTGAAGCAAGACCCCACAAATACAGCCATAAAATGTCTCTGGAGAGATGACGAGAAGACGATTCGGGAACTTCCGACGGTAACCCAGCTAACAGTTTATGGTTCCTTGGTTGCGGGAACGTTCCCTGAAGGTTATGGTTTTGGTTAGGTTTTGGTTCCCCTAACATTGTAACCTTTATGGAACATTACCCTAATGTTGTAACCTTTAAAAAACTTTAACAACCATGGTCCAAAAATTTTAAAATGTATATAATAATCAGAATCAGTTTTATTGGCCATATAGACACATACTGTACAATAGAGACAAGAATATACATATAGGCACATAACACAATATACAAAAAATACAACAAGACATAATATCAATACAAGTACACATGGAGTAGAGTGCAAAGTAATAGTGCAAATGTAGTGTGCAAGATGCGTATTGGAATGATAAAGTATGTAATGTGTAGGTGGAATGGCCAAAGAGGGGCTGACCCCACTTATCAGCAGTTCAGGATAGTGATGGCAGTGGGAAAGAAGCTGTTCTTGTGTCTGGTTGTTTTTGTGTGCAGGGATTTGTAGCGCCTGCCAGAGGGGACGAGGCAGGAGGATGGCAGCAGTGTAGAAGATGGCCAGTAGCTCTTGTGGTAGGCCATGCTTCCGCAGTTGCCGTAGGAAGTACATCCCCTGCTGAGCCTTTTTAAGGATGGCATTGATGTTGGGCTCCCACTTCAGGTCTTGGGAAATAATGGAGCCCATAAACTTGAATGAGTCCACTTTTGACACTGGGCTGTTGGATATTGTGAGGGGAGGGGGGAGCACTGTGGGGTCCTCCGTGTCGACTGCAGTCAGCGCGGGAAGTTTTTCTGGGAGGCCGCTAGAGTAGAAGTCAAAATAAAGCAAAGTTACAAGTCAAATTTAAAACCTCTTATCAGCCAAGCTAAGCATAATACTGATGTAAACAATAAAATAACACCTACCTGTTATAACCCTGCAGATTGTCAGGTCCTGGAAGGCCTTCTTTGCCTTTATACCCCGCAGGCTATACAGTTTTGGAACGTCATTGGTTGCCACTCGCATAGACCGTACAATTTGTACTTATTGCAAAAAGAATATTTGAATGTATGTAAACATTGTATGTGACCGGATTTCTCAGGATTTTTTCATTGTAGCCCTGAGACTTTATAATGGGGAGACACAGCATCCATTGAAATGCATGGGGTTAGTTTATAAGCCAGTAGGCAGCTGTGTAGCCTACACATATTCCGTCCCTTCCTGTATGCTTCCCCATTCACTTAAATAGGAAAATAGCTTGCCAATAACTGCCCAAAGTGCGTTGCAAGATGGCCGCTGAGCACACGGCGTGCACAGCAGCACAGCAAACAAAGACTTAAACAAAGCACAATATATATGCATTTTTAAAACACTAAGAAGGCTTGGCACAACATGAAACTTTGCTCGACGTCTCACCAGGGGCTCTACACATGAACTCAGCATTGAGAACATTGTTTGTGTACACAGAGTTTACTAAAGAGAGAGGTTTTGAACAACGCCATCTTGCTTGACTGGCAAGATGGCGACGAGGGGGAAAACAACTGCTAAAGTGAGTTGTTCAGAACCTTTCTTTCTGAATATATCGGCATATAACAAGAGATCGCGAAGCCGCGTATAGTTCCATAGACAGTTAAAGAAAGTAGGTCATGTATCCAACACGGAAGTCAGGACAAGACTTGAATCGGTCACCTGAGAGCAGAGGCACTGTTTTCCCCCTACTGGCGTGGGGGTGTAACGGTTGGATCTGTACACTGAACGGAGTCACTTGTTAGAAGTGAAATGAAAGAAAAACAAAATCAAGCACACAAGTATTGTTTTTAGCAAAATTGATATCAGCCTAAAAATAAATATTTTCTCTTGCTATGCTGTTTAACTTACTTAGATTTTATAAGACCAATCATTTTTTGAGTGAATCTAAATCAAGTGACTGCAAACCTTTTATATACTACTCCAAAAACCGCACTCAGAACAACCAAACGGGAACGTTGTGTGGAGGTACAGTGCAACCACAGGAGAACGTTTCAGTTGGTTAGTTCGAACTAACCTTTAGGGAACCAGAAACTAATGTTCCCCAAACATTCTGTGTTAGTGCCTTTTTTTTTTTTTAAGATAATTTTTTTGGGGCTTTTCCCTTTTATTAAGTAGAGACAGTGGATAGACATGAAAGGGGGAGAGAGAGGGGGGGATGACACGCAGCAAAGGGCAGCAGGTCGGATTCGAACCCACGCCGCTGCAGGACTCAACCAACATGGGGCGAACGCTCTTACTGGGTGAGCTAGAGGCTGCCCCCGAAAAAAAGTCTTAGTCTTAGTAGGCCAGTTTTGACAACCCTACCTTTAATTTGATATAGGTAAAAGCTATCAAAATTAACGCCATAATAAGGAGTTAACGCCAATCCCTTTTGACGCCACTCTTTTTTGATGTGCAATTAGGGCATGCAGGTTCTGTGATTTGGGCCTCAGCCTCCACTGTATCAACTAAGGTTCATATCACATTCTGCCTCAGTGGCTAGTAGGGTGTTTGTGTCACATTGGTTAGATTGAATGCTATCGCTACGTGGCTAACCGTTGGCTTCACTGTGGAAAACATTGCACCTCCCCGATAGCATCGGTGAGTAATCCCACTAGCAGCGTTAGCACTGTTGACTGTGTTAGCATGTTTAGCCACGTTAACTGCCTCCCCTGCTCTATCATCTCCACGGCTGTGCATGTCCCCACACGGCCTGTATCTTCATAGATGTAGTAGCTCTTAGCGAGCTCATAGACTTAACTGTTATCAGTGTTGACTGGGGCATGTGTGCCAATCTACCGACAACACACAGTCCACGCCTGCCTGCAATTACATCTTAATGCCAAAGCTGCCACTCGAAACAACCTAACTCAAATCTTATGGACAACAACTTTAAGTTGTTTTAAGTATACAGTAAAGTGTGCTGGGAGATGTAGATGGATCCAATTCATGTCTGCCTACATTATGCTAGGTACAAATATGAAGACATTGTGTGGTATGACAAATGTAATCATTCACTTACTAAATTCAGACTTAAGTGTAGTGTGTGTAGCATTACCTCCAGCACTGAAAACACATTATGAATTACCCAATGCAAAATATTAGAATATAATAAAATATAAATAATTAACGTGAGGTTGCAGCTAAGGGTATTGTGATGCCAAGTAGTATATTGACTTGAAGTGATATTTAAATGTGGTGCAACAAAGTTAATACTGAATAGACAGAGGTGACTGACATAAATTAACATCAGTGCTGAATCCATCTTTTTTTAGGTGTCACATCATAGAGTAAAGGTTCTGATATTCACAGTTAGTGCAGGTAAGAATTTATATTGCAGATAGTATGGCAAAAATCTGTAAAACAGTAAAGCTGAAAACATAATGGAAAAGTTAGACAGAGTTGGATGGAACTCAGGGAAGCAAGGGACTAAGGTGGTTTACGGGTGAGTTTTAGGAAGTGTGACATCTCATGGGAACAAACTGTTGAGGTGATGTGTGACCTCAGTCCCAGAGGGAAGTTTTCAGTACAGATAGTATCTAGGGTGGACAGGAATGGTGACAGCTCTTCCTGACCCTTTTCTCACTCTGGCATCATTTCTTCCTGTTCGTTGATCGAGGGTAGCAGAAAGTACTTACTTTCAGCAGAACACTTGTTCTGCTCAGCAGTTGAGGAAACACATTGGAGCTACTCGGCATAGGAGAAAGCAGAGCTATAAGTCTGTAATTACTGTGTCACAAAAATTAGGGCCCTATGATTTCCGTGATGAGGAAAACGCGGACAGAATCACGGAATCTACACATTTAAACGGAATTCTCTCATACACACGGAATCGCACAGAATTTGCATATATTTTGTTGACATATTAAATAATTTTTTTTTTTTACTTCCTTCGAATTTTTCTGTTTAAACAAACAAGCTTAGAAAGGTTTCTACCTAAACCGTGGCCAAATGGCACTGTTAAACATGTTGCCTAGTAACCATACGTCCTCACGTTCACGTTGTGAGTTTGTTGCGTGTGGGAAAAAAATGTCGAAGCGAGTGGCTCCTGATAAGCCAACGGTGGCGAAAAATTTAAGAAACTCTCAATTGACTGAGTCACTGAGTTTTTAAATGTCAATACTGCTAAGAAGTGAAAAGAAAACAAGCAAATCTGAAAAATCCGAAAGGGCTAAAAATAAATCCTAAAACACGGAATTTGAAAAAAAAATAAAACCGAATTTGAAAAAAAATAAACAGATTTCATAGGGCCCTAAAAAATGAACCGGGGCTTCTTGTCAGATGCTATGCTTTGTCAGCTGTAGAGAACATTCTCTATTGACTTTCTTGAATAAGAATACGATTCTAAACAGCAGACACCGTTTTTCTGATCCCACAATTTAAATTACTACATGGGTAGCATTTATTGTCATATGAACACTGGTTTGTTCTCAACCCTCTTAACTTTGCTAAATCTTTGCTCTCCCGTAATGATGATAGCCATTATTTCAGCTCCTCAACCTTTTACTTAAGCCACGTTGTATCAAAATCATATTTGTTCCCAATCTCTCTAAATCTCATACCATTTTGTTTTTGTCCTTATTTTTAGCAAGTTGCACCATTTACTGAGCACATGCAATATTTCTTCCAAATCCATAGCTTCTCCTCTTTAGTCTATCCCTCTGAGCCAAATGACTTCTGTGGCTCCTAACTCTCATACCTCTTTCCGATTACTGCCAACCATTCCTCCCCAATGGCAGCTGGACACATTTTGGGTCATTAAATCCTGTTTGAGCATTTTAACCATGTCCTGCTTCCCCATACCTCCCAAATGAACTCTGTGAAACTGTGGCAATTTTGAGAACTGTTTGTTTGGTAACAATGCAAGAAGAGAAGTATGTTATGGGAAGTTTGCTTGATTGACTTGATTGACATATTGCAGTTTTCTTGTTCTACCTCAACCATTTCCTGCCTTCTCTTTTTCATCTCTGGGTCCAAGATGACTGTACTAAATCTAGGCTTTAAAACATCCCACCAGAGACCTTTGGGTGGCATCAGATGCTACGTCAACATTTTGTGGTAGCCTCATCGATCATCCACCTACCTTCATTTGCATCCCTCCGTATAGTGGGTCCTCTCCCTCAGGGCCATAGTGGTACTACCACATCACTCCAGTTCTGGAGTATTTATGCTGGCATCAATTGCCTCAATGAATTGATTTCAAAATACTTTTGCTGGTTTATAAATCACTAAACGGTTTAGGGCCAAAATACATTTCTGATCTGCTGCTACACTATGAACCACCCAGACCTCTCAGGTCGTCTGGGACAGGTCTGCTCTCTGTCCCCAGAGTCAGAACTAAACGGGGGGAATCAGCGTTCAGTTTTTATGCTCCACATATCTGGAACAAACTCCCAGAAAACTGCAGGTCCGCCGCAACTCTCAGTTCTTTCAAATCAAGGCTGAGGACCTTTCTTTTTGATGTTGCCTTTCTTTAAATGTTATACTGAAGTTGCAGTTTTTTTTTTTTTTTTCCTGACCAAAATTCAAAAGTTAACAAAATTGTTGTCCTGACAAAGACAGGAAATTAAGTGTTTTTGTTCATGTGGGGTTTTGTAATGGTATTGTGTATTATTTTACTTTCATGGTTACTGTCCGACTAAATTTTTTATCATCATTATTCCAGATTTCATTTTGTGGGTTTTACTAAGAAACCAGCCTTTTACGAATAGTAAAGGGTTTAAGGTTGAAATGAAATAAGATCACTAATTACAACAAAGTGTGAATTTCAACTGGCTGACATGAGATCACTAATCAAAATCTAATTACAAAAAGTGTGAATTCAACCAAAAGGGTTTTGCGAAGTTTTTCCTTTCCAAATATTGAAACAAAGACTTATAGTGACGACTATTTTTTTAAATAAAAGTACTTTTTCCAGGCCAGAATGGGTGGCAAACAGAGTAAGACACACGTCCCAGGGAGACCAATAGTGGATATAATGACAAAACATAACTGTTTTTAACTGCTCTTTATTTCTTATACTGCACTGTAACTCTTATTCTTGTATTTTATCTGTTTTTAATTTTTTTATACTTTTTATGTAAAGCACTTTGAATTGCCTTGTTGCTGAAATGTGCTATACAAATGAAGCTGCCTTGCCTTACTATGGGGCCAACGAAAGATATGAAAAAGTATATAAATAACCGTTTTCAATTGTGGTTATTTGAGATAATGTTTCAATTCATACTTTGCCTGACAAAGTAATTTCTTTGTCACAGCTGTCTGGTGTGACTGAGCCTGAACTTATTGCACAGTATCCATGGTGGTCTTGCTTTGGGCTGATTATATCAATATTTGCACCAAACTAGCAATCAGTAGCTGCTTGTTGACACCATAGTCAGTGCCTGCCAAGGGGATCCCAGTTGCTAGGGGGTGTGTATATCATGGCACTTTGAGCTTCTAAAGCAAGTATCTTTTTGTATACTAACTACTGTACAAGCTTATGAATATTCATTGCCAGATTCTAAACAGGAAAATTCTTTATTTTTCACATTCTTACATATAGCTGAATAGGTAATTATAATAAAATAAGCATCATATAAACCTAAAGCTTTTAAAATACACCACGCATAAAACACTGTTTCAATGCCTCATGGCAATCTTTCGAATTAGTAAGATGCCAAATTGACTGCTGCGACATTGTAAAGCTATTAATCATATACTGTTATATCTGGCATGATGTGTAATGCACAGTGCGACCTACTTCATTTGGGTTACTAATAAGGCTGTACAAAATGTCATTTTTTCTTACATTCAAAGCTTCTATTGAGGTTTTTGAATGGAGCTTTGAATGTCTGTCATCATATTTTAAAGGCATGCTATGTCATTTTTCCCTCTTTGGTCCCCTTAAGGTTGTCTCATTGGAACTACAGCTCGCACGTACCGCCACTTCGGTCCCCCTACAGGTTGTCTCATTGGAAGTACAGATGCATAAGCTGTAGTTCCAATGAGACAACCTGAGGGGGACCGAAGAGGGAAAAGTTACATAGTATGCGTTTAAGACGTCATTACCCTGAAACAAAAATCGGATGAGCGACAAGCGAATGCAGATAGGCCTACATAGTATGATCTTTTTTTGTAACGACTTAAGTAATTTACTATATGCCTAATAGTGTTAGAGCCAAAAATAGATTTTTTTGTTATTGTGGTTATATAAATGCAATATATGGTGCTGTTAGATTGCTCCTAGACCGCCCCTTTAATACAGGGGCGTGCCTCCCTTACTGTGTGGTAAGCCGGAGAGCAAACGGTTTTATTACCGCAGTGAAAATGTTGTTTTTGAAACTCTCAAATAAATCATACATTATTACAAAAAAGTGCAATGACAAATGAAAAAGCCTTGCCTACAGTCTTTGTCTGTGTGCCAAAGGCCATATATTTCTCCTCCCAATGGTGGTATGTGTTATATGTTAGGACTTTTGGTAAAATATAGTGCCTCTGACACCTCACAAAACTTTAGAGGACCAGGGATGAGAGCAGGCGGATGGCAGGGCAGGCGTCCAATCTCTGCAGAACAGACATTACCGACAGTATGATAATAACATCCAAAACACAAGATTCATTCTGTGGTTTCTGTGACATGAGGAATACTTTAAAAAATACTAAACAAAAACGGCCAAAATTCTCCGAGCTACCTATAGGGCCATAGCCTCACCTAGTGGAAAAGTCACACTGTGCCACCATTGTCTGGGTCACACAAGTCGGAAAAGATCATACACAGCCACTGGAATCTAATTCTACAAATAGTATAATACTAATAATATTAGTGTAGCCTAATCTTTATGTGCAACTGTGCAGAAATGCTGGGTTAAACAGAATGAATAGACATGCAGAATTAAGAGATAAGCTGTGCAGCATTCAAATGTTGATTTAGAATGTGAATGTCAATGTTATGACAAAGGTTTCAAACTATTTGGTACAACCCTAGTTACTACAGAACAAAACCTATGCTGGGAAGACTGAAGTTAGATATTTTGAATAGAATTGGCAGCCTCTCAATATAAAGTACAATATTGCCTTCGCAGTAACTAAGCTATTTAGTCATCTGCATGAGTCATCCATTCTGTGCCATCATGTACTAGCAGGGAGATTAAGTGGTGGAAAAGACATCATTTCCTGAGACATTTCTTTACAGGCTGCAAATATCCAAAAAAAGGAAAACAAGGTTTCACATTATTCACAGTGGAAAATGTGTTCTCCTTATCTTTATCCTTATCATTTCCATAGATGTTTGACATAGATATTTAAGTTCGCATTAGAGCTAATTTCATGCAAACTCAATGCAATCTCTAAATCAAGAAAAACATTACTCTGAGAAAACAATTCATCATCTCTCCAAAACCCAACCCACAACAGTTATTATTGCATGATTCTTACAGAAAATATTATCATTCAATAATTCTCTAGGAAGTTTTGAATGACAAGGACATTGAGCCCTATTTGTGTGGCCAGTGTGGTATTTTTGGAGTGTGTGCACAGGTAAGAGGTGAGGAACAAACAGGTGGGAGGTTCATTCAAATCAGGCAGCACAAAGCGAGTTGTTGGTGTGTGGAAAATGGATCTTAGACCTTGCCATGAGAATAGTAGTTTCAGAACTGTATCCGTGTCTGGCGCAATCTGAGGGTTTTATCAACAACAGCAAATGAAATGCTTTAAGCAAATGCGCAGCAATAACTGAATAATGTTTAAAATGTACATACGCTATTTTAATTAATCATTCCAACCAGTAGATGCCTTTAAATCAGCATACTTTTTTTTTTAAATGGGATTAAAGGAGAAATGTCGTTAAATCAGTCTGCATTGATCTATACTTATCTGTTGCCCACAGCTGCTTTATACTGTATGAAAAGCTTTTCTTCCACTTCATTAAATACCTACAGCCAACTGAAGGCAACAGACATGTTAATAAATCTGAACATAGAGTTGAAATGACGTGGTCATATAATCGCCTTCATCAACCTTTTTTTTATTAGTTAATTTTATCATTGTACAAATAAAATAAAAAACCACACCGTCTGCTTTTAGCTGCAGATTTGAGGTGTTGTGTGCTTAAATTGTGCCACTCTGCACCATCCCGACAACAGTATGACTTCCTGAATAATCGTCTTTCCATTTGTTGATCTGTGCCAATGCATCACTGATTGGCACAGCTTTCGAGACCGGTGATGTGACTGAGAGTGTATTTATTAATCACCACACCCTCCCCTTTCAGCCAACACTTTTGCATTTTGCGATACTGCATCTACATTAACCAAAATAACAGGTGCAATTGGAGACACCCACACAGTCTGTGCCCAAGGCCTGTCACTTGCACTTGTCAAGTGTCTTGTGCTTGCCCGTTGTGTTTTCTGCTTTTAATGAGAAGGTGACTGGAGAGTAAAAGCACATTTATGAAGGATGGCAATATGCCAAGTATAGACCCAATGCAATGCTTGCAACATCACAGCGTGTTTAGTGGTATAATGCTACTTTTAGAGAGGTTAAAAGGGGTAAGAAAGTGACTTGGTAAGAGGAACAGTTGTGCAGTGAAGCTAACTCAGGTCACAGTTCAGACCTGTTGTGCACTGTAAAATGAACAGGGGTCTTGCAGCACCAAACACAGCCCTAGCCCTCTGGTACTGTGTACAAAAACTTGGCTGGCAGCTGTACTTTACTCCTCCGCAATGCATTTTAAGCAATGAATAGTAGTTAGTAACTTTGCACTACTTTTGACCTTCACACAAGTGAGACTATTCTCTATCCTCTCTGGAAAATACAAAAGTACCTGTTTCTTCTTAATAATACATTTATATTACTAGGGGTGGGACAAAATATTGATACAACAATTTATGGTTGTCCTTCGTGCGAGACAAGAATCGATATGCTGGGACCAAATATCGATATTTTAATTAATAAAATGAGGTGGTCTAAAGATACAGTTGTGTTCAAAATAATAGTCCAACATACCTAACCTCATGAATCAAAGTATTTGGTAGAAGTGATATTTCTACATGGCAAATAATTTACTAGTAAGTGTTGTAGAGTCATAGAAAACCAACAGACCGAACAGTCATGACATCCATGCCGCTCATTCTGTGTAATTGAATCTGTAATTGAAAGGGGGATGTTCAAAATAATAGCAGTGTTGTATTCAATTAGTGAGGTGATTGATTCTGTGAAGAAACAGGTGTCAATTATGGACCATATTTAAGGAAGGAAGGAAGCAAATGTTGTGCATGCTGGTTATAGTGCATTTCACACTGAAATACTCAGCAAAATGTGTCGTTCCAGACATTGCTCTGACAAACAGCGGACTTTAATTAAAAAGTTGATTGGAGAGGGGAACACATATGAAAAAGTGCAGAAAATGATAGGCTGCTCAGCCAAAATTATTTCAAATGCCTTGAAATGGCATCCAAAGCCTGAACGACGTGGGAAAAAAACGGTCAACTACCATTCGAATGGATCAAAGAACAGCCAAAATGGCAAAGGCTCAACCAATGATCAGCTCCAGGAAAGTCAAAGAAGACTTAAAGTTACCTGTGAGTACTGTTACGATCAGAAGAAGGCTATGTGAAGCTATGTGAAGCAATGCTATCAGCTAGAAGCCCCCGCAAAGTCCCTGAAAAAAAGACATGTACTGAATATGTTGAAATTTGCCAAAGGACACATTGACTGGCCAAAGGAGAAATGGGGCAACATTCTGTGGACTGATGAGAGCAAAATTGTACTTTTTGGGTCTAGGGGCCGCAGACAGTTTGTCCGACGACCCCTATGCACTGAATTCAAGCCACAGTACACTGTGAAGACAGTGAAGCATGGTGGTGCAAAAATCATGTTATGGGGATGTTTCTCATACTGTGGTGTTGGGCCTATTTATCGCTTACCACGGATCATGGATCAGTTTCAATACATCAAAATACTTGAAGAGGTCATGTTGCCTTATGCTGAAGAGAAAATGCCTTTGAAATGGGTCTTTCAACAAGACAATGACCCAAAACGCACCAGTAAGCGAGCAAAGTCTTGGTTCCAGATGAACAAGATTGATGTTATGGAGTGGCCAGCCCAATCCCCAGACCTCAATCTCATTGAAAACTTGTGGGGTGACATAAACAATGCTGTTTCTGAGGCAAAACCCAGTAATGCAGAGGAGTTGTGGAATGTAGTTCAATCGTCCTGGGCTGGAATACCTGTTCACAGGTGCCAGAAGTTGGTCGACTCCATGTAACACAGATGTGAAGCAGTTGTCAAAAATAATGGTTATGCAACTAAATATTTGTGCAGTGATTCAAACCCTTGAGACATTTTTCAGTTTGTACAGTAAATGTTTGAGTTTGTAAAGAAAAATGCAAATACTGCTATTTTTTTGAACAGCCTAATATTCCTTTTTCTTCACTTTCTGTAAAGGTATAACACAAACTTGATCAATTTTGGTCATGTTTTGATTTTGAATTGAATGTGCAGTGTCCCCAATGCAATGATATTATGGAATTAAAAGCTATTCTAAGGATTTTGAGCATTATTCACTTTTTTAAATCACGCTGCTATTATTCTGAGCAAAACTGTATATACTGTACCTGCTCCTAGTGTTGCTACTTCATAGCTCCTGGAGGTGGCGCTCAACACCTGAATTAGGGAAACTTGAACATAAGTTAACTAGTTAAAGAGGTTTTTAACAGGATGGCAGACAGCAGTTTGAGGAAAATAACAGATGCCCTGGACACGTTTAAGTCCAATGTCTGGACCTAAAGTTTCTCTATAGTTCTGTAATTTTAATTTACAAACTGTAAAAACTTGTGCTGCAGAATTGTGCTGTTTTTTAACAGTTTGAACTTGTTTTGTATTCATATTCAGACCGATATCATAATGCATCATTATAGGATTGTCCAGCAATATTTAGATTATCACAGAATTGCTGCATTGTGATATTATCGGTATTGTGAGCCATGTTTTGTGAATTGTATCGTGAGGTAACCTGTGATCCCCACCCCTATTTATTACTTCTAACTTTTAATTTTAATTTTATTAAGACTCGTATTCTGTGGGAGTTACCTTAGCGGGACAAAGAGCCATTGAGTCACAGAGAGATTCCTGGATATTGTGGCTTCTGGAGAGGAAAACATTTGGTAAATTTGAGATTGGACACATCTCTATTTGAAACAACAAGCAGCATCAGGGCCCATGCTGCATAGCACATAACAAATATGGGAGAGAGCAAAGGAGCATCTGTCAACAGTGGAGGAATCATGGAAAGGTCACACTTCAGTCCACCAGTCACTCTTTCTTCTTCAGTGACCTGGAAAAAGCATGCACCTGGGAAAAAAAAGCCACTTAAATTAGGGTACATCCAATCTATCTACAGATAGAACAGCAACTCAGAAGGTGGTAAGGAGTCAGCACCTTGCTCATTGACATTTCAACTGAGATATTGGGTGAGGGGCTTCACTCCAGGGGCTCTGGCTGCTGGTCCATCTTTCTAATGACTGAACCCTCCCTTACCTAGTTTCCTGGTTGATGGTTGTGCTTGAGGCATTTGTAATAAGACGAACACATTTGAATCATTTGCACAAGCCCTGGTTTCATGGTGTTTGACTGTGCTCAAACTTAGGGTTTCCATCTTTCCACACCCAAACAAGGTTAACAGTATGTCAGGGTGTAGGTTTCAGTTACATTCATTATATAATTGTAAGTAAAAGCTGTCAATCTACAAGTTAATTTAAATAGTAGGCTAAAAATGGCTATTGTTTTGACCATAGAAATGACCTACATATTCACATACAGTAACTGGGTCGTTTTCTTACGGAGGAAAAGCATTTGTTGTTTTTCTAAAATGATCAATAACCCTTCAGGGTTAGTGCATCTGTTAAAAGTTTTATTTTTATTTTGGTTTTGTGATTTTGGATGTGATAGCAGGTTCCAATCCTTTGTTTTGATATATGGTAATGGGGTTAACCTTTTGTTTGGCTTTAGGTCAAGAAGATTATATTGAAGAAATGACATAAAATCTTGAGCGTGTTCTTGGATCTAAGCGCTCCAAACATAGTCCACAGAATAACTCCTTCCTCTGTCAAGGGCAGCATCATCCTGGTATACATAATCTGTTTATTACCTAATGTGACCCATTTTAACGGAATAACTGAAGTGTCTTATGGGAGGTAATTGCATAGGGCATACTGTCTATTAATAATTCA
The DNA here is from genome assembly GCA_023566125.1 of Zingel zingel. NCBI lineage: Eukaryota > Metazoa > Chordata > Actinopteri > Perciformes > Percidae > Zingel > Zingel zingel. The sequence goes on from CM042328.1 coordinate 21,205,549, forward strand.
TTTGAATCTTTTTTAAATGTAATGTTTTGCACAAGCTCGTTAGTATATACAGTAGGTCATTTAGAGTTTGACCAGCAGCCTGAAATTTAAAAAAGCCATGGTTGACTGATTACTTATGGCATTGTAACACCTCCCATGAATAGCTTGTGGGATTTATTTTGTCACTGTTCTTAACAGGGGCTTAAGAAATCCTTTTTTGAATTACATACAGGTGTAATTGTCTCTCAGTACAAATCGGGTAGTGTTAGTATTACGTCTTTACAATTGCAGATATTCTGAAAATAAATCCGCTTTCAGGTGAAGAGTTAAATGAGAAGATTTATACCACTCTCATATCCATCCTTTAGATATAATACACTTGTAATCATAGTTATGATTACTATGGCATTTACAGTCATATTATAATGACTTTATAATATGATTAGAAGGTTTGGCTCTTTTAAAGGGTCAACATGATCAGGGTATGGGTGGATAACTTAACTCTGTGTTTTTTAGTTGAAGCCTGTTCAAGACAACAAATTTCCTTGTAGAGTTGATCCATGAAGTGGTGCTTCAATCATACGTCCGTTTTTAGCCATGCTAGTGGCATGTCTTGATGGATGTGGCTGTAGACTCTTTTATATATATATATATATATATATATATATATATATATATATATATATATTATTTCATATATCACAAAACCAAAAATCTAGTATTCGGTACCGATACCAAGAAAAGTACACAATACTAAAGTCGATACCACAGTGTGTGTAAAAAAAAAAAAAAAAAAAAAGAAAAAAAAAAAAGGAAGGAAATAATAAAAATACTTAAACATTAATTCCTTTTATTTAAACATTTGGAGGGCGGGGGGGGGGGCAGCGTCATGTCACTCTTCTTTCAGTGTTTTCCTTTAGTTTAAATTTTTTGTTATGGTGTGGAGTGGAGGGGGCAGTCTAGAACATTTTTAACGTTAGGCGTCTATACTGCCCCCGTCAGGTCCGGAAGGATTGCATACCCCGGTACCTACGGTACTGTGGAAAAATGTGTACCGGCACGTTTTCAGAATTTTGATACCGTGTTGGTACCGAAGTACCGGTTCTCATGACATCCCTTATATATATATATATATATATATATATATATTTTTTTTTTATATTTTTTTTTTTTTTAGGAAAAAATAGTTGTCCATGTGTCCAAAGACTAAATTGTAGTATGATAAGAAAATGTTTGTATCTCAAGCACAATCATGTCTTTAGTATCTATGAACGAATATCAAAGATACACACACATATGCAGTGTACAGTAAATTTTTTTTAAATATAGAAGACATTTAATAAACACAATATTAGCGTTTTTCCTCATTTAAAAAATCCTGACTATTGATAAAAGTGTGATTGTTCATGTGATTTTTTAAAGTTGTAATGTTGGATACCTGCTCAATGTATGTCCGTACCAGATGTCAAGACCAATCAGAACAAATGTGACATTTTTCCTTAGTGTACTAAATATAGTCTTTGGGCACAAATGGGCTAAGACAGTTGTAACATTGTGATGAAAGCAATAAGATCTCCTGATATTTTGGTAAGCTCTTTAAGGGAACTACTGTTTGTGGGGGGGGGGGGGGGGGTCCCCATCTCCTGATTGTTGCGCAATACCGATCAAAATTTTCTCAATATGCGGTAGGCCTAGGCCTATGACATTACAATATTTCATGGATGCAAGCCAGGACAATCAGTCTATAGCCTACATGACAACACACACTTAACAATTTTTGATAATCCGATATGCTATAGTATTCCTAAAGCAACACTGACATAGAAGGTTGCATTGGCTAAAGTTGTTTGGATGCACATTGTTTTATCTCAAGGAGAGGCAACGTTGTGCATTACAATGCAGACATGACAGTAATTGGCACCAATCTGGCACACTTACAAGAGCAATCAACTAAATGAATGCCAGGTATAGCCTATCCAAGACTGGCACGCAATCAGTGCACTTGCAAATGAGAGCCTGCAGTATGACCGATCATGTGACATTATTTAACCATCCATCTACAGCAAATACGATCAGACAGATACATCATTGAACACATACACAAAGCACATTCGCCTAACCTTGCAAACAGGCCATCTCTCAAATTGAAAAAAGCACGACGGCAGATGCTGACAGACAGCCTACAACAAGCCAAACATCACCACAGCGGGTGCTCTCTCTCTCTCTCTCTCTCTCTCTCTCTCTCTCTCTCTCTCTCTCTCTCTCTCTCTCTCTCTCTCTCTCTCTCTCTCTCACTCTCACACACACGCCAACCACGCCAACTTCACCAACTCCAAGGCTATGCTGCTTCACTAAGACCACAACCAACAACAAGGCCTACATAACCATGCAGTATGCCGAAGCCGGAAAGGACACATGCACACACTCATCTTATGCACAACAATCAGTTCTATCATCACAATTAAGTCACTGCAAAAATTGAAAAAATAGCCTCTAACCTTAACATAGAATAGACCAAAAATGCCTTGGCTCGACTTCTTGTGGTTGCTGTCCTGGTGTCCAGGCTGAAGAGAGGCAAAGTCCTGCTTTAATGGGTCGAATTTGTCCAGAGGAGGTCCGTTGAGGTCCACAAACAGGAGTGAAGACAGGCTCTCTTCGCGCAACAATTCTGAATATTGGACATGGTAAGCTTAAAAACATTTTAGTGACCATTAGTGAGAATAAAATATTAAATTTTTTATTCTTTTGACAAAATTTTGCTTTTGAGGCTTTCAGGGGGTCTCATGGGTTAATCGACCCCCCCGGACCTCCCCGTATTTCGGACACTGCACACGGCGACACACTGGTAAGAGCAAATTACGTTTAACCATGTATTCAGCTAATTTAAAAAGCTCACGTTACTGTATTGTGTGAACAGTGATGTTTTCTTTTGTGTGGTGAAAATGTTCCACCTTAAGATTTACATTTTCTTCCCGGGACTATTTTGAAGAGCCATGCTCGCTGCGTCCGCAGCTTAGCGCCGCCCAAGATGATTGTGATTGGTTTAAAGAAACCAGAGCACGTTTTTCTCCTACCCAGAAATGTTGCTGTTGTTGTGAAAGGGCCAGACCCTCCTCCGCAGTGCTGTGGAGATAGGTTTGGCAATGCAAGATCAACAACTTAGCAGTATTACACTGCTTTTTTTTATTATTAGTGAAGGCTGTGTAACATCAGTGACATACAAGGTAAATGACACATACAATACATAAACATATGTATAGACAGTGACAGAAAATAACATACAGCATACAACAGTTATGATGATGTGGTAAGAAGCAGAGAGAATGGTGTGTGAGAGTGGAGTGTGTATGTAAATGTTGTGTATAAGTGTATACATTTTGGGGTGTTCGAATGTAAGGAGGGTAGATATGTGTTTAAAGATCTTGAGGAGGTTGACAAATGTGATGGAGATAATAATAGTATTACAACGCTGACTGTAATGTTGCAAGCACATTAGTTAGCATGTGTTAGAACTGTAATGAAAGAGCCTAAAGGCCATTAACTGACTTTAAAATAGTTACTTTGTCAAGTCGTAGTTATTGTTTAAAAAAAAAAAAAAATGAATAATTTAACTTCTTCAAGAAATGCCACATTTGCGAGTACTGACGCTGTTTCGGCAGCGGGTAAATATTACCTGCTCGGCGGTTTTAGGAGTAAATGGAATGCTGGCCTTTCTAGTGTTAAAAACTAGTCTTAGTATGTTTTCTTTATAAAGACGAAAGGTGGTCAGAAAACTGAAATAGTTTGAGTTTAAGGTCGGAAGCTCATTTCATTGTTACAACTGGTTGCTCTAATGTGCTCCCATCTTGCAGCTATGAGCTGTCAAGTTCAAAAGGAATTCAGCACAAGAGCTCTATCCTTTTCACCTTAGCCTTGTGGTCAGCTCCTTCGGCAGATGAACTGCATGACATGCAGCCAGCAGTATTGTTTTGGTACAGCAGGGTACCAGGCTGTGCTGCCCAGGGGAGATGTCTTTATCATCCCAGGAACTGAACGCTGGTTGGCCTGTGTCGGTGCTTCCAGCTCAAATAAAATGGAAAGATGAGAAATTTATCCAGAAAGTTTGTCTGTGGTGTATGCAGTGTTTATTTCAGGCAAGAACAAAACAAACAAAAACTAGCATGCTCACATATAAGCCACAATACTTATTTATTGACAGGACTATTTTAACTGTCAGTGCATCTGCAATGGTTTGAATGTTGAACATTACACCAGATATATAAGACGAGTAAATAAATATCGTGCATTTAATGTAATAATAAAAAAATAAAAACCTAAACTCCAGGTGCCCTCAAAGCCTACAATCACCCCTTCCACTAAGTGATTGTGTGTTTTATTGAGTCATATAATACATGGGCTGTTTGTGGAAGTGACTGTCTTGCTATGTGTCTTTGCCAGAGAGCTCTGGTAAAAGCCACTTCAATGGATTTTTAGCAGGTTGACTGCTAGTTATACTCCAGTGTGTGCAGTCGTTTGCTTATGAATTTCCTCTATTACTGAAAATGGGTCTGTAACAAGAAATTGCATCAAATATGATGCTGTTAATGGCATTACACCATTACCGGTTTGACATTTTATGTCATTGAAATGTCACGTGCCATTCAATCAGTATGTCATTTTTTAATGAAATCGTCCTCACACTGAATTAATAAAGGCAGACCTATCAACAAGTTAGACTGGAGAAAATTAGTGGTCATTTTATCTCACAGTTTAGGCACACTAGTTGATAAATTGGCCAGAGGCATAGGCCAAACATTTGACCTAATCTTGCATAGCCTTGCCTCATCCATCCATCTATCCATCTTTGTCCGCTTATCCGGTATCGGGTCGCGGGGGTAGCAGCTCCAGCAGGGGACCCCAAACTTCCCTTTCCCGAGCAACATTAACCAGCTCCGACTGGGGGATCCCGAGGCGTTCCCAGGCCAGGTTAGAGATATAATCCCTCCACCTTGTCCTGGGTCTTCCCCGAGGCCTCCTCCCAGCTGGACGTGCCTGGAACACCTCCCTAGGGAGGCGCCCAGGGGCATCCTTACAAGATGCCCGAACCACCTCAACTGGCTCCTTTCAACGCGAAGGAGCAGCGGCTCTACTCTGAGCTCCTCACGGATGACTGAGCTTCTCACCCTATCTCTAAGGGAGACGCCAGCCACCCTCCTGAGGAAACCCATTTCGGCCGCTTGTACCCTGGATCTTGTTCTTTCGGTCATGACCCAGCCTTCATGACCATAGGTGAGGGTAGGAAAGAAAACTGACCGGTAGATTGAGAGCTTTGCCTTCTGGCTCAGCTCTCTTTTCGTCACAGCGGTGCGATAAATTGAATGTAATACCGCACCCGCTGCGCCGATTCTCCGGCCAATCTCCTGCTCCATTGTCCCCTCACTCGCGAACAAGACCCCAAGGTACTTGAACTCCTTCACTTGAGGTAAGGACTCATTCCCTACCCGGAGAAGGCACTCCATCGGTTTCCTGCTGAGAACCATGGCCTCCGATTTAGAGGTGCTGATCCTCATCCCAGCCGCTTCACACTCGGCTGCGAACCGATCCAGTGAGTGCTGAAGGTCACAGGCCGATGATGCCATCAGGACCACATCATCTGCAAAAAGCAGCGATGAGATCCCCACCCCACCGAACTGCAACCCCTCTCCACCCCGACTACGCCTCGATATCCTGTCCATAAATACTACAAACAGGATTGGTGACAAAGCGCAGCTCTGGCGGAGGCCAACTCTCACCTGAAACGAGTCTGACTTACTGCCGAGAACCCGGACACAGCTCTCGCTTTGGTCGTACAGAGATTGGATGGCCCAGAGAAGGGACCCCCTCACCCCATACTCCCGCAGCACCTCCCACAGTATCTCCCGGGGTACCCGGTCATACGCCTTCTCCAGATCCACAAAGCACATGTAGACCGGTTGGGCATACTCCCAGGCTCCCTCCAGGATCCTTGCGAGAGTAAAGAGCTGGTCCGTTGTTCCACGACCAGGACGGAATCCGCGTTGTTCCTCTTCAACCTGAGGTTCGACTATCGACCGAGCCCTCCTTTCCAGCACCTTGGAGTAGACTTTACCGGGGGGGCTGAGAAGTGTGATACCCCTGTAACTGGCCTTGCCTCATGCTGCTTAAAATTTAATTTAACATCCCTGTTTATTGGGACTTTAAGTATGGATGTTTTAAAGGCAAGTCCAATTTCTTTGAGACATTTTGTAGGAGTTCATTGGGGTCTTGATTTAATTAGAATTTCCACTTTGCCCAAGCTCAAGACTTTTAATTTAGCATTTCTTCAGGGCAGGGCTGTTCAGGAGATCAAAGAGTGTGTGTCCTCTTGGCCTGCCTTTTTTTAAAGTTTGTTGAAAATACTGCAGCTGAAATATAACCCTGTTGCATTTGCTTCCTTTTGACATCACTAAGAAAACACTCTATGGGTGATCTCCCCTTTTTCCTCTTTTAGTCCATTAGGCGATACGTATGTGAGTTCTCTATGTGATTCAACTGTACATAACTCATGCTTTAGTGTAAATTATGTGTGAGGAGGCGTTATATAAACTTTGGAGTTTGGTAGATTATTTCTCTGTGGTAACAATGCTTTTTGGCAATACATCTTATAACGTTGGAAAGCATGTTTAGTTCCCTTTCAAATGGTGCCCCATTTGTAAGGAACATGCATTTGTGGGATGAGCAGCAGCACTGAGTATGTGGGTTGCGCCCATGAAAAATTTGCCAAATCTTCTCTGCCAACCAGCATTTGTCAGCCAACGTGGTTGTGTTGATCACCCTGGCACGAACAGCACACCCAAGCTGATCCTACAAGTGTTCAATGGGGTTGAGGTCAGGACTGCTGGTTGAAGAATGGGATGCACACAGCAGTGTGTGACCAGGCTGGTGACCAGCATGAGGAGGAGGTGCCAGGCTGTTGTGGCTGCTGTGTATGGTTCTTCCACACGCTACTGAGGCTCCTGTTTGTGAAATGAATAAATTGTTCAATTGCCAATATGTCTTGTTTCTTCAAACTTCAATCATACAATACACCAAATGAGTCAATGGCACAATAAGCTGTTTGGCATTGGCAGAGACGATTTGGCAAATTTTTCATGGGCACAACCCACATACTCAGCGCTGCTGCTCATCCCACAAATGCATGTTCCTTACAAATGGGGCACCATTTGAAAGGAAACTAAACAGGCTTTCCAACAGTATAAGATGTATTGCCAAAAAGCATTGTTACCACAGAGAAATAATCTACCAAACACAAATTTCCTTACTTTTTGTGCTAAGTTTATTATTATTTTTCATTGTCTTGACTCTTACTCTTTGCTGCTACCAGCAAAGACCAGTGTTTGGTGACAACTCTAGACAAATGACTGGCCTTTCTATATTACGACAGGTGTCTAAAGCCAATTTGTTGCCCGTCACATATTTTATTGAAAGGATGCCCATGGGAACCTCTTATCTGATGGACGCTTTCCAACAGCTTTGTGCAGACTAAAAGGCTTGGAAAAGTCAACCATTTACCTCAGCCCAGAGGTTTGGGATGGTTCTTTGTTTGTGAGAGCTCAAAGGCTTAGAAAGGCCAAATGCTTATCATAGACCAAAAGACCTTTAAGGCTTTAAGGCCACCTGCTCACAAAATATAATCTGTTTTGTGACTCTGCTGCTGGTGATTAATGCTGCCGTGAGCTGACAAGAAAGGCATTTACTCAATCTTTAACTTAGTCTGCAGGCATCATATTACCTGCCCCATGTAACTTTTTAAGGGGCGATTTAAGCTTTTTATTGAACTCCTATTTAAGAAGAAAATTCAAAATTCAAGTTGCTCGTTAGTATTGTGTTTCAATATTTGTTTGTTTTTCCACGAAAGATACCGTAGCTTCACTACAGGCTTGCTCAAATATGTTTTGTTATACTTTTAATTTATTAAAATGTCCATGTTGCAATTAGTATGCTATAGCGAGACTTCTCCTATTCCCGTGCGAGAAGAAAGCAAAAGCTTTTATGACATGATCATATTACGTCTCCATAAAACATTGCTTATCTGCATCCCCTGCTTGATTTCAAGGTTGCTTGCTGCCATGTGTGGTATTTTTCCTTGATCAAAGAGATATCCAGACTGCCCTCCAACCTGGTTGTCATGGGAACAGGTGTCACATGACCTGAAGTGAGACAAACTTTGGATGAGAGAGGATTGGCTCTCTGGAGGGCATCAGTCCCCCTCTCAATTCATCTGACATGGTTGCCTAGGAAACAAGGCTGTGAGACAGGAAGCTGAGAAGAGATGTAAGCTCTTGTTTGTTTGGATAACAGCAAAGAAGCTGCCTGGACTATAGGCATCTAGGGGATACGCTGTTAGCTTGAAGATTTTCGGCATACAGTGAAATATCTATCTATCTATCTATTTATCTATCTATCTATCTATCTATCTATCTATCTATCTATCTATCTATCTATCTATGTATCTGTCTGTCTGTCTGTCTGTCTGTCTATCTATCTATGTATCTGTCTGTCTGTCTGTCTGTCGAACAAAAACAAATCCTAGGATCATGGCAGTGAACAACAAGGTTAATGGGCCAATAAGAGAATGTTTGATGCTCCCAGCAACTCTACGTGACTGATGTTTACATTTGATTTGGATGGCACTGGGTCTGACAGTCTCCCAATACCAGTGACAGCCCATATACTGATGGAGGCGGTAATCAGTTTGCCTTGGGATGTTTTACAGGTCCCACTGGCTGTCAGTCATCTTGAACTCCAGTCACTGTTGGGGCCCATGTGTTTATTTCATGCTGGTGTGATGTTGGTGCTTGTGGGTGAGATCATATGAGTAATCACTCAGATTGGTTCTGCATGGTAGTACTCAAAATAATGTTTTTTTCTTTTTTTGCTGTACTCTCTTCAAATGAGACTTTTCTAGATGAAATAACTTTTATTTCAGCTCCGCATGCCAATAAGAAACCCTCCTCCTTTTTGCTACAGTATAAAGCCTGCTTGCTGCTACTTTTTATGGGACTATAGGCAACTTACCTGCCAACTATACATTCCACCATTTATTTTGTTGGAGGATCATGACAACAATAAACAGAAGATCACTTGCTTTTCTCACCTTATTCTTTCCCCTCCTTTAATGAAGAAATCTGAGGCCTGCTCCGCAGTGAGCCATCAAAAGAATGATCTACTATTGTGTGATACCAATGTGCTGCTGTGTGCAAGCACAAGTTCAATACTCGGCGACCCAGTTATTTTAATTGCTTACCCACAAACACAAAGAGGGAAAAAAAAGATAAATAGCACAGCGTTGTTCCTGCATCCACATCTTATGCCATATATTAAGAGGATCTCCCCATTAACTAGCATGTGATCAAGGCATTCTTTCACACAAAATCATGAAAGAGAATATATCAACAGCCTAATATCCAGAACTACGTTCTATGTAAAAACAAAAAGGGCAGAATCCAAGGAATAATTCAAACACTTTCTGACCTAATAATGGAAGAAAAGAAAGCTATTCAGGATTTTCAGTTACTCTGTTATAAATATGAACTTTATGTGCTGCTACATTGTGAAACGTTATTTTTCATGACAGTTTTATAATCATTACGTTTTTTTGAAATTCATTCACTGCACAACATTTGAATGAAGTGGCCGTGAATTATGGCTGAAGAGGCTGATTTGTGAGCGCTGTTGTTTAATTGTCAGCTTTACAAAACTGTGGCACATCCTGCTCTTGCAGCTAGATACACTGTAGTTTGTAGCCTGTCTTACTTGTAAACAAGAAAACCATAAACAGGTTGCCACATACATTTCTGATGCAGCAAAACCAAGCAGTAGTGCCTACCAGCAGCTAATCTTGTGCTAGTGTTGCTTCCTTGCACCACAACTAGCAATCAGCCCACTCAATTTAGCCTTTGGACAGGTGGCATTGCAATATGGCTTTAGGAGCTCTACCCCACTTCTTCAATCAGTCACTAGGCAATTTAAGATTTGACCTGGGGCCTCCTCCATAGCGCTGTATTTTTGTTGAGCACCAGGCTTTGAGATGATTGAGATATTATCTGAGAGATGCTTAACAAAATATAGTGTAGTGTGTATAGAGTATAATTTTTTCATTGAAAAGCTCTGCAAAACATTTCCCTATTGTTATAGTAAGGCATTATACAATGTTACATTTCCATGTTGAAATGTTGATTTAATCCATTAGAGAATGCAGCCTGAAAATGAAGAATTGTGTTATAGCACAAGGCACAGCTGATAAGTAATTCTCTTTTTGTAAGAAAGTCCTACTTTAATTTTGTTTGTTGGAAGTCTTAATAGGCAGTGCAAGCAACAGTATTCCAAATGCCATCATTCAATATTTAATGCATTCATGTATATTTTGGCAGAGTTGGGATTTGTGTTGCTTCTTCTGCACTGACTGTTGGGAATGAATATTTGTAGGTATAGTGATGACGTGAATGAACTGGTTAACGATCATACAAATATTTAATTTAACAATTGGATGTGGTTTTAAATGACCAAATATACTGTAACAGGAAAGACACATGTCAGTAATCCCAGGATCTGAGACAACACCAGTACTGAAAATATACCGACTCCACACATAAGCCTAGGGCTGGGCAATATTTCAATATTATATCGATATCGAGATATAGGACTAGATATCGTCTTAGATTTTGAAGAATTGTAATATCATTACATGGTAAGTTTAGTCTTTTCCTGGTTTGAAAGGCTGCATTACAGTAAAGTGGTGTCATTTTCTGAATTTACCAGACTGTTCTAGCTGTTCTATTATTTGCCTTTAACCACTTAGTCATTACATCCACATTATGATGGTTATTTATCTAACATCTAAATGTGGAAGATATTTTGTGAAAGCACCAATTGTTAACCTTACAATATCGTTGCAATATCGACATCGAGGTGTTCAAAATTTCGTGATATTTGATTTTCTCCATATCGCCCAGCCCTACATAAGCCTATATTATTATAACCCTAACCCTATATTAAACCTGCAGTCCTCAGATGCTGGCCTGCTCTCCATTCCCCACACCAGAATCTGTACCTTTGGAGACAGAGCCTTGTTGCAGCCCCATCCCTCTGGAACACCCTCCCTGCAGATATTCGAAATGCTACATCCCTGGACATTTAAAAAAACCTCCTGAAACACCACTTGTTTACACCAACCTACAACCTCCCTTAGTATAGCCACTGTAATTATGTAAAGTGTCATTGGGTTTCATGAAAGGCTCTATATAAATAAAAGTTATTATTATATTATGTAGTCGCATACTTATCTTTTCCAGCAAGTCAACCTGGAGGTTCAAATGGTCATTTGCTGTGATAAAACTGTTTAATGATCATGCTGGACTTTGGCCTAACCAATCAGAATGCCATACTATCAGTCAGAGAATATTAGTGTAACAACTACAACAACTAATATCATTCAACTAGAACTCCAGTCTAGTCATAGTCTGGTCCTACTGTAATTAATTGTGACAAATATCAGAAGTGAGCCAACAAATAGAGAAAAATCTAATGCACTGAAAAAAAATAGTTCCGTCAATTGGCTTTAAAGGAATTGGCTTTAAAGGAACATGCTGACTTATTGAGACTTTAGCTTATTCACCGTATCCCCCAGAGTTAGATAAGTCCATACATACCCTTCTCATCTCCATGCGTGTTGTAACTCTGTCTGACACCCCCACCGCTAGCCTAGTTAGCACAAATCCTGAAGTTAATCGGTTCTATCTAGCCTACTGCTCTGAACAAGTGACAAAATATGTTCATCATGTTCCTATTTACCTGTTGTGATTTGTATAGTCACAGTGTACACGTACAAATAACAACGTCACATGAGACACAGCCATCTTCTAACCGTATACAAACTGGGAACTATATTCTCAGAAAGGCGAAGCACTGCTACTCTCTGCTCCTCACCACGGGGCCTCTCAGGTGCTGCAAACAAATCACTCCGCCCAAGTAGCAGAAGTAGCAGTGCTTCACCTTCTGAGACTATAGTTCCCAGTATGTATATAGTTAGAAGATGGCTGTGTCTCATGTGACATTGTTTTTTGTACACGCTGTAACTACACAAATCACTACATGTAAATAGGAAAATGTTGGCGTTATTTTTTCACTTACTGGGAGCAGTAGGCTAGTTGGAGCCGGTTACCTCCAGGATCTGTGCTAACTAGGCTAGCGGTGGGGGCGTCAGGCAGAGTTACAACACGCATGGAGATGAGAAGGGTATGTATGGACTTATCTAACTCTGGGGGATACGGTGAATAAGCTAAAGTCCCATTAAGTCGGCGTGTTCCTTTAAGGTGACAATTTAGTGTGATATAGATTTTAAGTTATGTATTAACATGGTCTGGTAGTAACTTATGTAGCAGACATGTTCTTTCTAGAGGATGAATCCTAGTGACTTTGGTGATCCCCTGACTTTTCCTGTTGTGCTACCATCAGGTTCACTTTTGTGGCTTTGAGTGGTATGTCTCATTCACTATTGGATGGATTGCCATGGAATTTTGTAAACACATGAATGTATTCATTCCCCTCACAATGAATTGTAATACCTTTGTTGGTCCCCTGACATCTCATCTAGCACCATCATCAGGTCACATTTGAATTGTGTCTAATACTTTGATTTATGACTTAATAATCACAAAACCAATGTACGAATGCACTTTGTGGTTAGTGCTAATTAGGAAATGTTAGCATGCCAGCATGCTAAACTAAGGCTGCTTTCGCATCTAACCTCAAGACTAGGTTCTATATTATCATTTTATATTTATTTATTATCATGTGCACAACAATAACAGAAGTAGTCGTTGGCAATGGGAATCTTAGGCCTCTGATGTGCTTGTCTGTTTAGTTAAGTTTGGTTTGTTGTGGTTAGTCCCCGATCCAAACATCCGGACCTGGGGCCCCCTGAAAAGATGGGTCACTCTACTTTCAAGCAAACATTTGTGGTGTTAAAGCCAAGAAGCCCAACCCCATGTTTTTGTAATATATATGATTTTACCACAAATTTAATAACAGAGCTACTATTCAAATTCATCTGCTTATTGTGAGCAGAATGCAACCTAGGGTCTTTTTGTGAATATACCCGAGTCAAACTTTCGTTTCAAAGCATAATTAGAACGGAAACACCACTTTTAAGATTCACCGTATTCTCCCGTTCAAATGGCCATTTGAATGGGAGTGCTAGGCCACTACTGTGATCACATCAAAAAAACTATTTTGAACACTAAGAAGGCTCGACACAACATTAAACTTTGCTCGAAGTATGACCAGGGGCTCTACACATGAACTCATGAACTCAAGAACATTGTTCGTGTACACAGAGTTTACTAAAAATGGTTTTGCCCCTAGTGATACTTCGAGCCTTCTTAGTGTTTTAAAAATAGCTATTTTGATGTGATCATAGTAGTGCCCCTAGCACTCCCATTCCAAAGGCCATTTGACCAAAAACGAGAATACGATAAATCTTAAAAGTGGCTTTTCCTTCCTAATTATGCTTTTAAACGAAAGTTTGACTCGGGTATATTCACAAAAAGACCCTAAGTTGCATTTTGGCGAGAGTTACGCTTTAAGTAGTCAGTAAGAGAGAGGATCTCAACTGCTTGAATGGCAACAACTGATTTGTAAGCTGGACCTGCTGCCCACAGTGTCGATTGGTGGAATGAGATTACAAGACATTACATGCCCTTGTGTAAAAAGCACACGCCAAGCATCCCACTAACCAAAATGTTACATGTTCACTGTGTTTTATGAATAATGTGCATTGAGTCTATTGATTTGTGGATACTATGGGTTCATGAGCCAAGCCAGCAGGGATTCGAGGGTGTCTCATTTCTATGAGGATAGCTATTTAAGTTAAAATATTGAATATGTTGCGTTAATATTGTAGCCTGTTTAAAGCATTTAAATTATAGTCCTATGTCATGGTGTCCTGTATATGGAGTTTAAACAAATTACATTAAAGAAATCAATTGAGAAAGATAAAGAAAATATAAAATAAATGCGTATTAAAATTTGCATTGCTGCAATTTTAAACTGAAATGCTTTTGTAATAGGAAAGGAAGACATCTATGTGAATTTTACATTCAAAATTGAATTGCTATGTATTACAGACTGCATAGTTGCTGCATAGTTATGGCCTAATGGAACAGCAGTCAGAAATGGTGCTTGTGTCACCTAACTGAAATTGGTAAGCTGACTAAACAATGAAGTGAAAGGTACCTAAATACAAAATATATGCATTTCAAGGATAATGAGTAATGACTTTCTTGTTTGTATTTCTCTGTCATTTGTTTGATCTGGTTAGATCTCCAGTTTTTCTGTGCAAGTTACAATGGAAGAACTAAAAGTGCAGAGATAACAGAAATCTACCATTCCAAACTTTATCAGACATAATTGACATTTGCAACCTTTATCATGCTTCCCCCAGGACTTGTGTGAATGAGTCGGCATCTGGATTGTGGCCTGTGACATTTAGACAACAGTTAGAGCAATTTCAGTAGCCATTTATGCACTGGTAGTTGCTATAAATCCTTGTGTTTATTTGAAAAGATTTCCAAGAATAATGTCAGTGTGTGGAATTGAAAGCACCTAATTCAATATGACTCCGAAAATCTGTGAATCATTTATAATAAAAAAAAATAAAATAATTGCCTTGCCAGATAAATCACTAATTGTAACGATTTAAACCTTGTCTTATAAATCCCATTGCTTATAGTGCTGATCATGATTATTGATTATCAAGGGTGGCCTGTTGGGACATTTGGCAAACAGCTGCTTGTTGGTATAAAGATTTGATGAGCAGTTGCACTGCCAGCTGCACAGACTGTTTACTGTTATACCCATTTTCACTGAAACAATCCAGAAAATGAATTAAATCAAACATTATGCCACCTGAATGCTTGCTTGAGTTCCAAAATTGTTACATTTGGGTATCTATTACTGCACATTTAGGGAGTGATATTGATACAGTAGCTATGCTTCAGGCTGTGCTGACATGCGTTTGATGGGACTGTAGAATCAATTTCACCAGTGCATGCCATAGTAATAATAACTTCATCAAGATCATGGTAATTATAGCTGCCGGCTCTTCATTGATCTCTGGGCAAAAAGGGTGATCCCCTTTCAGCTGCAGAATAAAAGCTAAACCTTTTAACCTGGACTTGAATTAGAAAAACTGCAGGAATCCCCCTTCACTGTGAATGACCACCACGGTTGAACAGTCATTAGGCATATACATTCTATCATTGTCTTCTTTCTCAGAAACTTGCTTCATTCGATAAAAAGCTACAGTGTTTGCTTTGTGATGAGCTGATTGTTCTTAATATTAAGTTCAGAAAACCAAGAAAATCTGCGTGTGGATGAATAATTCATGTGTGTTTTTGAACTAGCCTTGTGAAACTGGCATTAACTAAATATTGTATGACTGTGTGTCTTTGATAATAGGGTTTGCATTAGAAGTAATATGCTTTTCTTCATTCCACAGGGCAGATTCTTGCCTGGGCTAGTTATTGTGCAACAATTGATTTCACTAAAACCCTCTGTGCCAGAAGACATTAGTCAGCGTTGTCTGGTAGCCAATGATTTACATAAGAAAGGGGCCCCACGTGTTGCTGTCGGAGGGTGAATGATATTTTTTAATCTCATATATGCAACCTTGGTAAATCTGATTATTCCCATAATGAAGAAAAATTGCTGAACAAAGAGATCAATACGAGTTTAAGTACACAATCATCTGCAATGATGAGAAATCTACATTTGGAATTTGAATTAGGACCTCTGTTGAGTGGGGTTTAAAGCATCCAAATGAGATTTCCTGGTACTAAATGGCAAGAACACGAACCTTTAACAATTAGTGTTTAAGGTATCCCCTGCTCACTGAAGCTTTAAGGCAAAGTGTGATTCACATATAATTTATCAAAGCATGTGTAATTTCATTGAGAGCTGAAAGAATTGCTTTACTAAGTGTTCAAACAAAGCAGGGAATTACTATTATGTGCGTGCATTCATTGTAGTCTCTGCAAAATAAAAGTGTTCTCTGGTAGAGGAAATAATTGTGGCAATACGCTGAGGTTAATACACAGGCATAGCTACTAATCAGCACTGGTGTATTAAATGGAATATCTTTAATTACAGGTAGAATGTATGACTTTCACTAAACCAAAGTTTTTATATTGTGTCTTTTTCGCATAGGTGAATGTTGTTTTTTCCTGTTCTGACATTCAGCAGTAATAATAAGTATTTTAAATACTCAGGGAAATGGTTTGATTTTCAATTTGACATTTGTAGGTTTCATGATATTTTTAGATGCTCTGATACAAACAACAACATAGCAAATCATTGATCATTGTATTTGTCACAGACATCGAGTGGGAGAGAAGAGACTGACAGAAACACATTTCTGTCAAAACTTGGCTTCATAATATGTCATGCTCAAATTCACAAGTACAAACACATTGACATAAAACTGCTTCATTTTCCCCATTTATTATTTCAAAACTGAGATTAATCACATGGAGGGAAATAATGACTAAATCTAATCACAGACTGCTGCTTTTTGCTCAGCAATAATTACAGTCAGACTGGCCAGCAATATGATTTATGACAGAACATGATGGATATTAATGGATTTTGTAATTGGTGCATATGTTTATGAAAATGGCTGTCTGATTTTGACAATATGAAAAGATATCAGGTAAAGCAAGACTAGTCCCAAGATGGACCAACTAAAGACAGCACAGAGACTGTTGTACTTCCATAGGACCGAGTTAAACATATCCAGTTAACATCATCAACAGCGCAATTTAAATATGGTGGACTCTGACAAGTTGGTTATACTGCAAACAACATTGAGCGGTCAGCTGCAAAACATCACAGAATTTGCATGAATTTCCCATTCTGACAGAGTTGAATGAACATGCACTTTTCAAATGCAGTTCCAGGCAGAAAAAATACAAAACAAACAATAAAATGGCTGGCTTATTTAGGTTGGCTGCCAACATAAATTCTATACCAAGACAAGCTGACTTGTGTCCCATGTCCTAATTTATGTCCATCTTGTTCTGCCCTTATTAATTATTCTTCTTCTAAGATGTCATACAGGCACATGAAGCCAATATAATGCTAGTCATCTCAACACATGTTATGCAATAGATGACAAATACAGCCTGCCCATGTGCTGGGATCAACACACAGTATGTGATGGAAGCAGCTCCAAAGTGGATTACAGATTAGAAACAACAGCAAATCTTGGCTGGGTAGAATGATATTAAATTAATGGAAAATATACCAGATGCTACAAAAATCAGATTTACATGTATTTTAAGTATTTCAGCTTGCAGCAGTTTCTTCCATTTACTTTTCAAGCTAAAATTGTCATTCCATTGGACACTCAACAGGTGGAGCAGCAACCCCTGAATACAACCCAAATGATGTCCTAATACATTGCTGCCATGGCCCATGCCCCAAACCACTGAAGTAACTGGATGATTTATTGCCAATTGATATACCAACCAGTTTAGTTATTGTCAGGTTGTCCAGGCTTGTGGCACACTTTTTGTAATCAAATCCAGCACCCTTTAATAATCAGGGAACAGTACACATTGGAATTTAGTAATGTAGGTCTAGTTTAAAACCAATAATGAACTTCCTGGCCTGCTATCTTCTGAGTACACCAATTGAAACTACTGCAATGTATACACACATAACACTAGATCTATTCTGATTGTGTGAGAGTGATAGATAGTTAATGAGTCATAAAGGGTGAGTGGCCTATAAAGAGTTCATTTGTTGTGATGTGTGCAATTGTGTGACAGGTAAAAGAGACAGACAACGTCAGACTGAGATAGAGTTAGTGAGAAGAAAAGGCTTGATAAGAGGTAAAGGTAGGCAGAGGTTGAGGAGCAGTCAGGCTGTTCACACTGGTAAAATGGATTGAGTGAGAGGTGCTAGATTCAAAACTATCCTGTATTCCTGAGGTGTCAACAGGCAAGGAAATATTTTTTTAAATAAAGAAAAGAGTGTACACCCTTAGGATATAGGACAAGATTTGTCAAGTAGACAGTATTTCTCTGCCATGGTTGTACCAGCAATATTATAATATATTCAACTATAATACCAAATAGAGACTTGTAAGTGCAAGCACAATTGAAATGAGTCTTGTCAAAGTTGTCTGCAGACAAAAGTTTCATTGCAGCAGTTTTGGACGTTTTGTACAAAGCCTACAGTGCAATAGCAGGCCATTATCATTTTCTTAGTATGGGAGCTGACATTCATACGTGGGTGAGTTGGTATCTTTAATGTAATGAGGTAGAATTCTTCACATTCAATAATAGTTTACTAGCGTAGCCTAGGGAAATGTAATATGTTTTTTTGTGCAAATGTCAGAATCCTGTCCAATCATGACACAATAAAGAGAACAGTTATATGCAGCTGATTTTAGCTTCTTTATTCTGGCAATTGTTGATACACTCAAAAGCCTGTACTCCATTTGCCAATCAAACGGTGATTGTTTTGCATAAATGTTTCTATCATAACTGTGTTTGAATGAGAATTAATATTAAAGAGTAAAAAAATAATATCCAATAGAGGTAAAAGAAACAAAGGGGCATTTTGTAAGCTGTCATTCATTTGTATTATGTAAAACAGAACCTGTCAAACTCATGAATAAGGACATGGTGGGTAAACTGACTTGGAAAGAAGGTGGCAACCAATACCTTGACCAGATGACTGGTGGTGTAAAACACTAAACAGGAA
Source organism: Zingel zingel (assembly GCA_023566125.1). NCBI lineage: Eukaryota > Metazoa > Chordata > Actinopteri > Perciformes > Percidae > Zingel > Zingel zingel. The sequence goes on from CM042328.1 coordinate 21,224,332, forward strand.
AGCAACTATATACTTAATTTCTTTTAAAAATGTGGTGCACCCTAAAGACTGCTAACAGACCATGGCCTAGACTTCCATAACAAGGCAGAGTAAGAATGGTATTGTCTATTTCCAGTACGTAACTATTCCTTCGCTGAATTTAAAGGTCAACTACAGCTTGTGTAAGCTGCAGTCAATTGAACAGTGTTCCCCCTGACATTCCCAAGCTAAAGTCCATATGGAACACTTGAATGGAACAATTCAAAGGTCTGCTTTTTATTTCCCCAGTAATTTACCTCATGAAGTTAAGGTAAAGGAGTATACCATGTGAAATGATGCTTGTACAAATTCAAATATATTTTTTACACTTAAATTCCAGCTAAGAAATTAATGGCTGACCTCCCTGGAGCTGTCTCAGGTGTCATCATGTAAAGTGTGGAATTTTAAATTTAAGATTTTATTACATTAGTTAAATTACAAGGTATTTAATTTTTTTAAATCGATTTAGTGAATGGCAAGTTTTAAAATGGACAGCGGACTCTCATACATACACACACACATATATATATATATATATATATATATATATATATATATATATATATATATATATATATATATATATATATATATATACACTGCATTCTCTACCACATTCTCTACCGCCTTCTCGACACTACCACATACACGCCCTTAGTAGCAAATAAAATGGTACAAAATAAACACCTAACAAATTTACTTAGATTACTAATTACGACAGTGTGTGTGTATGTATGTATGTATGTATATATATATATATATATATATATATATATATATATATATATATATATATATATATATATATATATATAAGATCGTTTTGAACCATAGGACATCAGACAGACATCGCCAACAACAGTGCACTACATCCATCCATTTCAGCTTACAGATAAAAGCTAATTTAAAGAATGCACTGTGACAATGGATCCCACAAGACAAATATTTATATAACCTGTCGTAAAAGCTGTTTGATTTGACATTAAATACTGTAGCTCCAATCAATCTAACTCCTCTCTGGGCTGAACATCATGTCAAAATGTAATATCTCACAAATAAGGAGTTTACAGACATATTATGAAGACCATTTAGACAGAGAAAAGCCCAGCTCTAAGCCAAGACTAATTCAATTAGAGGGTCAGATGTTTGCTGCTTCTATTTACTAAACATATTCCTCAGGCAATTAAAGCTTCCTGCCAACATTAGAGATGTTGATGCCCCATGAAGTGATATTCAAGTTCATGACATTTGGATCATAAATATGGGTGGGAGTTTTGGAATATGAAGGGTGAAGGCGTGCATCACATTGCTGACAGTGCTTGCCACCGGCAACAATCTGAAGTCAAGTAGGTGACAAGAAACGTACAAAAATGATGAAATACTGTGTGTGTGTATATATATATATATATATATATATATATATATATATATATATATATATATATATATATATATATATACACACAGTATTTCATCATTTTATATATATATATATATATTCAGGTCTTAACACCCTCCTTAAACATGGGGATGTTGCCTATTGATGTATAAAGTCAGCATCTAATCAAAGGTGACTAACCACTTTGCTCTTTGTATGCACGTTTTCTCAGAATGCAAATGGCCTCATTCTGCTGCTTAAATTATGTTATGACATAAATGTGCTAGATGTGCATGGCATTAATTAACATATGCATATTGAACACTCTTAAACAACACTGCCATGGAGGTTGACTGAACATAATTACCCTCTCTTCAGTGATGTTCTGGATGTTTCTGTTCTAGCTTTCCAGGATTTTATTTAACACAAGTTGAAACTGAACAATGAACATTTACATGTCACTAATGTGATGTTTCCCCAAACTTTATTCACTTTAAACACTAATGCAACCTTACTTTGGTACTGTTCCTGGGACAGTTTCCTGTTCTAAGTGCACCCTTTGTGGATGTGTATAGCAGAGTCACTTCTGGTGGTGCTCTGTGTAGACACATGAACATAAGTTCAGGCTCGGGATCCTGAGGCCTGCATTCACTCTGACTGTGTTGGCCGTCAGACGGTGTGGCAAAAATGCAGGTCTGCCCATTCATTTTGAATAGGAGTAGTGTGTTTAGGCTGCGGCGGATGGTGATGCAGCGGGAGGTGAAAGAAAACCGCAGCAGCCTGTGGCGATTAGTTGACAGATTGAACTTTTGGATAAACGCAACCCGACGTCACGCTGCTGTGGCCAATCATGTAACTGGCAATCAGACTTGTCAGTCCGTTTTGAGGCAGTGTGAGAGTCCCGTACAGTAAACGGGAAACATCACTGCCTCTTTTGCTGCCACAAGAAAGTTTTCAAACACTAAGAGGCTAAAAAACGAAACACTGAACTGCCTAGGAGTTTGTGTCACAACGTCTTTTATCTCTCTCTCTCTCTCTCTCTCTCTCTCTCTCTCTCTCTCCTTGAAATAAACTTGCCTTTAAGTGTGGTCGGAAATGTCGAGATCTATAAAAGATCTGATGGAAAACAATAATTGTGAAATATAAAGTCTACTTGTGCTACATTGGGAGGAAGAGAATAAAACAGGACGTCACACAAATGGGCCATATCTGTGACACTTTCACCGCCGCACAACCTTGCGGAAAATCGCCGCATCCCCTTTTGATGGTGTGAACGCGCCCTAACAAGAAGATGAGAGATTTGGTACGTAACTAGGCATAAAAACAAAAACAGCAGCAAGCAAAGGGGCAAGTGGACAAATACATTTAAAATCAATTTTAGATTAAACACAAAACTCAAAAATGTAAGGAGTTTAAAGGAAGAGATGCTTCTAAACAGACTCACATACAATATCTTTAGTGTATCTCTGATGCTTGATTACTGTCTCAAACTCTCATTGAAGAATCAGATTCATGTTTTGATCAGCTCTGTGGTATGAAGTGGTCTGATATGAGAACCAATAAGTTGAAATACACCAAAGTTGTTTGCAAGTGCTCTTCTAATTCCCAAAACCTCTTCATTTGTGACTTGTATTAACAGGCCATCAGTAAACAATACCACATGATTGGGAAATGTTTGTGAGGAGCATTTTGCAATCAATACAGAGCAGACAATCTGTTATATTCTAATCTTCTAATCACAGCAATTACAAAAGTTCATCTGATGTGTCATATGCATCCAGAATTATTTTGCATATACTCAGCTACAAAACATTGCAATGTTTGCATACAGTAAACATATTTACATATAGATATGATTAATGCATTTACATAAATATGCATTTGTGAACTAGATGGATCAGTTTTTTTTCCTGAGTCAACTTGCAATCCTCCAGCAGCCACATTGGCCCACATTGTGGATGCTAGGTCAACAACATAAAAATGTCTTGGTTATTCCACAAGGACTTTAAAGTGGTTATATGTAACCTTCAGTTTGTGTTGATTCTAGTGGCCGCTTTGGACAAAAGCAGGAGTGATTTTACCACACATGCTGTCATAAAGGTCCTTTCTTTACTGCTTTATTGCCCACTGTAGATTACTGAGTTAGCGTTACCGACAGGAAGGTCATAGTTGCAATTAATGTTTTGCTTAGACAGAAAATCATTAATTTGCAGTAGGAGAATACGTTACAGATGCATTGTTGCATTTCAATTGTTGCATAAGGTAACTTAGCCTACTTTAGATGTGTTGCAAGCTAAACCGGGTATCACTGTCACTGTGTCACGAGCCAAAGCATTAAAAGATTGTTGTAGCAACCAACGTAATAATAACTTAGATTTATATAGCTCATTTCATGAAACCCGAGGACGCTTTACACAAGCGAAAAGAACACAAACACGGACTGAAAGGAATAACACGTCTGCGCTAAGTGGAAGGGGGACATAATTTAATGTCGGCTACTGACGTACAACCACATTGTGCAGTCTAAAGTTATTTTATGAATGAAATAAACATATTACATACCTGAGGGCCAATTTGGGTAGGGGTTTGACTCATTTACAATCCCGTAATTGTCTCCATCTGTTGAAAACCTGACTGAGATTGAATCAGGTTTCGCCCGTTGTCTTTCACTTTAGCTTTTAGTTGTTCTTCGTTTAATTTCCTTCTTTTCTGTGATGGCCCTGCCCCAGTATCACCCATAACTACAACAGATAACTTCTAAAATACAATTAGAATACAATTAGGCATCCTACCTTGTTACACAGGCTTTTCCGGTGTTACAAAGAAATCTGTGACCCATCAGAATGTGTGCTCTGTAGAGCCGTTCTACCTGCCATAAATCATTTTGTGACTTCGCGGGGAAAATCTAACCCGTGCGAAGGCATTAATAAAAATTATATAGAAATAGCGTTCTTTTCACTGTTAGTCTCTTTGCTGTTACAGGTCATTTATGATCATCAGATGTAAAATTACAGTTTCAGAAACATTTAAATGTTACATATAGTTGCTTTAATGGAATGGAGTTCAGTAAACTAAATCTGTTGTGAGACTTGATAAGAATGTAAGTATCATTTGTCGTAATAATTGTATTTTATATATCTTATTAAATAAAACCACCACACTGAATCTAATCACCTAATTATCTAACAATCTGCAGGAATCTTAAAGGGTGACTGCCGTTTTTTTTTGTCCTGGACCCTGTTTTCCTATGTTTTTGTGTCTTTATGTTGTTCTACTTCTCAATATGGCCAGTGTAAATTCATGCAGCATCGACATATTGATTTATTGTGTCAGTTGAGCATACTTTACCCATGCTGTAAAGTCCCAGTCTGCCTGCTTTTTAAGATGGTGGAACAATAAAAAAATGTCAGTTAACTGAACAAACCAAACAGTACACCCATGGTTTATGCTTAAAGCTGTGGAGAGTATATTTGTATGTTTGGGTCTTAGAAAACTGACCTTCTTCCAAAACTAGCAGATAGGATTGTTTTGTGAAGTCTAGATGGATTCTGGCAGAGTCCACTGACAAACAAAAATTATTTGCGGGTCTTAACTTAAAAAGTGTGTCGTATCAAGTCGACACTACTCAGTCAGGCCAGGAACATCTCCATCATCAATCTCCTAGAATGTTAACGGAGTCAATTTAGTTTTTAAGCAGGATGATTCTTAACTTGTACTGTATCTCTACATACATTCAGCCCAAAAAATTAGAGACCTGTGAAACTACAAGTGGACAAACTTTCCACCTGTTAGTCCTAAATGCATCCATGAAGGAGGTCATAGGAGTTTTGAGAAATGCTTAAAAAAAATGCTCTTTTTAAAAAAAAAATTCATAAATACATCAAACGCATCATATTATGTAGCGTAATACGTTTGGTGGTAGGTACTAGTGGGTTTGAATGGTTTTAGTTTAGTGGATCTGGCTTTTTTTTTTGGTAGTTTCACATTGCATTTTACCTTTTTTCATGCCGGTAAAACTACAGCCAGTTAGGGCGTGAAGTCCGTAGTTTACAGGAAAAAGGACCAAAACTAGCTTTAATCCTTGGGTGTGTTTTGTGCAGGTGAAGAGATTACTTCACTGCTGCATCTGTAATAAAATATGCAGTCATGCTTATTTTGGACAAGAGGATTATTTAATTTCTTTTTTAAGACAGGACCATGTAAGGCTGATAGCTGGTGCGGCATCAGCTGTAGCTTCGGTGGAAGTGATGCCCACGGACATTCAGCTTTACGAAAACATGCAACTTTGTGCACCGTAAGTTTAATTTTCTATTAAGGGCTTCTGCCTGTTGCTGTGATACGTCAGACATTTCAACCGGTCAAAAAAGTGAAACGCTTTCCTTATCCTCTTAAAAATACGGCATGCCCCGTATTACTTACTTAATGAAGGAACTACTTAACCAAGTCCTTGGTGTACTGATATTTTAAAGCAAGTGTGCCTAGTGGTGATTTTAGGATTGTGTGTACCCGTGTCTAAAAGTAAGCCTGGTAGTGGTAGTGGGTGGTTCCTCTCACTATGATGTCTTGATACAACTGCAACTAACTATGACCTCAAACATTGACAAATAATTAGATTAACACTAGTGCTGTCAAATGCTTAAAATATTTAATCGCGATTAATCGCATTAATGTCATAGTTAACTCGCAATTAATCGCACATTTTTATCTATTCTAAATGTCCCTAGATTTATTTTTGTCCAATTATTTTTTTCTCATTTTAATGCTCTTATCAACATGGAAAAGTGGATTGGTTTAATTGGTGCTTTTGTCGCCTGGCTTTGACGAGGGGGCGGAGAATTGGCATCAGCTGTGTGCTTGGCCATCAAGTGGTATTTCAGACTGGACGTGCTGCGATGACAGCTCAGTTCACAACGACAAAACACACAGATCACTTTGGTCTTGCCAATGGAACCATTTGGCAACTTTTTAAAATTAAACTTTCCATTCAGAATCTTATTGGCATCCATTTCGTCGTCTCACGCTCGCCATCTACTCAAAACTAGGGCTGTCAGCGTCAACGCATTAATTGCGATGCGATTCATTTTTTTTAATTGCATTAATCGCATGCCGGCATGCGATTCATTTAAAATTACACTTCACTCGGCTTTGCGTCATGCCTAACGGCTACTATTTTGACCCTTTGGCGTTTCCGTACTTCTTCATAACACATCTTCTGCTGCAGAATGCAGGCAGGCTGCCGGCATGGAGAAAGACAGCAGCAAGACACTTCTGAATGGTGCTTTTCTTTTTTTAAAAAACTCCCGGACGGCTCAGTAGACAAGTCGAAAGCCATATGCACATTGTGTAAAGCCAAATTAAAATATCACCGAAGCACGTCAAGCTTGAGCTACCACCTACGAGCTAAGCATATTAACTTGACGCAGTTTGATGCTAGCGGGCTCAGGCAAAGCAGTATTTTGGAGAGTGCTACTTGCCGACCTGTGGATGAAACCAAATCCCAAAAATTACTACAGCTCTTGCAAAATGGGTGGCAACTAACTGCAGACCTGTCAGCATTGTAGAAGACTTGTGTCTTAAAGAAGTGCTACGGTTGGCATGTTCTGACCCATCTTATACACTGCCGTCGAGGGGGACAGCAGCCCCCCACACACAGCCTGTATGACACGGAGAAAGCAGCCACAGTGGAACTGCTGCAAGGTGCAGCAAACACTGTCTCATTAACCGTGGAACACTGGACATCAGTGAGTAATCAAAATTATTTAGGTGTTACTGCACACTATATTGACTCTGGCTGGACTTTGCACTCGTTTGCCTTAACGGTTCGACATACAGAAGAACGACACTATGCTGAAACATGTGCCGAGCACTTCAGCGAAGGTGCAGAGTCATGGGTCATTGTCTTTTCTGTCCAGGATAATTGTTACATTCCTTGTTATTAGAAAAATTTAAAGGTTAAAATTCCTGCTGTGCTGGACCATTTTGTTTGTACTGTATAAGCAAAATGTTAGTGTTACATCTCAGTCAATTGCTGTGGTGTTTTAGTTAGGTACTTGGAGGAATTATGCAATAATGACAGATTCACACATTTGTTTACAGTAAATAAATAATAGTCAAGTTCATAAAGTAACTTTCTTTGCATTAATTTGATTCCCAATCAATATACACTGGTAAGAATTGCTTTCCATTGTTATAATGTACTTAAAAATAGTTCTGAAATGCAAAATAATAGAATTTTAATTGTGATAAAACATGCGATTAAACGCGATTAACTATAGAACTTCAGTGATTAATCGCGATTAAAAAATTTTAATCGTTTGACAGCCCTACTCAAAACATAACGTTGGCCTACTACTCTTTGGCCGGCTTGCACGCCCAAACAAGTGTGTGCGGCGTGCCTGTTGTTTTGTTTCTGTTTTTGGTGTTGTAGTTTTTTTAACGATACTAGTTGTTGCAACAGCATGTGAAAAAAAACTATAAAGTTTGCTAGGCCAAAAAGAACATTAATCTCGCGATAAAAAAATGTACGCCGTTAAAATGGGTTTGCGTTAACGCCGTTAATAACGCGTTTAACTGACAGCACTAATTAACACATATCAGACTGAATGTCAAGCAAAATAGAACATTGGTAGGTCTGTAAAGGTAGATTCAAGGCAGGGCTGTTGGTAGTTTTGATCTGGTTGTCTGTTGTTATAATTGCATTTTCTTTTGTAACATTTTGTTTCTGTTCTAAAACAGATTTAAGGAAAACTTTGGATGCTGCTGCAAAGGAGAGGGAGTGTGAGGACCTAAAGGTAAGGACCTAAAGCTGTCTGTTATTGAATTATGGGGCTGCAACATTTGAAACCAACATTTCTACTGAAGCAAATCACAGTCAGTTCTGCAGGGAAAAATGAAAAGATTATTATGTAGCTGTGATCTGGCATATGCGTATGAATATACTTTCTCAACCTCTTCAGTGTCAAAATAAGCATTGTGATCCATAATTATTATCAATGTTGGCCACTCACATCAGGTTTGTCTTTATTTATAAAGCATGTCTAACAAAATTGACTCCAGAGATTATTGTAGTGTATATACTTAAAAGAAAAGTTGCTTTTTAAGCATGTTTGAGAAAAGAATTTGGAGATAACAGTAATTGAATAGACCTTAAAACCTTATAGAACATCTCACCATCATTCAAACTGAGAGGAAGTATACTGAATCTCTTCAAGAATAGACCGTAGCTATATAACTCTAGTCAACTCAGAAGTGAGTCAACCTTAAACAATTCACCTGTCTCAACATGCTATATACTGTAGTTTTCCTGGTGGGTTCATCCTTGTCACCTGTCCCATTTTGAGAACATATGAAAATTGTGAGCAGCATTGCCCCTGTTGATTGTCTTTATTCTAAAACAATTCATGGCAGTTTACCACAAACAGAAAGGATTGCAGTTGTTTTTGCAGATGCTTACTATACTTATTGGCTTGACTTCAACATGGATAATTAAGCAGATTTTACATTGCTTGGCCGGATACAGTCAAGGTTAAAGTTCCTTGCATATGTATAAAGCTTATGCTCTCACTATGCAAGGACTGAATCCAGTTAAGACTTTCCCACCTGCCTACCCTGTTCCCTTGTTAGTTTATTTCCTTTTCTTAACAAAGAGAACATTTTAGATGGTGAGTGTGCCAAACCATGATAGGACCCACAAAGTGATGCTGTTCATGCCAAATGTGTTATGTTTATCTGTTATGTTAGACACTCTCTGGCACCTGGTTTCACCCTTTACTTATGATTGTTAATACGACACTACTGGAAGCTGATGGTACCCAAAATATAGCAGACCTCCACACTCTGCAGCTAAGCATCTTTTAATTAACGGTCCAGCTAGTGTATGTAATATTGCACTAATTTCTTCTCAACACACTTTTTTATTGTCTGTTTCCTCCACTGAGGGGTGCTGGCCAGTGATGCCAGGGTTGTTTCCGTGGTAATGAGCTGTCAAAGATATAAAGAAGGCTGTTCTTTTTTTTCTTTGCATATCTCTTCCTTCCAAGTAGGGAAAGTAGACGACAAAGCTAGTCTGGCAGCAGCATCTGTGGAGAGCACGCCCTGGGGATTCTAGTGTCACAGATGCAGTTTTAAAACCATGTGAATGGAGTGGCTCTTCCTGACTGCAGGCTGTGTGACTGGCATGATTAGACCTTTAGATATTGTCTGTCGATTGAAAGCTGGGTTCTGAGGGGCTCAGAGGGACCAGTCTAAAGGATTGATTTAATTTGCCAGCCTCTAATGACGAAAATCAGTCTTTGCTCTTTTGGGTTTACTGATAGGTTTCCCTCTTATTGTGTAAGTCCTAATTGTCTCTTTCATCATGCATTTCAGCTTGCCTCGAAGCAGCACACTTGGTCACCAGTAATATGCACAGTTATTAAGGCGCTGGCTGAAAATGGAATTTAATTATTTTAGTCATCCCTCTCTCTGTCACTCCGTACCAGTGTCACACCCATGCACATTGCTTTCTATGACTTCAATATACTATTCATAAGCTACATAGCTGATGTGAAACTGTAACTGAAATCATAATTAAGATGTGAATTATTTTGGATTAACTGCTTTACGTTTGTACGATGGACTTGGAACTGGTAGAAAAAACGCTAGTAGAGACATGATGCAACAACCACATCGATTGCAGACTCATGCTTTACCTTAATTGGCGGCATGACCACCTACAGTCATTCTACTGTAGCATGCATACGATTCTTGAAACTGTGATAAGCTATATTCCTTCAGGCTGTCACCCCACTAATACAAATAGCATATGCAAGTGGTTCCAGATAACCAGGTTAAAATGACTGAGGTTCTTCAGTTGAATAAACTAGATGAGGGGGTGAGACATTGTAATAAAAAGTTTCACTAGCATGAATCACGGCTATAAGGTGTCTGTTCAGTGAACAGTAATGAAACAAATGTTGCTTTCCCCGTTCTTTTTCGACAGTAGATAGATAGATCTTTATTAATCCGAAATTGGAAAATTACTCTGTTACAAGCAGCAGGTTACAATGACATATACAAACACACACACACACACACACACACACACACACACACACACACACACACACACACACACACACACACTCATACACATACAGAAAATATAAGAAATATACTAGAAATAATAAATAAGATTACAAAATAAGATAAAATAAAATAAGATAGCAAAGATAAAAACAACTACTGAAAAAAATATACTTAGAGGGATGAAAAAGAATGTATATGTACAGTATGTATAAATGTAGAATAAAATTTCCAACCTACATACACACTATATATATATATATATATATATATATATATATATATATATATATATATATATATATATATATATATATATATAACAAAATAAAATATGTATAATATTAAATATGAAGTAACCTGTAGCATAATAGTGCAATATTGTATTGTGTGAGGTAATGAGAAAGTTATCTCACACACAGCTCTGAATTGATATAATACTATTGGTATAATTCTCCATAAACAGTGTACTATATATATATATATATATATATATATATATATATATATATATATATGAATTTGTTAACAGTTCAAAAACAACATTTGTGTTTTAATTTGTCTTTATCATCATTAGTCCCGAAACATTTGATTTTGAGCAGTTGCCTCTTGTTTCGTCATTGAGAAGGAGTTCTCTAAATATGGATTGTTAGTCTAGCCTGCATGTTGCCTTCTCTGTGTGATTGACAGGTCAGTAATTAGCTAGATCAGAGAACGACGATTTGTCCTCTGTGTTGTGTCAAGCAATGCAAGGAGTGTGACAAGAGAAACCCGTCCATTTGAGTTTTTCACCATATGAATGAGGAAGAGAAAGAAAAGATATATATTTTCAGTGCTGGTAAAAAAAGATTTAGTGCAGAATCCGACAGCTCCATTGTTGGCATTAGAGGTGCAACGATGAATCGATGAATCGATTAGTTGTCAACTATTAAATTAATCGCCAACTATTTTGATAATCGATTAATCATTTGAGTCATTTTTTTATTAAAGAAAATAAGATTTCTCTGATTCCAGCTTGTTAAATGTGAATGTCTTCTAGTTTCTTCTCTCCTTTGTGACAGTAAACTGAATATCTTTGAGTTTTAGACAAAACAAGACATTTGAGGACGTCATCTTAGGCTTTGGAAAACACTGATCTACATTTTTCACCATGTTTTGACATTTTTATAGATAGAACAACTAATCGATTAATCGAGAAAATAATCGACAGATTAATCGACTATGAAAATAATCGTTAGTTGCAGCCCTAGTTGGCATTTATTGGAACTGTGCAACAGGTGAGATTTTCCCAAATTAATTGAGAATTGGCAGTGATACTGTATTTGTTGCCTTCACGTACATTGTGGTTAGGCTGTTCAGGTTGTAAGTCTTTTCTTAAACATAGTGCCCTGTGCATTTGTTGTGTAAAATTCTTTGGTCTTTCACATCCTTGTAAAGCCTGCATGATTTAATTTACTCCAAATCAATGACCCTACTATCTGAACATCCTGGAGAAAAGCTAAAATATTATAGTGTTTTTAACTCAAACACAATAATATCATCACATTAACCTGTAGCACTGTTATAGCCCAAACTAAAAGAAAATTAGCTAACACTATATGGAATGGAACAAACAGAGATGAGAAAAAATATGAAAATATATTCAAAATCTGGGAACTCTTGACACTGTGATGATCAGTACTGGCAGAAAATACAGAAAGTGCTACTGCTGCTCATTGTACAATGTCAGGCTGTAGTGGAAATCAAATTAATTTTCCACCTTGGATTGCCATAGCACTAGTCAGACAAGAATGATATATTGCACTTGATATTCATTTTCCATCATCTTTGGCAATCTTTGCACTTTTTGGCAGGCTAATAGAGGTCTTTTAAGAGTAGGGAAATCTTCCATTTCAAATTCAAGATAACCACTTGGGTTACATAATGACTATCTGTGTGACTGCAATAATGTGTTCCCTTTTACAAAAAGCCAACTTTGACTGTTTACCAGCCTGAGTACGATGGTATCTACTGAAAATAGTGATTCACATTTTTTACAAGGTACAGCATCAATAACAATGATAATAATAAGAAAAAGAACCCAAATGCTGTGTTTGACACTGTGCCTTTTCCTTAAAAGTAATGAATGGCTCTAAAGGTAATTGAAGCATAGGAGATCTGCATTTGTGTCTGCTTATCACAATCTTAGCGTCAGGTGCAGCCAAGTAAGGATTCTTCATTTCTGCTGCACTTGACAATATACGCTCATAGACAAGGGTTAAAGTGGGCCGGAATTAATAAGTCAATTAATCTAATTGGCAGCATCATACATCAGTGTTTCCTTTACGTTTAAAATAATGCCAAATATCCATTTCAGTGTTTTCCCTATTCACTCTCAGCAGTGCACCACCGTGAGTCCATCAACCAACATTGTCTGTAGTGAGTTTACATGTCGCGTACTATCTTGCAAAATCAATTGAACAGGTGAAGATCATGTTGTCGGCAGCCTACCGGTTACAAACAGACTCGGTAACATGCTGCAGATTCGGTATTTTTGGCTAAACTAGACAGAGTATTCTGTTAAAACAGATCGGTGATATTGGTTTGTCCTCATTGTTATCCGTGCTAGAAGTGGATGTAGCCCTGGTTTAAAATCTAGCCTTTTAAAAGCTTGTTAGCAACCGGTCATATGGTAACTTCAGAGGCAAGCCTTGTGTGCTCTGACATATTTGGCATGCAGTAAGCACACCAGTCATTATCTTGTTTTAATGATAACTCAACTCCTGGCAATTTCTCCTGGTGTTCTTCACCACTATTTTTGGAAGAAGGAAATAACGAGAGTAACAGGTGAACTAGCTTTAAGAGTGAGTTTTCTGTAAGTGCTGTGTAGTGGATAGATAATTTAAATTAGGAAGAAACTTCCATGGTGAGGTTCCCCAACCTGCCAGATTCCACACCGAAAGACAGCCTTTTGATAAAACATAATTGTATTTTGTTTTATGAAATATGTGGCACATGTTATGTCCCTTTTTATTGTTTTGTCATAATTACGCTGGAAATCTGCAAGTCTGAGTCTGTTGATGTGACAGCAGTAGGATGAGTGGGATGGTGATGACAATGCATACAATCACAACATGACATGTGGGCTACTGAAAGAGTGAATGACAAGGAAGGCATCATGGGGGAATTGGTTTTGTTAAAGCTGTTGATTCTTTGGGATCACCAATCCACAAAACGGACTGACCCCCTCCACACACTGTACCATAGATATGTAGAGCATAAAGCAATTATCTGAAATAAATAGGACACACATTTCACATATAACAAGAACAGGATAAAAGGATGCACAACAATGCTCTATGTTAAAATAACAAGTAACAGGCAAATACTACTTTATCCAAAAGTCATTTAATACCTTTCCAGAAAATATGGGCCTCAAAGGTATTGTAAACAGAGGTAATGTCAGGACAAAATAAACAGATGGCCTCCTACTGAATATAGCCTCAAGAGAGGCTGTGACAGACATATCTCCACCAGTGAGAGCACACAGTCTTACACTGTGCAAATACTTACACCCCGGCATGATACTCCCATGGGGAGGATATGTAAAGCCATGCACAAACCAGAATTAGGCTTGATTGACAAATACACTTCAGTCATTTACATTCCCTCGCTCTGCAATATAATGCTGTTTGGTTTAATATTTGTAGGAAGGCATGTAACCTGGAGGAAAACAAAAGGAGGTGATTAGCTTGAAGTTGGTGCTTCTCACTTCTGAATATGTGTGTGTGTGTGTATACACATAAAAGAACCAGTTTTGAAAAGAATAATTTTTGGATACAAGCCTATTTTTGTTATTTTAACAGACAGCTCTATAACAGTTGATACCACTTTTTACTGTCCATTAATCTTCACAAAATTTGATATGTTATACATTTTGATGCACCAAAAGCAGTGTACTTTCTGTAATTGGTTTCTAAAATTCATACCCTCTTAAATGTGACAGTATCTGTAATATAACTTGAATGCATTATGTGATTATAACCAAATTTAAGTAACACTTGTACATTTAAACCTCGAGCAGTGCTTGCCTTAATTTAATTGCATTCTACTTACAGGTGGTACTACACAGCATAATACATTTAACAGACTAAGACAGTCTGAGTCCGTCCAGTTTCGCTAAAATGTATCCTAGTTCAAAGCCCTTATATTGCCAGACAGGATTTAGGTATTCTACAAAAATCTTGACGTTCCTTGCTTGACCCAAATACTGTTCTGGTCTGCCATCATGAAGAACATGATATATACTGTATATTATTTCTGCTGCGAAGACTGAGGAGGGTCCCTGAGGAGAAATAAAGGAGGATACATGAGACCAGCCCCACAGATGTCTTTTACTGGACACATCCTTTATTAGTAATCTGTTAGTGATTGGACAGTGCGTCCGATCAGACAGCTCTGACAACACCACTGCAGTTGTATAACGGGACAAATGACAGACTCAACTCAAGTATATTACTCCACAGCTTTTTTTAAATTTTATTTCTTAGATCTATGTTAACTGTAGGTCTATTTTATAAACAAAACAAAACAACACAACAACCTTAAAACAACTTAATTTGTTGGAAATATTTTCTCTCAGTCCTTTTAACTGTATCATGGACAATTTTGTAGTCAGGGAGAGTTTGTCTTTCAGCAAAAAACATTTTGAGTGTCATGTATAGACATAGACGTATATGTACATAGGCTACACATGTCCACAAAACATTCTGGTTAAGAGACAAAAACACCCCCCGCAAAAACAACGCTGTGCTGGTAAAGTTAACTGTGCCTTATTATTATGGGAATTTAAATGTACCCATGGTCAGCTTGACTAACTAATTGTTTGTGTATACAGTGCAAATAAACCTCGAGTGAAATTTACTATTTCAAATCCCTGGAATATTTGGGAAATGTGGTTCTTGAAAGTAAATAGGCAATATTATCTTAACAAGTGTCCTACAGGAAGGCACATAATGTATTCTTGTGCCTTGTGAGCAAATCAGTCACCAGACTGCAGCTGTACTTGGTAACTAGCAGGTGTGAAAATGTGACATTGTGTGTGAAGCAGGACATTTTTAGAAAATGACATGCATATTAAGTTGGCATTCCCTTAATACATAAAAACGGTAACAAAAAGACATTCAGCAGGTCGTTGATGAGGCCTCTTTGTGCTCTACCCTTCTACAAATTAGGACATTTTTGTACAATAGAATGTCTCTTTGTCCTCCTTTCCTGCTTTCCAAAACCTCAGATATGATGTGCAAATATGGTCTACTTGCCTTTTATTATTCTGGGTTTAGCATTTCCACAGTTTAAGTCTTTATGCGAGTTCTTTTTAAATCAGTATCTATAAATTAAAATACTTTAACAGTAATTTGTTACATGCACAATCATACACAGTACAACATCTAGTGAAATTCTGTAATGCCTATATCCAGAAGCAACTATCCGATAGAACAATAGAATAGAATAAAATAAAATAAAGTACCATATTTAACAAAAGAAATAAAACAATATAGCAGTACCTTTATGGGAAATACAACGGTAAAGCCATGAGTGAGTTTCAGAAGAATTAATCAGGCTTTAACATTTATCTCACATTTTGGGGGGACTCAAAATTACAGGCACAGCCTTATAGAGGGCTTGGCAAGCTGCTCATAATGGCAGTGTCAGGTCTACAACATCTGTATAGGTTTGGCAACTAATGTGCATAATGTAGAAAGGACATACACTATATTGTTAAACCATACCTTGCAAAGGTCATTCATATTTTTTATGGAAAACCTGATGCAACTTTGTGAATTTAAGTTGTTAAAATATATATATATATATATATTATTAGGGCTGTCAAAAGATTATTTTTTTTTTAATCGCAATTAATCGCTGAATTTCTATAGTATAATAATATATAATAATCACATATTTTATCACATGATTAAAATACTATTATTTTTCATTTCAGAACAGTTTTTAAGTACATATTAAAAATTGAAAGCAATTTTTACCAGTGTATCTTGATTGGGAATCGAATGAATGCAAAGAAAGTTACTTTATGAACTTGATTTTAAGATTTGTAATTGTTTATTTACTGTAAACACAATAAAAATGTGTGAATCTGTCATTATTGCACAATTCCTCCAAGTAGCTAACTAAAAAACTAAAAATCCCTATCCTTACTAGAGTCAATATAGTGTTTAGTAACTCCTAAATAACGTTGATTACTCACTGACGTCCAGTGATCACCGGTTAATGAGACAGCGTTTGCAGCACCTTGCAGCAGTTCCAGTGTGGCTGCTTTCTCCGTGTCGTACAGGCTGTGTATCCGTGAAAACTGCTGTCCCCTTCGACGGCAACGAGACAGATCAGACAGCTCAGTCTCATGGCAGTTTGTGAAAAACAACACAGGACTTTAACCCGGGCGAGCGGGGATGGCGTCCCGCGTGTGGCGTTTTGTTTCCCGTAGTCTTCCTAATCACAACCGTCCAGTTATTGTGACGCGTCCCCAGTGGCCGTCCCTCGCGGCCGTCCCTCGCGGCCGTCTCCCGGCGTGTGAGGCATCCTTTCCCCGTAGTGTTTTTACTAAACCCAACCTCTGCCATCCCGTTATTGTTGCGCGTCGCCCGCAGCCGTCTCCTGTCGTGTGAGGCGTCCTTTCCCTGTAGTCGCGTCTCCGCCTCATATGCCGGGAGGCGGCTGCCGTCTCCCGCCGTGTGAGGCGTCCTTTCCCCGTAGTCGTGGCCGCCTTGCGGCCGCCTCCCAGCATATGAGACCTTTTTTTCAACCGTCTCCCGTAGGTGGTAGCTCAAGCTTGACGTGCTTCGGTGATATTTTAATTTGGCTTTACACAATGTGCATATGGCTTTCGACTTGTCTACGAGCCGTCCGGGAGTTTTGGAAAATAAAAAGCGCCATTCAGGATTTCATTGCTGCTGTCTTTCTCCATCATGCCTGCAGCCTGCAGCAGCAGGATGTGTTACGAGGAAGTGGCAGCTTGATGATAAGTAACGGTGCTGCAAAGGGTCAAAATAGTAGCCTGTTAGGCACGACGCAAAGCCGAGTGAAGTGTAAAATAAATTAATAAATGCCGGCATGCGTTTAATGCAATTAAAAAAAAAAAATAATCGCATCGCGTCGGCCCTTAACGCGTTAACGCTGACAGCCCTAATATATATATATATATTTGATCACTTACTCTTAATCACGTAGCGCAATGCATGCGCTACATGATTAAGAGTAAGTGATCACATGTCAGAATTACTAAACCACCTTCAATTCATCATGCTGCAGGGAATAATAATAATGTGGAAATGGGTCCATAGAAATGAAAAGTGGGTAGAGGCTGAGTGGATCATATTAGACATCTCTTGTGGCTCTGTATGAAAGTTTGCTTTATGACCGGAAAGCATAGAAAGGACAAACATATTCTGCTTATCTGGTCTGATTGTTTGCTGTTGTGTGTATGGATTGTTCCACAGCACTGCCACCAATTACTTACAGGCTTGTTAGCCGGCACCACAGCTGTTATGCTCACCTCCCCTCCAGACATTGTGGGAAGCTTCAACAGAAATGTAGGCTATTATCTGCTGTTATGTTGTCAGACATCCACTTTTATGCTTGTAGGTCTAAGACCCTGAAGCAAACTGGTGCTGTTGGCTGAATTGTTAGTTTAACTTGAAATGATGATGAAGGAAATTGTTTGACGAATAGCTGTATTTTGTGTGTATGTGTGCTCCTTTAGCATGCTTTGGAAAGCAAAATATTGCTATCACTTTAATTTACAGGGTGCCAAAGGTCTGTGGGATTGTTTGTGACGGCTGCTGCTGTAGAGATTTTATTAAGTTAGTTGGCTGACTGTATTCCAGTTGACAGCTCAATCATTGCTTCAAAACTCAAAAAGGCCAAACCATCCAATTGTTTTAGTCAACTTGTAGTTTGTCAATAGTTTTCCATTAAATTTAATTGTAATATCAACAGTAGCAGGTGTCACATTATCAGTGCCTGTGAAACTAGTTACATTTTGTCACACACATTGATGGATTAAGGTGAAAGCATTGCATTTAAATATATGATAATAGATGATACAGTTGATGAGAACAGTTTAAAAGGGTTTTATTACAGGCCAGTGTGGCATTATTTAGAACATTTTTCTTACGCCTGTCCGAATTTATCCATCAAATTTGGGATTAATGTACTAGACAGTTTACTATTTTTGTACAGTGCATTCTTTTTAACAGTTAATATATGTGTATGCATATATATACACATGTATGAACTGTGTACGAGTCACTGAGCCACTGATCAAATAGAAATTAACCAAATAAACTAAGAAAAAATGGGCCATCCATCTACTTACCACATCTGCTTAGTCTTACAAGTGTCTATTACTATTATTAACAGTACATCGAATGACTGTGTAATGGGAAAGTGTTGATGTACTGTCAAACCCACAGCTATTGAGCTCTAAGGAGCTTTTGGCTACTTCTAGCTTACTACTGGTTATTCAGCCCACACACTATGCAGTTGGCTCCCAACAGCTCTCACCAACCAACTGTAACTTTGATTCAGAGTCTTTCTGTCTGCAAAACATTCTTATTATTTAGGTGAATGCAACTCATGATTTGATAAACCTGTTATGCCCTATATTGCATACTGCTTTTATCTGCATCAGCCTCCATGAAGAACCTATTCTGATCCAGTGAGAATTGCTAGAGGCACTGCATCCTCCTACTGATAGGCAACATACTTGAAATGCTGTTTAACACTAAGCTGCATATATGTTTACAGCATTGTAATTTAATACATGCGTATGGCAACTTTTTGTCATACAATGCTGAACCCCCCCCCCCCCCTCCCTTTTTTTTTTTTTTTTTTACAATAATTGATACCCTTTAAAGCCTCACTGATAAATGTGAGATAGAGACATGTTTTTGAATGTTCTCTCTTCCCTTATAACTAGAATACATTTGAATTTGCCATATTCCACACGTCTGAATTTTCACAATTAGTAATACGATTTTTATTTAATAAACTGATTAAGTAAATACTGAGAATTCACTGCCTATGGTGTTTGTCTTTTAACTATGAATCATTAGATAAAAAAAGCCACATTACCATCTGGTGTGTGGATTAGATGCATGTGCTAGAGTCTTATCAACTGTGACAGCCGACCAAAAGATGGCACATGCCCTACAAGCCAGCAGGCTTCACTCAGAGTCAGCACTCTTAATGCTTTTAATTACAGTGAAATATCTGAAATTAGCAAATATTGTTACGTTACTTTTTTTTGCATTTTTTATGTGAATTTAATGAGGTAAATGTTAAATTGAATAAAACAAAACAAAAACACCAACGCTGGTGTTTTCTTAATGGGCACCATCTGCAAAACCAAATTTGATTATGCAACTCGCAACGTCTGAAAACTGTTGATGTTTGCTGTCTAAGAGTACATTTACATGGTGTGGACAGGCTAACAAGATGTCATGCAACACATAGAGACATTGGAGATATTGTTAGGTGTATACGTGTAGGTGTGATGCTGCATTTACTGGCATTCATGCGTGAGATTGACACATTTTAGAAGTTGAGAACGTTAAGATAAACATTTAGATACATAGTGCGAGCCTTCTGGTATATTGCTTATTTTACTGATCCAGAATTAGTCATGTAAACAGTTGCTTTGCGGTCCTTATGAACTCCCAGCAACATAAACAGAGAAAGTGTTCTTCACAAATCTCATTACTCCAGCTCAAAGTTTTCAAACTTCAAGGCAAAGTTAGTTTTCACTGATTGTTTTCCTTTAAAACGGTTGTCATAAGTCCAGATCACTGTAGGGTACTACTGCATGAAGTCACGCAGTGCAGAAATGTGGAGAATTGTGTGTGAACATCAGCAGATAAAAAGGACCAGCCAGTTTTGAAAGTGTTTCCACTAGACAGGGGACATTTTATTCCAGCTCTGAAGCTAGTTCCTTGCTAACTTGCTTCAAATGACAGAAAATGTCCCTCAAATGGAAATGCATCATTCATCCTAAGTAACACATCCAGTAACTGTCAACTGTGGATGCTTATTAGTGACAGAACTATTAGGCATATCCGTAACACATTTTAATTGACATCAGCTTTCACGTCAAGATTTCAAAGAAAGGACAGATTAGTAAACACAGATCAAGTTTTGACAGAGAGTCATGACCAATTGTGAATTATGAGTTGCAGGATAAATTGAGGCAAGTTGAAACATTTTATTTCCCAGCTATCTTCAAAGCTGCACATTGCATAGTGTAGGTTTGGCAGTTTGTGTGTCCCCCCACATGAAAACTCTGGCTGAGAGGACAGTGAAATCAATTGGAGTTGACCTCGAAGTGCCACCCTATTACACCTCACGTTTTACAGTAAGTAATGTCAGACTCACCACTCCCTCAACTGTTTCTGTCAATAAGACATGATCCTGTCAGCCAGGTGTGTGTATGTCCCGTTGAAACCAAGCGTTGTTGGTAAGCACCTCAGATTTGCAAGTGCTCATACTCTGACAATCAAGTTTTTGCTTTGTCAGTTCTCACACATACTTCACCGACAGTAGCACTGTCCATAAACTTCCAACACAGGGTGAGGGATTGCCTAACATTACATTATCATTGCTTATACATTCACTGTGTTAATTTAAGGGTGCAAGATTATAAAGTTGAAAATAAAGAACAAATGTAAAGAGTTGAGATGATGGGCAAAGGAAGCGCAGGATTAAGAGCATAGTAATGAACACAATAGGGAGCTGGAGGACAGGAATAAATGAGAGGAGCAGAGAAAGACAAAAGGAGAGGAGAGGATGGAGTAGAGAATAACAAGAGTGAATGGCAAAGGGGAAAGATACAAAGTCAGGAGGAAACAAAATAGAGAAGAGAGGAAGAATTTAAAAAAGGGAGCAGGAGCAAAACATTACAATTATTACAATAAGAAGAGTGTGGGAGAGGCTTGGAGACAAACAACCCGCGTGTATAGAGAATTGTGAATAACATTAGAGAAGAGAAGCAACAAGACGTAGAAGAAATGTAAGGAAGTTGGAGGTAATTTGAAGGGGACAGAGAACAAAGATAAAGAAAATCGAAGAGTTAAAAAAAAAAAAACCAAGGGAAGGACAAAGGAGCAGTTAAAACCTGTAAGTGGTGTGAAAATAGTCAATCAACAACTGTGAATGTCATTACAAACAAGCGTAAGAGCATATATAATAAGTACAAATGAATCTCTAAATGCTCATTCTCTAAGGTGGAAGATTACGCCAGTAAGTTATAAATGCTGTTAGAACACAGGTGATAAGAATGACAGCTCACATATTGTATAGACACCAGTATTTCCTTTGTTCCTATTTCATGTATTTAATTTATAGATAATGGCATAACACTGAAAATAATGGCCACTTGAAATGCATAGAGTGGCTTTGCCTTCAGCATCTTTGTCTGAATTCTCCTACTGTATAACCTTGCATAATGGTATTCTGTCATTTGTCTTACTCATGTTTTCATGTCATTTTCTTTTTCTTCAATTCAAAACTAGTATAACTTTGAAGGTACCACTTGTGTACCTGTGAGATTACTGTGAGATTGTCCAATTGGCCACACATAAAGGTAGGGGTGGGAAAAATAATCGATTCTTAGATGCAACGTGAGTCTCTCTAGAACGATTCAATTCTCGATTCAGATAAGTTAATAATCGATTTTTTTTTATTTATTTTTTTTAAATGTGTTGATTTTTATTTAAAAGTTACTGTCTCCAGACAAGTTCAAATCAGAAAACTGAGTGACTGAGAGAGGATGTGATAATGGATAACAACTTAGAGTTTAGGTAAGAATGCAGAAAAAAAACACACACAAATGGCCAAAAGGAAAAAAATATACAATTTTGTATATATATACACATGATCTAATAAGACATACATAAAACAATTAGGCAAAACAAATATAGGCTGTTCATCTACTTTATCACATTACATCTGACACCTTCATGTTCTAAGAAGCCAATTCTCCACCTTTAAACATGACGGAGCCTCTGACATGGAAGATTACTATGAGAGAAGGGGACTTTCACAAGACTGTTTAAGGCTTAAGCATAGAATGACTACAAAACAAAAACCTCAGTAGACAAAACATTTCATTAAAACTTGTGTGTGACAAATACTCTATATGTCAAAATCTAAGCTTTGTCTAGCTGCTTTGTCTAGGAAGTGATTAGCAAACTCTGAGTAGTAAACTCAGATTTATATGTATATTTTTAAAAATCACACATGGAAATGTACATACAAAAATTGTTGCGTCGATAATCGGTTTAGAATCGAATCGTTGGCCTCTGAATCGAATCGTGAGGTGCCAAGAGATTCGCACCCCTACATAAAGGATGATGATATATCAACAACGCATGTCACTGAAGAGGACAACATATGCTCTCTCAGTGTGCGGATGTGTGAATCAAATCCTGAGTAGATTTAGATTGTTTTCTGATATAAAATGTCAAAAGCACTTGTAGCATTCAGAGCTGTTATGTGAGTCCAGACCATTTCTTCCACTTTTGTGGCAGTTGGTTTGGTTAGACACGCACAGCTGAAAATAGCTGATACAAGGAGGTGGTTGAGCGTGTTTCAGCTCCCTCTGGAGGATGGTGGTGCGTGCTTGGTCTGCAGTTGAGTAGTGAGGTTTGAGCATCAAAGCTGTGGATGTGTTAATCGTTATATGCTGAGGATGATCGATCCAATATTTTGAACACATCGGCCGTCGATATTCACTCAATAACAAATTGTGTCCAATTTAAGCCTTTTCATAATATGGGCAGACTTTGATATCATGGCCATAATATGAAACAACTTGAGATTGATATTTTACCAGCGATTCTAACTGAGAGTTAGAATGCCACTCCATGTGTATCTGTCCTGCTTGGAAGTAGGGGTGCACCGATGCGATATTAAGCTCGGATATCGGCCCCGATATTGACAAAATAGCTGAAAAAAAAATTGACAGATCCACAGGCCGATCCAGTTTTTTCTTTTTTTTTTCCTCCATCGCACTGGGACCTCTGTTGACTGTGTACCCTTCTCACTCATGGTAGTAACTTTATAACACTACAATTAATAACCCACAACTAACTTTCTTTAACAATTTGTGACTTAAACAGTTTCTAACACAAATCATTTTACATTTACAAATGTAGCTACACCGCCGAACGGCATGTTAGGTAACATTATAGCTGCTAGCTAGCCAGGTAGCATAACAGTCTGTTAAGCTGGGAGAGGATCCGGTCGCTACTGCATATTCAAGAACAGAGAAGAAAGTTAGAGGATGAAGAAAGTCCGGCGATACACCAGAACAACGTATGCTTAAGAGAGGAGCCGTCTGTTGTTGCAAGGTTTTTTGTTTCTAAAAAATCTGACATAATTTAGCCACTGTTGTTGCCCGTCGCTCTAACGTTACTTGGCCGTGCTAACGTTACAGTGCTAACGTGAAAGACTTGTCACTTCAAGCATGCAGCGGAGCAACATTATGAACGCAATCCAACTACGGTCCCGCTACAGACCGTTGAGAAAGACGGGTTCAGAGCAATGATTAAAACACTGGATTTAAGATGCCTTGCCTCGCTGAAATACATCCGCCAACCTACAAACATTATTCAAACAGCGAAGGAGGCTGACAGCGGAGCTACGTTCAGTCGCCCACTACAACCACACTACAACCTAACTTACCTGTGGCCAAGGTAGTGTTTATACAACTAGCTTACAACGATTTTGTTTTGAAAGGGAAACAATGTTAAAGTTGTTTGTATGTGTATTCATTCGATTTGAGTTTATTTTACTACTTTGCAGAAAAAATCAGAAGAAAGAGCCAAGCAAACCCTTTAGTAATCAAAGCTTTTAGTAAACATGATGACATTAAAATGTTTTTGTGATATTCTATGTACTCCTGGCAGTAGAATAAGCCATTATAAACCTATATAAAGGCCAATTATTGTTATTTATTTAAATTTATTTTAAGAAGTTTGATTACATTATATTTCCAATTTGAATGCACAAACATTTAAATAACAAATAAATAATAATTCAATACATTACATCTATGTTATTTTGTCTTAGTTAGGGAAGTAATGTTTAGTTAGGAAAGTCTGGTGCCTTTAGTCTCTTCCACATGGTGGAAGGAAGGTATAAGGTGGAAGATATACAGTTTATTATTAATTCAACAACGTTATCGGATCGGTATCGGGTATCGACCGATACACAAAGCCCTTGTATCGGTATCGGGACCGAAAAAGTCAGATCGGTGCATCCCTATTTGGAAGTTCTTAATTACGGGCCTCTGAGGTTGCTGAAAGGCAGCATAAAGTACCCACTATTCTGTCTTCTCTAAAGCTGTAGGCCATGTCTGCTGGTTGAATTAATGATTGGGCTCACGCATGAAAATGAATCAGGCTCACCCAAAGGGTACACTGCCCTGTCAGCTGGAATAATGACTGGAGCGTAGCAGATCACTAATGAGAACAGTAAACAGTCAATTGTTCCATAGTTGGCCAGAAGATAAAAGGAGTTGTGCTACAGCCTGGTTAAATTGTTACAGACCTAACATGGTAAGGGACACCAGGTTAAGTTTGTTACAGAAAAGCAATTTACATTGTGAACAAGCATAAAGATGACAATCTAGTTTGCCGTGTAGACAAAGACGAACAATTAAACACCAGAATACTGCATCAAAACAATTAGTAATGGTTATTGACTTGACAGTCAAAAACACTCCTAGTATTTGAGACACTAAAAAACAGAGAACCAAACGATAGGGATTAACACAACATAACAAATACAGACTAAGGAAGATATTGAAATTACTCGAATAACAAAGGTTTTGAAAATTCATATAATCAGAAACCAACAATTAAAAAAATATATATATTCAGAGAGATTACATCTTTGAAAATAAAAGAAAATACTAACATTGTCAAGTCCAGTTATTTGAAAGGAAAAAGACAATGCAATTACTGTTCATTAAAGTCAGCTGTAAAGAGAGGGACAGAGAAAGACAAACAGAAAGACAAATTGCACACAGATATTTATTGGAAACACAAACCCTTATTTATCTTTGAATGGGATCACCACATGCAACCACTATACCAATTAATTTCTAAAACCTCCCTCGGAAACAGTATATGCCTTGCACTTTACCATTTTTAACTTCAAAAGTGAATGTGACATCCTGGCTGTTTGATCTTTTACTGTAAGATATGTTTTTATCAAAATACTTAAAATTGTGATTGGGCATGCTGTTCATCAGTCGGGGTCACTGTGAGACCAAAGTGCACTGCTTAGTTTGCTACTTGTTATGTCTTTATGTATCGACAGAGTTATTTCCTGACTTTTCCTTTTTTCTCCAAGTGTGTAAAAGCTTATTCACTGTGCCATGTATTTCTTGTCCCTTTGCACTCCCACTGTTTGCCTATGGAGGGTATGAACAGCCATGTAGGCATGAGTCGCATTTGCCGCTTCTTTTCATCTAACTGTGAGAAGCTTGCCTGGGAGGACCTAATCCACAAGAAGCTTTATGGCACACAATCCACTCCTGAAGATCCCACTGTGTTCAACCAGTTGGAGTAGTGCAGTAAAGAGGGTGTGATCCCTCACTGACTTCCCACATAAGGCACTTGAAAAATGTGTTTGATAAGGCCAAGCCAGCTGTAATTATGCTCGGGACTGAACCGGGGTATCTGCGATAGTAGGTGAGTGAGATTTTTTTGTTTGCTTGTTTTTACTGTGATTCTAAGGATGACAATGCCGGTTGCTCGGTCCGTCCTCTTTCGTCAAGACAAAAATTGGAATTCCATGACATTTTGTACATACATTCACAGTTCCATGACAATGTATCCTGCTGGCGTTGGTAATGCCATTTAATCACTTTTAGGCTCATATTTGTGGTTTTAACCCTGCTTTTATGTTGAAAAAATATTATTAGTATCCAGTATGTTATGGGTCAGAATTACCTGCGATGTTAAAATACACTTACAAACAGGATATAATTTGATATATACACTATTTTTGATGACTGTTTGAAATTGTTTATGGCATGTTGCAGGAATTTTCTTTTTCTGTAAATTATCCAGTATTTTCTTATATTTTGTTAAGTTAATTATCAACCATGCATATGATTGGAACATGGTGATACTAAGCAGGAATGATGTTTAGTATGTTTGCAATCTTAGTTTTGCGTGTTAGCATGCTAACATTTGCTCATTAGCAATACAAAAGTACAGCTGAGGCTGATGGAATGTCATTAGTTTTGCAGGTATTTGGTCATAAACCAAAGTATTTGACAACATGACATTTTTAACTGATGATGGCGCTAGATGAAACATTAAGGAATTAACAAAGACATACAATAAATCCTGACGAGGGATGTCTGAACCACTTTTAACGACAATCCATCCAATAGTTGCTATAAACGGATAGAAAAAATATTACGGCCTACTTAATAAATAGTGCTGGCTGCTTCAGTCATATGGCACTGGACTTGAGCTGCTGTGTAACATTAACAGCCAGGAAAAACAGGCAAGAGGGAAACAGAAGAGTAAAGTCTTGGGAAGAACAGGTTTTGTCATGTGTTGCTGTGCTGAGTGGAGAGTTCCGGTAAAGTAGCCTAACTTTGCATCTTTTACTTTATCTTTTACCTGTGCTGCACTTTTTTACACCTTTTTTTCCCTGACGTAAAATGTCAGACACAATTTCCTCTGTCGCATTGCTCAGTTTGTGTTAATAAATTAGGTGGATTGGCTATTTGTATGTATTTCCGTTTCCTCTTCCTATAGTTTTTGCTTCTTTACAGGAATGCCTTAGAGTACATATTGCATCAGACCAAACACCCAATTTTCTTTGGTGCCACCTTCCCTCTATTTCACCAGCGCAAACCCTTGGTGGTCCTTTGGTAAATAATTATAATAATAAAAATAAGACAAACACAATTTGACTGTTAAGTGCCAAAATACTGTATGGGCCACACATCCTTAGCATGTCTCCCCATTAGTCTTGATTTTTAACAGCTTGTGGGGGTTTCCATTTAATAATGTTACCGGCAATAATTATTAACCATTAAACTTCTGTTGAAGATGGATCTTAGTCAGACCTATAATCAGTCAACCAATCATAAAGGCTGCGGAAAGGGATCTTCAGTTTCAGCTGTTACATGAGGTACTCTCAGTTTAAAGATGATTGTTGTCCAATATGAATATATGGCCAGTGATAGAACTTGTAACACATTTTATAGTAAAATATGAAAACATAAGCATTTGTAGAATAGATGGGGAAAGGAGAATTTTATCCTCATAAAAGTGAATGTTTTGAACAGGTTCAAGCATTAAATGGGCATGTCTGATTCAATTATATTGTACATCATGTTGTGCTTAAGAGGGACGCTCTGGGTTGTTTTGAGCAGGCATGTAGTGAATACGAGACTCTTAAAGAAAGGTTCTCATTTTATCAGTCCTTATGAGACTGGTCCTGTTAGGCAAACCTTGCTGCTCTTTCATGCCTTGCTCAAATCACCATGGCAACACACCACCCCTGCAGGCGTCTGCCAAATTGACAGTGTAAAACAGAGCGCACACATCCACCCATTCATCCAACCCCCTCTCTCTTTTTTTTAGCAGAGAGACACCGGTTATATAGTTTATTAGTTTATGTATACAGATCATTTATCAATTGGTATAAACTGTCATATGTAAGCTATACAATCAGTGATTGCTTTGTTCCCTTTCAAGGATTAATTTGTTGGAATTCAAGAGAAATAAATGGCAATAGATGTTACTGACCAAAAGCCTTGCAGGTTGAAATAGAATCAAGCGTAGGAGCAGGATCACAGTGTAGGAGGATTTAATAGACCCTTACCTGCAGGGTATACAGGCATTTTCAACAATTGAGCTGTGATGTTAGTAAGCTGTTAGAAAGCTGGAGATGACACACACTGTGACAGTTCACCACTGTCTGTACATAAAGACCATCCATGCACTTTCCGCACACAGCATGCATCAATAGATAATGCTTTTTACCATAACAGATCTGTTATTTTTGACATTTTTCATTTAGATGAAAGAGCAGAAAACCAAATGTGGGTAATTGACATGACTAACATACAGAATTGCATGCAAATATACATGTCTGAAAATGTACTTTTGGATGTAATTCAGTGAACACTAAATGAAAAGTGCAAGCTTGTTTGAAGATATTTTTCCAGACCTGTGAACTGATAGCATGAAGACTGTGAGGTCTTTTTAATAGACACTCCCAAAGGATTATAGAAAGCCCAAATGACCTGAGGCTATATATGATGCACTTGTTAGTCTTGACTTGTTTTCACTGCAGCAAATGTAAGTCATTAAAATAAAATGTGTTAGGGACCTATTTTAATGATCTAAGCGCACGCCGTGAAGCGCATGGCGCAGGTGCATTTAGGGCGTGTCCAAATCCACTTTTGCTAGTTTGACGGTGGAAAAAAGGGTCTGTGCGCCGGGCGCATGGTTAAAAAAGATTATACTTATTGTCTTCATTAATTCATAGGTGTGTTTTGGGCATAACATGGAATAAACCAATCAGAGTGTCATCTCCCATTCCCTTTAAAAGCCAGGCACGTTTGTACCTTGGCACATTGCTATTATGATGGCGGATTTGCACCGTAATATTTTTATTTGTAATTTTTTGCATGTTTGTGTGCTGCTGTGCTTCCCTGTGTGTGTAATAGAGTATGGATAGAGCCAAAGTTATAAAATGAATAACGTCGGGGTTAAAATCCCGTTTCTGGTGAGCAAATGAATGAACTTGGCTTTCAGTCTGGGGTTCATCTCGGACACCGCACACACTGTGTACAAAACTTAAACTTATTCCACCAACTCTGCTCGGTCGCATCTACACGTCTGCTTCCTCTTTCTCTATCTCTCTTCTGCCCACTTTACACACGCACTGAGCTCTATTAAAGGAGCCTCAGCACCATTTTACAACAAATGCCTTATCGCGCTGATGTGACCGAGCCCGACCCGAACCCGACCCTCATTTTTAAATATCTGTCCGAACCCGGCTCGGGCCGGGTATCCATGCCTTAGTGTGTAACAAGCATAGTGTGCGCGCGCTGTGCATGAGCCTAGGCGCATTTTACTAATTCACTGTTAAAATAACAATGAAATGCAGCTCTATTGACTTTAGAGCAGGTTTTTTTGTGTCAATGATGTAATCACTTCCCGCTGCCTCAAGATAGCAATACGCCAAGAATGCACCTGAACACACCTTCCTGTAAGACCAGCACACCCATGGGCGCAAAGATGGGCGCAGGTGCATTTGCTATTTAAACAAAGTGGGCGTTGGATGGGAAATTGACAACTGCCTCGGTCTTAAACTAGCAAAGGCACTTGCGTCGGGCTTTGCGCTACAAGATTACAAAAGATTTTCAAACTAATTTGGAATCTGACCTAAAAATTGCACAGTTGAACAGCAGTTTTCTTAATCATTGATCTGATGGCTGCTCTCCTGCATACTAAAACAGCCAGAAAATGAAATTTGACTTGATTGATTTGGAATACAAAATTAACTTTCAATTCATTTAAAGTATTTGATAAAAAGTGTATTGCATGTGTTTATGCACATTATTATTCTTCGTAACAATTTCAATAGAAACAATCAATGACTCAACAGTGATCTATAACATGTTCCAGTGTATAATAACAGTAGCCTAGGTAGATTTCCAACTATTATTGCACACAAGGAACAAGTCATACCTTACCCAGTATACATACATATGAAAATGAGATTTCCACATATATGGTCATACGCGGTTGGTGGAGGCCCTGCTGTGCTAAAGATTGAAATGATCTATGCTCATTAACAGTCCCTAGTGCAGTCTAATTAGCATGTAATAGGACACCAAATCCAGCACAGGAGGCTTGTTATTTAAGGATAAAGCTCATCTTTCATTTGAATGCATTTTTCATAAGCTGCTCTAATTAAGTTTCATTAGCATTATTAATTAAACATGAAAAGCTTCTCATTTCCTCTGTGCTGTCTACTTCAAAACAGCACAGTGACATTTCTCATGGTAATGGCAATTTCCATCATGATATCTTATGCCTCAAAATATGATCTTGTCCAATTTTTGAATACTTGAGTAGAAAAACCCTACAAAATGTTTTTTTCCAAAAAACTGTATAACATCCAAAATAAGTCAATGTGTGAACTCCTTGCCGAGTGTGACCCCGTGGAACAGACTGGTGCTTGAAAACATCCTGGTATAAAGTATTACAATGGTTAGTTGAGGACTACAACAATGGACAAAAGCCTTCTGCTCACAAAACTGCTAATCTGTATCCCCTAGCTTCACCCAGGATAGCTCTGTGTGTTACAGTTATTCATTCTTACTCAAAACCTTTTCAAAGAAGCCTCTTGAAAACATCTTAATTCTGTTTCTCTGTTGCCTGTAAGTCATGTAGAGTAGAGCCCATCTGGCATACTGGTGGTAGCTGGACTTGGTTTCAGCAGGCAAACTTTTTTTCTTTGCCACTTTAAATATGATTCATTTCGCAGATGATGTCAATCTTTTTTTTAATATATGTCAATCTTTAATTTATATGCAAACAGTATTTTCAATTTGGCAACCAATTGGTCAAAATTATCTTAAAAGATGACATAAATCCAACATACACAAAAGTAAACATCTGTGAAAAGTCGGTGTTATGGCAGAATTTTGATTACCATAATCAAAATTGAAGTATACTCTGCTTGATATCCAGAAGTTATGTGCACAATATCAACAGTTCCACTGGTGTCATCATAAGTCGAAAGTTTCACTTAAATTTTTATGTATTGTGTCATGTATAGTATAGTATGTGTCGATGACATTTCATTTACGGGATTGTTCCGGTGCAGCTGGAGGTTCTTGTGCCGCCGGAGGTTCCACCCGATGTCCCTCACCTTCTGCTTTCTTTGTGTTGGCATTCTAAACTCCGGTCGATTCGGGAAACATCCTCCGAGCTAGAACCGACAATCAAATCTTTTTTGAGTAACATTCTCATCACACACTTGACAGCCGTTGTAATTCCAGAGCTCGCCTCCCTACATGCACATGTTCCACCAAATCAAGAGGCACCGTACCTGCTTCCAGCGTAAGCGTCGCCCAAGACCAGAGCACGTTTTTCTCCCATCCTGGAATGGTTTTTGGACTAGCCAGACCTTCCTCCACAGCGCTGTGGAGATAGGTCTGGCAATGCAAGACTATGTCATGTATAACAATCCTGATTCCAGTAAATATGGTCTGGGCTGTTTTCATTGAGCTTCAGTGATCAAATGCACCGTTTTTCTTCCTAATCCATTCTTTAACGTTTACAAAATGAGGCACATTCTGTATGCCCCAGTTTAGTCCTGTCAGGCTAAACTTGAGGTCAGTTTCTAGTCTAATGCCCTGGATGTTTGGAAAATGCATTCTTTCTTTTAAAAAGCCTTTGCACAGCATTTGCACTTAAGACAGTCGGGAAGAGATAAAGGTGCTGCATTGGAATTGTAGGGGCAAATTATGAACAAGCAAGAAATAGCTAACAACATGCAAAAAGAGCAAGGAAACAGATCATTTTTCTGATCAACCGGCAACATGCTTGCATTAAGCATGTTAGCATTTTCTTTAATAAGAATGTTCTGTTAGGGATGTGAAGTATAACAGTATTTATGAGTGAACATTTTGGAGTGTTTTTGCATATCTATACTGTGAATGTG
The DNA here is from genome assembly GCA_023566125.1 of Zingel zingel. NCBI lineage: Eukaryota > Metazoa > Chordata > Actinopteri > Perciformes > Percidae > Zingel > Zingel zingel. Next base: position 21,256,562 of record CM042328.1, read on the forward strand.
ATAGACCAGACATTTCTGTCACTTTACCTAAAACGAATAGGGGATTGTCACTGCCCAGTGGAAGGTAAACATATTTAAAGTTTTAGTCCCCTTCAGTTTCAACAAAGATGACAAGTTCATCTTCATCACTCTTGCTCCATTTGTTTGACACAAGCAGAACATTTTTGTTTAAATACATTTCACATGTATACTCTGCACTGTATCGAAACAAAAATGTACTGCTTGTGTCAAACAAGTGAAGCAAGCGTGATGAACTTTTCATCTTTGTTGAAACTGAAGGGGACTAAAACTTTAAACTCTGTTTACCTTCCACTAGGCTGTGACAAACCTCTATTCAATTTCGGTGAAGTGACCGCAATTTCTGTTCTATCACATTCACAGTATAGACATGACCAAATGCTCCAATAATTGTCACTTATAAATACTGTTATACTCTACTCCACATGTATGCTAACATTAAGCTGTAATTCTTTCTTCACAAATATGTTCTCTAGTTGTCCTGGCACAATTATAAGCACTAATTACACAAGCATTCCGAATCTCCAATTTTAATGCCTCATATGTATACACTGCTTCATTGCTATATCACAAATTGTGAGTGTTAAGTAAACTTACAGCTAGCATAAAGAGTATTTTTTTAAATGGCGTTCAGCTATTTAGTTCAGAAAGACGTTCAAAGTTGTACTTCACAACTATTGTTAGTTGTTAGTTATTTTATCCATCCATGGATCCTTCCCATCCTGCGTTTCAGAATTAAGGAGGTATTGAAGAAGACTACACATGTCAGACCATACTACCTTTATTTTAGCTTCTCTGGGCTAGTTATCTGTTTAAGTTATGTGTCTGTTGTCTCTCAGTTGGAATTGCCGATTTTAGGTTGTACTTGCTTTAGGTTAACTTTTTAACACTCTGGTATGTATAAGTAAAGCTGTCTCTGATCTTTTAACCTACGCTAGTGTGTATCCTGACAACCTCAGGACCCCCTTGGCAATTCTGTAGTCTAGACTAAAGACCAAAGGCATTTCAATCTTTGCTTTCCAGGCCCTCAGGCTTTTATATGATCCTACCTGGGTAGCTTAAATTGGTGAGGGCAGTGCATCTTATAGTTTCTCAGTTAAATGTCTATGTCTCATATAATAAGGAATGCAACTCCACTACATAACCTTTATTTAACCTGGTAACTTGGTCCAACTAAGATCTTAATTCTCTTTTCAAAGAGAGACCTGCAAGGTTAATGGCAGAACATTAACAATGAAAGAGAACAATGAGACTGCAAAAAGGAACTCTCATAAATAGGAAAATAAAAATGGCTGATTATTAAAGTCCAACTAAAATTGGAATTCACCTCATTTTTTGTGTAAAGAAATATGAAATGCAATCATACTGCAGCTGCACCTTTTTCCATTTTTCAAAAGAAGAGTTGTACGTGTTCAAATTTCTACACATTTGTGGAAACAGAGCCAAGAGTCAGGCCTCTGTGAGGAAGCAGAGCATATTTGAGCAACCCCTACCAACCCTGCGTTGCTAAGAGACGTGCTGTCCACTCCAGTGGTCCCCTACTGACTGGAACTTGTCATCTCCCTGAATAGCCTACGAACTTTAGCACCGATTCCCACTACATGTTACTTTTCGGGTCCAGATGTGGTCATGTCAAAATACCAAAACTGACTATTATGAAGAGTACTAAAACTCAGCACACCATAATTAACCAATGAATTATGACATGGAGTAATGCCGGGAGTGCTCAAATCACTGATGGGACTAGCAACGGATAGCAACGTCGGCCCCCCAGCTGGTTAACTGCCTGTGTGGCTGTTGGAAATGAAGTGATATTACAAACTATTTTTAGTGCCTGCCCATAATTTTGACACCAATCAAATAACCAGTAGAAACATTTTCAGTCGAAACCAAAAATTTACAATCTATGGAGATCAGAAATATATAAGGGTGGCTACCCCTTCAAATTAATACAATGGATATTTGTTTTATTGTAATTACAATTTTGACCAAATAAGTACACAAGTCAAAATAAACACCAAGGATATATGCTGATTTCTTAGCAAAATGTTGTTTAATTTAACTTTGACTTTAAAAGTTCAGCCCATTAAGGCATCTTTAATACTTTCATGATTCACAGTTCTAATAACTGCTTTACTAAAACTTAAGTTTCAAGTCTTTCAGCAGGCTATGACACAGGGATCAGAGATAATGAAGTTGTTTTTTTTTACTGCATGTCCAAGCTTAACCCTTGTGTTGTCTTTGTTTCAACATTGAAAAAAACACTTTTTTTCTGACATTTGTGACACCTTTTTTCACAATTTGTTTTTGCTTTTTCCAACGTTTTAAATTTTTAAATTATTCTTCTACACATTTTCAGCGCTTATTTCTACGTCCAATATTTTCTGATATAAAACAAAAATTTAAAACGGGCCAATGTGACCCGAAGTCAACACACGGGTTAAGGCTGAATCCCATTTCTCTATCTTACCCCTACCCCTTGGTTTACCCCTAGCCCTTGGCCCTCGAAAACGAGTGGTAAGGGGTAGGGGTGAAAACATACCTCTATGAAATGGGACGCCACTTGGTTACATCATCATACATACTTAGGTCTGTTTGCAATGAATATTTGTATACACACTGCATGGTGTGTTGTATATCTGTTTCAGTTATCACTGTTTTGAATGTCATTGATGTTCAGAAACACTTTCTTTGTTAACAAAAAGCTGTCTTTATTGCCCAACAAAGTAAACATTATTACAACTATTAGAACCATAACTTACATGTCACACACATATATAAAAAAGGCACTCAAATGCATAAAACTAAAAAAAGACACACAAGACCACAAACAAACAAAAAACTACAGCTATTCTGAAATTCCAGACCCCAATCTGATGCCTGTTGACCAGTAACCTTTCCCTCCAACCCCATTTCTTTCTTTAGTGTTCTATAGCATAACCAACAACAATGTACATGTGCATGAACAGGAATGAATTACACGTTTACAATAATACAGTACCAATACAATAATGCATGGCTACAACATGAACGCAGAAACTTCTGCTCGTTTTCAGCCCGAGAGTGGATCAGCTGATGGGTTTCCGCCGGCGTCCCTGTGTGATACAGGATGGTATATGTAAAGCATGTATCGATGTCTCCAAAGCAAGTAGTGTTATACAAAAAAAAAAAAAAGGTATGACCTACTTATGCAAGGCATCGGCTGGACAGTCTTGAAATACAGTGTACAATGGTGACTGAGTGACTGCCCAACTCTTTATCCATTCAGAGCAGTGATGCAGCAGCTTTTCTCTCTGTGTGATATAAACTGACTCTAGGGTATTTGCTATAGATAACAGTGCTCTTTCTGCTTGAGTTGCACTTATTTGAGCATTTAAAGTCTCAAATCAAACAAACAAACTGCCCAAATAACTTTGCTTGTTTACGGTGTAGCTTCAGACATCATGACAATGCCCCAAGTAATTGTCTGTGGTTTTGGAGCAACATATTGGACATATCATTGCAACATGCATAACTGTAGCATCTGGATTATTTTTTAGAATTGCTGTATTAGATTGTTCTTGACAGTCAAAAAGAGTTATGCATGGATATGAATTCCTAAGTAAATTGTCTTCCACTTTAAATGAATAGTTTATATTTTATTATTTTATTTCACATCATGTAGTCAAGTTTTCCTCAAGGAAAAGAAATACCCCAGTACATAAACTGAAAAGAAATCCCAATGGTAAGTCTAATTAAAATTTTGAGGCCAGATGTTTTGCCTTTCTCTTTTCTCCAAAGTATTCTATTGGCAGCCTCTAGCCTCTGTATTTTTCAAGAAGCTATTTGGATGCACAATAAAGCAAGAACAATTTCTTTCATTTTTAGCCAGTGGATATTCTAATACGTAGATGTCATTTTCTGAATGTTTTTCATCCAAAATGCCACATAAGACCACAGGGGCATACAGGCCTGCTCTTATATTATTTCTTTCTGCTTTATTACTACCAACATGGTCCACACGAATGAAAACACTGGATTTGTGTCTCTTCTTTTGGATATCGGCCATATTGGCTCACATTGAGGAGGGGAGAGGAAAACAATTTCTTTAAATGGTTTAACCATTAGTGACACAAGATAGCACAACAAGGCTTTTGTCCATTGAGCTACGGTGTTTAGCAATTAGTGAGTGAGCTGTTATGGTTCACCCATTCACAATCATAAAGATTTTAACAGAATAACGGTAAGCTCTGACTGAGCTTCTCTTCCACTTTGAAAAACAAGTGCCTAAAAAATGCCCATAGAGTCTAATCACCACCTTTCTTTAACAGGACTATATTATACCAAGATAGTGTGTGTTGCAAGGTAATTGGATTGCATTCAATTGTTACTGTTATTGTGTACAGCCTGAGGTTTGTGCAATAAATCAGCCATTCACAATTTGTACCAAATTATAACCGGAAACAACTAAACATATAAAGTACAACACAGGTTTAGGTAATGTACAACATTAGACTATGATGGTCTTATTTTACTGCAGGAATTACAAGCAAAATGTATTTTGAATTCCACTGAGAACTCTAACTTCCTTTTACACTGAGAAAAACTCACAGGACTTTACACAATACTTGATTGGCATAATGATAATTATGGTGGATTTTCCCCATATGGCTTCTGACAGATGAAAAACTGTAGATGTACACCTCTTGAACTATCTGAATAAAGTACAAATAATGATTATTTGCTAAAAGCCCTTGCACTTTGCTCTGTCTAGACATCAACCGAAGCAGTGCAGGCATTAAATTGGAAAAGCAATAGTAAATACAACTGAATATGTTATACCAAGGACATTTTTTTTTCAATTAAGAACAGATTATTTAGCAAAGGTTTGGGTATCTATGGTGATACTATATTTAAGGTGTCCTTTAGACTGTCATACAATTTTAATATTGCAGGTGATAGAATTAGGAAATAAATTAAAGGTTATATTTTGAGGCATATTGTCTGTGGGTGTGATGTCTTTTGATTGTACTTTGAATGACTAATTATAAATTGACTGTGTTGGATTTCAGTTTCAGAAAGTATGCTTCATACATTTGACTAACAATCGTTCTCATATGCACAACTGAATTTGTTTTTAAAGGCTTAAAGAAATACAAATATAAACTGAGCCTAATAACCTAACTACAAACCTGCTGCATTTTTGTTTAGTTCTGTGGTAGTTCATGAGTGCATGCAAATATTGCTTTTCAAGGACTACAGTGTTATCAACAAGACCTGTGGGTTTATATTATTAAAGAAGTGAAGTAAAATTCACAACTAACCTGAGTTAACGTAAAAAAACAGTTAGATATGAGTTGGCTTGATACAGTACACAGTACAATACTGTAAATCAAGATCAAGTTTTGAAAACCTCAAAAAATGGAAGAAAAGAAGTAATGCTGCCTTTACCTGGCTACAATGCCTTTGAATCAAGTTGCGTGGGTGAGCTTCAGAAGTCAGATAATTTATTCTCACCTCGGCCAATATCTACAGCTAGCTAAGGCAATTAGTAGTTGTAGCATTTTTAAAACCAATGAACCAGTGAATGGGTCAACTTCCTTCATTGGTGGGTGAGATCTAAGGCTGCTGTTCCTAAGGAAACACCTCATCTATTTCAGTTTTACTGCAAGCAACAGGATATGTGTGACAGTCTGACTGACAGTTACTTGCACACACAAAGATGCTGCCATTTTGTTGTTATGTATCCAAATGGGAAAACATATTTTATATGTTTTATAAATATGGTGTTCATTAAGTTGACTTGGGGGGAGGGGGGGGGGGGGGGGGGGGGGGAGTAATTTCCTGCTTTATCCCTTGCCCAAAGTTGTTTTGAGGCCTGAATCTGATTTTGAACATTATTAAACTCATGGAAAAGAGATCCCATTTTAACAACATCTAATAATGAAAATAACAATACAGTTAATACAGAGAAATTTCATATGTCCACTGGAGTCTTTCGCCTTCAAACCTTTTTATTTCCCAGACATTTTACATGGAATAATGGAATGGCACTTTTACACATCACATTTTCATTATTATTATTATTATATATATATATATATATATATATATATATATATATATATATATATATAATCATACTTGATTTGATGCCAGGACATGTGGAAATCCTTAATATGAAAAGCATATCATTCATATATTACTCACTTGACTCTAAAATGAAATGCATTTACCTACTTGTCTCTCGGTCGATTTTTCTCATTTGGGTTGGACCAGGATGAACAAATAGAAATCTGAAGGAAGATGTCGAGTCTGTTAACACCGTGTCATACACTTGAACCTTTTTTTTTTTTCATTTAATCGTCTTTTTAGGTTCTGCAGTTACCCGGTGATAATCTACCCAAGTGGATGATACTGCACTTAAAGCTCATAGCTAAAAGCTTTGAGAACTCTGTTATTTTCCTACAACTAGATCAACTCGGAGATACAAATCTTTAAACGTTTCCACTGCCATTACTGTAGAGTGAGTCTGTAATCAGCGGAATGGTTTGGCACAATACACAGTAAATTTAAAAAAATTGGAAAATGAGACAAAAGAACTTCACATTCTACAGATTAATTCGGCCCCCGATACAGACTGCAAATCTAAATAAATGCTACGATTTGCTAATCCATTCCAATCTATAGAATACATATACGACTTTGTACATAATTTAATCTTTTTTAAAAGCTAGACCAAAATGCTAAGTAGCTTATTTTCTTTTTTCTCTCTCTCACACACTCTCATTCCTGCTTTCTTTATATGGTGTAGGGTTTGCAGCTTTGCTGTGCAGCAAATGACTGCAGGAGTGTTTAAAGCCTACTGTTTCACTATCAGACATGTTATTGTTGCTGCTATTGCGTGCCTAACTGTCACGATCATGTGGATATAATCCCAACCCAGTGGCAAACATAAACAAAGAAGAAAAAAAAGAAATGCTAAGTACTGTAGATCCTGGCATGTTTAAACACACTGCAACCCCCCCCCCACCCCAACCCTATAAGAGAAATAGTGACAATCTCCTGCTGCATATATTCTGGAATGCACTGAATATGACAAGGAGGCATGATTATAAGACATAGAGACATCTTTACATGGCAGTAACAGGATTACCTACCCCTACAGTGCAATAAACCCATCCCGTTAGAATATTAATTTGTTTTTAAATGTTCATGGGTTGCTCATTTGAAGTCCAGTTTTGTGAAGATGAAGGATCTATTTCCACAGCACTTTATTTTCCCAAGTTCAGATATTGCATTTCCTACAAGAGAGGAGTGATGCAGATCCTCCCACCTCTAAATACTATTTGCTTCCATTCTGTTAATTAGCCAAACCACATGGGGCCCAACGTAAGTCCAAATGCTCTTGAATTTTGATTTAAGTTCATTGTATACTCTCCCAGTGAGAGCACACAGCAGTAAGAGCATAAAGCAGAGGCTGCACATAGAATAAATGCCTATATATACCTGTGTGTGGGATGCTAAGGGGAGTTGAGGGTCAGACCTTATACAAAAAGAATTATACCAGTCTAAGTATAGCCTTAATATAACCACCATTGTCTTCCTACTCATGCTGGTGTGGTCACCTTAAGGACTGTCTCCTTCCTCTTATTTTTTTATACATATCAGTGTCTGTCTTACTTCTAAGCTCTGCCCCGTTGTCATGCATAATATTGTTTGGAAAGGGTCAACAAGTGTGCATGAGGCGAAGTGATAACCGAACGGACAGCTGCTGGTGGAAATATTAGCGGGGAAATTGTTCAGACTTTGTAGCTGCCAATCAGAAACAAACACACACACACACACACACACACACACACTGAGCTAAATCATGACAGAAATGACAGTGAGTTGTTCATGTGGTGCTGACAGCTTTATAAACACACCTCCTTTTAAATCTCCTCAGATGCTAGCGCCATTAGGAAATGAGTTGTCCATTAAGACGTCTCAGCTGTAACATCATGTCAACCTTCAGAGAATGATGTTTTTTCTTTTTTCTTCTTCTATTTTGAAAAATGTCAGAATCACTAAGTGGAGTTTTCAAAAGAGATTTGTGATATTACAACGTACAAACATTCTACATCTGAAACATGTTCACATCCAAAATAATAATGCAACATGAGAATAAAAGCAGGCATTTGGTGTACTGTTAAGTATTTGAGTCTAGCACATGTCCTGTTGAAGACAACGTGATTTGTATTGTCTTCTTACTTTAGGACCTCTACAATGATCAATCAACATGTTCATTTAGAAGGTAGTAATGAATTTGTGATACCAAGATAAAATAGTTTCATTGTTATATCATGCAACCATTTGCTCAGCTAATTTAAAAAAAGAGTTTGATTATCCCATGCACAATCACATTATTAGGAAGTTACATATTGTGCACCACAAAATAGCTAAAAAGGCGAAGTTGGTCATGTGGGCAATCCTTCAATTTCAATTCAATTTTATTTATAGTATCAAATCATAACAAGCGTTATCTCGAGACACTTTACAGATAGAGTAGGTCTAGACCACACAATAATTTACAAAGACCCAACAATTCCAGTAATTCCCCCAAGAGCAAGCATTAGCAGTGGCTAATGCGACAGTGGCGAGGAAAAACTCCCTTTTAGGAAGAAACCTCGGACAGACCCAGGCTCTTGGTAGGCGGTGTCTGACGGTGCCGGTTGGGGATGTGCTGAACAGTAGCAATAATAGTCAGAAAGATAATGGAACAGTGACTACAAATGGTAGTCGTAGTAGTTCATGTCATAACAGGGCACTGACGGGCGTTACAGGATGTAGCGTGGCACAGCACGGCATGGGTGGACGTAGCAAGACGCAGACACTTGGCAGGACGTAGCCGAAAACTGCAGAGCATCACCGGACACTGCAGGGCATTGCAGAGCGTTGGACCACAGTGACAGCTCCAACCAAGATCGTGGTGCCACCCTAATCCAAGGGAATATTCTGGGCGGGAAAAGAAACATAAGGACTCCGGGGAGTAAACTCCCCAGAGCTAGGTTAGTAACAAGCATTTCTGGGGCAAGGATGCACACAAATGGAAACAATCCTTCTGAAATTGGGCAGTGTACAAAAGAGAGTTTGCTTTTATGATCAAACTGTTGCTGCTGATAACGTAAAGTGCTAATAAATGAATTTGGCAATTAAATCTAGGAATTAAAATTGAGGAGTGATGATTGGATGTGCATCCAACAGTTCTGAAGTTTTCCTTTGTAGCATATTACCACCGGGATTGGCAGAAACTGGAGATTATAATGTTACTTTTAGCTTTTTAGCAGTTAATTGCTGATGTGTGGATATTTATTTATAATCAAAATGTAATTTACTATACAGTATAATGTCTCATTTAATAAGTGTATCCATAAACTTCTTACATTTTAAGATCTGAATTTAGCATTTATGTTGCAAATTACTAGTGTTTATGGATACGGTTGTTTATGCTGCTGCACAGTATTCCCCGACTGCCATTTTAAGATAGTCTTTTAAATGTGTATAGTAAAGTATTCTAACGTACTGTAATTTCAGTAGTGATTAAAACTATTCACCAATAATATTTACAGTACATCAGTGGAAACTTTGCTTTATAAACTGCTGACTCTGTTTTGCAGCGCTTTGTCTCAGGGCTGAACAGTTCAAGAATCATAAAGTTTCCTTTCCGCTTCACTGCTCCTTCTATCCCTCTGTTGACCCATCTGTAACAGCTCCTGCTCCACAAGTGCATGTGCTACAAATTTGAATGTGCCATGTTCTTCATCTCAGTGTCTGTTTCTTTTCATAGCTGAGGATGATATATCCCGGACTCAGTTTTCTTTTTGGTGGTGACATATAAAGAGTAAATCCACACCAAATATGGCAGAAAGATGCTGCTGCATTGATTGATGTCTGTGGGCTTATGCTGTTTTACGTCTGGCCACACCCCGTGATGTCACAGTGGGTGTTTTTTAAATCAGCTGTCAAATGGCACGTTCATGCCACCTCAATGCGTGTTCTTCTTCTTCTGTTATATTGGCGTTTGGCATAACAACTTGTTGCATGACTGCCACCAACTGTAGGCCGTAGCCTAGAGCATCAGGTGTGTATGTTTTCACGTATAATTTGCTGCTGTTTTCTTATGCGAGCATACAAACAGCACATCATCAGGTGTTTGTGTTATCTGCAGGACAACGAATGGGAAAAGACACAGATAAGGTGTTGTTTTTTTTTATACACAGGCCTATTTATGAATAATTTGAAACATTTTATGTCTGTGTATGTTTCTCAGCAGAAACATTTGTCCACAATAAATAAGTTTATTGTCGTTGAAATATGTTCAGTGAACCAAATCCGCCTACATCAGACGTCAGTTGTCAACAACACACCACCAACTGGGAAACTCGGTTAGCAAAATCTGGCCCGAGTTTCCCACCTCTGATTCCCACAGGAAGGGACGTGAATGATGACGTTTTCACTCAGAAAAACGTTTTTCCGATGTCCATGAACGCACAGAAAGGCAAAACCTGCTGTGACATCACTGACTGGGATGAGACCAGACATACAGCATTCACTAACATTTGTTCGTATAGAGAGCAGTGCAGCAGCAGGTTTTTGCCTATTTTTCATTTACTCTTCAAAGTGTACACTGACAACTTTTGTTGCAGTTTTTTTAACTTGTTTTCTACTCCCTTGTTTTCTTCTCTTTAGATGTATCCACATTTGTGTTACACGTGTGTGTGTGTGTGTGTGTGTGTGTGTGTGTGTGTGTGTGTGTGTGTGTGTGTGTGTGTGTGTGTGTGTGTGTGTGTGTGTGCCTGTGCTTGTCTTCTGTCTGTATATAGTGTTTGTGGGACGGGTGGGACGGGGGGGGGGGGGGGGGGTGTTGCTCCAGGTGTGGTATGTGATAAGAGAATAGATGTAAATGTATACAGATCACATTCACACGGTGTTGTGTGCCGCAATAGCAAACAAACCATGAGCTTAGAATTAAAACTGTCTTCCTACAGAGTATTCAAGCATGCTAAGCTTCAACTTTTTCACCATCGATTGACCTAAATGGAGTTGGGTCTCATAAACATATTCTTTGAGAGAAACTTGCCAAATGCTTGAGTGATGGTTGTTGAATGTGTTTATATGACTGAATCAGATTTGGAAAAAATCTGTTCCTTATCAAAGTATGAGGCTGTAATATTCAGGGCGCTGGCTACAGACAGTGTGCTGGCCAGATACTGCATGGTGGGCACACTCTTTTGGGGAATTTGGGAGAGTTTGAGGGCATTCTCTGCTTTTTTTCGGATGCACCGAATACCCTTGCCTTTTTCTCGTTTTACCTCTTCCTTTTTTCAAATATGGCCACAAGGAAAAGGTGAGTGGGAATCAAAGAGGCCTGCACTCTTTAAACTGACTAATAACAAATGAAGCAGTATTTCAGCCCACGCAGTTAAACCTGAAACGGACAACACACTGTTGAAACATTATGGCCTCAGTCTGTCTCTACTGTTTGGTTTAAGAAATGCACACATTTCAAAAAATGAATTCAATGCACAAATTTCAATGAGTGAAATCCATGAATGCCGTGTACCTTTAACATTATTATGTTGACAATATATGTAGTCAGTTTTGGTGTAATTATCTTAAAACTCTGCCTTAAATTTTTCGTTTTTTTGATTTGTGAGATTTAAAAAAAAAACAACATGTTAGAAAAATGTATTAAATGGCAAAAGATCATCAAACTGCATTTCTGTTAACTGACAAGATACTTGGATTTACAGTGTTTGCAATCACATAAACCAGGCTTTAAAACATTTAAATAAAATATAATGATTTGGCTTAAATGATGGAATGGACATTGACTCACTCACTTTCCTAATTAATTGATTTTGTCTTTCATTGGTATATATTCTGTAGAAATGTTCTGTTCCCCTTAACATGTTGTTCCCTCTCTTTCTACCTGCTCTCTTCTCATGCGACTTATGGACCACCTGTGAAAATACTTAAACATTATTAGTATGACTGGTGAAGAGCAGCATAGGTGGCAGTGTGTGGGCGGGAGCTCTAATATGATTGGCTCAGGGACACTGTGAGCCTGAGTGGCAGCCCTTAATGGGAGCCCTGGAGAGGTAAGCCAACAGCTGTGTGTTTGCAGCTAATGAGAGATGGGGGAGGAGTAAAGGATCACAGACTTGAAACACTCTGATAAACTCTTGCCTCAGAATGGCTGGAAATAAGTTTTCTCCAGAGGACATTGCTTAAGGGTTTCCTTTGTGACAAAACCCAGCGTTTGACTCATTACTCCTGGAACATTTCTTGTGCTTACACTATGCCTATGTAGTTATGATCGCTGGCATCAGTGTTGTGGAAGAAAGGAGAAGAATAACTGATATGGGATGGATTTCACTCCCTGCTGAGCCATGCTGATTTATAGCCCAGAGCAAAAGCATTGCATTTTTTTTTTAATTACACTGCTGTAGTTTTAACAAATGATGTTAGACATAACTTGTTTATTCCAATGTACTCCAACAACACTTTCTTTGTCTTTACTGGCCTAAAAAAGCAACATTATGTGTATTACTCCAACATCAAGCAATGTTAACATTCAATTCCTTTAATTTCCTCAGCTGATGAGGACTGTATTTCCCTTCCTTATTATAACCGCCTGAGGGTGGCGCCAAATGAATAAATAGTGGCCAACCAGCTTCCATTTTAGGCCATTCATTTTGCTACATGGAATGCATATCAACAAGTAAACTGTCACTGCAGGCTACCTGTTACATCAAATTTAGACAATTTGTACAATCAGTGCATTTTACATCAACAGAGGAAGCGGCCGTTTGGCAAAAGGAGTGCAACACACGCACAGTAACTGCATGATACGCTTCTTCTATAAGGTGCATTCCCCCATTTGAGGTGACCCAGTTTGATGAGATCTTCTCATACTGTAGGAATCGCCCAATTTCCTGGTAGGCAGCCCGGGCATAATGTGATGTTGAGTGTGAAGTTGCTGTGTGCTGCGGTGGGTGGGAGCCCCACCTCCCCCCACGCTCTGATGAGTAGAGAGAGAGAGGGAGAGAAGGGAGCAACTAACCTGCCCACAGTATCTCACCACTTGCTCTCTGGAAATGCTTCAGATGGGCTCCTTGTTAAGGACCGGTTAGCTTTTCCGATTTTTACGTTGCAAAAATGACATTTATGTTGCTATCGTTTAGACATCCAGCGCGTCATTAGAGTGCGTTCTCAGCTACTTCTATCAGGGAAGCGCTCGGGAAACTTGGACCAAAGGGATGCGCCAACGAGTGCATATCTTGGCAGGGATCAGTGATTGAGGATCGGAAATGGCACACTGTAGGCTCTCCCTATGGAATGAGACTCTTCATTTTCCAGCACTATCGTAAAACTAATTGAACACAAACAGCTCATAACTTCTAATATTTCCACGGACATATATCTGTATCTGTTCTACAGGACTGCGGGACGACGGTGGACACAGAATCCTGCATTTTGATGCGGAAAGTTGCAAATGCTGTGAATGGATTGTGTGGCCGCTGAAGTGATTTTGATGCCAGCACTGTGGCGGAGGTTTGAGGGTTAGACGCCTGCCTCTGGGATCACCGGTGGACATATACGGACGGATCGGCGACGCGGCAAGCGCTCATAGAGAAGTCTCTGGCACAGGTACTGAAATGACTGCGAAATTACCCAAGAAAGTTGCTTTGAGTGGTTGACGATGTTGGAGATTTGTGAAGCGAAGTTTTAATTTGGAAAATATGTTTGATGTGAAGTGGTAGGCCATGGTCCAAACAGACTGCGTATAGGCTATACAACAAGTTGTCCTCGGTGCACTTAATAATAGACAAGCCGATAGAGCAGCGGCTCGGTGTTACAGGTTGATGGGACACAGTGATAGAAAGGTAACATTGCAGATATGTCACCCACAATAATGATGCGCTGCGAGATTGAAAAGAGGATGCATCGCAATTAAGACACATCCGAGTAGAGTTCTAGCCTCCGTGAGTAATGGTAGCCTATTAAGTGTTTAAGTCTGCATATCATTGCACTTCACCTACAATATAAAGTGCATACGCTATAATCTAATGTGTAGGCTACTGGCAATCCGCTAGTTGCATTTTATATCATTATGATTCTGTGAAGTAGAACATGCGATCTATTCCTATCACCCCGTCCTCGTCATTTATTTTATACTAGCTGCAAACATCAAACTGATTACCTTCATTAGTGGATCTTTACTCAGGAGTAACGATGCTTTTTAAGCAAATCATTCTGACGTATATAGCCTGCCATAGTAAGAACTAATCTGCAGTTTCCCTATGGAGAGATTCGCGCATCTAATTGGAGGAGGAAAAAAAATCTTTGATCAGCGCATCCACACGGGGCATTCTCCCCAGCTCTCCAGAAAGAGTGGGGTGTTGTTTCTCGTCACTCCGCCGACCACCAGTCACATTTAATAGTCTGCTCTACGTAGTGATGCCGGTCTAAGTTCTCACACATACTGTAGGCTACAAGGCCGTCAAAATAGTGAAGATCAAAACAGGCCTATAGCCCAACCCAGTTCTGACAAACGGTCTATAAGACATAAACCTGATGAATGTGACGATCTAAGTCAGTCGATTACGAAGCAGTTGTGAGAAATGGGACATTGGAAAAAGACAGACTTAATTATTAGTTCTGCCAATAATTCCATCTATCTATCTATCTATCTATCTATCTATCTATCTATCTATCTATCTATCTATCTATCTATCTATCTATCTTCATATGAAGTGATGAATGAGGAGCAAAAGGACAGGCTGTTAAGTTCAATTCCCTCAATATTTTCCTTTTCGTAATTTCATTCACTTGCCATAGTTGATCAATATTAAACCCATAACTACACATTTTATCCACTCTATTCTGAATACTGTACAATTACATGCATTTTGTCATGTAATAGAGTAAACATATTATTTCACTGAAAGGGCGCAAGTAGGGTTTCTGACATGACTGACTTAAAAAGCTATTTGAACTTGATAGCGAGAAGCTGTACAAAATAATACAAAGCTGTCAAATACTTCTGCCTGGAAAATGTGGCTGTAGTCACATGCACAGACCCATCACCGTGTTTGAAATGGGATTTAATGTTGTAGGAGTGACTCTCCATCATTGTTTTTGTGTGGGGCAGCCTACATAAATAGCTGAACACTCCTGCCCTTAGAAAGTGTTTCCAACCAAAGGCCATTGCTTTCTCATTACCAATGGCCAGAGTTTACTGTCTCTAAAAGTGTGTAGAGTAACATTTTGCAGTAAATTCCATTGGTAGATAAGCTGTAAGGAGACCTAAGTGGTGATACTAGCCATCATAAATCATGCTGGTGGGAGGGTAATGGCTTTTACCTGTTATACTATCTAAAGGTACAGAGTCAGCCAATATATCAAATCACCTCAGTTGAGAAAATCATTAAATCATCCGCTATCTTTCCACTCTCTAGCAAAGCAGGCAGGGGATCACATCTTATGGTAGAAATTCACAAGCTTGATTTGTACCAAGTAACAGGTGACAATTCAGGAACATAAGAACTGGTGATGCTGCTGGATCATAATCGTCATTCCTATACTTTTATCCCAGGACAGAGCCCTAACCCTTTGACATATTATTAATTTACAATTATGCCTCGGTTGATTCTACTCGTGAGTCATTTCTGCTGGACCTGTGGAGAGGGGCCAACTTAAAGAGCAAATGTCACCCAGTCAGTCATTGAGTTGACTCAGTCAGTAGAAAATCTGTCTCTATGGTAACCAGGACAGGCGCACATGCTCTGCAACACAATCAAATTGTTAATTTTATTTTTTACTTACCTTTTTTTTTATGTATTATGACATCCTCACATGTATGCAGCCACACACACCTTTATCTTTTTATCTTTTTCTTTTACTTTACTTTTACTGCTACTTTGAGCCAAATATCTGATACATCTTATATAAAAAAACAGCTTTTAAAAGAATAAAAGAAATAATTGCAAATTATTTTACTTTACAAATAAATGGTCAAATGTTCATGTCACATGAAGGAAACAGATGGTGATAGATTGATGATGTTATTCACTTTCTCCATAAATAAGGATGGTCGTTACAGACTTACACACTTTTTACTATTTGTGACTGAAGTATTGCTTTTTTTACCGACTTTTCTTATATTGTTCAATTGTATCTCATGCACATGATTTATGTTCATTTAAAGTCAGTCCTTTTACTTCAATATTTACCGTCTTATACGTTTCCTTATTAGGGCTGGGCGATATGAAGAAAATTTGATTATATTCGATATTCTTGACCAAATACATCAATATCGATATTGCGACGATATTGTTGGGTTGACAATTGGTGTATTCACAAAATATGTTTCAAGATTAAATTTTAGATAAATAATCATCAATAATGTGGTAAACAGTTTCAAGTGAAATTATAGAGAAAAAACAAATCACAATGAGAGAATTGAGTATGTGCGTGTTATCAATTTAGACAACATAATTGTATATCACGATATCTCGATATATGATTTCATCACGATATGATTCCATTCAGAGACGATAAATTATCATATTGAATTATTGCACAGCCCTATTCCTTATAATCATTAACATTACTAATTGATATAATATCAAAACAGGATCTACTGGTCTTGATTACTAATATGTATGGCATGATAACCACACAGCTATTCATGCAAAGAATATGAATGCGTTGTGCCCAACAACTTGTTCTCCTCAAAATGAAATTCATGACACTAAGCTTAGAATGCACCAGTTAACCTTATATTTTTCTTTACAGCCAACTATGAGATGTCAACATTCCCAAAGACAGTTTGATAACTACCTGTGGTGCAAAAGGTTTTTTGGCAAAACACATGTGGAGCAGTTTTAGGATGATGGTTTGGATGTCAGAGCGAGTGAACAGAGGAGATTTCTGCAATGCCAACTGACCAACAGGCAGACCGACTCCTGGTGGTGGAGGAGTGGGTTTGCTGTGTTTGTAAGCTAGGATGGTATAAATTTTTCAGAGGTCATTGTCAAGGCTGGGTTCCGCACCTGTGGCCTCATTAAGGCAGAGGACTGTATCCCTCTTGGGAATGAGACCAACTGTGTAGGGTCAGTGATTGTGGACATGTAGAAGTTGAACTGTTCGCTTCAACAGTGGGGTCAGCTGGGTGGTGCACTGTGTGAGGGCTCCAGGTGAGACTCAATCAGACCTTGCAGTTTAACAGATGTTTAGCGGCCAGAGAAGTCTTTCCTCTTCTCTTTTGTGAGGAGCAGAGCAGCAAAACTGGCACTGAGCCTTTAGGGAGAGGTGGAAGGATAGATGATTGTCGGCAGTTGCTCGGAGGAATTCGGGAGTTCACTGTCATTCAAAATGGCGTTGGAGGAAATGGGTAGATCCATGAGGCGAGGGAGAGATCAGACGGAATTGAGCCACAATATGAAGAGACATTCCCTTATTTCTGCGATGGTGAAATTCAAGTCTTTTGAAGTTGTTGAAACTATTCCAATATTCTGATTGTGAATGTTTTTTGCTCCTTGCTTTGTCCTTTTTTGCATATTTAGTTTTTTACCCTAAAAAAAATCCTCTTTTCTTTCATTATTTGAAGGCTTTGGTTGTATAAACAAAGAAAATATGTATCCCTGCACTTTTTTAATGAGAGATTTGTGTATTTGTAGTGGAGAGAGGTGTGCACTGAATACACTGTATATATGTAAATATATATTTGCCTCTTTGGTCTCTTTTTAACAGCAATACCTGGTTGTAAACATATATTATTTACCCTTAGGTAGAACCGTTGTGTCGTCATATGTCAATCACAACACTTATACACTTCAGTGAAACTTTCACAGAAGTGACAACAGACTACCAGGTGACACAGTGGGCACAAGTGAGGATCACTTTCCTGCTCTCAGAACCACTCGTATCTATATAGGTCATTGGCAGGTGAAGGGGTATGCTTGGATGAGTTTCGCCTGCAGCTTGTGAATCTGTGGGGTGATGGCCATGCTGAGAATGAGTCATGATACACTGACTCTGTAGTCCGGTCTTGTTCTTAGACTTGGCACCCCTAATGGTATACGCTGTGTTTTGGCCAGAAAGTGCTATTGCCGCGTGGCAGGCCTACTCTGTGATGTTCCTAGGGGTCTTAAACTCCTTTGCTGAGCAGATTTGCTTCAACTATATACTTTGTTGCAACATCTTCACAGGAGATGTAGCAAATAGTAGACCTATCAAGTCTTTGAAAGTCCACCTCCATACTGTGGTACAGGCTGCCTATAGTTTTTCTTTATGCTAGAACGATCTGGACCATTGAATGATCACAGCGTGTGGCAATGTGCTGAATGCTGCTTCACTGGTAGAGTTAAAGTTCTCTTCTCTGTAAGACGATGGATTCCTTGATTGTATTTGGAAATATATTTCTCCTGATTATTTGTTGCCTCTCCATATGTGTCTGTTGGTTTGTCTGTTTGTGCAGGATTCTTTTTGCAGAACACTGCGCTTAACGGAATTACAGTATGAGCCTTTTAGGCCATGCAAAACCCTTTAATAGCCCTGCGTAAAGAAAGTACTGTGTGTACTGCACTCATACAACTTGTAGAATAGTAGAGGTCAGTTATAAGTTGTCCTGTGGTGTAGCTATCACAAAGTAGCTGTGGTTTTGTAGTTATAATGGGTTCTGCAGTGATTCTCTCAGTTAAATAGCACTGTACTTCCACAGGTTTTGGATGTTGACAGCGTAAGTTTTAATAGACAACAGGATTTCACTTTCTCAGCCTAGCACTTGCTGAAGATTTAAGTATTGCGTTGCCTGATCCAGTTCTAGTATCTGCCCCACACTGGCATTGTTATTGTAGAATGCCAGTGTGATTGTAGTCCTTACAGAAGCAGTGGTTAGAGTGGTCGACCAGGACTGTAATATGACACATTTGAACACACTGGAAGAACCCCCCTCTCCCCCGTAATGCTGAGTTATGTATCGCGATCTGCCTGAAACAGCTCGTAGTCTTGTGGGTCTACCACACCATCTGGGATGGCAGATGATAACCAAGTTTTTTAGAGAAAAATCGCTGAGGTGCAGGAAATGTCACTCCTAGTTGTGTTCAGCAGTTCTAATTCATCCATTTTGATGCTCACGTAGTGAACTTTGGTGAGACATGCAGTAGTCCAGTAGTGAAAAATCTCAGCACAAGTTCCCCTTCGCCACCACCTCAGAGTGCTTATAGATAATAATAAAAAAAAAAGATGCTGTCAAGCTTTTGATAAAATATTTGGGAGATAGCTGCGAATGTGAGATAGAAGCCCAAAGGCATGGTGTCAATAATATTCAACCGATAAGAGATTCTCACTGAGTGATGGCAAAACGCACATTTCACAAACAACATGAATTTTAATGTCAGTGTAAACAAAGAAAAAAAGAACACCAATTCGCTGTGGCTGCTAGGCACAGTGCCATCTGGAAGACAGGCATGAGGCCAACTGGAAGACATTAAGTCATGAGTGTCATCAACCATAACAATCATGTCACTATCAAAGCACGCCTATTCATTCTACAAGTGGCTGCAATGGCAAAAGGACAGTTACAGCTAAACAAAACATTATGACATTAATTATGGTTTTCATTTTTAAACAACCATTTTTGTAAAAAGAAACAGTAAAAAATTCAAAAGTGGTTTAAAAAAAAAAAAAAAAAAGATGTCCAGAAGGCTAAACATCTATCATGTGACTGTAACATTCTGGACCTGTGCGTCATATAAGGAGTCATTTAATAAGAGTATGATTATGTTATATCAAATGACTTGACATAAAAACCCAAGTGTCTTTATTTAACATACAAGGTTTTGGGTCTAATGTAAGCAGGGACAACAGTGAAATTAAGTAATTACAGTTAGTTTAGGATGGCTGCTACTTTATAAATATTTCATAAATGATGATGTTTCGATGTTAAGTCATTTGTAGGTATGAAAAATGCATTTGGGAATGTATCCGTTGGTTATGTTTTTACTGCTGTCTGCCTTTTTTTCCCCTGTACACATGAACACACAGAATGCACACTAACCGTTCACGCCACATTGACTCGAGGCTCCCCCTGCAAATGTAAAAAGGGACACATCGATAACTGAGCAATTAGTGCATCAATAACCTGTACTTCCAGTTTTAATGTATTCAAAAGGAATTGGATTTCTCATTGGATTTCTGTATATTTGTGTGTTGCTGTCTTGCTTAATACACATTTGCTTTGCTCCTTTCTGGATCATTGTTTCATGGGAGAAGATGCAGAATGTAGTGCTTTGAACTCAGAATAACAAAATTTGACCATATTGTATATTTCTCACAACCACACAAATGAAGGCTGCACTGATCTCACTTATTTTTCCCTGAGGGTCCCTCAGGGTACCAGCCAATATTGTATCCAGTACCTGTACTCTTTTTTTTTTTTTTTTTTTTTTGAAGTTATTACTATGTGTAAGGTAACATAATGCTTCAATTACACATCACTTTTTAGCTGAAAGTTGATTTTGTAGACACTCACAGATGTGTCATATAAACAAACATGGTAAAATGTCGCCACTACTAAGTTTTCCAGAGCACTGGACCTTGCTACTTAACCTCAACGTCTGCTCTCATTTCAATTACCAATAGAAATCTACACACGCATACGCAGAAGAAATAATTATAGTCTAAAATCATTGTAGCATGAAAAAAGCCAGGATTCTTTAGCCAGAGGGAAAAGAGATCAAAGAAGACACTAAAATAATGGGTCATAATTACTGAGTTGAAAGGTTCAAAATCAAACAATGATTACAGTGTTTGAGCTAGCCAGTAGCAATGGAACGTGGATGGAAATTTCTGCATTATGCATTGTTTCAAACTGCATGTGATAATAATGCCAAGTTGCATATTCTGCATGAGAACAAATGTCCCCATTGGCTCCACAGCCCATAGTATACAAGTGCTTGTTGTAAGAGGTCTCTCTGGTAATGTAATAGATTAGTTTGACTTTGTCAATGGATAATATATTGGCAGATTTGTAAGGATTTATGTTTGAGGGTATGTTTTAAACCATATGTTACTTTTTTCAGCTACATTGCTTCACCACTCAATGTCTAGTAGTGTAATGCTCAAATAATGAGTCTCTTAGGCAATCTGATTTCGTATTACACTTTTATTTGATTACGCAGCTGGAACAATCCAATTCACACTAGCCCTCAAGTTTGTTTTGTGTGTAAGCTCACAAGATACAATTTCTTGTTCCTACATTCTACATTATATATGTAAAGCTGAGATATTCATTGAAGCTACTGGAGTGCTGTGACAGAAAAGAAACCAAGCCAGGAAATGGTTATAATTAGGGATGTCCAGATCCGATCACGTGATTGGAAATCGGGCCCGATCACGTGGTTTCAGACTTGATCGGAATCGGACGTTACCTCCCGATCAGGACTCGGATATATATGTATATATATTCTTATTATTTTTTAACACATAGTTATGCGGTGGCACAGAGTTAGACCCTTTTGACTCCACACAGAAAGAGCAACGCGTGCGGCATGACATCAGGAGTCAGGAGTGCAGTTCCTAAAAGCACATTACTGGCTTTGCAAACACTCTGGCACTTTTATTTTGTTATTTGTTTACATGCCTGCTGAGTATTTTAAGTTGAGGTGCTATTTGTTTTTATATTAGACTTTTTTTATATTTACTGTTATTTTACTGAATTTATGTTATTACTTGATTGTTCAAGTTACCTCACAGAAGTGCTCTGTTTGTTAACAGAGTTGTTGTTAAAATAACAATGTTAAAATAAGGTGAATTAAATAAAAAATAAAGAACATCCTGTATCTGTTTTTTTCGCTCTTCTTTATTCTTTTTTTTAATATATTATATAAGTATTGGATCGGGACTCGGTATTGGTAGATACTCAAAATCAAATGACTCGGACTCGAGGGCAAAAAAACCTGATCGGAACATCCCTAGTTATAATTGCACTTTTAAAAAATGCCTCTTTCCCTTTGTTGTTATTGTTTTCTAATAATTATATTGTGCTTCTTCTTGTGGATGTGAGTTCTGTTTTTTCCCTTTATTATAAGAGTTAAGCATTATTGCCTAAGGTGTTTGGTACATCTAACTGGTGTTTTACCTAAATCTTTAAACATGATTTCCAAAAGGAAACAACATTGACACAGATACTCTGTCATTTTGCAGGCAGATCTTCTGATGACCTAATGGAACTGAAGTTACAAGTAGTGCTGTTCTGGGTCATGGTGCTGCACTGTGGCTCTGCTGAAGGCAGTATCCTGTACCGGGTCCAGGAGGAGCAGCCTCCCAACACTCTTATTGGTAGCCTGGCATCAGACCAGGGCCTGCCAGACTCGGGTCATCTCTACAAGCTGGAGGTGGGTGCCCCTTACCTCCGTGTCGATGGAAAGACGGGAGACATTTTCACCACAGAGATTCCCATAGACAGAGAGACACTGAGGGACTGTCGATCCCTGGCTAAGGGTAAGCCCTGCTACCTGGAATTTGAAGTATCGGTGACAGATCTGATACAAAACCAGAGCCCACGACTCATTGAAGGACGCATTGAGGTACAGGACATCAATGACAACACTCCACAGTTTCCCTCTTCTGTGCTCACCATCTCTGTCCCAGAGAACACGATCATGGGGGCGCTGTTCTCCATACCTCTAGCTACAGACAGGGACTCAGACAGGAATGGGGTGGCGGATTATGCTCTTACTGCAGGGCCAGACGCAGCAACCCTATTTGGTTTACAGGTGGCTGACGACAGGGGGGGGAAGCTCCCACAGCTCATTGTCCTGGGCAACCTAGATCGTGAGTTAAAGGATTCCTATGACCTCACCATCAAGGCAGTGGATGGAGGGAACCCACAGCGCTACAGCAGTGCTCTGCTGAGAGTGGTAGTCACTGATGCCAATGACAACTCTCCCAAGTTTGAAAGGTCCACATATGAAGCAGAAGTGTCGGAAAACAGTCCAGTGGGGCACTCTGTGTTGCAGGTAAGATTGTGATACAAATATACTTATTTTAAATCAAATTGCAGCCGTAGCAGTAAACGGTTACATTGCAACAAATAGTTTGTGCTGCTTGATGTACTGTTTTGAATTTTATATTTAGCAACTAAGAAACTCAGACAATTTATCAAGATGTTTTTGAAAAATTAGTCTGTGCGACATGTTTGTGCAGTGCTTATTCCTTAGATAAAGTCTTAATGTGAAATCCAACTCAAACATAGATATATTTTTTAAATATTTAAAAATAGCCTTACAACTCAAAATGTAACCTCTAATGCAGAAGATTTGGGAAACCAAGGCCCCAATGTCAACTCACTTATCTTTTAAGTTTAAAAAAAAATGTTTAACAGTTTAACTCATTTTACTCTAATGTGCTTTTTCAAATTGTACTAGAATTATTACAGCCTTCTCATTTTATGCTCATACAGGTAATTAAGCCGCTTACTGCTTTTGTTGTGCTATTGTACTCGCAGACATAGAATTAGAGGTACACAATGCCATTGTGTAGAATTGAGATACTCTGAGTAGGAGTTTCTCTGCAAACTGCTGTGAAATTGTAACAACTGTCATGACAGAAATAGCAGCCATAATATTTTGCCATATGTTTTCATGTGAACCTTTTCATTGGCCCAATTTCTGGAATCAAAGAAAGGTGGGGGGGTGGGGAGAAAAAAAGGCTAGTGACATAACTATCAAAGGCAGAGAGGAAGGGCAATAATGAAATATGCCTGCCTATATAAGCCATTCACTTGCTGTGCTTTGAAGTGATTAGACGTGTTGATTCATTTATTAATTCATTGATGTGCCAATGGCTAGTAGAGAAATCCTACACTGGTATCCTTTACTGTAATTATAACTCCAATTCATTGTGCATAAATCACGCCTTTAACCACAGAATTCCTTTGATTTTAGGTCAAAGCAAATGACTCTGACATGGGCCCTAACGGAGAAATTGAGTATACCCTTCACCAAGCAGTCGACCCAGTGCCGAAACTCTTACGAATTGATCGGTCCACTGGCATTATCTATGTCAAAGGATCCCTGGACAGGGAGGAAATCAGCAGCTTGTCCTTCTATGTAGTGGCGAGAGATAAGGGTCCTCAACCTAAAAGCTCGAAGACATTTGTAACTATTGAGGTGACTGACCAGAATGACAATGCTCCTGCTGTGGAGATTCGTGGAATTGGTCTTGTGACACACAGTGAAGGAGTGGCTAACATTTCAGAGGACATGCCCGTTGGAACAGCCGTTGCTTTGGTGCAAGTGTCTGACAAGGATGAGGGAGAGAATGCTGTGGTCACTTGTGTGGTCGCGGGAGATGTGCCCTTCCAGCTCCGCCCTGCCAGCGACTCATCCAGTGACAACAAGAGGAAGTATTTCCTACAGACCACCACTCCCCTCGACTACGAAAGGATTAGGGATTACCGAGTAGAGATTGTGGCTGTGGATTCTGGAAATCCAGCACTTTCTAGTACAAATTCTCTGAAGGTGCAGGTGACTGATGTGAACGACAACTCTCCAATATTCTCGCCAACTGTATTTGAGGTAGATTTTGCTGAAGAAAACCAACCAGGTGAGAAGGTTTTGGATGTTATAGCGTCGGATGCTGACAGTGGCACTAACGCAGAACTCCTCTATAATATTGTGGCGGACTCATCCATCAAAGGTCTGTTTGAGATTGACCCAAATACGGGCGAAGTAAGAGCCCAAAGCCCGCTTGACCGTGAGCATAAAGAACGCTACGAGTTCCGGGTCACCGCAGCAGATAAAGGGTCACCTGTTCATAAAGGTACAGCAACCGTTGTAATAAAAGTTCTTGACCGCAATGACAATGACCCCAAGTTCATGCTTAGTGGCTACAGCTTTTCAGTTTTGGAAAACATGCCTCCCCTCAGTCCAGTTGGCATGGTGACAGTCCTGGATGTAGACAAAGGTGAGAACGCCCATGTTCACCTCTCTGTAGAGCCTGATGGAGGGAAGTTTGTTGTTCAAAATGGAACAGGCACCATTCTTTCAAGCATCTCATTTGACAGGGAGAAAGAGAGCAGCTATACTTTCCGTCTAAAAGCAGTGGATGAAGGAGAGCCACCTCGGTCTTCATATGTGGGCGTTACCATCAATGTACTGGATGAAAATGACAACGACCCTGTGGTCACAAAGCCCTCCAATTCCTCTTTCAGGCGATTGTCACCTCTAGCTTCCCCAGATAGCCATGTTGAGGTAGTGGAAGCTGAAGACCTGGATAGTGGGCCTAATGCAGAGCTGATCTTCAGTATTACTGGTGGAAACCCTTACCAGTTATTTCGCATTTCCCCCTCCAGTGGGGAGATCACTCTAGCAAAAGAGATGACCCGCAAACATGGTGGACTTCATCGCCTAGTGGTGCGTGTGAGTGACAGGGGGAAGCCTGCACGTCATGCCATTGCCCTGGTCCACATTTATGTCAATGAAACCATTTCAAATGTCAGCTTGGTGGAGGCCCTAGTAGGACACAGTCTTTACACTCCACTGGACAGGGACATTGCTGGTGATCCTAACAATGGTTTTGCTGCACAGCGTAGCAACATTTTGTTTGGAAGCCTTGCAGGTGTGGCAGGTGTTGTCATGTTGATCTTGGTGGTGGTATTTATTCGACACCGCATCCAGAGAGAAACGAAGAGTGGTTATCAGGCTGGCAAGAAGGAAACTAAGGACTTATATACACCCAAACAGGCACCAAAGAATGTCAAAGGCAAACGAGGAAGGAAAGGAAAACCCCCAAAGTCCCCTAAACCACTCGGTGAAGATGAGAAAGTCAGCCTTCAAAAGAGCCTCAAGTTCAACCTTGATGGCGTCAATGATAGCCCCAGGATACACCTGCCCTTAACGTATTCACCAGGAAGTCCTGATATAGGCAGACACTACCGCTCCAACTCCCCCTTACCCTCCATCCAGCTGCAGGCCCAATCCCCTTCAGCCTCTCAGAAGCATCAGGCTGTCCAGGACCTTCCTGCCGCCAACACCTTTGTAGGGACGGGAGGAGATGACAACTCTACCGGCTCAGATCAGTACTCAGATTACAGCTACAAGACCAGCCAACTCAAGTACAGCAACAAACAGGTAAAGTCGTGCCTTACATAATGTAACTGCTGTCTAAATGGTCTGTTAAAGAGAAGTGGGTGGTTGGTGTATTGCATTATTATAGGGTATTGAAGAGAGATAATTTAATTTTAGAACTTCTATATATTATTGTTATTGTGTGCAACAGTTTAAAATCTGATCTGATGGATTAAACAACTCTCGAAGGTTTATGTTTTCAGCTACAGTAATACGCCATGATCTACGTAAAAGACAATCATTTTGCTGGCTTTTGTTATCTTTGTGCTATTCCTTCCAAATTTTAAAAATTAAAAAAAAATGATCGCATATTTCTTACTATCAGTTCTTTGTAATTTACAATTTAATTCTATGTAGAACAATACATCATGTGTAAGATGGCATATTAAGGAGAGACAAAATGTCTACTCCCATTTGAAAAGCATATGCAAATGACACATGGTATTGTATGGTGTATGGTATTCCCCTAAATTATTGTTGCCATTAAAACAGTTCTCTGGTGACATGGACAACATCATTATGCTTTGGGAATAATGTAATTATGATATGTACAGTTTTTTGGACTCCAGTTATAGATAGAATATAGTATCAATTATTTCCCTTAATACTAAGTGCAGTGACATGCTGCTGTACTATTTGTTTTTCTCCCATGTAACTTCTCTGGAGAGTGAAATTAGATACACAAAGGAAGTTGCTGTAAAAATGATTAACTCTGAGTGTGTGTTTAAAGATTGCACTACTAGAAAACTTAGACAGCTCTTCATATCTAGTTTGATGGGGTTGACAGTAGAGTTGAGAAGGGAAGGTCCATTTCTCAGTGACTTACTTTTGCTCTTCTGCCTGACCTCTAGTGCTCTGATCTCTGCAGGTCACTTGCTCTTATCTCCCTGCTCCTTATGCTCTTATCTCCTCTTATTTGTACATTTGGCAAGGCTCAAATCGCCATGGAAACATAAATATTAATAGACTCAGAGGGGATTACAAAAGGAGAAATTGTCGAGTCTAGGGATACAAAGCTATTGTGTCTCTAGGTTTCTGTGTCATGTACAAGTGTGTGAATGTGTGTCTTGGACTAGACAAGTGTTGGTGTGTGTGTGTGTGTGTGTGTGTGTTCAGGCGGGATCAGGCAGAATAGCATTATCCTTAAATAATATAACATTCTTATCCTATCAGTTTATTAAGATAGCTATACACAGACTATTAAAATACATCTCCCTTTTTCCAGTAATTACTGTACTGAACTTTCATTCTACGTGAGGAAAAAAAATCATCCAGGAGGTTAAAAATCACATAACTTCAAAGAGCATCCAAATCCAAAGACTGCCTACTACAGGGGCATTTATTTTCAAACAAACACATTTTACCCGTGAACAGCAACCTAACATGACTGATAGTTTCCGCCACCTCTGAATTAATAACTTTGTTTGTGAATCACACAGTAATGACTAGCTCTATGTCAATGCAATATTCATGTGGTATTAAAAAGTGGGCATCATTTTCTTTATCGAAAATATTTGACAGTGATGTATACAGTTTTTTTTTTTCCCATCCAAGACGAGTTGACATCAACCTTAAAGACGCTTTCATATACATATATCAAATCACAGTGTCATACGTACAAAACAGTTTGACATTCTCCAAGGCTTTGCAGATAAAGTTTGACACATACAAATTAGCAAAAAAATAGAAGTGGAAAATATGCCGCTGAGTTCTGAACATGTGTAGGTGACACATTTTCTGTGGAGATATCTTCAGAGCCAGAATTGGCTGGTTGGTAGTTTCAGCAGATGCTAGCTGACAGCTTAGGTGATCACAAAGCTTTGTGGGTGGAGTCAGTTTAGAGAACAGCCACCACTGTCTCCTTGATAGACAACATAAGGGACCAAAATGACTGCAAGCCACAGGGTTTGTCTGGGTATTTGTGTGTTGTGCCAATCTCTGTGGTTGTGTGTAGATTTGCTGCTTGGTAAAAAGCGTGTTAATTGTAACTGCTGCACAGATGTGAGCTCACAGCACTTGACAGTGTTTGTGGTTCTGCAATATGATAACATAAATGCGTATGAGACATGACTCAAGTGATTGACAGGTTGTGTAAAAACATGGACAGATGTTGATGCTCATGTGACATACCTCAGCAGATGTTGTCTCATGTATGGCACCCCCTCTCACATCAGGAAGGACAGATTGACCAAAATATATAATTAAAGTAACTGCCAAGTGATGTGACAGATGTAGAGTGGTGCCCTTGCTTTAATTAACTGTGCTACACTCAACAATAGCTTTAATATTGGCAATGTGGTCAGGTGTCTAGGTTTGTACTGAACATCTTGATGTGATGTCTGAAAGTTACAGCCTGCGTGTTTACAGATTATGAGCACACTGAATATAATTAGCATTTTTAGTCAAACTGTTTTCAAAATTTCTTTTTAGAATTTAGCTCTGTAACTATCTGCAGCATTATCATTTCATTTTCTCCGCAATCATTGTTGGGTGAAATCGGTGTCATTATGTTCAACAAACTAAAGCAGCCTGATCAGGAAACTGTAAAAAGTGTGTGTGTGTGGCTCTTGTACTCTTGTCTTTGTGAGCACTAGTTTTAGTTTAAAGTGCTCATATTATGCTCAGGTTCATAATTGTATTTAGAGGTTATATCAGAATAGGTTAACATGGTTTAATTTTCAAAAAACACCATATTTTTGTTGTACTGCACATTGCTGCAGCTCCTCTTTTCACCCTGTGTGTTGAGCTCTCTGTTTTAGCTATCGAGTGAGACATCTCACTTCTGTTCCATCTTTGTTGGGAGTCGCACATGCGCAGTACCTAGGTAAGGACTACTACCCAGTCAGAAGCAGAGTATGAGGGCTTGCTATGCTAGCAGCTAGGCGAGCATTATAACGTGTGTTACAAAGTGACGAGCGTTCGTCACGGAAGTAAAGGCTGGACTACAACAGAGCTGTTTAGAGCAGTTTGTGAACAGTGTTTTCCGTTGGAGATGGTAAGTCCATTTGGGGTGGACTTTGGGCTTTTTCACTTTTACATCCACAAAAAAGATATATAACACAATAAAGGAAAGGGGAAAAGCCAAATAATATGAGCACTTTAAGACATTGTTAGTGAGTACATGTTGGATATACATACACATATCAGGATATTCTGCCTAGTCCCAACTTCTTTAACTTTTTTTTTTTTTTTAGGGTTTATGTGGAATTAGATCAGTGTGACGGGTTGGGGTTAGACATGAAGTCAATGGGGCTCAGGTTAAGATTAGGGACTATAAAATGCACCCACACAGCCCACATAGAGGACCCTCTTTGACATATATGTTTGCAAATGCATGTGCAAAGGTGTTAGATTTGGTAGGTTAGTGATGGCTATAGATATTATTTCACTACAAATAGACATAGTACATAGACTAATAATAGAGTGTTGTGTGGGTGTATCACTGCCCTAAAATGTATTTAGATGTACTATGTAGCCTTGTTTGCTGCACCTTTTTAACTCTAGATACTGTATATTACACATATGAATAGATTTGTCTATACAATAATAATAATAATTATTATATTATTCATCAGATGATATTTTCATTTTATAGAAACATTTACACCTTAAGAACAGCCTGGCAAAATAGCAGACTATTTAAATACTGTGTACTCTGTGGGTGCCAAAATCCAAGCAGATGTCCTAATTTGATCACAGCATTATTTAAGTGTGTGCCAGCTTTATGCGGAAAACAATATTTGCTTTGTTTTCTTCACTACAAGCTGGAACTGCTATCAATTCAGAAACATTTTGATATTCTCCCAAGACTCTGTAGAGCATTTTTCAGCCCTCTAATTGCTTTAGATTAACCCAATTTTGCACAGAATTCTTGAAATGCAGTTTCTGGGATAGCATATTACAACAGACATACTGCCTCTAAACACTTAAGGGAAAAAATACCCATTGCCTCATAGCAAATTCAAAATAAATATTTTTCTTGTTCCAAAAGAAAAATGAACCAGTATAATACCAGGAATAGATGGAGACATCCGAAACCTGTAACCAACAGTTTTCATGTACTGTATGTGTCTAGAGCCAATGAAATTCAGAACCATGGACAGTGCTTTTTGCTTCTAAGTGTTCCAAAGCCTCTGTGCAGATGGAGTACCACTGCATCATGAGTGGAGAGAAAGATGGCAGGCCCGTGTGAGGCAGATATATACACACTCCTGTCATCAGTGGTCCGTTGTCAACGCTAATTAAATGTTGATGAAGCTGTTGATGAAGATGCTAAATATTAAAAAAAGCATACCAACACCTAGAAAAAAAGACCTGAGCCATTTTCTCAACTGTCTGATAAGACAAAAAGAGACCAAGAAAAAGCCTTAACAAGTGCAAATATACCAAAAAACAAACCAAAAATGTTTCTACACTAGATTTAAACAAACGGAAGAGCTCTCTACATGAATGCTGGAGCTTCCCTGTGCTGAACAGAGATCCTTACAATTGCTTTCATACTGCATGCACCTGTTTGGGTAATAGTATAATTAAAGTGGGGACACTGGGAATTTCCCTCAGGGTCTTGGCAAGTTAAACTACTCTCAGGTGTATGTCACACTTTTGTTATTGAGCCTGCTAGGCATTTACATACAGGAAAGTATGGATAGTTAAAAGGAATAATTATAAATATGGGAATAGTATAAATGCATGATGCACATCATGGCATGTGCAGTGTAGACAATTCCAGTAATAATTGCAGATAATAGCTATTCCTGAATTATGATTAAAATCTAACACCATTATATGAACATTACAATATATGAAAATGAACATGCACACAAACATGCACACTCCTTTACTCATTCAAAGTTGCTGTTTGGGGATTATATTGTTTTAGAAATGTATGTATATTTGATAATGCCTACAGGTTCAAACCTGTAAGCGATCTCTTCAATTAAATTCATATGATGTTAAGTTAAATCAAATATATAGTTCTAATCATCATGGAAGATTAATGTCTCACCAAGTTGCCATCCTGCTGCACCATTGTATATCTAGAAATGCCATTGTAAGCTTTACATTTCTAAAGCAAGGAAGCTGGAGGTTTGTGCACCTTTACAAAAACTATCTTTGTAGTTTGTAGTTCCCCCCCTTCATCACCTTTGGATGTGTGATATTGCATAATGCTTGCTGGAGAAACCAGGGACTCACAATAGCCGTTAAGGCTGGTAATTAGCCCTTTTGGGTAAAAGAGCTGGCACCTTTTTTCACACTTCTCTTAATGAGAATCCTGCATTTGAACAAAACACAATGTTAGTGGTATGACACACTGAGAATTCTGGGTTAACTAGAAATCTTGACTTCCTACAAAGCTGTAAATTCATCCTTTATATACATCATACTGATGCCTTATTTATAAAAAAAAAAATTGGAGGAGTGTTGTCTCCCTGTGTGTTACTCGTTCATCTCCTGTCTGCAGTTACCTAAAGCCAAGTGGATTCTTAGAGCAGTAAAGGGGGAAGAGTGAGTCACTGTGAGTCTTAATTAGGGGGAACATATTGTGTTTTTTTTGCCTATATTATTGGGTTAGGGTTATTATTATTGGGGGCCAAGCAGCAAAGCTGCAAAGCACCATTAGTGATTCTACGTTTTCTTATTATTACACATATTCCTCTGCCAATGGGAGTCTATGGCAGAACCGTACAGTAAAAAGTTGTGAAATTTGGCACATTGATTCGGGACAGTCCCATAATTCATATTTCACCAAGTTTTAGGTCTACATCACAGCGCCACTAGCGCCACCAATTGGTCAAAGTTGGCGTTGCATCCATAGTTAGAATCCTTGGATGACGCCGAACTAAACACACCCCATGATGTCAATATCCGCCATGTTGGACCTTCCGCCACATTGGATTTGATCAAAAACACTAAAAAGGTCACAAAATTGGTCCGATTTTCACGAAACTTGGCACAGATGATCTTCAGACTATGCCTCACAAAAGTTATTCCATTGCGTATTGATATTTGAAAGTGTTTGCCCGTCACAGCCAATCGAAATCGACAGCGAAGCCGCTACAGGAAGTGAACTCATATCTCGGCAAGTCTTTCACATATCAACACCAATCTTAGTATATAGGTACAGGGCCCAATTAGGAAGAGGCTCAATAAATGTGGTGACCTTAGACCTATAGGGGGCACTGTAATTAGCAAAATTACCTTTTGGCCTATAACATTTGATGTGTTTGGAATTCAAACTTACTAGCAGTGTCTGTTAATACTGTGGGAGGTCCTAAGGTTGACACATGCCAATTTGTGACATCCACCTAATTGATCCGGCCGCCATATTGGATTTCATCAAATACACTAAAAAGTTTTCACAGGTCACAACATTTCTCAGATTTTCACGAAACTTGGCACATATGATCTTCAGACCAAGCCGCACAAAAGTTATTCCATTGCGTATTGATATTAAAAAGCATTTGCCCATGACAGCTAATCGAAATTGACGGCGAAGCCGCTAAATAGGAAGTGAACTAATTTCTCGGGGAGGCTTTCACGTATCAAAACCAATCTCAGTACTTAAACTCATGACCCAATTAGGAGGAGGTTCAAGAAATTTGGTGATTTTCGACCACTATGGGGGCGCTATAATCACAGGAAGTAGGCTTATATCTCAGCAACACTTTCACGTATTGAAACCAAACTTGGTACATGGACTTGGGACCCTGTCCTGAGGAAGCACAATACATTTGGAGTCTTTTGACCACTAGGTGGGCGCTATAATCACAGGAAGTAGGCTCATATCTCAGCAATGCTTTTACATATAGAAACCAAACTTAGTATATGGACTTGGGACCCCATTCTGAGGACACACAATACATTTGGTGACCTTTGACCACTAGGGGGCGCTATAGTTACAGGAAGTGAGCTCATATCTCAGCAACATTTTGATGTATGAAGTCCAAACTTCGAACAGGGACATGGTAGCTGATTGTGAGGACGTGCAAGGAAAGTGGTGTCATTTGGCCTCTAGGGGCGCTGTAGTAAAGAAAATGAGCTCATATCTCAGCAATGTTTTGATGTACGAAGTCTAAACTTGGTACAAGGACATTGTAGCTGAATGTGAGAAGGCACCAGGACATTGGTGTAATTTGGCCTCTAGGGGCACTGTAACAAAGTAAATTAGCTGATATATCAGCCATTCTTTGTCCAATTGCCATCAAAGTTGCTGTGAGTGCTTGCTCATGCCATGGCAACGCCATTCCTGCTAGTGTACTGCTTGGCCCCCTCATTGCTGCTTGCAGCTATATTTCTTCTTCTTCCTGAGAAATCCATGTTCCCATGCACGAAAACTCAACAAACTTTGCACATAAGTCCAGTCCTATGCTAAACTTAATTAGCGTGATTTGTGTGCTAATTGTCCTGATGGTGGCGCTACAACAGCCATCTCAAATTCTAAACTTTAAAAATACATAACAAATCAGCCGTGCATGCTACAACATCGCAACTTATGCCCAACTGTAGCCCCAGTAGAGCAGAAACTATGCTCTGCTGTTACCTTTTAGCCATTTTAAAGTCCATTACTCTACTTTTTGCAAAAACTGCAAAACTTCTTAAACCTCCTCCCATGTTTGTTTCAATTGACACCAAATTTTGGCAGCTTCATCGTCAGACTGTTCTCCACAAATTTAGGTCTTTGGTGTTTTCTGCCCCCAACGTCTCCTCCCAGGCAGCGCGGCAATGGTTATGTTTAGGGTTAGGGTTAGCTGCCTGGCTTCCAAATTAAATGTTTGATGTTCATGGAAAAAAATCACAGTGTCTTCATCTACGCATTGCAGTCAATAGAGCATCTTTAAACATCAGTTTTTGTGAAAATAAATTACAGGCATCTCTATGTTGTCTTAACCAAGTACACAAATTCTCTGAATTTTCTAATGAGAAAATAATTTTTTACAGCAGTTTAAAATTCTGCATTTTCACGCAGTCCTGCTCCTTGTCTACTAGGTGTTGCGATGCCACTCGTGACATCACCCAGATAATAGCTCCCTGAGATCAGAAACTGCCTATGGCCTCAGTGGTTCTGAGTTTGAGCACCTGGTGTTGCAAGATGATCATGCATATATTTAATCAGGCATTGTGATGTGGACAACCTCCCTGTTCCAGTTAAGGAAAGTCATGTTATTGAGTCAACCCAGGCTGACTCAATAAAATATAACCCAAATAGTGTCATCACCTAAACAATAGCTCACTGAGATCAATGTTTTCCTTTGGAAGATTGTGTGTTCAAAGCTCAACAGTCACAATGTCACATCTTATACAAAATCAGCCATTGTACTTTGGACACCTTCCCCGCGAGTTTAAAATGCTCGGCACCGACCATCGCTGCGGAGCAGCTATAATTAACCTTCTTCTTTGTTAAGCAGGCCCGACACTTTGTGAACTTTAGGCATCCCTTTGAGCCTGGATTAGCCCAGTTTAGCCCAGTACTGCTGTTTGAACACAGCAGTGGTGTATTACAGACGAGGCCGGAGGCAAAATTTGCAATTGTTCTGTGCAAGACTGTAACACATTATTCTCTCTTACCTGTACTCAAGACCAGTGAAACCTAGAATTTATCGAAAATATGTCATCTGCCTTTCAGTGAATAGTTGAGAAGGCAAGAAGTGCAGCTGACTTACGTTCCTGATGTTTTCCTATCTCAGTTTCCAATCTGCCTTCCAGTATTTTTCAAACAGGCACGGCACACAGATACACACACACACAGAGACATACACACACACACACACCCAGAGAAGGGAGGTAAAATGCATTGTAGATGCTGGAATATAATAATAATTTACCCTGTACTGCCTGTGTTGCTTACTGTTTCATAGCATTAAAGTGTGAGTCAATACATTGTGGTGTATGCTGCGTTGTATTGAAAGTATTGTATATTGTTTAGTCACCAATGATGTTGCTATTTCACTTCTAAACAACACTATTTCCAAATGTTTGCCCATACTATAGTGTGTTTGTTGGCTTGCCAAACCTACTGTAATAAAAGACTGGTGACCTTCGTTCACAATACAGTATACCTAGTACTTGATGCATTTTTATAATTACAAAATATTACGTCTGAGATATGTTGCTAGTACAGTTATATAACCTTCCTAGGAAACAATGTGTTGTTTTTTTATATATATATATATATATATATATATATATATAAAAATATATACCTACATTCCATCATGGTATGTAGGTGGGATGCAGAGTCAGCTAGTGGTTGCATCCCATGGTTGCTTTCATAATGCACTTTTCAGCATCATTTAAACATATTTCATTTGATCTGAAAATCTGCAATTTATGTAATTTCATAATGAAACAAGTAGGGCTGCAACTCACAATTATGTTTTATTGTGGATTATTTTTCAAATAATCGATTAGTTTTTTTGGTCTATAAAATATCAGAAAATGGTGAAAAATGTCAATCAGTGCTTCCCAAAGCCCAAGATGACGTCTTGTTTGGTCCACAACTCAAAGACCTTCAGTTTACTGTCACAGAGGAGTGATGGAACTAGAACATATTCACATTAATAAGCTGGAATCAGATAATGTTTTACTTTTTTTCCCCCATATAAAAATGACTCAAACTGATTAATTGATTATCAAAATAGTTGGCAATCAATTTAACTAACTAACTAATCTAATAATCAATTAATCATTGCAGCTCTAGAAACAAGTACACTAGGTTGCCTGAGTACAGTAACCATAATGCCATAATTGATTTAAAAACTTAAACATTTAAAAACACTTGTTGGAAGAAACTTTGATAGGGGGACATTTCTGGAAATAAATACTGAGAGGTTGTTATAAGAGCAGAAGGCTGTAATGAATGTATGGTTCTTTGATCCAAACTTGATGGAGCCAATGCATTGCTGGATTAAACATAGTAATGAAGATGACAGGAGTCGATTCTCAGGAGGAGTTGGTTTGATTTTAATTGGGAATCTTGCACTATTGGAGAAAGCACATAACGCAAGGGTACCAAATAGTAAGTGGACTTGTTAATAACTGTCCTTCATACATATCCCTTCCCCCCCCCCCCCCCCCCCCCCCCCCTTCCATAGTAAATACTGCTAGGTCTATAGTTTGGCCAAATTATACTGTCACCGTTAAGTTAACTGACACATAAAGTTGGACTCAATTGCAGACACCAATGTACAGCAGAGTGGTTGAAGGGTAATTTAAGTAGAACTGGCAGATAGGGAGGGTATCAACAACTGGAAGTCAGGCGTTCAGGTTACAAGAGCCATGGCTGGACTGAGGTAACATAAGCTGGCAGTGAGAAGCCCTCTACAGTACAAATACTGGGACTAATTGCTGATGAGGCGCAGCTCGGTAGACAGGTGATAGGGTTAGTCGATCTACAGTGGAGAGGAACTGTGGGCAGGGGAAGAGTGACAAATAAAGGAAGATTCCTGAATACACTGAGACAAGAGAGAGACAGTGTGAGGCTGTGCCTGAACCGGAGCCTGAAAGAGAGCGACATGATGCAGGGAGCACCAGGAGTCTTGGTAAATGTGATGTCATGTGTGTGTACTGCGTGTGCTGAGCTGAGATTGCAGTATGCATAAAAAAAGCAATGCAAGTGTTTGTGAATGAGATTCAGACTCTATGAGCAGGGGCGCTGCCAGGAATTTTGGGCCCCATGACAAAAAATCTAATTGGGCCCCCTCTGCGCAGCTGTTGTCACCACATCTCTAGG
Source organism: Zingel zingel (assembly GCA_023566125.1). Classification (NCBI taxonomy): domain Eukaryota; kingdom Metazoa; phylum Chordata; class Actinopteri; order Perciformes; family Percidae; genus Zingel; species Zingel zingel. Next base: position 21,293,471 of record CM042328.1, read on the forward strand.
ACCTAACTGTCCCATCAAAAGCTTTACATAACTCTAATTAAAGGCTTGCAACTGTCTTGCTTCTTGTAGTTCAATACTAGTACTAGCACAGTATTTACTGCTGGTGATTTGTACATGCATGCAAGTCTAGTATGCAGTTCACTATTTGATGCAAGATTAAAAGCAACCATAAAAATGTGCCGAAGGCCATCTTTTACAGTCTCAATGTATTTTTATTGCAAAATTTGACAAAATGGAAAATTCTCTTAACAAAATTATTATTATTATTATTATTATTATTATTATTATTGTTGTTGTTATTATTAATTATTATTATAATTATTAATGAAAGACAGAGAAATCCCCATAGACTCCCTGCAATGATGCTAACTGGCATGTCATTGAACACAATGTTGCAGTTAGGGAGAGACTGGGGTGCTGCTGACTCATCTGTTGTTAAGTCTGCTAACAGGGGCAGGGACAATGATTTAATATGAATATCTTGCTAAACGTTTCCCTGCACTGATTAAATGGTGATTACATGTAGGCTAACAGTAGTCTGTAGCTAGCTAGCTTATTTCACTATGGACATTAAGCCAACAGGTTAATACCACTCACAGATTATAGGCTACCCTCCTTTCTTGGTGAAAAACTGGGTTACAGTTTGACACCCTTTCCTTTGTCTTTCCTCGCTCTCTTTTCTCTCTTTCCTTTTTTGAAAACCAGATTTTGATTTAACATTACTTGGTAACATTGTGGTCACTGTAGTTCTGCCGCATCTACTGACTGCAACTAAACACCGTCACTGAGTGCGCTACGGCAGGACCAAACCATTTCATGCAGATACAGGGGGGTAGTCAGTCTATATGAATGTTTACTTTTTGGTCAATGGGGATATTTAACTTTTACTGCCAAAAACAAGTAAAAACAAAGAGATCATTACTTTTATTATTATATTTGAAATATATATATACTGAATGATGATGGTTTAATAATTAGTTTTTACCTATTTTTTGGGGCCCTTGTCAGTCATGGGCTCTTGGAATTGTCCTAACTTTTCCCCCTATACGGCGCCCTGTATGTATGTTTATTTAGTTGCTAGTTAAAGGACTCAGCTGCAGGTCATATATGACAAAATATAACATAATGTACCTTTGACTGAACAAGACCTTGGTGCTTATATTGTCAGTCCAACAATAAGCTGAGTGTCATCCACATGTGTCTGTAAGAAAACACAAGATACAAAATTCCCTGCATACACTGTTGAATTACACTGGTATACTCCTAGGTTGTTAGTGTTTGAGCTGCTCCCATCCAGTCTTACTTTCTTTACCATTAGAAAATGAAGCCAAAGACTCCAGAAACTTTATTATTTTCTGCTGAAACATCACCTTAAAATACTGTGTGCTTCTAATTTAAAATGTCTTTCGATTCCATAATGGCGACAGTTGCCAGCCGCGGTTGGATTCCAGAGCTGATGGCAGCCACTCTAGACAATGCTTATACTTCTTGTGTAGAGCAGATCAAGCCGGCCAGGCTCTGTATGTGAAATATAGATATGAAATTGTTATGAGGATGAATGCATTTTTAACAACTAAAACACAGCCAAAAATCTTTGATCCATGTCGTTCATAGCTGGACTTTTAACTTTGTCTGTAGGCTACAGCCCAAAAAAGTGAGAAATAACAATACAAAAAATCCAAAAAGCCACAATGCTGATTTGGACGTTGATTACCATGGCAATGCTAGAAGCTTCGAAGCATTTGGGTCAGTCCTTTCTGCTACTTTCACATTTTTATTGGGGAGGGTAGGGGGTGCAAAATATGTGTTCTAAATATTGAGGGGGGACTACTATGCCTTTAATATTATATACACATACATTTATTTCAGGCTGTAATGTTACGAAGACTATCGTACATTCACACATATTTCGTTTTTTGGATTTTCACATAGGCTTACATTATGACAGGCTTACCACAAAATGACTTGGCGACGCAGATTCCCGTAACCATAGTAACTCACTGCTGCCTGCGTGCACATGGCGAGAGAGGAGAGGGAAGGAGAGACAATGTGCTTCTCTCACAAGAGCCGCTGAGATTACTCTGAGAAGAAAGTGACTAAAAGAGTCTGAAAAGTCTGAAACTAGCTGAAATTCTTCCGCGCCTCCCTTACGTTTTGTCTCATCCATTTTGGCGCTCTTTTTTCCTTTTTTTCTTTTTTTTTTTTTGCAGATGTGCTGTTTAATGAGCCCAAAGGGTGTGGGGTTTAAATATGTGATTGGGCCAGCCAAGTGTCAGTTCAGAAAATGCTTGTGTCAGCCCAAAAGGCACGTCAGCCCACCAGGAAAGCGCTCGGTCTGCCAGATGGCCAGTCCAGCCTCGACAAGAGTGTCTTCGCTAAATCTTTGTGGCAGTGTTCTATAGATTAGGCTTTGGGTTAGTGGCGCAGATGTCTCTAAAACATCCTTCAATCTCCTATTGCTCAGTAGCTAAGTTGGTAAACCACACTCATTAATTTACAGACTGTTTATTCTACAACAACATATATTTAGCATGTCAAATAGATTTCTGTTGTTCATTTTCACAAGGTCCCTGACCTGCCCGTTGGAACTGCTGCCATAGCTGTCAAGCTGCAATACAGACAGACATGCATCTTGTTTAGACATTTAGCTCATTGACAGAAATAGCTAGCCAAGATAACAGCGGCAGAAGCAACACTGCGAAAAAAAGTAATCCAAAACCTAGATGTACTGTATTAATTTTTTGCAAACTCACACCCCTATCTCTGGAAATTAAACTGTCCCCTAAAATGAATGAATAGTAGGTTTACAATATCAAATGATCTCCTTTTTTGTTTCTCCATAATATATACACAAGTCAAACTTACAACAGACAAGAAAGAACCAATGTGTAAGCCAAGGACCACAATGACCACATTTTAACTGACAAAATGAATACAGCCACAACAAACTGATCTGCCTTGAATATTACTTTCATTTTACTGCTCTAGTAATTCCACTGCATAAGTCGAGTGGGCTCGAGCATAAAATCCTTAAACTCCACCCCTTCATATCTTCTTTGGTGTGTCTGCTCATTGCTATTAAAAACCACGCTAGGCAGGTGGAGATTGAGGCCAAAAATATTCCCATAACATCCTCAGACATCATTTGAAGTATCTTGCCAGGGTAGAGACAGTGTGTGTTACCTTGAGTTACAGTAGACGGATGTCAGCTGTACGATCTGGCTCTGCACAATATAAAAGATGGCACAGTTCAATAATCAAGGCTTATGCGGAAACGCTGGGTGCACAGGCTGCCTGCTATACTCAGTCAGCACATTTACAATTTCTTGGCACCCACCTTGTATCCTTTTGATGCTGTCTTGTTTCATGTTCGCTTAAAGACTGGAGTGCCTAAATATCAGGATACATCCTTATTATTCAGAGGCCAATCAGCTGTCCAATCTTGGGAGGGACAGCGTTTCTTTAAGTTCTTGTGACTTAACAAGTCAAATCCTACAGTATTTGATGTATGTGATGCTCATTAGCATGAAGATTTATAGACCACAGGGGAAGTGCCAGACTTATTGGTGGGTTCCAGGTAGTTCAGGAGAGAAGATTAAAAATTGACTTAACACAAAGTCAGAATCCATGGAACATGATGTGTAGTTGGACACGCCAGGGTTTATGTATTCAGCACCTCAAGTACCCTCACTTATCATAGGGCTTAAAAGTGTCAATTGGGCTTGTACTAAAAATGGATTCAACACAGAAATTACTATACAAATTACTGAGATATTTAAATTACAGTAGGAATAACATTTTATGTCCCTGATTGACAACAATTACAATACTGGAAAGGATAGTCTGTATATACGCTGCATGTAGTTACTTACTGTTCATTCATTGTTTATTGTAGTCGTTTAAATATACAGTACTCCATGTTAAGGATTTCTTAATTTGTTTAAGTCTCTTGAAGGCACAAAAGCCTTTCCAGGAGTGTTTTTGTGTGGGAATGTGAGATAGGATTCCCAGACACCAAGTAACATTAGTAGCAGACTAGTACTTGAAGTAGTTGTAACAAAATACAGTAAGTCTCCTATGTAATGTCAGGTCTTTCTATTTTTTTTAATCAATTTGAAATAAATGAACTAAAATAACAACAATTAGAAAAGCAATTGTATTTTCAGAACATATTGGAGATGAGTTGCAAACACTTGCACAGAGACACAGCAGATAATATTTAGAAATTTCCCACCACTCTAGGTAACAGAGTAGGTATTGATTCAGAATGCTCACGGTAGGAAAAGCCTCTAACTAGAGGGATGATCAACATGGTAAGGGCAAGAAAGACAGCAGAGAGGCAAATTACTTCAATTAACAGGCTTGCCCTAATGAGAGAACCATCCCTTGAACTAGGACAGAAGGATTGATTCCATTTGCACCTCACTCTTAGATCGAATGATTAGAATTGGCTCTCTGAGATTGGCTGACCCAGCCTGTGGCAGGACTGACAGGTGTAGATAACAGGCTAAGACAGGAGGGAGTAGTATTATTCTTAGGATATAAAGCATAATTAGCATACACATCTACGGTTATCTGTAGTCTTTTCACTCTGTTATCTGCAAAAAGCTGAAATGTGTAACTTTTTGTTCTCTGCAGTGGCAGATGTTATTTCTTCTTTTTTTTAACAAAACATTACAACACTTGGAAAAGGAAGTGTGATGCCCCTGGCCTTATGCTGTTGATTTTGGTGCATGGAAATATAACATGGTGTAAAACGTGTTACTTCCAGTTCGTTTGAACACCTTTTAGTTGCAACACACATCAGAAGTGTTGCGACATGGCAAGGTGATGAACATTTCAACAGCAGGGTACAGAGAGTGTCTCCAACTAAGAATTTTATCGAAACTGAATCCAGAATTAAATCCACTCGTCAAATCCAAATTCTTTAAAATCCCTCCTCAATATTAATATCAATATCATTACGTTTGGCTTACATAATTTGCAAGTAACTACATTTTCACTGATCACTGTGTGATCATTTGTTTTTGGGCGAGAAGCTAGAAAGTTTTCATTATTAATTAATGAATCAACATTAACATGAATTAGGCTAGCCTTATACACTTCCACAACCTGTATCTATACAACCTGAGCAGCAGAAGATATGAAATGTTGATTGTTGATTCATATTGACTGATATTGATCTGACTTTTACACCTGATCTTTCACAAGCTACTTGATCTAAATTAATAGAGGTCTTGATTCAGAACTATAAGGTGAATTTGTGCAACATATACATATAGAATAAACATTTACCTGGGACTCCTCTGTTTATAAAGTACAGCTATCAGCTATATTATTTCTCTAGAGAAGAGTCACCTCCACAAAAAAACTGTTCACACTGTGATGTGTTTTTTGCTCACAAACAATCTTTGGCAGCGTACAGTGAGCGGTTGGAGAGAGCTCATTAACCAACAGACAAAAGCAACGGGCAGTGCCGGCTGTAAATGAGAAGTCTGAGAAATGCGTTACCCACACGTTTTCAACTCTGGTCTTTGCTAATAAAGAATGACGAGGAGAGATAAAAGGGTCGCTAAGAGATTCGTTAGCATCGGAGATCAACGTGTCTGGGTATTGTGCCAGTCGGGAACCAGATCTGAAACGCAACCCTAAACCAAGATAAATGTCCCAGTTATGTTGCCAACATACAAAACATTCCAAATATTAGCTAAAATAGGATTCCTGGTACCCATGTGAGGTTCCAGTGGTAGATTTTATTTGCCCCAACCACGATTTTTAACAGGTAATAGTCACTTTTGATGAATACGGTTTCATGTATCATGTCAGCTTTAATGCAGTGAATATGCATTAAACATTTTTTTAATGTAACAACATATTGATTTAAGGGCAAAGGACACGTACTAAAGTCTTTCTGATGAATGGCAACTCTAACTGAACTTTCTGTGCAGCTCACCCTGACTACCAACCATGAGCCCCCTTGATGTCATCAAAATGCCCGGCAATGCTGACTTGCTCTTTGATGTAGAGGCAAAATAATTAAAGTGATGCTAGTGATCTATATAGGTATTAAAACGTGATGGGCTCTCCCTATCGATCAGTTCTGATGAAATGTCTGATGAAAAGCCAGTGGTTCACAATGATCTGCTCTTATTTTTCCTCAGGCGCATACGTGGTTCTGCGAGTGGCACATGGTAAGATTCCGTCTTTTATGTAAAAAAAATAAAATGAAGTGAGTAACTCCTTTAGGTAAAGCTGTGTGGAGGCTCAGTTCCCTGATGGCATTGCCTTTAGCTGAGATATTATATCACCACACACCCCAGCCTCCTTACCTTCTGCCAGGCAGATTAGTGCTTTTATCAATAAGCAGCTTAGCACCAAAGTGTCCCTCAATAATATGCCATGCTATTTTTTTTCTCCCGCTGCTTTAACTTCTGGGCTTCTCTTTCCGTGTCTTTTGCTCTCGCACATTCTCATAGCCTCACATTTCCCTGTTTTCACCTCCCAAAAGTCTCCACTTTCTTTAACTCTGGGTATTAACATCTGACTTAGAGAGACAGTGATACATTATGTATTCTTCTCTTCAGGTCACATTAGAAACCTAGACAGGGCCCAAGAGGACCAGAGTGCAGCATCCCCATCAGACATGCTACCCCATTAGAAGCCTGCAGTGCACCATAAAACCCATTAAGGTCCATTAGGGAAGTACTCTGGCCCACAGACACCTTTAAGGTCAGTCAGCCACAAAGGTGCACAGTTACAGATGGTGTAAAACTTATTTGATATGTCATTCACAGCCATGTGTCACATATTCCAACACAAAAAGCATTGGTTCATGTGTCAGGCATTTTTGCTACGTACATGGTATGACATAGCTTCAGAAATGTAATTGCAATACCCATATGTCAGTGTTAAGCATCTTTGAATTCAGTAATGTTTGGTGACAGCTGTTTGAACTGTACAGTTATCATATTATTTTTCTAGTTAGCAGATCAGCGCATAATGCAAATGACCACAATAAATTTGAATTGGCATAAACGTTATTGAGCTAATGCAGATCCCAGCTGAGATTTCACTCAGTCTTCTGTAGCTGCCTGAACACGCTCTTCAGCAAATGGCAGCTTTCACCCTCCTTCGATTGGAACAATTGCATACAGCTGAGAGGTTTCGGCAAACTGCCTCTCATGCGATCAGAGCACTGCCTATTACGTTTGATTAGTCTGAGCCAAATCTTCCAGTGGCAGAAACATTTTTCAAAGCAAGTTTAAAATTCTAAATCCTAGATCAAGTCGAAGGTGAATCCCTGACTTGGCCATAAATTGCATTTCTGTGGGACTGTTACATCCCGTCAACCATTTGGTATTTTGGGACATTTAATAAACATCGTCAACAGCTACAAATGTGTATACCAGGTTTAAAAGCAATACGATGTGTCACAACCACACACTCCCATCAAACCAAAGGTTTGCAACACACAGTTTGGGAACACTGCATAATGATTGTTTTTTAATTAGCTTTGGGGAAACATTTCTCTTTGTGACAAACTGTTGTGGGGCTATGATTAATTCCATGTGTTCCATGTTTTTTTTTTCTTAGTTAACAGAAGCAAGTGGGGCACTTGTATATAATTTTTTCCTGCAGCCTCACTCACAAGGACATGTTTTTGTTGTATTGCTTTATCTTAATTGCTTAAAAAACAGCCCATGATAGATGAACACATGAAAATAGAATACATTTTTAAAAATGTAATCATGTACTTTACACACATGATACAACAATGTATAACTTCTATTGCTTTAGTTTTCCATTGCATGACATCAGCTCTGAATAGAGATATCAATTTGCCGTGTAGGATTATGCTCTATATGCAGGCGGGGACCAATATATTGTGTAAAGTTTCCCCCCTAAAGGGTTACATGGCAAAATTAAATCCATTCATAATATCATATCATATATTCTGGTATTTATATGAACATTTTTTATTTTATAATAATGTGTTGAAAAAAAAGCATTTGAAACACATTGACTGAAGTGTTCCAATGTGCAGACAAATTCCTCTTTTCAAATTACAAGTGGTAAGCTCTCTTCAGTTCTCTTGTATTATGCTTTCTTTTATCAATTGATCCTCTTCACACCAAATATGTCACTTACAGTATCATTTCCAGACAAAAGGTCATGAACCTTTAAACTGCATGAATATTCATATTTTAAAATAAATTATGCACATTCAAATGAATATTGATCGGCAATATTGCGTTTCTAGCATTCTACAAAGGTCTTTCACATTATGTATTATGTAACATGTAATACATAGTTGACTGGCCAAGAGCTTACTAATGAGTTAGTGAGCAAAACATCCACAATGATGTGGTCTGAGACCAAGTGTGTTTGCCTTGACAATCAAAGTAAGACTAAGAATAATGAGGAATGGCTCTAAAAGGGTGTTGACAGGTTTGACTTCATAACATCTAATTCAAAAAGATCAGTACCCAAGTGTTATAAATAAGTTTTTGAAATGTATTGTAAGCTAGTGAAAGCCAAATGAATGAGGCTAAGACAACAGTAGTGTGTCCCTGCCATTTAGACCTCACTGCTCTTGTGCTTTTTAACTGAAGAGACAAATACACAGGAAGAAAAAGAAAATTGTCAAAAGGAAATAATCTCATTAATTTGGATGTGCTCAGCATTTTAAATGTGAATCAAAAGGTTGCATCAAAATTTCTCACAAAAGGTTTTACTTTATTAGCAGGACAGCCAAGGTTTTCATTAACATTTCTGACATTGTAAGATAATTATAATTACGTAGAATTTTCTTTTAACTGGAGAACGTTTTGACACATGCAACACTTAAAACAGCTTTTAAGCAATCATACTCAGTTCATTTTACGTTTAAATACAACTGTAAGTAGTTCCAATCTCCTTGAGTAAATTGTAATCACTTTTTCGCTAGCAAGAACCGCTACTTCCCCTGTAAACATGCTAACAGGCTACAGCTTCTCACTTCATAACAGAGGACGCTCTATGATGTGTTACCATAGCTTAGCAGAATGACTGGAAGCAAGGAAAACCGCCCATCACTCAAAATTGTATGTGTAATTAACACATGTAGGAATAGAAAATGGTGGTTTGTTGAGCAGCTCCGGATTTGCTTTACTTTTAAAATGCTTTATTACAGAAAGCGTATGAAACCCATGACTAAAATAGTCATACATTCTGTCATTGTGTTACTTATGGATAGAGTAAATGATTCCCCTTTTTGCTGGGGACCCCCTGGAACAAGGACCCCTTCCCACTTTGGGAACCGACGAACAGCTGCACAGACCACAGCTATAAAAATGGGATGCATTGCAGTGTGGGATTTTAAGCAGAATGTAGTGTACACAGCGTGTACAACACTATTGCAGTATTGATCACAAAGAGAAATACACGTATGTTGATCTCCTAATCTGAAAAAAATATCTCAAAATTCTGTAGTACAAATTCTGTTAAATATATTTAAAATGTTGTCATTGACATGGACTTAGGAATCGTTACATATAGCTGCAGTAAGTGTAACAGTAATTTCTTTTCAAGATTGTTAAAATAGACAGAAATGTCCGTACAGTGGAAAAATTATGAAAACAAAAAATTTAAATAACAAATGAAGGAAATGGGCTGATGATATGCAGCAGGAAAAAAAGTAATGAATAGCCCAGCTTTCGTAATACCAAGCGGGCCGGAAGGAAATAGCTCTAGTAAAAGAAAAGAAAGAAATTGTATCTTTATGGAAACACTCATGACCATTGTTATCATTTGAAAACTGAATTGCTTGTCAGATAACTGCATGAGCAGCAGAAACATCTCACATTTAGGTGCAGTAATTGCAGACTTACCTACACCCCACAGACAATTCAGGTTAATTACACCCCGTGACGGATGCATAGACACATTGCCCACCAGGGACTGAACCTGCAATATAATTCCCAACTACACCACGCTTCCTGAGCCAAAGAAAGTGTTTTTTAACCTCCAACTGAGCGATTTTTACTGAGGAAGCACCGCCACAGTACTCATTACAGGGCTCAGATTGGGGTAGACAATCAGCCAAAAAAAAGTTGGTTGAATTCTGCCTATGATACATCCAGGAGTGCTATATCAGCATGCTGCCTCTGCTTCATTGCAGGAGGTACATATAGAGAAGACAGAGGGGCCATGGTCAAACTGAGCTATAAGCAGCTGTTCTCTATTCCTATATGTTCAGGCTAAATCAAACAGTCATCTTCTATTTAGAATGTGAGCTTTGTAAAATACTACAATTATTTTAGCTTTTAAAATAAATGCTTATATCATTCAGACATGCCTTTGGATCACTGATTTTACTTCAGGCTATAGGTTGCTACTGTTACTGGGACACACATTTGATTAAGCTTAGTGAGCATGTCCATGCAGGCAGACAAAATTGTGTGTGTGTGTGTGTGTGTGTGTGTGTGTGTGTGTGTGTGTGTGTGTGTGTGTGTGTGTGTGTGTGTGTGTGTGTGTGTGTGTGTGTGTGTGTGTGTGTGTGTGTGTACAGAGTGCACTGTAGCATGGGTTGCATCCTCATCTCCAGCGATTGGAGTGAGGGCAGGTGCTGGCAGAGGTTGGAGGATAGATGGTGATGGGTGATTGGCTTAAGAACGAGGAGGATCGGGGGATGGGTTGTGGGCCAGATCTCGTCCTTGCAGTTATGAAGGAGAAACAAACTGATCTGACAGTGACAAATGAACCATCTCCTCTTCCCCAACTGCCAGTTTTGTTCCTCTCAAACTCCCCTCTCACCGTCAGTCTCTCCCCCACTCCCCCACCAGTTTCTTTTCAAGCGCCCTCAACCGCTATCTTCTTCATTTTCACCTACCAAGCTCTTTTTTCAGCCTCACTTTCCCCCGTCCTACATTTTTTATTTTACTTTTGTTCTCCCTGTGAGGTTCTTTCACTTCTCTGCCTCTCACTATTCTCTTTCTTGCTCTGCTGCCTGAGAAGTGTTGGAGGTTTTTGTGTCTGAAGAGGTCCTGCTACAGTCTATTATGTAGTCATTTTAGTGGATTACTTAGCCTCTAGATAGACTGATTCTTGCACACAATAATTACTTCCCTGCTTCTGTTTCATGTCACCGATGCAACTAACATGCCATTTAAATACTATAAATTGCCTTGCATGTATCAAAGTTGTATTGCTTTTGAGTGGAATTGTCATAGCCCGGTGCCATTAAACAGGAGACATTGAAGTAGCACGAAGGATGAAGGCATAGCTCAGCAGTGATTATTGTTGAGGTTTAATGACTGTCTTGCTCCTGTAATAGACCTTCTGGGGTGTTGAAATGAGATGCCAGGCAGAGAAGACAATTAATTGCTTGGCTTCCTTTTTGTCCCCGCCCCCATCCCCCTGTGTATTGGACTAAAACCTGATAAGATAAAGGCTTAGGGCCACCCTAATACCTTAAGAGACTCGTGTGACTATAATGCATTTATTGTGGGTGCATTGTGTGAGATAACTTGCCTTGTGTATTATGTGTGTTTAAGGTGTACTTTCAGGTGTAGTTTTCATTGATAACAAGCCACAAAAGGCAATAAAAAAATGAAAATGCATTGAATAGTGAAAGTATACTTTCATGGAGATGTTTATGGAAATATATTTTAACTTAAGCTACAGTGACATTTGCTATAACAACAGGCTCTAATATGAATTGTTGGTTTATGTGTTTTTGCTGCTTTTCTCTCCAGTGCCCAACATAAATTCTGCTCTGAATATTAATGTAGGAAGTAGCACACAAAGTGCAGGAGGAATGTATCATGCATGCTCTGTCCTTCCTTTCTTTTGCAATCTTTAAAAAGGTACTTCAGTGACAGGTTATTAATACATGAATAATCAAATGGCAAGCAAAGCACCCTCTTTGGGCCAATCTGTCTACATTTAAAAATGCTCAAATGCAGTGTTGACATGCAACATTTTCAGTTGTATCTAAAATATTGTGCATGTCCATCATTGAGCTTATCAGTGTAATTTGAAAATGCCAAAACATTCCCTCAAGTTTGTGCTGATTAGTATCAAAATATCAGGTCTCCAAAAATATGATAATAGACATTCTATTAATTAGAATTTTCTCTTAAAGGCAAGCTTACCACCAGATCACAGTTGCTTCATAGCTATGACCGAAGTGAGTGCAATTTAATTGCTGCAGCTCAAATTCTGGTTAAATGTATTCAGCTCAAACACATTTCCATCATGATTAGTCCCATACAAAAACAGGAGCAATTTCATACCAAGGAGTTGCTACAAATGTCACGACCATACACAGTTAAATGGTGAAGTAAACATATTCTGTGGAAGAAAATGCTACAGTGCACACTCTTGTTTATGAGCATTAAAAATGCATTGGTGTTCTAAATCATTATAATGCAAATTCTGAGTCTGTAAAGCAGCAATACACTGTGCACATTTGATGAGTGCAAATCCATCAGCAGGGGCTAAAAAATACTGTGTGCCGAATGTAATTAGAATAACAAATAGTAGGCTATATTATTCAACATATGGTCAATACCATACAGATTGGAGTCGAGAGTGAAATAAAAGCAAAATGTGCATGTTTGCCACACCATTTCCTTTAGGCAAGCACAATATACAGTGCCATTAAGAGAACAGTTGCCACGGGTAATGTAAAGTGTGAGGAATTATACAACCTCAAATAAATACTGTCAGTCAGTTAGAGGTAAAGATTAATAAAAAAACAAGGCCGCTCTTAATGGCTTTATAGAATTTCTGTATTTTGTTTATATATTTATATAATATGTGCATATTTAACTCGAGAAATTCCTGCAAACAACATTGATTAAAAAATCTGATTTCGGTCTCCTCTTCCTCTGCTAAGTGTCAGTACAAACAAAGCACTTAGACTGAGGACTAAAGCATTGCAGTGTGGAATTTCAGCTCTCAACATAATGACTCTCAGAGGCTGCAGCAGCTCATACAGGAAAGAATTGTTTCTGGTTTGCAGTCATATGAAATGTCATCTGGAATTTGACAAGATATGAAGAAGCAATCCCCTTTGAGAGCTCCACTGAACCGCACATTTTCTTATATTGTTCTCTTGTTATAATCAAGCCCTTACGGGTGACCCGTGTCATTGTGTGATAAAACTAATTATTTGCCACAAGAATTATTGTGGGCTCTGCTGTCTCGAGGTCAGAATAACTGGCAGCCTTCGTATACTATTAAACTGATTATACTGTGTCACTTGCCAGGAATTTGCACTGTTGTAACAGAGTTGATATCACATAGCCAACCAGATGCCATTCTCTTTTTGCTTTTTTTTAACCAGCTCTATGTTTTCATAGTTAAATATTAAGACAAACATTTTTTTTATGTGTATTTGTATGATTATCCTCTGGTGTGTTTATTAATGTACACTGGCAACAAATAATTAACAAGATTATAATAACATGTTTGCAAAAAAGCAATAGGGTAAAGATGTTTTGTAACTGTTACAACATGTAGATGTCATAACATAAATATGTCAGCATAAAACATTCTTCCACTTACTTTGGGTAGACACTTTTGTTGTTGTACATTTGCACATTTGTTTACTTACAGTTATCATGGGTTTGCACTCATCTGGCTCATGTTTTGGATGTGCGTATTTTTAGAGCACTCCCTTAGGCGCTCCAGTGTGAATGTGGCTCTGAAAAACATAACGCAAAGTAAAAAAGCTGCATTACATTAACTTTAGCTACATTCTGTATTTTGAAATTAGTTTGCCAAACCCTTTTCAAAAGAATCAGTATCTTTCACCTGTCCATTTTTATTTCTAACTTATTATCCCCTTTGTTACTGCAGGTTAGCAGCAGTAAGCAGTTCAATCTAATTGGAGTTAGCTAGCAACCAGCATGGTGAGACGTATTTTTTCTTCCCTTTTGAAGTCTTGCTCACAGTTGTGCTTTACATTTGAGCATGAGCTTGAGCCCTGATTAGATCATCTCGCTCTTGCTTTGATAAATGCATATGTAGCATTCTCTTCATAGTTCATAGACCACAGATCAATAGTTTTTATTGTTCAAACCATTTATTTGCTTTGCTTTGCTTTGTCTTTTTTTATTTATAATTTATATTTAATGCATTCACAAACTATGCTGGCTGTGCCTGAGAACGCCCTGTACTTACTGTACAGCACATTGGCCACAACAGGCCGGCCAAGGCTTGATTGTTGGGTTACAGCTGTTAAAAGGTTCTGTGGCACAGCTGGATTGGGTTTGCTTCTAAGGCTTCTTTTGCCCAGCACATTGATATTTCCATGGTTGCACAGTTTGAGCTCCAGGGCATCCTACAGCAGGACGATTGTCCAGCTTCCACTTCAAACAATATGCATCCACTGCAGCTGCAGTCACTGTTGCGTACTAAGATACATTTGTGAATACTTCCAGTCTAGTCATATAATTATGCATCTCATAATGTCAACTTGAGATTCTACTCACATTTAAAGCCTGTGTAGCCTATGTAGCCTGTGTTGTGTGTGTGTGTATGTGTGTGTGTGGGGAGGGGGGGGGGGGGGGGGGTCTGGCAAATGGTTAACATGTTACTATTTTTAACTTCAGAAGTGCAGCAAAATGTGTGAATTTACATTCCCCAAATTATTCAAGTTATATTGAGACTCACCGGGAGGTTCTACCACTAAACAGCTTGCTACATCAGCAGTTGTCTGCTTCTTTCGTAATGTGCTGCAAACAATGTCCCTTTAAGCCCACACCACTCATGAGGTGAATTGAACTGAAACGCTTACCACATTTTAGATGTTGTTTAAAACCTAGTATAGCGACTCAGTGTGAAAAATAAAATTCTCCACAATCAAGGATCAATTTGTTAATCACAGTCAGACAGTACTTTTGGCACATAGCTTACTTGGCAATACTTTAAACACAGGCATATTTTACTGTCAAGTGATATGTTTAATACTGTATCTGCCAGCATAAAGAGTGTATATTATGTTCCTATTAAAAAAGTTTACTTTTCTTTCCCTTCTGTTGCAGAATATTTATGGTCCTGTCTCTCCCTGAACTCGGCCTATTTGGCAGTGTTTACTTTCTGTTTTGCATACCATAGGCTTACATAATGGGACTAAATACTGCTTTAGAGCAAGTCTCTTACCATCAAAGTAGCCCAGAATCCTTACAGACAGAACAAATGTCAGGTGGGATGAAGATAGAAGTGTAGTTGATGGGCTTTGTATACTATATGCATAATCATTTAATCTTGACAGACCACACATATATTCTTAATTGACTAATGTCCAATAAATTATGCTTCATTGAAAGTGCTCTGTCAGTCTTAGCGACATTCCAGAGGTATTGCACTGGGGCAACACAGTTACAGTTCAATTAACTAACCATCAAAGGGAAAAGAAACAGGCATTAACCTTAACATACTATTTCCCCTTTTTGTAGGTGTCGCATCAGCATGCAGAAGCTAAAGTAGGGTAATATGGCCCCTAATATAATATTGCCCCTGAAGGTGGAATTTACCAATACACTTGTATATGTACAAGCAGGAGCTGTGCTACAATATACAATTTGAGATAAGTGAGCAAGGCATCATGTGGTAGATTTAACAATCTGAAAGCATCTTTTTAAGAATCAAGAACACTTGTAAAACATGTTTTTATGGGCACAGTTCAAATGCAAAACCTTTTATTATTATTATGATTTAGCTTATTTCCACTTCGACATAGTGTGTTGCATGCAGAATGCATACAATTGGGACATACCACTTCTTCATAACATCGCGCCTTGAACTTTGACTCTTATTCATATATTAGTCGCAGTCCATAGCGTGAAATTTGAAGTAAAAAGGAAAAGTATACAATTTGGAACGGGTGCTGCATTACTTAATGTTACCTTGGGGAAACAACAAAACGCAACTCACCAAGCTTGTCAGAGATGGAGGTCAACCCAGAGAGCTGTTGTTACTTTGCAATGTATGTTGTTTTAGCTAAGTTAGAACTGCATACATTGTAGATTCGAGCATGCAGTGGTATATTCCCGAAAGTAAAATTACACATGCAGTTTTCTTAAATTGTTATTTTCATAGTTATGTCCTTGTTGTTATTGGTGATCTTTATGTTGTTTTGTTCACTTAAACAATTCCTATTCCTATAATTACTATATATTCTGGTCACCAGTAAGGCAAGGCCAGGCAGTTTAACATTTAGTTAAAAGTGCTCTAGAACAATAAGGTTTTTTAGTTTGGATTTAAAATCTGCAATGGTTGGGGCGTTCCTAAGAATGCCCCGAGTAGACATGTTACTCTGTTTCACATAAATCTTCCTGTTTCTGGCAGATGGTTTTTTGTTGTTGAATATACATTTTCCTGCAGAGATGCAGCTGCTGGTAGGTTGTGTTTGTAAATAGTCACTCTTAGCACCAGAGAGCAGAAACGTGCCTGTTCATAAATTTGGGCGCTGGAATATACCATTCGTTTATTCAGAGCACCACACTTTTAGAGTGACAGAGCGTACTCTGGGCACTCTGTCTGAGACTCGCCACTGAGACTGACGCAACTGAATTGCTAGAAACCATCCTAGCGGAATGCAACAACTGTGGACTGATTGGGTGAATTCACTGAAATAATTCAACACTCAGTCTATATCATGTTTCATCATAATGATCTCTTACATTGTCATCCTCACTGTCAACAAGCAGTGAGGACAAACAACAAGAGGCGCTACATTTTGTATTATATAAATCAATAGAAATGTTTTTCTTTCATCTATTTTAACTTCACCGTTTGTTAATACATATAGAAATAGAACACTCTTTTTCTTCGAACAACAGCACTCTCATTTTAGTGTAGAGCGTCAGATGCACCTGATGTTCTGTCTACATGTAAATAAACCTTACATTTAACGTAATTTTATTTGTAGTGTGACATAGACCTACTTGCCAATTCTGTTGGTCTATAAACAGATCATTGCAGTCCTAATATGTAGTGTCTTTGTAACTCAAACTGAAAATAAACCATGTATGAAATGAATTGTACAGTAGGTGCTCTAGCACTGCCCTAACAGTGTTGGCAGGATTGAGAATAATTATGGAATATAAAACAACTAAAAGTTTACAGGCAGAATTGGATTTTACAAGAATTCAAATGAGGCTTTTGCATTACTTTGGATGCCTTTAGTTCTTATTTTCATAACCATATGTCCATGAGCTGTCAATGAGCTGTAAACAGGCTGTCATCTGTCTGTGCTTTCTCGGCATGTCAGTCAATGTGACGTATTTTCCTCTGCACAGACGATCATGGGTCAGAATAGCCAGAAATCTGTCCTGGCTTGCATACTGCAAAATGCGACCGGATGCAGTAATAGGACATCCTGGTATTTTTTGGCATACTGCATTTGACATACTATGTATTTGGACATACTAAGGCTGTGTCTGAAATTCATTACTCCCTATATCAGGACTTCTATGTCCTGATATATCAGGACTTCTACATAGTGAGCTTATTAGCAAAATGAAAAAACACTATTGGACACTACAAGACTCACTTTCTTTGCACCTATAGTTAAGTCATTGCTGTCGCACAAATTAAACATCCAATATTGTGGCTATGGCAGTATATATGTATAGCCTATAATAGTTTCCCATTTCCTTATTCTTCCAAAACAACAATCCAGCAAGAGCCAGCTACCATGCCTACAAAATGATTAATTTGCAATTATATTTATTGATGTTCATGACTTTATGACAGAAATTTGCAATGCATTGTGATATACTGTAGTTTTAATATTGTAGTGAGCATCAATATTCTAGATATTACAGTGCATTGTGGGAAACAATAAGTGCCCTAAAATGAATGCAACAATATTACATTACAATTCAGACACTATAGAAAAAAATGGCTGACCACTTAATAGCGCCTTAAAACGTGAATAGTGACTCATTCTGGACACAGCTTAAATCTTTTCTGGCATACTAAATAGTACGGTTGTATGGGTTTTCGAATGCACTCATAGTCTACTCAAAAATGGAGTGTGCAGTGGGAGTGGCAACATTTTGGTATATTTGTGGCTTGGGGCATGTAGCGCTCCAGTATGCACATGGAAGTAGGGTTGGATTTGAGTAAATCAATTTTAATACATAATAGGTGTCTGTGTAACGGTTGTTTAGTGGCTGTAACAACTGTGGCCAATCACATTGGCTCCTTTATCCCCTTTAAAAGCAGTGCTCTCCCACCATGACTTACTGACAGTGGCAGTGGAGTGGAGAGTGGGAAGCACCTTCACTTATTGTTCTCTTATAAAGGATGCAGAGTTCCAAGGGCACATACACAGCAGTCAGAATATGCTGCCAAGGGCAGATAATCCGTCTTTTTTAAGTTGAATTCACATGTGTGAACATACTGAATGCTGGCAGTCACCAGTGTTTTCATGAGTAATGACGCACTTGTATGTGGGTTGACAGTAGCTCAGGTGGTAGCGCAAGCCAACACCTGGCAAGGCAGCTCCAGCACCATTGCATGAATGCTTTTGTCTGTGGGTGCATGTAATGTAGTGCAAAGCACTGTGGGCCACCTTCTGGTTAAAGCCGCTACATTTTTAAATAACTGTACCTTATTTTCCTCAAAATTGCAGTAAATAACACGGCATAAACAATATTATATATATTTATAAATATCAAAAGTCTTATTTTATGTTAAAATTCAAAATGGTCAAATGTCTCACGGGTCATATGCCCTTTGTTTAAATACAACCTTAACAATTACTTAAATAATTAAATGCGGTATTGTCTAAATGAGGTTAAACAAGCAACAAAACAAGCCTTTACGTGATTGCAATTTTTTGTTATTATTATTGTTTTCCACTTACACCATTATGGAACTAAGCCAATACAATCTGAACAAATATGATTGTCTTTCATGCCTGCTACAGGTCAACTTCTTCTACAGTAAAAAATGTGATGCTTCAGTTGCCCATATATCCCAAAGAAAATAGCAGAGATTGTAAAATTGAGACATGGCATGAAAAAACAAGGAAGAAAAAACAAAACTGATATAAAACAGAAAGCCAGGTCCTCATTTCACCAATTGCAGTTGTGCAACCATTCATGTCGACTGCACTCACACCCAACAGTAGTTATACTGAACCATTGACGGTATCACCAGTCATCAGGTATTAAGTTACAGTACCCCACCGGGGCAGTTTCAGCACTTTGATGATTACAAAAACTTATTGAAAGGTTCTACTACGCCTAGGAGAACACAGAAGCAGGTATTGCCGTTCTCCCCATGCGGCTTGTTGAAGCCAGAAATGCATGATAGGAGTAAATAATCTACTTTTGCCTAGAGTTGAATAAAAAAAAAACAAGATCCATGATTACTTGATTTGCACAGGTGATATACCCCATGTCAATAATACACACTTACCACAGCATATTTGTTATCTGACAGAAGCTCCTTATATTCTCTCTCGGTTGTGTGCTTCATTTGACTATTTCCACCTTGTTAACTGGGTAGCAGACAGTCTGCAGAGATGGATAAGCTTGAATACAATATATCAGAAACCTGAACATCTCAGGGTTTGTTTGAGAAAGCCCCAACCCAAGAATATGTTCGAAGGAGTCCATGCATTTAATAGTGTTTCTGTATCTGCTTGATAAGCATACGTCTTGAAATCAATGTGCTGCAAGTGTGTGATAAGCCTTACATTTGACTATAGCCCTCTATGAAGCCTGTGCCTTTGATCATGTGTTCTCTGTGCATTTAACACTACGTTTTTGGACTTGGTTGCATTATAGACAGTACAGTTTTGTACCCTGAACCAGTCCCTGTGGTATAATATTATATCTGACCAAAGTTTTGTGAAGCAGGAAAATACTGCATCCGTATGTACTTATAATAACTGTACCTTAATTCCTAAATAGTGCAGTATATGAAGTAAATAACACGGCAAAACAATACAATATATTTATAAATATCAAACGTTTAATTTAATATTAAAATTCTGTGGCATAATATGTATCTAACCAAAGTATTGTAAAGCAGGAAAATACTGCATCTGTATGTACTCAGTGTGACACCTGCGATGCCACAGTGACGAGCCATCTCTAATTGAAGGTTTTCCCATGTGAGCCATACCTTTGGCTCAGCATTGTAAACTGAATATTTTATTCTCTCAGGGGAAAGGCTAAGGTTATGATAATATATGTTCATTTTCCATTCTTTGTGTATTTATATCAGGTTAAGCCAAAATGTCAACTTGCTGCACAGGTGTACAAGATGTTTGGATGTGATAATAGGGTCTGGATTATTTCATTTGGTTTAGATATTTAAAAAAAAAAAAGTCTGATAAAAGCACAGAGATAGTTGGAGCTCAGCATGGTTTTAATGCTGTCAGGGTATGCATTTGATTATAGCCATTTGCAATTTCCTTGACTGTGAATTTGTGCATGTATCTCTCCAGCTGGGAGCTTGTTTGTGTCTTTCAGCTTGTCTGCCTCAGTGTTGGAAACAGTCATTGACTCAGAAACAATTACCCTTATGACTTGAATATAATTCAATTAATTTCCTTCATTTCACAAGTAATAACGCATAACGGAGTTACTATGAAAGACATAAGGTTCTCGCAAGAGAATATCATTTGCCGTCGGCTTCTATTTTTCTGCTTTCTTGGAGACGCAGTTCCGTGAAAGTCCTTAATCTTCTCTACTCAGATGAGATGATTTATGGGTTCGTAGTGGGACCTTATTTTGTTTATCAAAATGTCCAGTAAAGAGCAGGATGACAAAAAGAGCGCCGTCTGAGTCTTTGCGTGTGTTCGTCTTCTTCCTGCGTCTCCCCCTTTTAAAGTGCTTTTCTCCTGCCAGTCACAATAGTGATGATTGAATAGGTTGGGAAAGAGAATGTGCCTCACAGTTTAAATTTGACATGTATTTAATAATATGCCACAACCCCATTGCAGACAACTTGACACCTCTAATCTACATCTTGATGACATTTGCATTTGAACAGTCTATAAAATACTGTTATTCGGGGCTTTGTGACAGTATTTGATGTAATGCAAAAATTCCATCTGCTTTTTCTTTCTCCCTCCCTAAAATCAGCCATTTCGTCTTATCAAAATGGTACTTTGGTATGTCATTTTTTTTCTCCAGGATAGGATCAGAGCTTAGGTGATGTCAGTATAATGCCCCCCAGTTTTTCCAGTTTTTAAGTGTGTCGTCTTGCAGAGGATTCTGGTCTTAATTGCTCGCCTTCCTTGAGCATTGCAGGACTGATTCCAGCACTTCCTTGGGGGCTAGGCTTTTTCTCTGTAATATTTTCAGCAGTTAGGTCCAAGCTTATACTGCACCCAGAGCTTCAGGAGATGTAGGGTTCTTTCACAAACATATGGATCAAGAAAGAATTACCCAAAAGTTGATCTCCCCCTTTTTTTTCTTTGTTAAAAGTAAAGACTTTTAGCTTCAGATATTTTACCAATAAGGTTAGCAATTAACCTGACTTGTACATATAAGTTGACACTAGCATGTACATTCTAAACAAACATGTCAAACTAAGCATAGCTATTAAACATAATCGGCTGAAAGCAATGACACGCTCTGTTTTTTGTGTCATTAGGCCTAATGAGCAAATGACACAACTCAAATGTTTTTTGTCTGTCCTGACTCAGGCTCAGTCTGGAAGTAGCATCTCTTTTTCTGGATTTGATGTACGGCTGCTTCCCGTTGCCGAGCACCGAGTACCTGCTGTATCAACACTCTTAGATGGGTCCAAGAGATATAATCTAACTATGCTTTTCTCTGAGTACCAATTAACTGTGTATTTGCATTATTGATCAAATCTATAAATGAGCTTTTTGGATTAAAATTGTCTCTGTTTAATCTATACTTAGTACATGTATAATTAGACCTGGTGATTAAATTATACATCTTAATATGTAATGTTTTAATTCTTGAAACTCTCATTAAGGCTACATAGGCTGTATTTTATGTGTGTCAGCACTGAAATGTGAGTTTATAATGACAATATCGTCATATTTTAGCATTACAAATACTTTTTGGAAGCTTAAAGTATTAGTTGTCAATTATATAACTATTGTAGGGTGTGTATAATATCCCATACATATAATCCATATAGCCATTTAAATCATTGTATGACATTGACAATACATTAACCATAGTACACAAATGTCTCAGCTACCATAGAACCATCTTAATTAAACGAATACTTTGGCATCTCCAGCAGATCCTCTATAACTTTGCCCCATGGTGTACTAGTTTTCAATTTGTCTTTCATGTCCACAGCACATACATTATACTCTCCCTTAAACTCTTATAGTGAGTAGATTCTCCTATAAACCAGTATTTTCCATGCATCATTCGTCTGATTTATAAACAGGGTGGACACATTTCTTCTCAAGTATGAAAGAAAGGAATGCACGTTTCCTCTCAAGGCTCACTGTAGCGTGGATGGCACACTTTGTCGCTGTGGCGTTGCTGTTACCTCCACTCATGAATGTTTTTATAACTTTAAAGCATTCAAATATACGGTCATGCGACACAACAATTGAAAGCTTAGCCTCTCATGATTCAAATAAGCCCACACACAAAGCATAAGATGATTTATTATTAGTTATACAATTGTTCTAAAGTTAAAGAAAATAAAGAAATATAGCCGTAGACTGCGCAGCTGGTATCTAGAGTCGAGAGTGCATCCATACCTTTTTCCTTGTCCCTTTAACAACAGCGGAGAAATTTCCCCAAAAACTTTTTTTTCATACCTTGCCAACAATCCAAGGAAATGGAATATCCAAGCCATTTTATCCAAAACGAGCTGTTCGCTTCACAATCTTGAAGTTTCTGGCCGAATCACAATGGAAAAACGGTGAACTGTTTTTCATTTCCGGATTTGATTCACGTCTCTCTCCTCACGCGAAACTTCTAACACTAAATATGGGTGTCAGCGTTATTCTGTGAAGTCTAAGGAATACAAAGAGCAATGCTATGAGCCAATACATTCACGGGAAGCAGAGCCAGCCCTGTCTAAAGCCGAGGATCCCTCTGACACGATCTCAGGGCCACGTGCGTTCGATCGACAGCTGCTCGGACCAGTAACACTTTGATTTTCTGCGTACTAAATTGATTACCTAAAGTAAACTTCTTTGACTTTTATGCACATCATGTCTCTTTTAAATATTAGTTTTTCTAAAATTATACTTTAAAAAAATCCCAATATATCGACTTACACACAGTATTGAAATATATTGCAACATATTGAATCGTGACCCATGTATCGTGATACGTATCGTATTGCCAGATTCTTGCCAATACACAGCCTTAGTATACATGTGTCAAAGTGTGAACAACACATAGATGCACAACCATACAGTTCATGTATAAAGCACAGTTAAAGACGAGTGCGAGAAAAAAGCAGATGGGCATTAAGGTTCTGTGTTTTACTATTTTATGTGTCCCTGCAAAGCAAAAGGCGCAGCAATGAGTGGGTTGGGGTAAAGGTTAGGAACAAGTCTAGTTGGGGATTGGCGGTAGCTGCTCACCTGGGAATTGGGTCAGGAACAGAGAGCAGAGACAGAGGCCAGGGAGAGGTATGTGGGCTGGCCGAGTAGGAGGATGTGTGAATGTTACTGTAGCCTTTGAAATGGAGGGGGTTGCTAGGATACGTAAGATGAGATAAGATCTTGGACAGCGCAGACAATTTGTCGACTGGTTTTGGCATTAAGAAAATTAGAGCCAGCTAGTGATTATTACTTGTTTAAGAAAAAACTACCAAACGTTAGCAATTTTGTGATCACAATACCCACTGCAAAATCAGCAGTTTATCACCCAAAAACATGTACTGCATATTGTAAAGCCTTATAAATTTGACCATCCCTGCACTTTTCACACAGAAGAATACCCCTGCAGAACACAAGTTTTAGGCCACCAACACTTGTGAATACAAGCTACAGATGTCCAATGTGACTGTAAAATCCAAGTGAATAGGTGGGTGAATGAAACAAATACAGTATTTAGCTTCTGAAGAGGCAAGTCTGACACAGCAGAACACACTGCAATGTGTCAAAAGGAGAAATCACTACACACAACCTTATCAGCTCTGTGTATGCATAATTTAAAGGGGAGATGTTCAGTAATTGGCAAGGTTTAAATATCTTGAGCTATGGTAATTGAATAGTCTCCCCACTAATGGAAATGTGTCAGACATGCTCTTACACCCAGCAGACCGCAGACATTGAGTGACGGAGCACCAGGGCAAGAGAGTGAGACATGGAAAGAAGAGGAAAGGAAATTCTGTCTTATTATTTGCTTGGCTGTAGAGAAGATGTCATGATGAGAAAGAGTTTCTGGGTCATGTTGTTCGGCTACCATCAAGCTGCATGGAATTATCCCATCTCTAATATTTATCTTGTGATAAACCCACTGTTAGCTCCAGGGCTTTCTGAGTCTTGTTGGAAATGTTCTCATCATAACCCTCCTGGCTATTTAGTTAGGTCTGACTGCAGACTGAGGAAAGCCACTCGTATTCTTTCCAGTGGGAGTCATCTTTCTCAAATGAAAAGCCATTTTTTTAAAGATACTTGGCTCATCTGACAGAGCTACGTGTCAATCCCCATCTGAGGCTGTGGTTTGGGAACTACAACATTGCATAATGTAGTGCTATAACTGGCAAACAAAAGCTTTGACTTAACCCCATTAGACTGATTCCCTCCCTCTCTTCATCATCAGCAAAATATCATAATTAATACTTTCTGTGTTCAAAACGTATCATATAACATTGGTTGTCTAGCGACTGTTTGACCCTGCTATTATCTGCTGCATCATAGCTACAAAACACCAGCCATAATAATCATATATATTAAAAGAAACAAGAATTTGGAAGTAACATTGCATTTCAGAGTACTTTTTTATGGTGTATAAATCTGTTAGCAATATAGTCCATGTATTTATTTATTATATAACATAGTACAGACCAGACTATTTTCACTATGTAAGAAAAGAGGCACAGAATGCATTGTTCTGAGGGTTGTTAGCTCCAGTTTCCTGTAAGCTTATAGTTTATCTCGTAACATTAACGGTGTCAGAGAGGTGTATCCAGTTTCAAATCCTTATTTTTATGTTTTTTCAATGAAATCTTTTCTTACATGTTAACAATGCCAGAAATGATAATGTATAGCACGGGTGAACAACCTTGATCTTCTAAAATTTGAGATAGACTCGTGATTTGTCATGCTGTTGAGTCAAAATAGCAAGACTTGACACTGACTGTTGAACTATAAAAGGACTATGAGAGAAGGGATTTTGCCACAAAATGGGATTAGAATTTAAGGGATGTGCACAGATCTGCATCTGTTTTCCTACAGATCAAAGCTACACTGTGGCACAGAATGGGTTTTTGTGAGTGTGCATGGAGCTTCACTGCAGTCATTTTGTACAACCCTTAGTAATTGCTAAGTTCAATACATCTTGTTCTCTATAAATCAAATTAACACATTGATCAGCCAGGAAGCTGTCTAATAACAACAACGAGTGGGCAAGTAGAAAATAGTGTCATCAGTCTTTAGAAGTCTGCAGCACTTACTCCTTTAATGGTTAATGCAAATAAGTGTTTTGGCTCTTTGAAATCTTTTGTATTGATTGATATCATTGGTTAAATCCAGCATAACATACCAGAGATACCTGTATGCGTAACTGTGGGAAAATACAGGCAAAAGTAATCATAAAGTCGTACTTCTATGACAGATTTACTTACGAATAAACAAATAATCTGGTGTTGCACAAAACCACTGCACTTAAAATTTGCAGAGCTATATTAACAGATCGAGCAGAAACCTTGTTGTTATTTCTGAATATCATAAGTTGCCTAAGTATGAACTAGGGCTGGGACGATTTGTTGACGTAGTCGACGTCATTGATTACGTAAATGCGTCGCGTCACGCGTAGAAATCAAAAAATAACATAGCTGCCTCCAGCAACAGCGCAAGTATGGATTCCTCGCAAGTTCAACAACACGTTGAGAAAAAAGCTCACAAGGTCTTCTAAAGTGTGGGAGTATTTTACTCTTAATGCCAACAACAACGTGATAGTCTGTAGACTTTGTAAAATGACCCTTGAGTCAGGATAACAGCAGCAAAATACCGTAAGTTCTGCTCACCTATGCCTCTCCAGATTCTCCCGTAGATCACCCGTATGTTCTGCGCCGACTTGAGTGTGAGGTGAACTGTGCTAAAATTGTTTCTCCCTCTGTAGCACTGTCTTCAATAATTGCGCAACCAGGCCAGATTGTTTCAGATATCTCACAAGTCCTTTATAACGTCAATTATAACGGCCCACGTATTAAAAAATTGTCGGGTTTAAATCGGGCTCGGACTCATAATTCCCTTAGAAAGGAGAGAGAAAAATTGCACTTTTTTTACTGGGTTTTTTACTTGGGTTTTTAAGTTTTTTATGTGTGCATTCCTCCTGAAAGTGACATAAAATGTTAATTTGTTTTATTGTTGGATTTATTTGATACAGCTGATGTGTTGCTAAAATTGCACTTTTTTTACTGTAAGATTAAAGGGAGAAGAGCTTGGATGTTAAACAAGAACTTATTCATTATTTTACCTACTGCTGTTAAAAAAAGCAAATACAGGCTACTCTTTTTGCACTTTTGTTGTTGGATTGATAGCCTACATCTGGCTTCAGGTTGCACTACAAATTCGTTTTACTTGAACAGTGTAGTGTTAAACATTTTTAATAAATAGAGAGTTGAACCTTATTGAAATTTGTTTTGTGTAAATTGTTAATAATTGAGCAATGGGAAAATAATCGCTAATTGAAAAATGAATCGTTAGATTAATTGAAAAATTAATCGTTAGATTAGTTGACTAATCAAAAAAATAATCGCTAGATTAATCGTTTAAAAAATAATCATTTGGGACAGCCCTAGTATGAACCAAAGATAAAATAATTCTAGCTAGAGGTCTTTGTAGAGCTATTTTTCTTTGGTGAGGTGAAATGCAAAATGTCAGCAATCTCTCCTGTCAGACTGCAAGAGTTTGCTTCAGAATCAATGTCGTAGGGACGGTTCAAACTATTTCTGTTGTGATTGACTGGCATGTCAGCAGCTGAGCAACCATCAACAGCTGCAGAAATAACCCCTCATGGGTTATAGTTGTTTGTTTTATGGTTGGGTTTTGTGGGTCAGGATGCAGAAGGAACATTACATAGAAAGAAATATTTAACAATCTGCCAAAACTGAATATCTGGAGACACATACTGTTGAAACCAGGACATACTCATCTATTTCAATGATTCCTCTGGACACCTACTGTGTCACTGAAACTGGAGACATGGGCTACATTTCAAGTTAACTTTCTACCGGTACCAACTGTGACAAGATGTGGCATGATATTCGTCATGTAAGCCAATCAAACGACCGGGCATTCCCATTTTATCACGAGGACAATGAAGTTTAGACAGTGAGCAAGAAAATGCCCAGATCCTACTATACCTGGGACGAAATTGAACTTAGCCACATTAGCACCGCCAGATATTCTGATTCATTCACTCTTTGAACCTTCAATTGCAGCACTTGCAATAATAGGCTCACTGTTCTTTCTGCCTTAGTCCTATATACGCAAGTAATGAAAACCTATATGTGCTTAGAAAAAAAGCTAGAATTGACCGGCGGTGTCTAAATAATTACCACCAACACAAACATAATATATACTACAGTATATCGTAGGTTTTCTCTACCGTAATATTCAGACCATTTGTCAGGCAGTGGACAAATAATTGTGCTTTACTCAATTAAACTAAGAAATCGGAAAGTCATTGTAGATCGAGAGCAAGAGAGAAAGGGATTTGATGGGGGTTGGGAATAACAGTCTGACACGAAAGGAATTAATCCTCACTATCCACTGCTCCCAATGCACCTCCACAATTGCAGGCTCAGGCTGTCTAGTCCATTCATGAATCACTGGGCCTAGGAGACGCGCAGGAGAAAACCACCAGCTCTCATAAATAAAGCAAGAACCTACTACTGTAGTGCCAATGAGTCATCCAGATCTGTTCTCATTCAGTTTTGGAAGGGGTAAAGCATGACAAACCACCTCCAACACTCGTGAAAACCTGCTATGACTGTATTTACTCTAAAACTTAACCTCCCCGCCACTGCTTCCATCAGCACAGGAGCAGCGTTAGCTACCGGCACAATGTGAAAACACACTTTAGTTATGAGAGAAATGCTTTGAAGATTAGATAAAGAACACACATTTAATTTCCTCTTATTGATTCAGGGTGGTCATCTGGATTTTGGCTTCAGTGATCAATCTGATAGATGATACAAGGTGGTTATCAGGCGCAGAATATTTTTTATTTGAACATATGTGCTACATTTTTTCCAACTCACCAGAGACGCTTCACATTAAAATGTCACTAAAATGCCAGCAGGGAAATAGAGCTATTTTTTTTCTCATATGCCTCTAATGTCTGAAGGAAGAAAACGCATCTGAATTCCTGGAGTGGTTGTTCATTATCTCCATCAAATAACACGGCTATCAACCCAGGCCTATCTGATGATCCACAGTATTTGAATTCCAAAGGCAGTAAATCAGTTTAGAATCAAAGGAAAATGCAGCTTTTATTGTCTGTGTAGCTGAAGCTTTTTATAAGTAGCAGAAGTATCATGTTGCATACTATTGTGGCAGCTTCTGCGACCTACAGCAGCATGATTTGAAAACTCATATCTACCACTTAACACCAAGAAAACTGTAGAGAAGCTGGTCCTCGTCTGATATCAAAAAGTAAAACTTTTCTGTGAAATGACAATCTACAAAACAGGTTTTTGTAAAGTTAAATGTCTTGGTGTTATGTTAGATTGTTATTCAGAAACCTAAATGTTGAACAAGGTTGCAAAAGATAATTTAAGTACATTTAGGGCCCTATCTTGCACTCGGCGCAGCACAGCGCAAAGCAAAGCCCGATGCAAGTTTCTTTCCTAGTTTAAGACCGACGCAATTGTCAATTTCCTGTCCAGCGCCCGCATCGTTTAAATAACATATTAACCTGTGACCATCTTTGCGCCCATGGGCGTGCTGGTCTTACAGGGAGGTGTGTTCAGGTGCATTCTTGGCGTATTGCTATCTTGAGGAAGCGGGAAGTGATCGCGCCACTGACCAAAACAAAAACCTGGTCTAAAGTCAATAGCGCAGCATTTCATTGTTATTTTAACAGCAAATTAGTAAAATGTGCCTAGGCTTATGCACAGCGCACGCACACTATGCTTGTTACACATACACAGGTAAGCACAGCAGCACACAAACATGCAAAAGATTACAAATATAAATATTACGGTGCAAATCCGCCGTCATAATATCAATGTGCCAAGGTACAAACGCGCCTGGTTTTTAAAGGGAATGGGAGATGACACTCTGATTGGTTTATTGCATGTTACGCCTCAAAAAACACTTATGAATTGATGAAGACACTAAGTACAACCCTTTTAAACCATGCTCCCGGCGCACGGACCCTTTTTTGGATTTAGACACGCCCTAAATGCACCTGTGCCATGCCTTCACGCCGTGAGGTTAGATCGTTGAATCCCTCAGACTTCATCAGAAACTTTTATTCATTTTATGTTAATAGTAGTCTTATGTATTCAATGGCTTTCCTTGCATTTAATTTAGTGTGCAAGTCAATTGTTTCAAGCATCTTCTACAATAATCAAGACTCTTAACAACATCTGTAGTCAGCAGATCACATACTATAAAGATTTCGGATGGCAAGCCAATAAGACCTAATTATTCCCATGTCCTCAAGACATTAAGCATGACCCTTCATTGACTTTGCAATGCTAAACTCACTGTATCTATAAATGTGTATGTAACTGCTCTGTGTGCTTGGCGACATGTTGAAACCTCTCAGAGTTTCTGGCTCTGTTACTCTGGGAATTTTCTTTATTCACCTGGTAAATATATGGAGCTCCTTACTACCAGGGATCATTTTAAAGCTAATCTGAAGCGTGATCAGGGAAGCTTCCTTAGAATTGTATGTGTTTTTCTGCTACTTTCATTGTTGTTTGTATTTTCTGTTTATAGTTTGTGTTCTGCACTGATGGATGTATTTTTCATTGCACTGTATATGCATTACTTTTTCATATAACAGTCAAAAGAGTTGCAAGCTAGAGCCTAAGAAAATGCTACAGTGTGTGACCGTACTCTTTTTTTTTTTTTGTGAATTTTCTGTGTTCTGTATTTGTCGCATAAAAAGATAAATAAACATGAGATGGCAGCTCATGTATGGTTTCCCATCCATTTTTTTTTGTGGAACAGTCCACAGTATATCTTCCCATTACATTGTGGGGACAATAAAATCATTCTAATCAATGAAACTTCAAGGCTGATAAAACAAAAACCCACCCTTAAAAATCACTTCCATATCCATTAATTATATTCATTACAGCTTTGCGAGTGTGTTCCCTCCAAGAAAACAGAACAATGACTATAGCTCTCTGTAGGGATAAATGTCAATAAATATAAAATATTATCTTCTGCCAGATTTTATTAAACTGCAGGTTGTTTTTCTGTGCAAAGACACATCTAATCTACACAGTTTATTTCTTGTTTGTATTAGTAACTTAAAAGGCTAGTGTGACACATTGGCCCAATAAAGGTCACAGGTTTCATATTGCCTCAGGGACATACTGTAGGTTATTGGTTTTAGCACAAACAAAACGTCCTTGACTAAAGGAGCGAGATCCATGCTCCTGCTGCCATTGGATTCCTTGGATAATCTTGTGAAGTTAATTCCTTTCAGGTAGTACAGAAAATGTCTAGCAGATGGTGATCAGTATTGACATTTAAGGTTGTTGTTGAATGTTATGAGGGAACAGATATGGCATGCTGGTTTTTAGGATTCCTATCGATCTGTGTGAAGTACACAGATACTTCAACATATTTCAACAGGCTCTGCATTCTGGCTTTTTCAAACACAAGTCTGAGAGGTAAAATCAAGGCCATGATTTCCATTTAACGGATCTAATAAAAGGTCAAATAACTGAGCGGAATTCTGGAAAACTCAGGAGTCATACTTGACTTGCCCTCAGTTGTTCCCTAGATCTCAACGGCTGCTGCTATTATTTAGTCTGTTAGTGACAAAGCCTGGTTTGTGACTCTATGGTGTAGAAGCCATGAGCCTTTCAATGTGCTGATGGACAGGGTCAAATACCATGATCTGTATTTATCTGCGGGATGCTGCTCCTGTGCTGTAAATGTGATTTTAAAGCCTCTTTATCCTCTTTTTGAGGATTTGCAGTATAGCGGACCACATGTGAGTCTCCCTGCACTTAAGCTACACTATCAGCAGCCCAGTAGGCTCTCCACAACACACACAATCTTTCTCTTTTCATTTAGTCTTTCCTGTACTTATCAAGGAGCTACAGTATACTCATTGGATACCATTTAAAATCCTGAAGCATTCTGCTTAAGTGCGTCAACATTACTATTTAAAGATAATATCAGTGCTCTCTTTGGTGCCTACGAAGCACATGTGTAAATCACTTGTTCACTCTAAGAAAGAGATAAGATAAGCACACCCGTTTATAGATAACAATATGGTGTAGTTTGTATTGGGATAAGGTAAATATTGGGCTTTATATTGCAAGGCTTTCAAAAAAATTGTAGGCCTGCTGTAGTGTTTTATGATAATACACAGTATGCAGTCCATTGAAAACAGATGGAGATTGCGTGGAGGGTACAGCATGTTTATTCATTTGATGTTGAAAGCATCACAAAAATGGACAGTTTGTCGATAATATAAGGGGAGAAGAATACTTCCTTTTTGTGGTTGTGGGTCATTACAGAAGAGTCGAAGAATTTTGCTTACTAATTTCGACTAGAAAGACTACAGCTTGGATCTCTAAAATAAAGTTCATATCAGTATGCTGAAAGCACCGTAAAATCAAATCGAGATCATATGCAGCACTGCATTCTAAAGATACAGGCCTCACATGGTAATTACAGAGCACTTTATGCTAAAGATATACTAATGAGTGTCCATTTTATTAGACCATGATCCAGTAGACCACCTGCTCATTGATGTTACAGAATGGCTTGCCAAAAAAACAAAAACATCTTTGAATTGTAAGGTTAGATTTGAATGCATTTGATGGCGTGTTGGTTTTATGCTGATCTGGGACTCTTCATTTCAATGCCTATGAACCGGTGGTACAAAAGCAAACCTCGGATACATGTGGTTATAAATACCTGCTTATGTCAGAAGAATATGGAAATCTTATGAAATAAAGAGTTTGTTGATCACGGCTTGCGGTTATTATTGTCACGTCTCCCAAGCCTCTAAAGCTCCTCAGCAGTGTCATCTTATTGTATAGATGGCCTTCTAACATGACATTATACAAGCTTACAAAAAGCAAAGGTAATATGTAAGTGAATCTATTTTGGCAGCATGTTCTGTTACCACACTAACAGACTTCATAGGGAATAAAGAAAGTGGGGAAGCTGGAGGGGGAGGCAGCCAGTGTGGAATCATGGGGTGTCAGAACCGTGTCTGTCTAAGCTTCAAGAATCCAGGAAGCTAATGCTGTTTGATGTATTAACCACTATGGAGGGGGCAGTGTCTGTGTGTTCATGCACAGTCCTGTAAGGATTTGGGTACATTCTGCCTGTGTGTGCAAGTGGGTGTATGCACATGTGTGTATGTGTGCAAGTCTGTCTTTGTATTGTGTGTGTGTGTGTGTGTGTGTGTGTGTGTGTGTGTGTGTGTGTGTGTGTGTGTGTGTGCTCATTAACAAGTGGAAGAGGAATGAGAATTGATGTTGTTTAAAGTATTAATCATGCATATGTGGGATTGAGAGGCTCTGTGGTGGGTTGCTTGGGCATTGATTCCATCGTCAATCAGAGGCTCATTTGGGTCCCTTTGTGTAAATGCTTAACATTGTTTAGCAGAAAATAAGCAGCCTGCTTATAAAACATTTGCATTTATTTATTTGTGTGTGTGTGTGGGGGGGGCATTTGAGACACAGAGGAGGGGACTTGGGGGAGATTGCAAGAGTGTTTTTATTCATAAAGCATACTGGAAGCATTGTTTTCCATGAAGCCATTTTTTTAATGAGGTATTTATTTATCAACCGGCTTTTAGTGGCCAAATTCAGTACAAACAGGAAATGCGTTTTCAAACAGCAGCTCTGCATGCGAGTTAATCAATAATTCAGAGGAAAAAAGGTACGACACTGATCTATATGCTATCATGATTTATCAGTCTCACGTCCACCCTCGTGATATTTCATGGATTCCTGTTGAAGGCAGATGAATAACAGCGTCCATTAAGACACACCATTTTTAAAACCTTCACAGTTAATTAGTTGTGCTTATTTTGTGCTCATTCAACCATCCATATTCAGGTACGAAGCAATGTCATGAAAGCTATTAAGTTGCAGAAATTTTTTTGCTTTCTATCCAATTCACTTTGCCCACCTTAGCTATTGAAATCTTGTCCAAGAGGCACTCCTACTGTCTAAAATGTAATCCATGTTGCTTTTGGATTACAAATGTATTTCGTTTGATACTTAAATTCACTGCAGAGCTCTAGTTCTGTTGCCAGGCAACTCTGTGAAGGTGCACACAAAGGATCATTATAGATTTCTTGGGTGCAACTGTTAACTTGTACTTTAAAAATATATTGTACCATTCTGTATCCAGATAAGGCTCATGTTTGTTGTATTTTCCTATGCTTCCAGTATCTCTGCCCCTCATGCATTCAGTTCAATATGAAGTTGTCATTTTTTTAGTCAGCTAAATAGACCTTCTTGCAAAATCATTCCTGCCAGTAAATTCACCAAGTCTGGGCTCAAGCTTCTGTGCAGCACTATGAAAGAATCCAGTCGATTGCCTCTTCTTATGCATCTATCAGACTCTATGTTGCTAACAGGAGATGACAGCATGGCCCACAGTATTTAAATGGTTCATGGTGCTTGTACTCTGATGGCTACGATATGACATGATGAGCCATAAATATGTCAGATATGACTCAAATGAGCTCTGAAAGGATATGGCAATAGAGTATTCATACAAGATATTCTGCTTTGGGGCTCTGTCTAAAGCCCATTGTGGAGTACTCGCACCAACATTTCATCAGTAGATTAATCAAATCTGTCATCAATATCATACCATATCTGTATCAACTGTGTCTAGTGTAGTGTACTCCCCCACAGTAATACCAAAGTTGCAGTGGGACTGTGACAAACATATCAAATCTGCTCATATTTTTTAAGATTTCAAAATGAGAATTCCCTACAGTATGTTTGTTTTTGTTTGTTTTTAACTGTGTAAAGTTGATTGAGCTTTAGAGATATGTGCTGCAAATACATGCATGTACTGTATGTATGTTGAAGATTTAAAAGCAGCAGGGCCTCTATTATTTCTGGATGGAACTTGTAAGTCGTCTTTTGTTTGAAGCCTGCAGGAAGAACATTGCTCAGTTGCAGACTGCTGTTGCAGAAAGGGGAAAGCAGGGTGGCGGGATGCAAAAGGAGAAGCGAGTGGAGGTAGGATCTGGGAATGAGAAAGGCAGTAGGATTACGTGTGCATGTCTGGCAAATGGGCCATGAAGCAGAGGGCAGGGACTTGATACTTGTGTGTGAGTTTGTTTGCACTATGATTGAGATGCAGGAGCTGGATTACAGAGCTCTTCTCACAAAAACACGCTCACTCCTAAAAAAGCCTCAACACAGCACAGCTCACTCAAACCGAGTAATCTCTTCATCTGATGATTTTTTATATGTTGTTTTTCTGCCTCGTTTCACTCTGCTCAATCCCCGGGTCTGCGGAAAGATCAATGTTGAGAACACATCCTGCTTTGGCAGTAACTGGGCGCTTGTAGCCAGAGATGAAAAAGGTCACTATGAATCTAATTAAGCATGATTTTTCAGATCCTTGATAAGATGGAGGAGCATGAGGGCTCCACATCCTGTTGCATCGTAAGGATTACTTTGAGTGCAAGAACGAGATGTAGACACACTTCCCAAATCATCCAGCTCTCGCAATGTATTGCCAATCGGGACATTTCGGATGCAGGGTAACAAATCAAGACAAGCGAGGCCATAAGAGATTATTAATTAATAGCATTAATTAATAGTATTAATAGCAATGCATACATGTACATGCACACGCACACTCGCGGTTAAACACTGCATCGCACCCTTTCATGCACATATAAGATGATGACCAGAAAACAAGTTTTAAGTATGGTTGAAGGTTTTTCCATCCCTCTCCCAATCCAATTATGTTCCAGTTCAATCAAATGGAAGTAAATGCATGCTTCTAAGCCACATGCTACAGCAAAAGAGATATTAACTCTGAATATGGGAAGTTTGAGAGGCAATAAAGGTACACAGCAGGGAGTAGATATTGAGGATTAATTTTTCTCATGTCTGATTCTTTACTCCCGCCCCCCCATCAACCCATCTTCTTCTCCGTCTATATTTCCCTTCTGGTGTTATATACTTCTGATATGTCTTTCACAGAGACAGTTTGGTATATGCTCTTTTTACAGTATATTAATATATATATATATATATATATATATATATATATATATATATATATATATATATATATATATATATATATATATATATATACATACATACATACATACATATATATATATATATATATATATATATATATATATAGATATAGATATATAGATATATATATATATATAGATATATATGAACAAAAAGCTAATTGGCTACAATCTTCTATGGGTATGTGTTTTAGGTATTAGAACATTTAAGTGGGAATGTGACGTAAACCTTGTTCAATTGAGCTTACCGCTCCTTGCTGACATGAGCACAATGACAAAGTGAATACTGGCCCACAGACAGCTATTAAGGTGTGGTGACTGTGCAACTTCTGCTCTGGGCTTAAAAACAGTAAATATTGATTGGTTTCACAGAACTTGAAGCAACTACTTGCAGAGTAAAACAAATGTATTGTGCACTGCAAATATCAGCCATAATGAAATTTGATAATGATATCAGTAGACCAAACAAGTTTCTTTGACCGCTTTCTCCTTACCATCAGCATGGTGGGAAGTCTGTTGACCATACTCCTTCTTTCTGTAAAGTATTGGCTTTAAATTATGCTTGTCTTTACTTCAGTTTTGTTTAGGAGTGCATCTGTTGGAGATTGAATTGAAAACTTGCCCCTGGGACATTATTCATATATAAAATATAGTTGCAATTGACCATTGATGTTCAGAACCCATACAGGATAAACACACACATAGATATCACAATTTTCAAAGCTGCCAAAATGTCTGCTCAGCAGCATTATAGAGCATGACCAGATGTGATCTGACTAACTTTAGGGCCAATTCCAGACATTTATCTAATATTTGATTCCTCTTGCTTTTGGCAAAATCAGGGACTTCCAACTTCAAGCCCAGATGCTGGCTCAAATTAGCAGTAGAGCTGCAAAGATTAATCGATTAGTTCTCAACTCTTAAATTCATCGCCAACTATTTTGATAATTGATTAGTTGGTTTGAGTAATTTTTTAAGACAAAAGTAAAAAATTCTTTGATTCCAGCTTCTTAAATGTGAATATTTTCTAGTTTCTTCTCTCCTCTGTGAGAGTAAACTGAATATCTTTGAGTTGTGGACAAAACAAGACCTTTGAGGACGTCATCTTGGGCTTTTGGGAAATACTGATCCACATTTTTCACCATTTTCTGACATTTTATAGACCAAACAACTAATCGAAATAATCGAGAAAATAATCAACAGATTAATCAACTATGAAAATAATTAGTTGCAGCCCTAGTTAGCAGCGTTAGATCATTTGGTTTTGACCAACATTTTTTTTAGCTGCAGTGCAGTAATAGGGGACCAGATTATGATAAATTACATATCGTAGTCGTGGTTAGAGCTGGCTGCTATCATAGCCAATTAAATCAACTCCTTTCACTCCTGTTAGAAGCAGTGAACTCTACACCAGTGCAGCAGTGACTGTTACTCACCAGAGGAGCGTGTGATGTTCTTGTTTTAGAGTCACACGGTGCAAATATATGCCACCTAAAATATCCTGCTGAGGTCAGACGGTGTCAGGTTTTAAGCTGAAACCACATTTCTGGAAGTATTAAAATCACTGTCACCATGTGTTTTGTATGTCGTGATGTGAATCCATAGTTATTGTGGGAGACATTGATTCTCACAACTACCTGAAATAACTTAACTACTGCTATCTTGGTATTGTTTCCATTGTGAATGCAGTTTACAGATGTGTATCTATATATCAGTGAAACAGGCAAACATAACACGCATAAAGGAGACTGTTGCCTGTATCCTTCTACATAGATGGTGAGAGCCCTGCCCTCACCATAACACGGACAAAGACGAGTCTGTCTACGGTAAATAGTACAGGGTTATAATCATCTATCCACTTCCTAGGGTCTTTCCTGCTTTTCACTTTCCCTGCACCCTGCTCCAAGCTAGACACTCTAATTCACAACAGTTCTCCTCTAAATGCAACTGTTGTTATCGTTGCTGGAAATTATGCTGCAAATATACTTTTGCCTCCTAGGGAGTGATAATGTCTGGGTCTAAGGAGCAACTACAATGAACTGAGTTTTATAGAGCTTAATCACTCAAAGAGAAGCTGAGGAAACTTTAAATCTGAATGAGTCGACCCAAACGTTAATCCTTTTCATTGGGGAAATAAAGCAATACACTTAACTAATATAGTGCTTCATACAGACTATTAGAGTACAAAACAACACAGACAACAACGAACAATTGTATAAATGTAAATTTAAGGTCACAGTCCCACGACTCATCAATCAGATTTTTGTGAAAAAAACAAAAATTTTCAATAAATGCCGATTTGATATTTAAAACTCAAAAAGCCTGATGGTACGGAAGAGGATTAGGGCAGAATTCTGGGATTAAAGTCAGAATTCTGACTTTAAAAAAAGAATTAGACATTAAAAAAAAGTCAGAATTCTGATTTTTTACACATTGTTACATTCAATGGTCAAAAGGTGTGACTCTTAAATGTAAAAAACAAACAAAAAACATCTTCAGTTATTTCAGACTTGCACCAAGAATAACCACCAATAAAGTTCTTCCTCAATAAAGTTCCTCCTCTGTCACATGAATCTTATTATATTTGTGGAATTTCACTCTACTGCTGCCTTAACTTATTTATCTGGCTATCTTCGTAACATCTTTGTCTTTGGTAAAGCCTTTTCTAACTTCACCATCTAGTAGTCTTTCAGTTCTTTTCTTTTTCCTTTCTGTTATGGCAGAGAACAGCTTCTGCAGTTCCTTTCCATCTCTTTGACTCCCTTTTTTCTGTTTGTGTCTTCCATTTCTCCTATGTACTTTTTGTTTTTTCTGTTGGGAGCATGTATTCCTTTCCACAGTGTCTAGAAGAACATCACTTTAAACCCCAAACTCTCAAAATCCTCTTCATTCTTTTGACCCTATGAGCTCATATTAGCATATTTAGTTCCAACAGTTTAAGACAATGAGAGTGTCGGTAGAAAGACATCACCATCTAAACCCTAAACCAATCACATTTTTAATCCTGTGCCCTTCCCAATTAAGTTCTGCCACTGATCCTTTCTTTGGCTTTCCCCAAAGCTCATCCCTTCCCACCAAATCTCTCTTGATACCAAAAGAATATTGCATTTGTGTTTCCATCATTCTTCCATCATCTTATTTCATTATGTCAGAAAAAAATACCAATTAACCAAAATATATTGTGAAGTATTAATCAATTCTGGCTCACTATTTGTATTACCTTTTACATAACACCCACACAAACGTAAAGAAATTACTTTGATGGATTAATACTAATTCAACTCAAGCACACAGAAAGTGATTTGATAATGTTTAACAGTGTTAAAATAACTGCTGCGCAGTCACTATAATTAGAATGGCAGGTATTATTTATTTTAATTTTCTTAATCTGTGTGTGTACTATCCACACACTTCAACACATCAGCTCACTGTGGCTCAAAAACGGCAGTCAAGATACCACTTTTTGGACTTGTTCATGTGGTTTGAGGTTTTGTGGTTATGTTCGCCTTCACTATCAGATGCCGTTAAACCAGCGCAGAACATCCGCACATGGTGTGTGTAGACAGAAGTGATGAAAGTTCAACAATTTCTGATGCATAGAAACAACTCTCACTCTCATACTCACACTGTCAGAATAAAAGATGTCATGGCATTCCCCAAAATTACCAAATGGATGCAGGCAGGGAGAACACTTGAATACAAGTATCCATCTTTCACAATAACCACATTTTTCAAGAAGAGTTGTGCAGTGAGAGGAAGATTACTTTTTGGACTTTGATTTGTTTTTGGCACTGTGTGTTAGAAGCATTTTACGCTCTCATCATACACTAAATGAGTAATTTAGTTCAAACCAGGTCAGTGATAGTGGGAGGTTTGTGTGTAGTAGCTGTGGCAGTGGGGCAGGATCATTGCCGGATGATGCCCCGCAGCTGACAGCAGTGAACCGACCAGAATCAGTTTCATACACTGGCTTGAAATGTGTTCTATAGTGAGAGGTGTTCTTGTAATGGAAAAAAGACATCCATAGCTCATTGTGGGACAGAGGGGCTGACGGAGAGCTTTTTGTCGGAGGGTGATGCATTCACACCAGCACTCCCACATCCTGTCATATGGAATGGCGTGAACAGTCAGATTTGTCATTAGATGTGGCAGCTATATTCACACATGGTGGGTCTTGCAGCAGTAATACTTGGTTTTACTGTGACAACATTATGGTATTTCAAGGCCAGTGCTCCCATTGAAATGAAATCCTCTACGTAGGAAAAAAGAAAACTCCAGAATAGGCGGCGGCACAGACAGTGAAGAATGCGAATTCAGTCTTGCCTATCAAGACCATTAAGGCCTATGTGATTGTTTTTTAATGTATTCACTCCAGCCTTTTTTCCTCTTCATTTGCAGTATGTGGACAAAGGGACTTCTGGTCTTATCCACCCCTCACCCCCACCACTCCCCTGTCTGTTCACTTTATCCTCCACGCAAACCCGTGCTGACTCCTCTGCACTCTTTCCTCCTCCCCGCCTCCTGCTTATGTTCCTCCCTCCCCCTCTCTAGCGTGTCCCCTAGTTTTCTGGTAGCTGTGTCTCTTTGATAATCCAAGACTCTTTGAAGACTCCAATTCCACGCTGCTTGCCTTGGAGCTATTGCACCTACAAAAACAACTGTGTGTGTGTGTGTGTGTGTGTGTGTGTGTGTGTGTGTGTGTGTGTGTGTGTGTGTGTGTGTGTGTGTGTGTGTGTGTGTGTGTGTGTGTGTGTGTGTGTGTGTGTGTGTGTGTGTGTGTGTGGTTGTAGAGAAAGAGGGAGAGAAGACAGAAAGAAGACAGAAAGAAGAGAGAGCCGTAGATGGGATGAGAATGCAGGACATAATGGTGGGATGAAAAATAAAAACAGTTCCATATGCATTTCCTTTGCAACTGCTTCAGTCTTTATGGTTGTATGCTTGCTGCATACACTGAGAGGTGTACTTCTTCATTGTCATATTTGTTGGTGCAGCTCATTTTTTCTCTGCCTTCAGAGGCAGCAGCTCATTGATTCCTGCATACACGCCCAAAATGCCAGAGCCAGGATGTACTCACAAAGATTGTAACTAAATGGAAATTCTAGGTCTAACTCTCGGGGAACTCTCACAGGCTATCGAAGAGTTTAGATGCACATTTTGTACCTAATGCTACATTTATAATAACATTATTTAGGTTACTAACTATATACTTAACTATATAATCTACCAGTCCGAACACTTCTTCACAAAAAGCCGTCCTGTTAGATCTAAAAAAAAAAAGCAACAATGTTTTTCTCAGCTTTTGTCAGATGCTGCAGAGAGGTAATTAAAGAAAATTAGTTGGCTATACTTAAGATGCCACAATGATCAAAATGAATCATTACAGAAATCTTTTTTCCTATCCACATCCCCTCTGCTTTGTGTTGCTGTCTTCTTACCTTTCAGAAAGTCTGGCTGCTCTCTGCAACTCTGTCTCTATTACTCCATTGTTTCAGTCTCAATCTTTAGTCCCTCTTCTTCCATCTTAGTCCCTAGCCCTACCTTTTTGTCTCTGTCGCTCTGCCTCTTTGGCAGAGGAGCTTGCCATTGGGATTCAGATGAAATTGAATTGAATTATGAAGGAATTTCTCTGCAGTACGATTGGCATCATTTCCTCCACACAACGGAACATCATTCTCATATCTCTCAATGTGGGGGAATGAAAATAGGCCGTGCACCATTCTTTCTCTCATCCTTTTAAATTGAATTTTTCATATCACAGGGGCACTGAGACATCAGCCATTTCCTTTAACATGTGCAGAAAACCCATTTTATAATATCTGAGAGACACATAGCTGTGATTCAATAGGAGAAGTCTGGCTTCCAGCTCCAGTATACACATACGATATACCTCAACTCAGGATTGATAAACAGGACCACATAGGTTCTCAGCAGCTTGAAATGTTGAGGGTATTCCAGTTGAGTGTACCATAGTTGTTTGGCTTCACAACCTGTTAAAAGAACTCATATTCAACATACTCAACATATTCCTCTCTCTTCACCTGTCTCTGTGTGGAACATATAGACATGCTTTAACTTCTGGAGCCTCCCATTTTACCAGTTTACCTTTATTACAAGAAAAGATACTGCAGCTAGTAACAAGGTATTTTATTTATATACAGTGTTGAGGGGGCTCCGTTGTTTATTTCAGCTTTTGGAAAAAAGATTTTGAAAAGATTTTCTCTTCATAGCAATTAAATATAGAGGGGCACATATATTACTGCAAATAGCACATCATCTATTTTTTCTACTCTACAGTAGCACATGTTATTTATCACCGGAGGAAAATAGATAACTGGATTGATTAAAAAAAGATTTTTCATGATTAATTCATAAAATATAATTGAATATTTGACTTTGATCCAGATCTGTTTTAGCAAGCAGTCAGAGTAGCATAAATGAAGATACAATCAAAGTCTTACAAATGGGGTATCAACCACTTTGGCTTAAAATTCAGAGGTTAATGCCTCAAAGATTAGATGCTTCCTCAAGCTTCAAATCTCAGGTTAGATATTAAAGGATGAACTGCTATTAAAATGCATATCAAATAGTAGTAATGTTGTAGAAGAACCATGAGAGAATTATTCTAGTATAATAATAATAATAATAATAATAATAATAATAATATTGTCTTTTGTGTGAGATGCATTAAATGTGCTTTATTATTATGTTGCCACTACACTCTGGATTATAGTCCCACCATATGTACCAACCATTAAGCCGCCACTTGCTTTAAAATACAGTACGCCAGGGAATACTTTCTACAAGGTAGTTAAATTACAGACAATGCAGGCGCAAGCTTGATCACCAAATGTTCACATCCAGATCAGTTAAAATACAAATGCAAACTTGGATGCATGAGACAGAGATCCAAACCCTAAATCTAACTCACCGGCGATTTTGCTGGAAGTCTGCTCAAAAAGTGTCAGAGACGATGGAAAAGCTTTCCCATCTGCATAAGCACCAGCAGCCCTGTGCACTGGCAATCAGTGAGGCTTGGCTTTATGACAGGGCACCTGACAGTGGAGTGGTGTCAGGTTGCTCCAGGGCATTTCATTGGACTCTGTGCTATGGGAGAGCACAACAGCAGTGGGGTCTGCTGTCCCATCAGGGATCAGTGGTGCAAATCAGCAATGGCAATATTTGATGCTCCACAGTCACCAGAATGCTATCCTTGTTGCTTAGGCACAGCCGTTTGCCCCAGGAATCCCTTTTTATTCCTCCATTCAAGCTGCAGGCAAATCATTTATTTTTTATTTCAAATCCAATCTTTAGGACAGGCTGTCCAGACTGTTATTTGCAAGTGATTAGATAGAACCGTTTACAATAACCCATCTGTGTCAGTTGCTGTGGAAACGACATAGGCGTGAGTATGTTCACAAACTGGTGGTGCATTTATTCCAATACAGACACAAAACAGCAAGCTGCAGGCTGGGTGAATAATGGAGATGCATCCTCTCACTCTTCACACCATTGCAATACGTAGTCTAAGTGCAGAAGTCCTCCATCACACCACACAACATTGTGTGACATTAGTGACAGAGGTGGTTGATAAATGTTTTTTTCCTAGCAGTCACAGCTAGCTGTTAGGGCTGACAGCTCTCTGACGTCACTGTTATGTGTGATATTGCAGGTGAAGTAAAGGGCAATTTTAAATTGGATATCAAACCGCCCATAAATGTGTTTTTAAATTGATGAATGAAATATTTATTTTGATGTCTCAGCCAAAAAATCTGATATGGGCTGCCAGTCTCAGCATAACCTAAAATTCCTCAAGCTTATGATTTAACGCATACAGATCATCAGTTATGAATATCTGCTTCAGAATATTTCACTCATAATTAATTTAACCATAACCAGTTGTGCCATATTGTGTTGCGGTATCCAATTGTTTTCAATCATCAGATGCAACTCAGAAGTTGTAAAATTCACCAATAACTGAAGGTGGTCTTTATAATTCACCCTACTAGATAAATTCTTTATGTGTGCGCCCAACTGTAGGCACAAACATAGAGCTCTATAGCCCCTATACTTTATTTTGGCTTGTACAAATCAATTGGAGGATGAGAGGGAGAGCTGTCTTTTCTTATAGAGGTTTGTATATTACATCAATAGTTCTGTTAATTAGCAATGTGTAACCACAGCTTACATAACAACCACAAACACAAGCACATCAAAAGACTTTCATTGTACCATTTCACTTCTGTTTTTTAACCACTATTGTGTACCCCTGAGGTTGCAGTCAGTGTAGGTGTAGAGTGTGCTGTTTTTTCATGTGCATTATGTACAAGAAAGTGAAGCAACACAATTCCAGCTCCAAGGTGAAAGGGCAGTTGGTGTGTAGATAAATGTAAGATATACGGCATTGAATAGCATGAGGAAAATAGGCAGATATACAGCTGCTGCCATTTTCACTTTGTTCTTATTTTTATGTAGTGGCAGACAGCTGATTTGCCATTGTATAAAGTGAAAGTTGATGCACTTGATTTGACAAAACAGTGTTCTCGATCACTTTTCATTTTACACATGAGCATTAAATACCTCGTCATATCATGCATACCGTAATGGATTCAAGCAACAACGACATTGTTTACTAACCTGCAGCTTCTCATTC
Organism: Zingel zingel; assembly: GCA_023566125.1. Taxonomy (NCBI): domain Eukaryota; kingdom Metazoa; phylum Chordata; class Actinopteri; order Perciformes; family Percidae; genus Zingel; species Zingel zingel. The sequence goes on from CM042328.1 coordinate 21,337,718, forward strand.
TAGCTTTTAGGCATATCAGTGTAGCCGAGGAGATATTCAGTATCCATGTGCGACTTGGAATTATTCAGTGGCAGTAGGTTGTATATAATATTTCTGGCAGTCTGACAGAAAAGAAAGTGTCTCCAAAGGGCTACAGGAGCTCTAGGTAAGGAGTAGATGATTGCTGTTTATTGCTACTTTAAAATGTGTCTAGGTTCCCTCGTAAAGAAAGAATCCTGCTGTATCTTTCCATCTGCGTTGGGAAGGTAATACTAGGCATATAAATGAGGCCATTTTAGCCCAAACTAAATGGGGTTATGAATTCAGATGTCATCGTAAATGTCCCCCCTTTCTTTCTCAGCCCCATAGCTTCTTACTCGTACCACAATGCCCAAACAATCCCCCTCTCCCGCCTCCAGTCTCCTAGAATCTAATCCTTCTGCTTGTCCCCTCTAGCCAAAGCGTCGTTCGTGTCTGCCTGACCAACTCCCAACTCCTGCTCAGCCTCCCCTTCCATCCTTCCGTCTTGCCGCATCCCTGCAGCCCCCAAGGCCTGGCAAAGGATTTGTGCTCTGACTAAAAGGAGAATCTATTTCCCATCTCTGCAGCCTTAGCTAGTTATCATACCCAGGAAACACATTGTGTCTCTGGAGTGATGCCTTAAGGAGAAGTTTAAGCAAGAATCCATATTTAAACAACTAAATGCCCCCTAACATTTAAATAGTTGTGGAGCCTCGGCGACCTCCAATCATATTTTAAGAATGCACTATTGAAGAAAATCATGTCTGGTCCAGCCACATGAGTCAATAGCAAGTTTATTGAAGTATCCCAGAAACAATAGTAGAATAACTCAATATTGTCTGGTGCGATAGAGGAGTTCTCTATTGAGACTCCCTGTTAAATAGATTCTAATTTTACACTCTGTACTGTTGTATTGTATCATCTTTGTGAGTAAGGATAAACATTGTGTTATTACTTACTATGTATAGATGCACCAATCAAAGTGCATGTTTAATAGAAAGAAAAGAAATGTAATTTTTTTATCCCCGTTTTCAAAGAAACACTTCGCACATCCAACAATTATTTTGTGCAGGTACGTTGGAGACTTTTGACTTGTAAAAAGAAAAATCCTTACTACAGCATCACCATTTATTAAAAAAACTAACGTTTTGGTCCTTCTGGACCTTCGTCAAGAGTATTTATTGTTTATTTACATTTATGTTTATCCCCCCAAACCTCTCTGCTCTTGCTTTCTTTTTCTCAGTTGTGCACCAAGCATACAAATCACTATCACAAACAAAAATATAAAAAGTTGTTTTGTTCCAACAATCGGGGGAGGGGGAATGATGATGCAACCCAGAACAAAAAAAAAAATCATCATTGATGAGGAAAATGTGACTGGTTGAGATGATGGGGAGATGAACAGGTTTCTGGAAACTTTTGAAGCCCACTAACGGTATTAAGAACACAGTGTTGATAGCACTTACCTAAGCTCTAAAAGCATTTCTCAATAGCTGGTGTGTATGTACTAAAAGGCTGATGGTTCAAATGATTTCTAGCATGGATTTGTTTGCCAGAAAAGTGGCTGAATGGTAGAAAGCACAGACCCGTGGTATTGATCTGGGCTGACTTGTGCAGCAGAGGCAGGGCTGTTCTGCTGTATCAGTGCTTTCCTGACTTTTACGAGAGGTGCTCATGTGTGGGGGTGGGGGAAGAGCACAATCGCATGTGCACCGTCAAGGAGTCATCTTTCTGTTGTGGATCGGTGGTAAGTAGCCATTAGTAAACTGATCTTTGGAAGAGGAAATTTAATGGTCTCCTAACTGTATTTACAAGCCATTCAATTTGATAAAGGGTGTGATGTTGAATGAATTAGTGTGCCGCTCTGCTCCTCTTCAAGCTATTAAATTTAGGATTTCGTCAGTATTTTCATTCATTCATATATTTACTCTTTCATCGAATCTCATCAGTATCTAAAAGCGAAAAGCAGATCTTATGATATATTCTAATGCACGCAAACTAGTGGCTGTCACAAACTGTATTTCCAATGCTCTGTTTTGTTCTTTTTGTTAGCCTTATTTAGATCTTCTTGGGAATCCTTTATAGTTAAACTGCAGAAATATTGTCTCGCTTTCCACTCGGTTAAACATCAAAAGCTGTGGAAACGGGAAATATTAAAATATGGAGATAGGAAGTAGCTCACTGGGGCTACTGATTAGTGTACCAATCATTGTCATCGCAATTAATTTGGCAGTGGAAGATTTAGAAAATTCAACTTTTGTCTGACTAATAATGATAACAGCAACCATAATACACATTCTCAATGTCTGTGACACCCTCTGACACTTTTTTATAATGATGGCTTTCAAGTCTGCACAAATGTATAAACATTGTTTCCAAAAATAGCAATCTTGTTATATATCTCTCTACATAGACTACCTCTATCCAGTTGTATGTTCTGAGTATAATTGTATAGATTACTGACAATAATACACACATGCAACCTGTACTTGGATATTCTTTCTGTACATCCTGTACTCCACCTCTATCTGGAGCCCTTAATAAGATGGACAACGAATAACGGATATAAATGCACAATTCTTTACAATCTGTAACCTGGATTTATACCTATGATATTTAATATAATACTGTATGAGGTGTACATCAGTTTTACATCACATATAGTATCAACATGCCAGAAGTCTTTAAAAAATATTCTTTATTTTGTTCTTGAACCGTACATCCTCTTATTCATTATTTACAGCGCACACACATATTTTAATCATTATTTACATTGCCCCATAATTGAGGATTTAAATGTTGTGGTATAGTATGGGAAATTTGTCTGTATTTTACGTCCGAAGTTATTCAGTTTCTGCTGTTGCTGCTAAGTTGCACACTCTCATTATTGAAGTCTGCAACCTCCCTCTGTCCACATATTTCTTCCTTATATAATCTGCAGAATAATAACAGTGCAAAAGACTGTTTAATATTTAAAAGTGTTTAATATTTAATACTATATTCTGACTTTTGAAGAGTGAACTTTATAAGTCCAGCGCAATTCAGACGGTAGTCTTGAATGTGCGAGTTTTGAGGTGGAGCTGTTACCATACAACCCTGATTAGAGCTGTAATCAGGCCCCGAGCCCGTATAAAATGATAGAAATTAAGAAAAGATCTTCAGCTCTAACCCTGATGGGTGTCTCCATGGAACCATCAACCAGGAGGAAAAGTGTAGTTTAAAAATAACTTCCTTGTTTTGACGATGTTCATTTGTTGTTTCTCTGTTTTTTCAGCATCCCCATCGGCGAGTGACCTTCTCCACCACCAACCCTGTGCAGGACCTGCAGGACGCCTCTCAGCACAGCTACTATGACAGCGGCTTAGAGGAATCAGAGACTCCCAGCAGTAAGTCATCATCTGGTCCTCGCATCGGACCCCTGACCCTGCCTGAGGACCACTATGAGAGAACCACTCCAGATGGCAGCATTGGAGAGACCGAGCACCCTGAAAACGGTACGGTGACAATCCCCCCCCCCCCCCCCACCATTCTGTTGTGTTCTCTATGAATATGTATTTGAATGTAAATTACACTAATAGGCTCTTTCATTCACATTCTGCCTATGTGTCCACGTGGGTGTATCCACATGTGTGTATGTGTGCAAGTCTGTCTGTCTTTGTGTCTGTGTGTGTGTGTGTGTGTGTGTGTGTGTGTGTGTGTGTGTGTGTGTGTGTGTGTGTGTGTGTGTGTGTGTGTGTGTGTGTGTGTGTGTGTGTGTGTGTGTGTGCGCGCGCGCGCGTGTGCATGCATGTGTGTGTGGCGTTTTATGCGATGGAGACATTTGTGGGTGATTTTTTTATTGTTCTCTGTGGCCATTTTAGAGTTGAAATGTTGTGGCACCTGTGACATTGACTTGTTGTGTTTGTCGATGACAGTGTGAAATGTTATTGGTTTTTAAGCAGATCTGTGCTTGTGTGGGAGGGTGTGTGGCCATATATAAATGTGTGTGTGTGTGTGTGTGTGTGTGTGTGTGTGTGTGTGTGTGTGTGTGTGTGTGTGTTTGTGTGTGTGTGTGTGATCAGGGCTGGAGTTAGCCGCGTCTCCATCCTACTCATCAGCAGGTCCTCTGTCAGACCTCCTTAATGACCCTCTCTCACAAGTGTGTGCTAATTAAAAAGCCCAACTAATGGAGCATTTGCCCTCTAAATACATTTAAACCATGACATCTGTGCAGACAACACTGTGTTTACTCTAAGCATTTCCTTGCCGCTAGCTGGCCCCAAGTTACACTGCAGCTTAGGTGTGCAGGAGGAGCCATAATTTCTAGGCACAGTAATCAATACACACACTCAACAGTGATGGTCTCAGCATAGGTCCATGTTTAAAAACATCATAGCCACAGCTGTAACTGCTATTCTGTGTATATCATTCTAAGTGTGTATCATAACAATAATTTTGCTGCTTTAAGCTGCCAAACATAATCCATTACCTGTCTTGTAACACAGTATGATAAGTGATTCCCCTGGTGCATTTCCAGTCATTATAGTATTTTGCATTGCACCACTCTCTGGATTAGACACTTTTACATGGTGATAGTTCAACGCTCACCAAGAACATCTTGCCCTTCTCTTTATGTGTTGTGTATATCATTAGTTTGTTGTGTTAATGTATGTTTTTATCTCAAGAGCATGTGTGGCTCTGCTTTTTTGCACGGGGTATTCATTTAAAGACAAGTAATACGTCTTTAATGCCCCATACAAAATGGGGAATGTATCCCAAGGACTTGATAGAGTTGTGGATCAGCATTGGCAGTCACTTTGTCACAGTGTCAGTGAGAAAGACACAGGCGTACCTTTTGTCAATGGGGCTGCATATCCTGAGTGCGGAGAGAGATTTCTGTTTTTTGTTTTGTTTTTTTTTAACAAGGAAAATAAACTATTTAAATCTCAAGCACTCCCAGTTGCACAACATTGCAGGATCAAAGGCTAAAATGTGTCACCGTCACACCAAAACAGCAGATAACAAAGTTCTATTATTAGTAGGGTAGTGATGCATTGCCTCTTCACTAGACAACTGTGTTAGATCTCATTAGCTAGCTTATTTATCTGTATTGGAAATGTTAATTGTTTATATATTTATGTTGATTAGTGACACCATTATTCAAGGGTGGGAGGGGGTGGTGGATGTGCATGAGAGGAAAAGTCCGGCCAATACCGCAGTTCCCTCTGGCCCTATAGAGATCAGAGATTGCCTAACATCCCATTTAATAGATAGATTTAGTCATATACAGGCTGGCTGTTTACAGCCCAGGAGCCAACAGTTGACTATTTTTTTTGGCTCTTTGCACTTAGGATGTGCAATATGTGCATTTTCTTTTTGTCTTTTGTTGTAGCTGATTATTTTGTTTCTCCCATCTGCAGAAAACACAGTTTTGTCAGACAGGGCGTTCTTTGTTGTCAGCAGCAGAAGAGCAAGATTGTGAGTGGAGATGGAGCAGTTAAAGGATGAAAAGATGGCACAAGATGGGGGAGATGTTAGATTGTGACAGGGAGCGGGGTCTCCGACAACGAAGCAAAGCCCATAGGCTGAGCACATAGGACAGGGGGATGCGAAGATGAAAATGCTAACCAAGGAATAGACCTAATTAAAATGTGATTCCCACTTCAGGGAGATAACAAAGAGCCCACATAAAATGAAGCATTAGACAGAAAAATCAAACGAGACAGAGGAATTCCTCCCCAGCTCCACCTGAATAGTGACGTGAAGTCTTTTTTTAAGCATCTGTGTGACAGAGTGACAGGTTGTACTGGTGCAAAGTTTTTTTTTTCATTGCAGTCGAGATGACTGACAGGCAAAAAAATGGGGAGGTGAGCATGATGTGTCTTTCCATTTAAGTTAGATAAAACGCAATATATAAACCCTCGACTGTCAGCCTTTGCATCACTGGGCCCCGGAAATATCGACCCGGATGTGTGTTTTGTTATACATGTTCAACTTTGACAGTGGAGAATCTACATTGTGAGAGAGTGTCAGGGGTCTACAGTGGAGAATGATGTAGTTCATGATCTATTTTAGAGCCACTTTTGGAAATGATGGTGTCAGTCACACCTTTACTGTCTTTGACTGGTACTAACCTGAGCTTGGTGGGCATTCCAGTGTGACTTCATCCCAGTCTATACAATTTCTTTATTCAAGACATGCTCATATTAGGGATATTGATGCCAGCAATGGCTATTAGCAATAATACATTATTGAGTTTATATTAGTTGGTGAATTTTTCTCTAAAACGGTTCTTATGACTTATGTTTGCCGCCTTTTAAAGATTCCTGCAGACTAAAGTAATATGACCTCGGCTTATAAGGGTGGCAGATAGGAAGGAGAGTGTGTGGTCTGTAACAGTCTCTGCTTCACTGAAGTAGACATCAACATATTCCCTTATGGTTCTTGGCTTTGGAATTATGAGTAGATTCAACTACAGTATTAACATTTCTGATATATGACATGTATGCTGCCTGATCTGCAGCAATTAATTTCTGGAGTTCCTTTTTTCGTATGCCTGAGCAGCTGCTCCCTCCTCCCATTTTTTTCTTCTAATTCTTGTCTTCAGGCTGTGTTAGAGTGCACTCCATTTCAGTTTCCCCATGTGTATTTTCCACTCTTATGTTCACGCGTGCAGCGTGCACATCACTCAGCTTGTTGGTTATTCTAATCAAAAATATTTATCCATCTGTTGCACGTGTGTGTGTGTGTGTGCACCTACAGTACATGTATGTATTTGTTTGCATTGGAGATTGTTGCATCACACCCCATATCTCTAAATCGCTTTGATTACAGTGCTGTTTTACTTTAATAGACTCTCATCATAATCACTGAGCTCTTTTATTTTCTCTTTAAATTGATTGCTTCAGACAGCATGAAAACTGCTTGTCTTGTATGTCTGGTTACTTTCAGGATCCATTATTTGTCCTCCACAATGAAATCAGAGGAAGACAGAGGACTGGTCTGTCCCATCTGTCCATCCACCGTGTCTCAGACACTGCGGATCAGATTTTGATTAGTGGTAAAATCAAAGTGATTTACAGAATGTATTACTGATTGCCTAACAGGGAGGATGCATTACTTTGGGAGTTTTCCATTTACATGACATGCATTTTTAAGTCACAATAATCAATAACTACGAATTGTATAAAATAACAAGTTACACAAGATGACATTACATTCAGTTAGCTGACGCTGATGACATCAGTCAACATTGGTTATCTTTAATCCTTGAGCTGCTTTTGATTTTTCAATTTGTTCCATCAGTTATTAAAGACTATATACAGACTTTTTTAACACATAACTGAAATTGTTTAGCTTCCTATTGCCCAAGAAACCTAGGTATGAGTCATCCGAGAACTGTGATAGGCCTCTTCGCTCTTCTTGGGACACAAGTTTGACCAGCAATCCGGTCATGTCCAGTCCAACCTAGACTATAATCACTCTTCCGGGGATCAGTGGTTAGGCATCTTAGCTGGGATATGAGGGCTAGCACCAATAGGACACAAGTGGGTTGAAAACTGGTATCAACGCGCACACAATACACACACACACACACACACACACACACACAAACTCAATTGACCACAGATGGAAGAATTTTGATGTGGCCGGTTGCCCAGCGTGAGGTCTCCCTGTGTCTTCCTCTTCCATATGGGCGGGGTGAGATAAAATAGAATACATGACATTTGCATAATAATGAGGTTATTTAGTAATTCTATCTGATTTTCCTGCCTTAGATCTCTCAGATGATGCGTGGAGCGTCATATATCCTGTCAGGGATTTTCCTCTGCTTTCAATGCTTGCCATATCAGTATCAACCAGGGTACTACAGATTTAGCCATTACTGCTTAAACATTACGAGTACCCTGTGAATATCTGGTTTGTGGCTTGTTTGTGTATAAAGCATGAGTAACACTTTGAGCAAATAAAGATGTGGAGGAAGAAGTTGTGCAGACAGAGAGGCAGCTCGTCAGCCTGATGGGGCTTGTTTGTCTTATGAGTGCCAGCTTGGGCCCCTTCCTGGGTGCCAATATAGCGTGCTGATGCAGGAGTGTGGGTTTCCTCCATAGATGTAACTAAGACCTGGATACAGCATTCGAGGAGGTTCATTCCTATGAGAGTTGTTCAGTGGCGCATGAAGTCAAAAAAGTTAAATGTCCGTGTAAAAGACTACCGGGATGATCGGCGCTGCTTCCGCACTATGTGGCTCACAGAGCAGGCTGATAGAGACCTCCACCGGCCGAGCTGGCTACTCCTGGTTTAGCGCTCTGCTAACTTGAATGGGGATTAAATGATTTAATCATGCAGTTCTTCTAGACTTTCCAAATGATATCGGACCGAATGGATCAAATTCTGATAGTGAAACAAGTCATTTTGCAGGGGTTGTGACTCTAAAAAAAATGCATCCACTGATTTACAGATGTCTCTTTCGCCATGTAAGTCTATGGGAAAAAAGTATTTTAGGGGCCCATGGCATCACTTGACGAGCACAAAAGTTGTAATTCCACTGTTTGGCCAGTATGTCCAATTGGCTTCAAAGCCCAGCGCACTTCCTGAGAGCCTGGTTTCCTCAGACAGATGTCATGTGCCTTGTCAGAGTCCCTGCCTGTTAGCCAGCCACTGCTGGAACTACCACCACCCGACCAGGAACAGGTCATGGGACTGGCAGTTTTGTGGAAGATTCTGTGGAAAAAAAGTACTTACAAGTGGTCCCCTGAGGCAAGTTGTCATGAGTAATACGCTTATAATCCCGAGCTCATTCTAGCACACGCATTATGCTTTGCTCACATCAGCTGCTGCTGTTTGTTATCCCCCAATTGTTTGTAATATTATTTTGGAGCAAATAGGTCACTGGAAGAGCCTAACTGGAGCAGAATTAAATTCTCTAACCTGGATTAGGCTTTGACATCATGGACAATGGTTAACTATAGCCCTTTTACAAATGACTTAACGGGAGAATGCAGCTGAATCCAAAATGGAACTGATGATGTGTCAACACGTCACAGTTTTGAATGTGTCTAGATTTCCCTTCGCCCAATTTGAATCTGAATATGTGCTTTCGCTTGTGTGATCACTTACAATGGGACCTACACACTCATCCAAAACTTTGGCCGCAGACATTACAGTGTTTGTCAAATGACCGCAGACATGCCAGACCTTTGAACAGGGCCATGTGAGAGAAAGGACATGGTATCACAGCTCAGACCATTAACTGTAGCAGAGTATGTAATTGGCTTAGTATCTTTTAAAGTGAAGATGACGTTTTATTTTGTGACAAAGATTGCAGCCACTTGTGAAATCTAAATGGAACCAGAAAAGAAATATCATTATTCCAATAAATCTACCCCTTGCATTCAATTTCATATTGCCTTCTTTTTCACATAAAAGTGATTTCTCTGTAGTTTCATCATTGTGTCCAGCTCACGGGAAGATTATATATAGTGATTTTTGTATTTGGGTATTGGCTACTGCATGTTCTAGGAAATAGAGGAGAAAGTACTGAAAAAAACTGACAAATTGTTATTTAAATGTTGTTTAAATAATAAAAAGTAGGAAAGCAAAACTCATGTGATTTAGTAGAAGATTTCTGGAACATTTGCTAGGGACAGAGTCCCAGTCCTCTTCATTTTAATTGAGATATGCACAAACTACTCAGCTCTTATCCACATGTATATAACATGGATGAAAACCGAGATGAGTGTTCTGAATTATGCGCAGAAAGAAAAGGACACACATATAAGCACACATTAGGTTCCATAAATAGTGCTTTTAACACCATGCTGCCACTGAAAATGTCCGGTTTTAGCACTAAGCTTGTAAAATGAATGAGTGAGTCAGTATGCCTAAGCCAGTATCCCTAAGCTTTAGATGTGCTCATGTATTACTCTAACAAAAGTGGATGGCTCTCTGTACTTAGGCAAAAATTGGATAGCACGCTGCCTGCTCTTGCTATGCCAGTGAGTCTGGGCAACAGCATGCTGAAGCAGCAGGTTTGGAGGTGGTTATGTGTGTGTGTAAATGCGGGCTTGGAAGTAGAATTTTATAAAGACACATGAAGAAATTGTTCTTAATTAGCCTGGTGTAGCTTGTGGCTATAATAGATGCTCCTTTCAGCTGAGTGTCCACTGGCAGGTCCATGGGACCCTGAGTTAAAACTTTAAGAATACTTATGGAGGCAGAAATAGAAAGTCGTGGTAGAGCTCTGTTGCTCTCAGTGGGTCTTACCCAGTCTCACCCCAGATGTGAATCATAGAGCAGGTAGAGCTTTGTGCAACAGGGAGGGGATGCTGGCTAGGGGCCAGATCCACTTCAACCTCAGTTGGTCGGGCAGCTCAAGCCGGCATCAGAGAAAAGGCCCCGGGGGTCATCTCTCCATCATAGTGTGATGGGGACAGAGAGCCGCTGAACCTCCCTCTAACTAGTGTTCTGCCCTTCAATGATGTATGGCACTTGAGGGACTGGAATTGTACTGTATGGGTCTGACATGCATTTCCTTATTTCCAGGGAGTTACAGAGGAATGGACCCGCTCTCGCTTTAAGGCTTTCTCACAGTCAGTTGAGGATATCTCAGAATTCACTGCAGTTCAAGGACCTTACAAACTCAATGAGGACTACATCCACTAAAACTGAAAATGTCTTCTCAACACTAAATGGAAAGCAGCATTGTGTATATATAATTATTTTAAAAATGGAAATATCCTTCTGGTGAAAGGATCAATTCTTAATTTGCGGGTTTGTGTTTACATGGTATATCATGCAGTCAATATTCTACATGCCTTAATCTAAATAGAAATAACTTGAATTTGTCTTGCTTAACCTCATGACCAAGCTTGTCACTGTGTTATGCATTTAATGTGATGTAACTAACATTTCACTGCGCTATTAAACAAAATCATCAGAATATTTCTTCATAGATTTTCTGGCTTTCAGCACTTACTTTAAAACTGGCTTGTGCTCTCACTAAGGAGCCCTTGTTCTCAAGCCAAAAGTAGAGTCATTCTGACAGAATTTTGCATGATGATGTAACTTGTTTCTGGCATTTCTGCTGGATCTCTGCTCTAATTAGAGAGTGTACTTTACTTTATTGTAAGATTGTGACAGATGTTTGCTAGTTCCAAACTACAGAGCTGTGACAGAGACACACACACACACACATATATATATATATATATATATATATATATATATATATATATATATACATGCAATTCCTTTGTCACTACCAAAGGTCCATTTTACTTAAAGATATTATACAATATTGTTAACTTTCCCTTTGGCTAGCTCCCTCTCAGATGGTCATGTTGCAAGGACCCAACACTTGTCACTCATCTTGATGAGCTGTCTACTTTGAAACCGTATCTAGCCTGGAGATGAGGTACCCATCAAACATGCAGCCACAACAGGCACTGAAAAAACAGATGGCAAGTGCAGCCACTTTGATAAAAAAGCAACAACGATGTTTACTCTTGTTGTGCATTTGCTGTATGTCTTTTTTTCCCTTCTCTTCCTGCTTTTCCGCTTTATTGTTGTTATGGCTCCCTTGCACTTGATAGCCCCAATCTAGCTTACCACATTATTAGAAAAATATTATTGAAAAGTCTCCCCATTTCAGCCAAACATGGAGATTTAGCCAGGGTCACAAACAGACCCAGGCTACATGACCCAATTTGCCCATCGGCTCATTACATTTTCATTTTATTATCTCATAATGTAGTGGATGTCCTGTCCTTTTATGTTATATTAATGTGATAAAACATGTATTTAGCTGTTTTAATGCCTCTTTAATACACACGACAGCACTAAAATGCAAGTCTGGTCTTTATTCAACAACCAAAATACTGGGCCTCCCAGATATGCCCAATTGTTCCTGCCTCTCCCACACATTTACTCCAATATCTGAGCACATTAGGCCACCTATGTTATTGTGTTAGATTATTATTTTTGTTGAAGGGGTCCAACAGCAAAGGACATGAACATTGGCCCTTCTTCACCATGAAGAAGCTTGTAAAAGTCAATCAAACACAAGCAGCTGAATGCAATGGATCAGTAAGGAACAACAGGGGAGGGTGGAATCCCGCTGGCCTTAAAAGCCAATATGATGACCCCCTGCTGCCTTCTGTGTTTTGCGTTTTTCTGTAAGTCCATATTCCAAGATGGAAATTTGCAGTTTCCTTTAATAATTATGTCATGTGATGTCATGTCTCCCCCCCCCCCCCCCTCCTTGCCTTAATCAAATCCTTGTCAGAAAGCTATCACTTGGCAGAGGGTACAGCCGGGTAGAGCAGCATTGGGAGGCTGCTGCTTTTCTTTTCTTTTTGCCTCTCTGCTACACAAAAGCCAATTTTTATATCTCATCATGTTATAGATATGAATTGTCTTGCTTCAAACACATAGCTATATCGTTCAGACCACTGTGGGAGCAGAGCTTCCCATCTGACTGCATTAGTATTTTTGACTCTCCCAGAGAATTGTCAGTCATGCAGCAACTCTCGATCTACAGTAAACGGTCAAATAAAGCTTTAACTCTCCAGGGTTGCTATTTAGCCGCTGCATGGACTGCTTACACGATTCTAAAGATCGGATTTTGTGAGATTATTTTGGTATTTGTCCATACTTGGCATTCACATAATGCATCTCCTGTGACTGTGGTAATAATAAAAACAGATTTAAATAACACAGTTATCTCTTTATATCACATGGGCTGATATATGTATATGATATATGTATTTTGCCTGGAATGCGAACAGACTACGTAGGGCTTTAGTAGCAACCTAAGCCTGTTCAATTGGTTTCTGGTTTGAGTATATGATGGATGATCAAATGATAAAAGTTGTCTTGAAACCACCATGGCCATAGGCAAGGCTATGTAGCCCACAATACATGGTAACATGTTGAGAATCACTACAGAGTAAAGACAAAAACTCTTTGAAACTGTGTTCTCTATTTCATTTCTATTTTCTATTAGCAGCATACCTTAGCTCTTCCTAGTTAATCATGTCTTACATTGCAAAATGTGGAAATCAAAGGCAGAATTAGCAAAGAGAAAACATCTTGATCGAAAGGGGAAGGAAAACAACAAATGGATCATGGAAGACATCTGTTTTACAGGTCAATAAGATTAATGAGTGAAAGATAGTGAGCATGAAAGCGGTGCATAGGAATTAACTCCAGGGGAAAACACTGACAATAAAATAATTCCCTCTTTGATGTTTAGAGCTGTAGATCACATATAATATTTCCTAAACAGAAGGAAGGGTAAGAAGTTAGAAATTGCCTGGTGATTTATAATATGAAGTGCATTTATCTTCATCATGATTATAGGTGGCATTAGAGGTCCTGGCTAAGCCCTCAATGCTCTGAAATCCTAAATATGCCCCTGACTCACAGTTAAGTCAGAAATGTCCCACATTTGCCTATTTTATGTATCATTTTTCTTTTAACTTATTCAATCTCACAAAAAAAGGGATAAAAGACATAAAGGTGAACACTGATTGCCACATCTCACTGACTGTCAGGTTGGTAATTGGCTTTAGGTCGACTGTGTTTTTAGAAAATATAATTTGGATTTTCTCATTGATGAAAAGACAATTGCAGATGAGTTTTACCCACATTATTTGGTGTGATTTTAAACATAGAAACAGTCAAATCCTGTCAACATATTGGGTGTGTATTGAGACATACGGGAGTTTCACCTCTCTCCTGGTCTAAACACAAAAGAAAGCATTTTCTACTGGAATCAAGAAAGTGAATCTGTAATGGGTTAAGTGGAGGCTCTTAGAGACAGGTTAGTATGTGGGCGGCAAACAAAGATAAAAGCACAAAAGTAACATTGTGACCAGAGTAGAAAAGCCCATTATAAAAGTGTTCTAGAAAAATTCAGTTCGAGGAAATAAACCGCTTAAATGCATTTCAATTGTAAGACTGAATGTTTCCTTTTCTGCTACTGCCAAATCAAACATCTCCTACCTGCCAGCATGAGACCATGGAGTGATGCCACTGTGGTAAAAAAGGACCATAGAGTGCAAATGTGAAAGCCTAAAGCAGGAGAAAAAAAAGCTTCAAAGGCATGGGACCAAGAAAGAGACATTCAGACAAGAAGAAGAAGTAACATTTGGGTGTGAGACAGGAATAGACAAGTGACTCTTCAAGTAAATGTCACACAGTAATCACAGAAGGGTTGGTCCATAAAACAGTCTAATTATCACGAGAATAGTTTTCAAAATATCATAAACTTCACAGAAATGCATTTTAGGTTTCTTTTTTTCTCAGCTCCATCTTCACTTCCAACTACAGTGCTGTCACCAATTATTAAACCAAATAAAGTATTGGATGTTTGTTTTTGTATCAGCTATTCTGCACAAGAAACAGACTTCTGCTGCTTGTTGACACATCCACTCCCAGCAGAGCTGAGCAAAGCAGAGTTCGATCAAGATGTTCAGCCAAAAATGTATTCTTAACATTGTTTAACCAATGGTTAAGCTTCCTTGACCTGTGCAGAATTAATGATGGAGTTACACTTTGTGGCACAAAAAACAGAAGCCTATTGAACATCCAGTCACAACGTCACACTACAGGGATTTAGTCTACATTTCTTTGAGCTTTTCCAATTTAATTGCACAGAAAACTGAATGGGAAATGTGAGGTTTCCTATTTCAGGAAGAAGTGGCAGAAGAAGGAGCAGAGTGGGCCTAAATGTAATTATGCAAGCAGGTTATCACTTAAATTTATGATAAGATTATACAATCTGGTCACCCTTTACAAAATCTCTTTCCCAATAAACATATGACAGCTAAAATGTCTATACAGGAATGTTCTTCCTTATTCAATCTTACATATTGTTATAATTTAAAAATGATTATTACATATTCATACCCAACGCTAAACAATTAATAGTGTCCATTTATGTTAAATTGTATTTACATCATACTGGACATGTGTATGAAGAAGTGGGTCTGTACTTTAATCCTATTCAGCATCCCTTTGTTTAGTATTATGGCCTATATCAACTGTGGCGCAGCCCGCAGTAAGGATTTAAATGAGCAGCATTAATAAAATACCTGTATTGGCCTGAAGAACAAATGCAAATTTCTAAATTTAGGCACTGATGTCGAACTAATGCCTTTCAAACTCAACATGCACATTCTAGTCTCCCTGTAGCCCTCTCTGCATGGATATGAGATTGAATACAGCATATTGAGTACAGCTGTTTATTATCCAAGCTGACTGCACTGATAAAAGATTCAAGCAAAAATGATGTAGGCATCTTTTCTCCCCAAGGCACCGTTAACTTGAGTAACAGTAAGTCTATGGCCAAGACATTCTGTGCTCTAGGTTGTGTTATGTCTTAATACAAATGATTGGGTAGATTATCTGGAGACCTCCTTTCTATTTGTTTGTTACCTTGCAGTTCCACTTACTGACTGCAAAAAACAAAAGTGGTATTGTTTAAACTCAATCGAAGAATAGTCATGGAAATGGGAACTGGACTTGGACTGGATAATCATAAACCTGAATCTTTTTTGTGATAAATACTTTATTTTTTGTTTTTGCATTGGCAGCTGCAGCAGATCAATATTGTGTTGTCAAGGTTCAGAATGCAATTTCCAGGCCGTAATTGGCCAGCAAGCCAAACATATTGTTGTGGGCAGAGGCATGAAGCTGTTCTCCACGCAAGCATTTCACAAACACCTCTGTGCACCAACAGAAAAACAATTATATTAGTTACTACATCATTATTTAGAACTGCTTCCTCCCTTTCCTCCAGCAATGTTTTGAATCTATTTTATCTGGAGATGCCTTGTGCGTGTCACAGTTTGACAAAGTCTTAGTATAGGTTGACATATCACACCGCAAATCAACTTCTCAATTGGAGGAGCTGGTGCATAGCGTGATCTGTCAGCAGGTGCTAAGGCTTTGTCAAATGCAGTGATACAAAAGGTAGTCTTCAAATACAGGAACTGCAAGACAAAATGGTGGATGGTGAGAGAACTGACAGGAGGTGCACCATCACCCACTGAACCAACTACAGCCGCTTCTCCTGACAGTCCTCTGGCCGACATGTCCACTCATTAGCCTTTGTCAGCAAGAGTCTCGCCGGCTGAGGAAGCCGAGGATTCAGAATCTGTGAAGGAGGCATGTGCCTAAAACTTCAACACCATCTCTTATCCTGGCATCACCATCTGTGGACAAAAGAACCAATTAAAACCCAAACATTTAATTTGTGTTTACTGAGAGACCAAACAGAGACAGAATGGTCTCCATGGATGTGAAAAGTGACACATTCACATGCTTTTGCAATAGTTAAAAAAATACTTTTTTCCAACAATACTGTCTACAAAAGCCGGTGATGCTGTGTACTGATTATGAACTATTGTACACAAAGCATGCTGCAGAGTAAATGTGTACCAGTCATCTACAGAATAACACCAAAGTGCTAAATGGTTAACCACAGCCTTGTTACTTACATTCTGTTTAGGTGAGGTGAAAAAAGCCTTCAAGCCTACACATTCTAATTTTGCTTGTGAGAAGTGGAAGTGCGTGTCTGAGGTTACAAGCTCCACCATTGTTCTTTTGTATTCCATTACAATGAGCAAGGAAAATATGCACGTCAACACTATGTTTGTCTGCTTGTAGCAAGTTTCCCTGTTAAAAATGCTCCCCTCTGGAGGAAAACAAAAAAAGAGACTGTTTTGGTAGCTTCTGCTTACTGTGAGAAACTGTTCTGAACACCTGAATAACAAGACTTGACATGTCATAGCTAAAGAAATACAAAACCCCAGTTTTGTGTTGTTTTTCCTCACAGAGTATGACAACCACAGAATACATTCACATCCAGTTATTACACTGATAGCCAGCACCAGGCGCTAATGTCTGCTCGGATGTGGGATATTTCTTCTTTTTCCTTTTTTGTCTTGGAACTTTTCAGTCATTTACCATATAAACTGTTTGCAGGAACCACAAATATACCATTAATAACCCTCACGCACTCCCAAACAGTAGTAGCTGTTTTTCCCCGTTATCCCTCCATGAGCTGTGGGTCTCTCATATTTGTTCGCCATCGATCATAGCGGTGTAGCGCACACGCTGGAAAGCAGCCGGTGGGGAGAGGCAGCATTTGCAATCAAACAGAGAGTAGCAGTGTGAAATCTCAGGAAGAGGCAGCTTCCCCCATGCCCGTGGGTAGGGGATCAGACGATGAGGAAGCCTGCCTCAGACACTCCACACCTCCCACTGGCACCCTGATGCAAGCAGCATGCAAACCCAACCCTCACATGTATCTGTCAGCCAGGGGGTTAAGCTCTGTGTGTACCCCCACTCTGTAACTGCACTGTGGACTGCATGTTATGCCACTACTGTGAAGGTGCTTTTAGAAGCTCTGCTGAGGTTGACTGTGAGTCTTTGGTGTGGTACTGAAGGTGGTAGACGGTGGAAATTACAGTTTTTCTTGTCTCTTATTTTTCCACGATATTGCTTTAAGCAAGCAGATGGGACTGACCCAATATAAAAGGAGATGGCTACAGGTGCAATCTATCTCCAAGTCTAGAGGAAAATAATTCTGCTGTGCACGGAGTCAGCAATGTCATTGAGTCACTGCTCTTCAAAACCAAATCACAAGCTCTCTAAATCCAGTCAGCCTGTTCCAGCCACTGGCATAATCACGCTGTGGTTTGCCCATCTGTCCTCCATTGTCCACCTTGGCTCTCCATCCAGGACATACAAGACTATAAACTCTAAAGGGTTTGTTCCAGACTGTGAGCAGATTTATTTCAGGTGTAGGTGCAGGAGAAAACAGGCTTGAGTGGGTGGGAAAATTGGTATTTGGCTTTGGTCTTTGGCTGCTCCTTTCCCCCTATGGTTGACTTATGTGCTTCATCATGTCCACCAAATATTCAAACAATGATCCCTTCAGCTGAGTGTGGGAGTGTGTTTTGATGTGCAGAGCAGACGGTATTCTGCCACACTGTTAGTGGGTACTACAGTTACAGATGGCTAATCGCCACAGCAAAAGGCAAACACAAAAGTATAATCATCAGTATTGATTTTTTTTTGTTGTAGAGATAGATTTGAGTGTGACAGAAAGGTCAGTGCAAGCAAATATAAAAGCTTGTGCTTTCACAGATGATACGCCCTATCATAACACGCCCCATAGCTACACCATAACCAATTCATTATTATTACATGTTTTTTGTGAGCTGACATGTGGGACTGGAAATTATATGCACTAAAGAACACTAGCATGCAGCAACAACTACTCCCAACACGACAGGTTGCAGTTGAATATAGACCTCTTCTGTGTTACATTTTGTGACACATAAGAGGTACTGACAATGTCAGAGCTTTTTTTTTTTATAAATAAAACCATACAACATTTTGATGAAACACTAACAGGCAAGGTAATGGCCTACTAAAATAACTGGCATTAAAGCATGTATGTTCTCTGTTGATGATGTGTGATATGTGCTTTGGCACTGTTGGAAGAAAATGGCCGACCATGAAAAGCCAGATGACACATTTAGCTGTCATTGCTGATTTTCCGCCCTTTGATGATGATGAGCACGGTTCAGAATGTGCCTTAATTCCTGTCATGGGTGTATGCCATGGTTTTACATGGCATGTTTTCTTTTAGCTGCTATCATTACATGAAGTCCAAATTATATTTTCTAAAAACACAGTCAACCTAAAGTCAATTACCAACCTGACAGTCAGTGAGATGTGGCAATCAGTGTTCACCTTTATGTCTTTCATCCCTTTTTTTGTGAGATTGAATAAGTTAAAAGAAAAATGATACATAAAATAGGCAAATGTGGGACATTTCTGACTTAACTGTGAGTCAGGGGCATATTTAGGATTTCAGAGCATTGAGGGCTTAGCCTGGACCTCTAATGCCACCTAAAATCATGATGAAGAGAAATGCACTTCATATTATAAATCAACAGGCAATTTCTAACTTCTTACCCTTCCTTCTGTATTGGAAATATATATCCAAAACGATTCAGTTGTTTTTTCCACCTGGATCTGTAGCTCTGGCATTTCTCCTCTACTCTTCCTGCTGTGACTTGTGTCACTCGGCACTGACCGTCCTTCACCCGCACTCACACACACACACACCCGCACGCGCACACACTCACACACAGTAAGTTTAGAGACCTGCATTTATTTTGACATGACGCTGTTATGTTGCTAAGACTATCGCATATTCAAAAACATAACGTTTTTTGTCGAGCTTCACAGGTGCGCTCTCTCTCTCTCTCTCTCTCATGTATGCATGAGCCCTTTCACATGCACACAGATGATGGGAATTTCTAATTCATAAAGAAAGGAACATGCTCAATTGTGGCATGTGAAGTGTTTTGGAAAACCTCTGTACATGTACCTTTTTCCCCCCTGCACACAGATTTTTAGTTGTGGAGCTGCACAGACTTTTACACAAGGGCCCTTGGTGTGGCATAAACCTCCTGGAAGCTGTGGAGACATTTTAATCAAGTGTGAAATCCGTTTGGAGTAGATGCCTACATGACTGTGCTTGTGCTCAGAAGCGTACTCCCCAACTCTCTTCCCATGAACATCTTTTTTTTTTATCAAGAGTCCATTTCACTGCAGTGATGCATACAGACAACGCTCTTAGCGGAGCTGAGAAAATGAAACTCCAATCATCATGCATGAGGCAGCACATACACAGACGCACTCTTGCCTTGGCTGCCTTGTCTTTTCTTAGAGCTCCAAATTCAGTTTCTTCTTTCTTAATCAGGCATAAAAGTGTATTTCATTCATTTGAAAAGAACCATTGACATCGGCCTTGTAAACAGAGAGAAGAATTTGCCACTTAAGCGTAATGATATAATTAAGAATGAATAAGGCAGACCGTTGCTCAATTGTAAAGTAAATGTATTAAATAGCCTAAACATCTAGCAATTTAGGATTATTGGAACAATGAGATTAGCGGCAACAATAGATGGAGCTATGCATTCTTTTGTAAACAATGGGACAATTGTATATGGATTACCCATGAGCAATGAATAATATACATAAATAAGGTCAATGAAATGAGGAAAAATATCTTTCACTACTTTTATATGAAGCAGTTCAAAATGTAAAATCATTCACACAAGCGGTCTCACTCTGGCTCTTGATTGATTGACGCCTTGGTGGGCCAGATATTTCCAGCCTCAGAGGTATGACAATTTGTAGAGTAATCACCTCCCAACTGGTCATGAGTACAATTGGGTATGTCTCATAGGCTTACTGTCTAAGCTTAAGCTGGCACGAAATACGAATACATTTACTCTCTTTCACACCACGTCCTGTAGCCACGGAACAAGACGTCCGTGATGTTCTTCCATGGTGTGGACAGCATCAAGGCATTACAGTAATGCATTTATCACAGCAATCAAAAGTTTACATGAGGGTGACATCGCAGACTCACAGATATTGGTTGTCTGCTCTTCTCTTCACAGACATTGATTTGGTTGTCCTAGTGTCTGAGTCTGAAGGGATAACAAAGATAAATTGAGTGGTATTTCCATTAAATCTGGGCTGTGTGTTTAGCTTGTCAACAGGTGGGCTGCTTAACAAGTCTATTAGCTGCCAGCTGCACATTTGTGGTAAACAAATACACAAGTTCTTCAGTACAGTTTTACTCTCAGAAACCGTGTCATACTGTTTGAGTGATAGCTGAAGCAAACTTATTTTGGAGCTTTCACAGCTTGTACATTTAAATGAGGTCACTGGGTCATGGACCCATTTATTTAATTAGGAACAGTTGAATAAAAAATGGATGATAATCAAGGGCAGGGAACTCATTTCAGCACTGTCAATCAATAACTCTTTCAACAGTGGTTTTGCCCAAAGGGATCCAGCCATCCTCTTTGTAACCAAACATTGTATGTCTCTAGTATGTGTGTTTAATATTGTGTCTGTTCTTACTGTCTGTTTTTTATGTTGACACATATTTGGAGCACCATTTACAGCATACAAATCACATGTAATAGAAATACATACATTGCTGTATTGAACATGTTAACAATTTGTGATATATTACAAACACACCAGACAAACTGCTGTCGGATACTTCTAAATGACATAGACACAGCATGCAATCCTCTGAATGTAACACATCAGCTAGTGGACTACACACAGTAGTGCTCATTACACAGTGCATAGCAACAGCTACATAGCAACTGCTGCTGACTGCTTAGCAACAGCTGCAGAGACATCAAGGAGGGTGTGGGTTCCATGGGGTGTTTCAGATGACACCATTTCTGTTCACAAAAGCCTTTTTGCAACTTTTTTTCATGAATGTTGTTCTGATGTTTGTCTCCATGAAGCTCTCTCTGATGGTGCTGTTTTCTCTCTCCTGCACACAGATATCCGCTCCCTCCCTGATGTGGCAATGACCGGAAACTGTACTACCGAGTGCAGCGAATTGGGCCACTCAGACGCCTGCTGGATGCCCGGGCATCCCTCCCCCGTACGCAAGACCAGGAACCCCCCGAAACTCTCCACCTTCGTGCCTTACCAGGAGAGAGGGAGCCTGGGACGCCTGGCTAACGGGAGCGCCAGGCTGGGTGGCGAGGAGCACCGGACGCGCCTTCCGCCCTCCCGCAGTGCCTATTCCAACAGTGGTCACGACGCCAGTCAGGACTGCCCCTTAGAGGAGATGCCCCTGAGCGTAGCCTCTGAGTTCCCACCCACCTCCCCCTCTGCCCACACTCCAAAAAGAGAAATTTACCTGTGAGGAATATCGTCATCTGATTGGTGCACAAATTAAGAAAAGGTACACCCACTTCAGAAGGAAAAACAGGCTCTCCACATGCTAAAGCCAATGCCCGTTTTGTAGTTAACAGTAGGCTTTGACTCATTCAATCACTGGCATGAACACTTGTTTTTGTCATTTCCTCCTTAAATTATTAATTTATTAGCATATTTATTAAGAATTCCACAAAGTTAATTGATGCGCTCACTCATTTATTTATACGAAATCGTGAAAGATACAATTCTAACTGATCAAAAGGAAATGCAGATGGTAATTGCTACTTTAGTAGTAACTAATTATTGTTGTAGTTAGCCAAGTCCCATTCTGTGAAGTGATCTCTTGAATTTGAAAGTTGTGAACAGTGCTCTTGTGCCATTATTAGCTATCATTTCATAGACAGCCAGGCCCTTTCAGAAGGCATAACACTTTTGACTAACAATCAAATGAAACGGTCTCTCTTAATGTACAGTGCTGTAAATACATTTGAATGGTGTGTTCTACATATATTTTTGTCTAGCATAAGCTGAAAAAATTGCCTCAGAATTCTAGCATATTTAAGCTTTTCTTTGCTGCTGCTGTTTGAACTTGATTGAAACCATCTCCAGAAGTGGAGTTCGATATTGTGGAAAGGCATATATCCGCTCCTCACAATCACACACACCTTGGACCCCTAATCATAGAATAGCCTTTACCTCTGCTCCCTGTAGTGCTCTGCCACTGGTGGAGAAGGCTGTGTGGCAACATTTAAACTGACATTATGTTCCACTGACTCTCAGCACTGTGACCTATCGTTCATCATGAAAACGGTTGACTTGGCCACAGTACCCCGGAGTCACAATGACCAAATGCAGTGTACTCACAAGAACCATTCTGATTGGCTTTTATATAAAACCTTGTGACACACTCTGTTGATGAAATCATACCAGTGTGTCATTTTTAAAAGCTCTTTTCTGTCGTTACATCTCCCCTTATGATCCATAAGAACTTCTGTAGATCGGATTAATGCATAAAGAGGTATTGACATAAAAGGGCACTTGAACATGGAGAACCACTGGAGAGATTGAGCCCTTGGAAGTTACTACATGAGTGCTCTATGTTGAGAGTAAATTTTTTAAAGTAGCAGTTCTCTCTATATAAATACTTCTTCAGAGGTGAATTCAATACACAGTGCACACTGGGATAAGTGAATTCACAGACAGTGTGGACCGTGAAGTCTAATGAATAGATTTGAAGAAATCTTGGGAGTTATTGTCAATAACATGAGACATTTCTAAATACATTTTTGGTTTCATGTGAGTGAATAACATTTGCAAATGCAGGATATTGTTGAGCTTAAACATAGGTTTATAGTAGGAGTCTCGGCTCGATTTATTGCAATTCCTGTTAATTATGATTTTCCCTCTATTGAGGACAACATGCTTAATAAATTATTAGGCATTTTCCTCCCTCTGGCTATTAAAGATAGAATAAAAAATAGGGCATGTCTGTGGGCTTCATTTATCTTTACAAAGATTTTCCAAGTGAATCTGAAGGATATTTCTGAAGGACACTGTGTATTAGTCAGTAATTGGATGTTAATTTTGACAACACTAGGCTGCCTTACAACATTGTATAGCGAGCCTGTGTCTTTGATTTAAACATTGATTTGATTAGATTTGTAGATACCTTTCACCTTCTGTAGAGTATTTCCATAGTGAGATTGTGTGTCTGACTAAGGGTGGAGGAGCCTTCAATGGACATTTCCTAATTAGGGTGAGTAATGAGTCCTGAGCTGGGGCATGTGCGAGCACACCCCCAGGACACGGCACCCACCAGATAATGCAAATCCACCCGCAAAGCTACAATCAGTTAAAAGGGGTATTTTTATCAGCACTTGCCTCATCATGCTGCCATCGAAAACTGCATTTAGAATAATTAAACTGAAAACATATGGAAATAACTGGACATGGCCATGATTAAATAAGGTGGGCAATTATCCTGTCTTGAGGGGGAGAAAGCACATTATGCCGTTTTCAAAGCAATTTAGCGACTGAAATAAAAATTCAAACAACAGCCATGATACACTGTGATTAAACCCCCACGGCTCCCCCAAGCACCCCTCTCAGAGCTGCAGATAGCCCCTTCACGAACTCAAAGCCGTGGCTAAACCACTGACCTGGAATTAATAAGTGAGAAAGATAGCAATGAGTGATAAAACCAATGTCACATAGCCTCAATCACAACTTGTATCTATTGAAATGCTTGGACTTGATTCAGATTCACAACTGCTTTGCATCCAAATTTATCTTAAATCTTAACCTGATTCCAGCCTAAGTACACTTATTGCTTTCGTGAATCTGGAATCTTCAGATTCTGTCTCTTCGATCGCCAATACATGAGATCAATGTTAGCAGATAAGTCGTAATCATCGGTTGTTGCTCCGGAATGACAGGAGTTTGATTTAAGTCCTCTGCAAAATAAAACAAAAAACAAGCCTGGGCCTATTTCTCCCCTCTCTTAAGGAGTTGGATCCTTTCACTCCAGCCGATAATGACCTCCTGCTACTCACCCCTGGAACAATGTATCACCAGGTTTGACCTTTCTTTTGAACTCATGCTGAATGAACTGTGTTTACTTCTCTCTCAAACACAGAATGGTTCTCCTTGATTAAAGTAAGAGGACATCATGAAGCACCTAAATACACTCAAAAGTATGTTGAATAATGTTTAATTTGTACTTAACATTGATTTAATGTTGAATTCACTTGAGTATATTTTGCCTCTCTGTAGTGTGTATCGTATGGTGATCATTTCTGTGGACAGATGGACAAATTGGTGTACTGAAATTGGCAAAGGATTTTTTTTTCTTACTGATCAAAGACTCTTGGAAAAGTGGTTGTGTGAAAAAAATATTAAAATATTTTGGTGGTGTAGTGTACATAGATCTCCACAACCCTGCGTCTGCTGTCAAGCAGGCGGTGATTTAAGCATGAATTCCAAAGATAATTGGTAGAAACTGTTTACTCTTTTCCTTTACTTTCTGAAATGTCAGTGCTGGTTCATATTCAAAAGGCCCTCTCCCAAAACAACCTGAAATTAACTGAACATTTCATCTTTTTCACAGTTCATCTAGAACAAAGACAATTGCCTTGAAAATATGTCTTTGCGAGAGAGAATCTAGTTGTTATCCTAATTGTTGGTATATTTATATAGGATAAAATGCTTGTGATGCCATGTTTTTGTACAGTTTTATGTACATACAAGTGACGCTTTCTAAAAGTTCTGAGAAAAGCCGATGGCATATAAAAATTGTAACATGTTTTCTTGAGATGTGCACATCTTGCCTTGGTTGGATTGACCTTTGCTGAGTCAGTGTGAATGTGGCCGTTCTATGCCTGCACTGTAGTCATTCACCGGCTCCCACCTCCTGAGGACTTAATCAGTTTTTATGTTTATTGTGAACAGTGGATCGTCTTATCTTACCAGTTTGTTAAACTCCTGTGTTCTGCTTTGTTCTGTTTTCGCATGTTGACAAATTCTCTTGTAATACTGTAAGTCCTCATGAACTTTGTAATAAAATCACTTCAGGGAAAAAATAAATGCTGTCAGTGTTTGTTTGTTTTTCCGTTTTCAATGATTATTCATCTCTTTTGAGTGTTGAACAAGGATTTGGCTGTTACATTTGTGCAAGAGGCTTTGCAGCCTTGGAGCTACATTGTGTAAAAATGTGTCTCACTCTAGGACCCAGGCTCATTAAGAAGAACTAGTATTCTTGTCATGTGGGGACCAGCACCTCATTTCTAAGTCAGGAAGCCCCAGCATGTTGAGAGGGAAGCATTCCAGGGATTGAAGTAGGAGAGTCCCAGGACCTATGTTCACTACTTCAACTAGAAAAACAATGTGCCCGAAGTACACAGCCCCCATCCCGCAATCAGCTTAATACAGAACATTTCTTTAAAGCATTGATGACCTGCCCGTTGCTGCACATTTAGAGCAAGTCTTACAAGACTGCTGTCTGGTGATGTTAATTTTGATATGTGTATATGCCTTTTCTTAACGGGAGAATAGAATTGTTTTAACGGACAATGATCCACGGTTGAAAGCATTCAGTGAATGGGGAACTATTTCTATGTTTGATGTTCACGCTTCTATTCATTTCTACTGTGTTTGATCATTAGCACATAAGCTGTGAACTTAATTGACTTAATCATTGTTGCACAGATAGCTACCATATTATTTAATAATGTGTAAACTACAGTAATGCTACATGAGTAATTAAGCAATTTTAGGCCTCTTTCACAAACTGTATCCATGACCAAGTCTTGAGACACTCTTTCGTAATGTAGGCCTATATTCTCTCTCACATGATTAGAGAGAATATAGCACTATACGCCACTTTTACTCCTCACTGCTTGCAGTTTCTGCGCTCAAGGAATTTTAAGACAGCAGTCATTTTTTATTCACTCGGGGTATAAAATGGGAAGAAAAACCTTGTCCTCCATAATTATTAAAATGGCATACAATGAATATATATATATATATATATATATATATATATATATATATATATATATATATATATATATATATATATATATATTTATTTATTTTTTTAACACTACAAGATCTATAAGTCAAGGGGGGAAGTCAGAGAGGTGGACAGTACTCTGAGTAACTACATATCATGGTCACTTCCAAAATCCAAAGTGATACATAATAATAATAATAATAATAATAATAATAATAATAATAATAATAATAATAATAAGCAGAAAGGTCATTATGTTAAGTTACAGATATTTTATGATATATCTAGTGTTAGGTAAGCAAATATGTGAAAAATGAGCTAGAGAGATGTAATAAATAAATTATGTATTATTTATATGGTAGTACAGTATGTCATTTCTGTGCACTTTATAATATCTAATGTCAGTGTTTTCATTCATTGGTCATAAACCAAGTATTTTGACATGATGATAGTGCTAGATTAAAAGTTAGGAGATCACCAAGGTTCACAGGGCATTAATATCTTAAACAAAGCTGCATGGCAGCTGTGGCTCAGGAAGTAGTGCGGGTCATCCTTTAATAACAAGACTGACAGTTCAATTACCAGCTCCTCCTGCACGCATGTTGAAGTTTCCTTGAGCAAGACACTGAATCCCAAGTTGCTCCTGATGGGCAGGCCAGCACCTTGCATGGCAGCTCTGCCACCATCATGTTTGTGAATGGGTGCATGAGTGGCAAACTGTAAAGCGCTTTGTCCGGTAAGGTAGAAAGGCCCTTTATAAATGCAGTCCATTTACCATTTAAGTTAAATACTATCCAATATTTGTAGAAACATTTGAAACACAAATGTCAACCGGCTGGTGGCGCTAGAGGAAAAGTCAGCGAATCACAAAGTCTAGGTATAATAACAAAAAAAAGCAATCATGGTAATTTATTTAATAGGTGGTGAGATATTTTATTCTGGAACAAAGTGGTAAATCAACCAACCCACACTGTCATGCAGCTAGCCAGGCTAAAAAATCAAGTGCAGGTTATTCAGCACTAAGGCCCTTGAAATTGCCTTGCATTGCCCTGTAACAGTGGACCAGCCTTCTGGACCTATATAAAAGTACCTTTTTTTTTCTTCTTTTTTTTAACCTTGTTAAAAAGTATCAGTTCAGGCACCGTTAAGGCAACGGGCAAAAATTATGTATGCGATTAATTTAGATTAATTCATCACAGAGTACGTAATTAATTAGATTACATTTTTTAATCAATTGACAGCCCTACTTTTTACACATTATCTCAGTGAACAGTGGCAAAAACTGACATTGTGTATAAAATGGCTACACGAAAACAGCACATCACAGTTAATTGGATCTTGCAGGTGTTAAGGCTCACTGTTTTTCTACAAAAAATTGTATTTCCCAAATACAATATTACATTCAGATCCAATCATGTATAAATGTGAGGATGAGGGCCAGTTCATAGGTTGCTCGAACCAGAGTTAAGTAGACCTAAAGAGAGACCTCTACACACCCAGCATATACACTAGAGGCAGGGTGCTGACCACAATCTCCCCCCACACAGGCCTTTGAAATACCATCACCCAGTCTCTTTACCTCTTTCCCAGCTCCTCTGACAGCAGACAAAGAGCTGTTTCACATAACATACTTGGCAAGCCAGGGCATAATTGTGATTTTTTTTTTCTTCCTGTGAGATGGAGGTTGAAAAGCATCCAAGTGGACAATCCTGGAGATGAGAGAACTCAAAATGCTACTAGGAATGAAGGATGGGTTCTGAAGAGTTTGTGACTTGGGTGGACCAAGAGAGCAAAGATCTCTCACCCTCTTAACTGATGTTAAGGCAAGCAGTAGCCATGCCATAGACAGCAGCCCCTGCTAAGGGAGGCATCTCTAAACACTAACATGTACGTCCATGTGAGCAGATATAAGACATATAATATTAAACATAATATTTGGACATACATGATTTGCAATGTTGGACAATTATGGAGTTACTTAGAAGTTTTGTTTATAATGCCACTGATTACAGCCTAAGAAGAAATAGTTAAAGCAATACCTCTCTGACAAAGTGTATAGGTATTATATTTGAATGCATTAAGTTGCACAGGTGCACCAACAAAACTAGTGCCTCATCCCTCTAGATCTGTTGCATTACTCACACAAGTTCAGTTATGACACAACCTAAAACCTTAGCTAATCAGATAAATCTTGAGAAGACATGGGACTGAGTCTAATTATTCAACAATTAGACATTTCAGTGTTCCACCATGCCATCAACATTTTATAGGAAATAGCAGGAAACTGCTACTGGTACGCCTCCGCTAAAATGACCCTTCGCAAGCACGGAAAATTAGACAATATATAATTTTTTTTAAGGTTTCCTGTGCGCCTTTTTATCCCACTCGCAAATACGGATATGGGATTGCGGGGGGCTGCAGACGCCGTTTTTCATGGCCAACCTAGTCTGAACCACTGCCCGACTGGAGACCTCCGTCCCTGAGTAGATGTGCTCCCTGCAGCTTTGTCTGAGGGGTGACAGTGATGTTGTGTGGGTGCCGCCGCGGCAGGGATGTATGAGCCTCTGGTAACCTCTACTAGGCATGGCCTAGTAGAGGTTCGCGTGCCTCTGGGTACCCAACTCTCGGGGTACAGATATGTCAGTAAATTTGAGTAAAAGCAGGCTTCGCTTATCCCATGCCAATGCCACACGAAACTCAGATATGGGGGGAGATAATTTCTAAATCACACAAGGTCCCTAGATGATACTAATCCCGTGCAAATAGAGTTTAAATCTGTCTCTCCTTTACACATGACACACACTTTCATGTATCTTGCAATTACTGCAGTTTAGTGGCCTCTAGTGGGGGATACATGTGTGCTGTCTCCTGTTCTTAAGTTTCCTGTGAATAAAGTTTTAGGTTGAATACGCCATTTTGTTGGAAAACCACATTGTAGAAGGTTGCACATTATATCCACCTCCATCCTCTTTGATTACACCCTTGAGAAGGCATAATCTGTAAGTACTTATGTTCTGAAATACATAGTACATGTTATACAAGCTTTAGTCAGGTATGTTTTGATCTTCCTTGGTCAAGTCAGTTCCTGTCTTGGCCACTTTTTTGGGAGTTTAACATGCTGCATAGAAGTACGTAAACATGTGGTGAGTCCAGAAGAAGACTACTGAAATCGAGGTCAGTGTCCTTACATTTGTCATCAATAAACTCTAAATCTCATAGACTGTATATTAATGGACAGCGCATGTGTGACGTCACCCATTGGTTTGTGGAGATCTTTCATGAGTCGTTGAGTTTGCCGTTACGGGCGCAGCCATCCTGGTTGCGGATGTGACGATTTTAGACGAGAGGGAGGAGTGAGGGAGGTGCTGCTTACACTCTACGTTACATCATAGCCACGCCCTAAAACGCCCCCTGCTTTATCGACGATTTTAAAATCAACAAGAGAAAAAATGAACATCATTCTGTGTTGCAGAAGACTAAAAACTAGCGATTGAGACCATAAACTCATTATGAAAATGTTCACTGAGGTACTTATTAAAGTGATAAGTGGGTCACTTTCTCATAGACTTCTAAAGAAACTGACCTCCTTTTGCAACCGCATGTGTCGCTCCCTGCTGGAATTCAGATAGAATGCAGGCTTTGCCGAACCGGATGCATTGTCCATTAATATTAACAGTCTATGGCTACATCACACATACATTCTGGGATAGGAGGACAACATTTACTTTAACATTAACTTGTATGTTAACCATTAGGGACCCAGATGGCAAACTCATTATCACTAATCAGAGACTTAAGTCGCATTAACAGCTGACTTCAGACTTGACTTGCGATTTGACCCAAAAGACTTCAGACTTGACTCAAGCTTTGAGACTCGTCAACAACCTGTTTTCATGCAATTATTGCTTTTTAAATCTAAATCTATTCATGAATTTCTATTTTCTTTTATTAGCGCATATACGTTGGGGAAACGTATGACGAGCTGCATGTCCCCTGCCCTTTGCCATAATGTGCAACGTAACGCATGCGCTATGCCTATGTGCGCGCACTCACATATCATAAAATGCATTGACGATGGTGACACCAAGTCCTCCCGGAGTTGTACCTTTTTTCATTAGTTTTGCTTTCAATAACTTTGTAATCAGTGGCAGTAAGCGAACAGCTACATGCAAGGAGTGTGGCACCAAGATAAATGATGCTGGATCAACAACATCGAACTTCATCAGACATCTCAAAACACCCAGATAGGTCAGTCACTTGCTAATGTGAAAGAGACGTTACATTTAGCGTATATCATCACAGATAAGCTAACCATTGCAAAGTGTTGTGCTAATGCTGGGAACAGGCAAATTGTATCTTTATAGTTGTATCTATATGATGTGACAAACTAAGGTTAATATTTCACCAGGTTGTTGTTAAATAGCAATATGGAAAGTATCAGTTCTCACATGTTTGCACCATGGTTGGTGTATTAACTTGTATTATACTTGGTGTATTAAGATGCCAAAATGTTGAAAAATACAGTTATGAAATTGAAACAATTCAATTCAATTCAATTTTATTTATAGTATCAAATCATAACAAGAGTTATCTCGAGACAATTTACAGATAGAGTAGGTCTAGACCACACTCTATAAGTAACAAGCATTTCTGGGACAGGATGTACATAAAAGGAACCAAAAGAAAAGAGAGAAGAGAGAGCAGTTCATTGTTTCATAAGAAGGAATTAACTTCCCTGGCAGTCTAGAATTATAATAGCATAACTAGGAGAGGCAGGTTAAAGAGAGGTGCCTGGTCGGGCTAGAACTCTCCCCAACCGGATCGGGCTGTACTGGCCTGCCTCCCCCTACTCTCACTATATTATTGATTATTTGATAGATAAATGTGATGACTATAAAGAGAAGCAGAGAAAAGCAGGGGTGCTGTGTTTGCAGCTATACACCCTGCTCCGCCGGTCTAGGCGTACACTGCAACTCCTCACTCCCTAACTATAAGCTTTATCAAAGAGAAGAGTTTTCAGTTTAGTCTTAAATGTGGTGACGGTGTCTGGTGACGGACCCAACAATTCCAGTGATTCCCCCAAGAGCATGCAATGTGTAAGTGCGACAGTGGCAAGGAAAAACTCCCTTTTAGGAAGAAACCTCGGACAGACCCAGGCTCTTGGTTGCCGGTTGGGGGTTTGATGAAAAAAACAGAGTTCTTAATTTGTGTTTCTTCAGATTGCATTGCAGTAGACCCAATACAGTTTCCTACAACAGATTTTGGTACTGTACTGTATGGATGGTAGCTACAGGACATGCTTTGAATTCATAAGATTGAACAATACAGTGTTAGGGACAGATCAGATGGCCAGAGACTTGAGACTTGACTTGGACTCGTAGCAAAAGACTTGAGACTTGACTTGGACTCAAGCTCAAAGACTTGAGACTCGACTTGGACTTCCAAAAAATGACTTATGAACATCTCTGTCACTAACACATCAATTAACAACATATATCTAATCCATAACCTATAATTGCAAATATCATAGTCCCAACAAGGATGACCCTATTTCTTTCACATCCTTATATGATTTCACAGATCCTAAAATTATCATTGGAAAATATTTTAACACAGTTCTTGAACCAACAATAGACATCAATAACAACTTGCGGGAAATGGCAATCCACTGTGAAAATAATACAGTATTTAACAGAAAATGAATGTTCATATTTTTCACTGCCACATCAGTCATTCTCCCGCACTGACTTTTCCCTCACTGGTAACTCAGTTATACAGGACATAACTGATCTATCCCTACAATTGTAATAAGTGGCCGTGCCTATATCTCCTTATTTTCCACAGTAAGCAATTTTACAAACAGCTTTCCAGATGGTACTTTAATGCTTCAGTCCTCAGAGATCCAGACTTTGACAGGTTCTTCAGGAGAGTGGGCTTCTAGATGGACACAAATGACTTTCTCAAACAGCTCTGGAAACGGCAAAAACAGTAATACAGAGGAAATAACCTCATACTTCATCTCACACGAAGTAGAAAGAATATGAAAAATATGAAAACCTGGAACTGGAAATCAAACATTCAGAAAATACATGAGATATAAACTGAGATATACATTGGAATTGACTGATATAACAAATAAAACTACAGCAACTACTGTATGACACAATCCCTTCGAATAGAATAATAAATCAGTGACATATCTTGCAAAACAACTTCAACAAAAGAAAGAAAGAAAAAAAAAAAAAACACTATCCCAGCTATAAAAAAATAAATTAAAAAAAAGTCATTGGGGAGCCTGCGTTTTTTACAAACCATATCGTCCTTATTTTCAAACCAAAAATTTAAACTGGCTGAAACAAATAGTGGCTTCCTGAAATGCACAACAAGCTTAAGATCAAGTTCATTAGACGTTCCTTTTGTAAGTGTGTCTGGGCCAGAACAGGCCTCAGCTAAATTGTGTAACAGGTCAAATGTCAACAAACCCAATTCAACAAACTGTTTCACTTGTCACTACTTCTCATTCTCTAACCCAGGGGTTCCCCTTATTCACAGGCAAGACCACAATTAAAATCAGAGATGTGGATTCAGGAATAAAAGTATCATTTATTTAAGAAATCAGTGTGTGTAAAACACATTTAAGATCAAAACAAATGTTTTAAACACGAATGCCTGGAAAATTAAAATGAACTCAAGTAGCTAAAACAGTATATAGGCTATATAAAACAATCTTTAAAAGTGGAGGAACAATTAAAAACGACCTGAAGAGGGGCTATAGCCAGATTTAAACTGGGGAGGAAACCTCAGGCAAGTGGCCTAAAAGTTCACACACAGCAAAGGCACCCTTAAGGTAAATGCATGCAAATATGAGAAAAATGAGACACTTACTACTCCATAGCCCCCTGTGCTAAAACAGTTGTAGCCACTATTATAAGAACACACTTTTATACTCGTATAAGAGATCCTAAATTGAATAGTTCTCCAAACATGAAACTGAAGGCAAACTGAAAAACCAAAACTCTATATTAAATTACAATAAAAAGCCAAGTAAAACAATTGGAAGGCTGTGCAATAGAAACCATGTAAAAGTCAAATAAAACAAGACAGAATAATTTGAGTGAGCTGACAGAATGAGTTACTGATAATTTAACCCAGACAAAGCAGTCTCTGCTCTGCAGGGACACAAAGACGTGCCTTAATTTTGGTCACGTGTATTCAAATATTAATTAAAATCAGCCAGTACTAACAAATAGGGTACCTTGGATGTACACAACACAAAACAAAGCTCTTGGCACCAAGGAGACAAGAATCCAGCATCTTTCCACAGGCACCATTAGACACCTCGGTGTTGATTTCTCCCAAGCTGTCAGAGCTGGTACACTTCAACTCATGTATCAAAACATTAGAAGACAACATCAACAGGTGGGTGAAACTACCAACATCATTAATTGAAAGAATCACATTCACCAATATGACAATATTACCAAAATAATTAAATAAAATTACCTTTTTAAATTTACCTTTTTTCAGCAATTTAATTGCAAAGTCAATCTGAAACAAAATAATCTCCAACCTTCTGTTCTAACCAAAAAAGTAGTAAAGCTCATCACCTCCCTGTCGAAAGTTATTAGACTGCACAACACTGAGCAGAAAACATCCCTCCCTATTAAAAAACCGGGAAAGAAATCTCAATTCCTGGACCA
The DNA here is from genome assembly GCA_023566125.1 of Zingel zingel. Taxonomy (NCBI): domain Eukaryota; kingdom Metazoa; phylum Chordata; class Actinopteri; order Perciformes; family Percidae; genus Zingel; species Zingel zingel. The sequence continues at coordinate 21,371,696 of CM042328.1, forward strand.
AAATATATACAGTGTATATATATATATATATATACTATTTATATATGTATATATGTATAAAATAATACATTCTTAAAAAAAAATAAACCCAACCTACCACTATTTCAGTATAACATAAACCAATTAAGACATATTGCAGTCAAAAATAATGCACCAAATGGGTCTTTCAACATCATCTCTAATTCTACATTTTAATCAATACATCTTCCTTTTTTTATAGTGATCTTTCCCCTCCTTTACCATTTTTTACGTATTTATATATGTTGTTCTGCCAACTTCTCCCACTTACTGACAATCTACATTCTCTACATATTCATACACACTTACCATATAGGTCTAACCACACAGGATAGTCTACCTTCCTTTGCATTGCATCTTATGTCAGTCTTAACCTATACAATTATACATAGGTCTAATGTTGTTCGCTGGAGTCCCTGTTTGTACGTTCTGTCCTGTGACAACTCCATCTATCATCCACTCTGTTATTATTTTACAATTGCCTGCTCCAAGGTTCTCTAATGCACTCCATGTAAAAGGAACTTGCATGAATAACTTTACTGAGTTTATTAGCTCTGATGCCGTGCTTAACTTGCTGCTAATTTTAGCATACCCTGCAGCCTAGGTAGTGAGAGGAAGCAAATATTATCAATAGCATAAAAACCTTATTGACATGGGGCAGCTAGCTTGCTGTGCATAGACCATCATCTACTCCAGTGATACATAATGCATGCTGAACTACAGCACAGTGACTGGTAGACTAGGGATGCTCTTTTATAATTTCTACAAACCCAGTGTACCCAGTGTTGAAATAACAAGGCTTAAGGTCAAAACTGGTAGAGTACAATGGTATGTGTTGGACTACTTGCCCAAATGCTTAATTGTTATAATACAGTAAGTTTTAGAGGCTTTTGTCAGAAGGGAGCTTTTTGTATTATTCATGGATATTTTGTGATCTCAGTAACACTACTTCAATTGTTACTGAGGTATTACAGCATTTCTACTCTCCACTGAATTTTAACTCAGGGTAAGGGGCTCCATTTTCTAATTTATTAGTCTATTAGACTTGCTCGGCATTTCACTTCACTGTTGTAGTGAAAGATGACATAACTGGCACCTTCAAGACCTATTTGCTGCTGGAAATTTCTCCTGTGGCAGGCACTGGGCTTCTCAGAATTGCCGTGTAGGCCTGGCTTTCTATCTATCAATTATTAATGTGTCTATGTTCTGCTGGAGACCCTCTTACTTGAGGGATGTGCTGTCTCAGTATTATGGTTATTATCTGCTTTTTGACTCATGGAAGTGTTTGCTATTCAGGAGAGTCACCTGGAATTGGGAGAGAGAGACTCAAGACCATGTGGTAATTGACAACACAATGAAGATGAGGCCAGGAAGATGATAAATTGGAGATGTTAAATTGAATCAATAACTCCATACATATCTCATGAGCAGCCTGACTGTATAATTGAGTTTAACAGATCATATTCATTTTACAGTGGAATAGGTTGGCATCAACTGTGATATCTATACTTTTCCTTAAAGTTTAAAAAGTGTGAATATCAAACTGAGGCGTTTCAATAAATCTACCTACTTACTACCACATTTGAGACTGGAGGCTGGCCTAACATTATGTTTTAGCTATTAATTACTCTCTGATGAAGAAATATACTGTACCTACATGTAGTCTTGGAATGACTCAAATATGCAGTACACTAAGACACGGGAAGTAGCTTATAGAAGCCAAGTATCAAGTTACTTGTATAGGGAAAATAACAAAAAATACATTGAGCTGACACATGATCACATTATCTTGTTTTGTTTTGTTCTCTTTTTGTAATCTACCTCCCCTGTAAAGCGACTTTGAGTCTTTGAAAAGCGCTATATAAATTCAATTTATTATTATTATTATTAAAGCAGGGTTTGTTTTTAAGCCAAGGACCCCTTAACTGAAAGAGAGACGGAGCAGGGACCCCCTACTACGTATTGCATAAAATTAAGTTGCATATAAAATAGGGCCTACAATAACGTGTGGAGTGGCCTACAGCCTTTATACATACCTTTTTGCATACAATACAAAGTTATTGAAATAAGAATTGTTGGCACCATTGAACTCAAGAAAAATGACAAAATGTTTTTTTCTCAGTAGCGTTCTGTTAATAGATGTATGAACTGTATTCATCTTAAATTCAACAACCAGTTTAAGATATTTTTTTTGGGGTATTTTGTGGACTCAGAAGTGCACTAAAGCTAAGAAACATCAACCTTATACTAGTATATATTTTCATCAAATGACCAAGACTAAAACTAAATAAAATCAGGTGCTAACATTAACACTGCAGGTTTTATTTGGAATCACAGACATACTACCAATTATGTGGTAGGGTTGAAAAACATGTGCCTCCCCATCAAGCTCAATATTGCTTTTTCCCAATACTGGCGAGTTCCAGGCATGTTTAAACTTGACAGTTCATATGCATAGTCATAATTGTGGATCATACAAGGTCACAATGGTCCTAGAGTGACGAAGCCGTCCATGAATCATTGGAAATTTAGAGACGCCCCCTTTAGCAAGTTTTTGCTTTATTGCAGCCATTACTGACCGTTAGGCTAATGCAACACATCGGCTACGCTCTGCCTCTCTTTCTCTTTTCCTGCTGGGCATAGTGTGTCCTACTTGGAACACATGACACACATAGATGCAGACCATTGGCAACAAAAGAGAGAGCAATTTCTTCAGAAATTGTATTTGAAAATAACCAAACCTGAACGCGACTTGAGGCTGGAGCGCACCAAGAAAAACCCAAACCTGATACTTTGTTGAGGTCCATCGGGTCAGTTTGCAGAACTGCACTGCAGGGGTAATGATGATCCATTTTGGGCATCTGTGGATTCCAAAGATTTTGCATATATCTGTAAGACAAGCGGGGCAAAACATGACTAGCCTATTTGTTCAGACCTTAAGACAGAAATCTTTCAAAGCTCTCCCCCTGCAGAGTTACTTTCAAGATGGTGCACTATTGTACTTCAGTAGTGACCTACACAAGTCTAATCCTGAGGTTTGGAGGAAAAGTGTTCCTCTGGTGGACTGTAGAGGCCCTCACTCTACAGGTTTGCATACATTTTTCAGGTTTCCAACATTTCCACATTTCCTATTACTGTATAGACGTTCATCATAGAGCTGCAGGAAGCGCTGCAGGGAAACACTGCTCTTCTGTAGCCTTTTCCTCAAGATGAAAACACTACTCGGCTACTGCTGCTGTTGCCGTGGAAACCTGGTCACTCTCACTCTTTTACCCACACTCTTCACCACTCGCTTCATTAAGTGTGTTGCTTCTGGCAATTAGAATAAAACCAGCGGCAGGGATGGCTGTCTGGAAACGCAGTCTCCAATTAAATACTTTCAAATAGCAATGCTTCTTCAAACTACATCTGCTCTCTATAATAAATCATGCACCTGGGAGCTATGCTTTTAAAAGGCTGCACTATTGTTGCTATACTGATGAATGACTTCAAAATCCACGTTCTTTAGTTCCGTGAATACAAATGTAACATGGATCAGACGCTGCCTTGTTACTTTTTTCAAGCTTGCTCTGCGCTCAGAAAAGCAAAACAATGTTCCAGACAGTGTCACGGCTATTTCACAGGAGGAGAAAAATGCCTGAGTGATCAATTCAAATCTGCATCCTTGTGTGTGCACTATAACTTAAAAAACTTGAGAGAGAAACGCAGAGCAGTTCTTTTGCTCATTCATTCAAGGCCATTTCTATATAAATGATTGATATCTGAAATATAAGTGGAAAGAATGACGACTACAAGTCTTTAAGTCTGATCACACTCATCCATTTATATTGCTGCCCGACATTTTTTACTTTGATTAACCGACGATGTTATTACAGCATTAAAATTGATGGAGTAAATTTAAGTGAATCACCATTACAGGACGTTGGCTTTAAGTGAATAAGTACTCTTGAGGAGTGCACTTGGTATGTTTCATATGCAACATCATCATTAATTTATTCTTGTCCGTCAGTTGCTCTCACACATACTAAAATGTGTGTGTGTGTATGTGTGTGTGTGGGGGTAGGGGGGGTTCACAACTGTATGTGTATCAGCCGGCACTGAAAGCGGTCAGTGCAACCTCTCCCTACTCAGCCGAGTCTGTGCAGCTTTGCATCACTCATTTAACACTCTATTACCTCCCACCTGAGCACACTCTCACTCATTACTGAATTACCTACAAGCTATCCATTTGCATTGACAGACCTTTTGTAATCGTGCGACAAGCCCTCAAACAGTCAGGTCAAACATGATTGCTGATTCCAGAACAATTTAAGGTGCATGCAGTCAAATAGATAATACAATCAACAGTATCAGGACATCTATCTTAAATATAATTAATTCAACCCATCTTTTGGTGATTTTGTATCATTTGAAGACTATGACTCCTGTAGCTATTAATTAGTTAAATGAATATATCATAACCCACAATAGAGATTCACTTCCTGCCAAATCTACTCCACAAATGTGAACCCTTTAACAGTCCTCAGATGTAGCTGTCACCCTCAGTTCCTCTATGAAAATCTCAGAAAATAAATTTCAGAGCTAATACTTTCACTTGAGTAAATATTTGTCTAAATAGTGCCAATGGATGGAATGTTTCAACATGAATTCACTGCCACTAAGACCAAGAGGGCTTGTTATGATGCGACGGCACTGAGTGAGATTGAATTTTACTTTGTTGCAATGATTTGTTTTCACACGGAAAAGACAGAATGACTGTGAGGTGAAAAGATAGACTGTTTACTTTAATCAACGATATCAATATAAAAGAAAACACTTCAGCCCACAGTGGCTACATTCAATTATGTCAAAAGAAATTGGTCAGATAATAAGTCAGACATCTTCTTGTGCAATGACCCAGCTGTGAAACCTCGAGAGTGTTGCTTTTCAAAGAATTCTAATGGGAATTCATCTTTGACTTTTGCTCTGTTACTTGAAGGTGGTATGTAATATGTGGTGCTCGTCTGAAAGATTGTCTCCATCCAATCATCACTGAAGACTTTAAAAGAAACTAAGGTGATAACTTCCCAGGACGCTAGTTCGTTTTTAAAGCATCAGTTCAGTTGTTACATATAAAAAAAATCTCATCCTTTTAAATCATTAATATAGCAGCAAACAACTATTTGCTGTGTCAAGATATAGTGTGTCTGTGTGCAGGGCCAGATTAACAATTTCATGTGCCGTGGGCAACAAGACTCAAGGGCCCCCCCTGCCCCAAAACTACAATCGCAAAGTCGCTATTATCAAGAGCATATAGCCTATACTTCTCTACTAACAAATCAGGCTTCTGCATGGCTCAGTGGAGATGTATGTATGTACAATAGCCTCAGCATAAAGTGCATTCAAGAGACAGAACAGATGCACAAATGTTTAACATAACTTTTTACAATGAATCTTTCACAGAACTTTGTGACTACAGAGTAATTATTAAATGTTTCAATATGTATCCAATCAATTATCTTTTGACTGCAACAGTGAAATAAAGCAGACAGCTAGGGAAGCCTTAACTTAAAACCAGAGATTATTTCTAAAATGCTAAAATGTGAAATTATCACATCATCATCATGAAGCAGGCAATTAGTGTGTATGGAGTAAAAGTAAACCATTGGCTACACTGTTGCATGTAGTTCAAAGTCAAGATCCTGCTTATTGTTTCACAATCAACTATATCAACATTTTATGTTGATGCACTACTATATATTCTTATTATTTTATTTTAACAAATGGGCCTTACAACTGGCCTCTTCCTCCCTGTCATCTTCATCCTCCTGACCTGATCAATCTCTGCCTCTGTCCCTCTCTCTGAATCTGCAGCCTCCTCTTCATCCCTCACAGTCGAGTCTTCCTTTCCCTTTTCTCTTTCACTTATTTCTGCATCTCCTTCTGTGGTCTTCTCCTGCTCTGACCCGCCTGATCTCTCCAGTTTACTGCCTTCTCCTTCATTTCCCTCCTTCTCTTCCTCCTGTGCAGTACTCAGAATTTGAATACAAATGATCGGTCTCAGCAAGCAATGTGTAGTGTGTTGAAACGTAACGCCACCGAAATGGCGACCCTCTGTAAACGTTATGAATTCAAACATGCCAGTTTGTAATATTTTGTATTATGCTGTTCTTGTCTTTACTACAATCAAAACTAATGAAAGGGCAGAATGCTCTTACAAATCACGAGGGAGCGATTTGACTTTTGGCTAACGTAATAGACGCGCTGTTGATGCTAACTCGCCTTAAGCATACATTACATTCATTACAAATGTAACTTTAATTGTGTGTTTAAAGGGAGAATTCCGGTCGTTTTCAACCCGTAGCTCTGTTGTTTGTAAATTTGGAGTGCTGTCAGTAGCGAGAAAAATTAAAACAATCAGTGCTGCTTACACCGTGTTATCCTCCTGCTAGATTTTGCAGATCAACAGGGCAAGTTTTAAACTTGTTTTTAGCCTCTAAACATGTTTTAAATGTCATTACAAGTGCCTAGCCATGTGCAGTTATTCCTACCGAGCGAACACAGCAAATTTGACTGCAGTAGCTCTGACAGAAATGCATAAAAGTTGTGTTAATCCATACCTCTGTTTATTTCCTGGTTTCTGGTGAAGTCCACCAGCCTGTTGGCTGCTAACTCTAGCAGGAGGATAACGCAGTGTAGGCAGCACCGATTGTTTTCGTTTTTCTTGCTACTGACAGCACTCCAAATTTACAAACAACAGAGCTACGGGTTGAAATCGACCGGAATTCTCCTTTAAACTTCACCTGGGGAAACTGACTTCACTTTCAAAGGCTCGGGGTGCAGCTCAGTTGCTCCAGTCTTTGCCGGGATGCATTGCCACCACACCAGCAGACTCGCTGTGACAGACGGTGTTAAAGTTGGTTTTATATTGGACGTTGGATATTCGACACATTCAAAAAATCTATTATGCAGCTTGAGCTTCCAATATAAAACCAACTTTACCACCGTCTTTGGCAGCTTGTCCTCGCTCGCTGTGCAGGAAGCTACAGACTGTTTTTGACGTTATTTAACATAATATTTTGATTTAACGGGTTGCAAAAATCTGCAAATAATTAGGAAAGTGAGGACTGCTTTTATAATGTGATCTAACATAATATTTGACGGAGCCCAGGGCCCCTTAGATGTCCTGTGCCCCTGAGGGCTGTGACAAAATGTCGGTATTTGACGAGTTGGGGAACTTTAAATGAATATTTCCTCTAAATTACCCTTTGTACATCAATTACTCACCGAGTACTGCCTTGGATTCATGAATAAAACTTTGTTATTGTTGCATGCCTCTACGGTAAACCGAGAATAAAAAACGGAGAAAAGTCTCAATGCATTGGAGAAATAGAGGTCCAAGTTTATAACAGCAAAACTATATTAAAACATCTGTTTCCAAACTGTCACACAACTCGTGCAGTATACGTCAAGTCTCATTGCTATATTCTATACATGTATATAAAACCATTGGGATAGTAGTTTAAGTTGTATATATGATACGTTTGATTTAATTGTTTAAGTTATGGAGAAGGGGTAGGACCATATAAGTAAAAACTTCTTCCTACTCCTTTTAGGACATATAATATTTATGTTGCTTATTTATGTTGTTTATGATAATTTGTATATTGAGAGTTTGGTATACAGTTACTGTTCATTTTGTTGTTGTTATGTTCTTTTCTTTAATTCGTTGTCACATCTAATAATGTGACATTTGCTACACCAACAGGATGGAAGTTATGACACCAATGGCAGGTCAAATATATTACAATAAATGGAACTATATTATGTTAGAAGTATTACTACAACAGCAAATTATTATCAATATTACAAGCTGCAAATTCCTATTACATGAATGGCTTAATACAGTGATCTTCAACAGGGGGTCCTCGAACCCTACGGGGTCCTTACTGTCACTGCAGGGAGGCTGCCAAATTATTGTTTAATAATACTTTTTTGATTGTTTTTTTCCCCCCAAAATTAAAACGTCTGAAAATATAAATTAAAATGAATACAACATATTATTAGCTATGATAAATTGGCCTATTAGTAAAAAAAACAACCTCAACAACATTGAAGATATGCCTACTGGCCTATAGGTAAGGTTGCCACTATGGTAGCCATCCACAGATACAGTTAAGCTTAAGGATTAACTGTGCCTTCCACATGTATGTTTGACATTAAAACATGATTATATATGAATATGTAAATAGTGGCCTAGTATTGTAGGGCACCATAAAAGGTATGTGTATAGGCTTTAGGCTACCCTACACATTATTGTAGGCCCAGTTTATTATGCAACTTAATTTAACACAATATCTGTAGTAGGGGGTCCCTGCTCGTCTCTCTTTCATGTTAGGGGTCCTTGGCCTAAAAAATGTTAAAGACCCCTCGCTTAATTAAAGCATCAACTGTTTTAACAGTATATTTATCATGTTCTTAAAAGCTGTAATGATAATTAAGGCTCCATTGTTTTGGATCATTCATTCATTCATTCATTCATTCAAAAGTAGGGACCTGTAGCTCCATTCTTCACATAAAATCTGCAATTTCCACATGAAGGGAAGAAAAATCTACACTACAAAAGATTAATAAAACAACTTGTATTCCTATTGACATGCACCAAGCCTTGTTCACAGATACCAGCAGGCCCCATGCACCCCTCCCTCATGCACCTGCTAGCTTTCAGGGTTGAGGCTGACGAGTTAATGCGGCTCAGGTGTTGTAATTGAAGATTGCCACCAGCTGGTTGTGGTGTAGCTTGGCAGTGCAGAGCAAGCCGAGTTGGCGGTTGGACTGAGCAGGTGAGCAGTGCTTCAGTGCTGCTGGCCTCTGTTCACAACAAGCCCCTCGTTCGTGGAGAGGCACTTGTATCTCCAGGCACCACATGCACATAATGGCTCTAACAGTGAAATAACAAAAAAGAAAATGAGCGCTTCATTGAATGTTAATTTGAATCTGAAGATACTCTAAAATTAATACCAACTAACCTCATTAGCATCATCTTGTTGAACATTTGAAGTAGGAAGAGAATAGAGCCACGATATCAAACAGTATTTCATTGTCCAAATAGTTTCTAGGCTGACTGTAGCACCAAATATTCACTTAGTTTAATGTAAACCCCCCCCCCCCCCCCCCCCCCACACGCTCAAAGGCATGTGAGCCAGTCGCGATCCGTATTAGATTAAATCAGACACAAATTCTCTCCCAAATTCTCTGATAGCCAGGGAGAGCCTGCTCAGTACCTCTTAAAGGATCCATTTAATACTTTCCATTTACATCTTTAAACCTAACAAACATGACATTTAAGCAGTAATCTATTAAGCTACCCCACTACAGGTCCAAATGGAATTAACACAGTTTGCATTCGCCTCAGATGTATTCAGCATATACGTAGATGTCCTCAGATGTCTAAAGTACATTAGCAGTTTCTCCCTACTCTCATACTCATTTCCATTAACAGCTTAAGCTGTGCATGTACAATATCTACTTCGCTCTGCAATAACTAATAAAGGTTTTCGACATTGGAGGTCATGACTGGACTTTTTTTTTCTCAAGTGCCCACTTGAATTCCAGTTCGTTTTACTACAAGAACTCCAGCCAAATCTATTACAAGCACCCATATAATGTTATAAAAATCATGGGGTTTCATGAAAACCATTTCCGTTTTATATGAATAAGTGAAAACTATCCAAAAACAAAAATAAGCATATTAATAACATGTCTTATGCAACTGGACTAATCTAGAGTAGGCAGACACGCAAGGGTACATAATGTACATGCTTGCACAACACAAATACAAATTTTTCTTCATCTTTTTATTAAACCTTTTTTTTGGCTGCTGCTGCTGCCAGAGGGACATACTGTAGAATATACAAGCAAAGAGAGAGCAAATAGTATCTTGCCCATTGAAAAGCTGCAGGGAGAAGAAGTTAGGATTATGTGGTTATGGGACAGTTTGTGTAACCACCAGCATTCCCTGCAGCTCTCAAAAAAAATAAAAAAATTGATCATTACATTTACACACTGTGGCACTAGGGTGGGGATGGGTGTAAGCCAGCACCTTATTCCTCTCAAAGGACTACAGTGGCACTGCACAATGAGGAGCAGCAGCACTCTGTAGAGAGATAAGTCAATAAACAGTTACTTGGGCCAGCAGGTTGTTTGTCATGTGCAATTAGAGTTTAGATTCTGTGCCCTGAACTGGACCTGACCCGGCCCGGCCAGTTCGGGCCAGGCCCTTGATCAAGCATTTGTGCTTTTTTAATCATTACTTTATTAGCCTAATTGGGTGGGGAGAAAGCTATGCCATAATCATGTGCAGTGTCTCCTCCACTCGCACGCATCACACACGCCAGCTGTGCTGTATTGTGTAGCTTAAAGGTACTCTTCTTTTTTAGGCTACAACATGTTTTGTCACATACAGCAAACATCTCCTCGCTATCTGCGAGCTGCTAGTCCCCTAAACACACTGTAAAAAAACGCTGTATCTGTAGACAGCCTAGAGTCCACACACGCCAACAAAAACGAAGTGGTCCAACCTGGACCATGCAAACATACACAAACTGTGTTCCAGTGTTCAGCCAATAACGGACAAGAAGGATTTGGGGTGGCGGGGGGATTTAGTGCGCTGAAGGGAGGGGACGGGATGAGAAGGGAGGTGCTCGCCTATGACAGCAAGAAAACGGTTAGGGTTAGGGCTAACAGACACATGAAGTAGGCTTGCCATGGCAGAAAAGATGATAGTCAGCCTATGTGTAAGTCAGCATACCCCTTCTAAACAGATTTCTGCAGTTCAAACAACTCAGAATTGTAGTTGAGAACATCAGTTATAACGGCCAACGTCGGGTTTAAATCAGGCTTGGCCTCATAATTACAATTAAAGGGATCTTTAGCCGTTGGAAAGATGAATATATCTTTAAATTGGGTCACTTATGTAGTAGAAATGTGATTTTTTTTTTTTTTTAAATTGGTGGCTTCTAGGCCGAGAAAAGCCAGAAAATGTGTTTTTGGCTCATATGGATGAAAGACACCAAATCCCAGAACTGCTTTAGAGTCCGCTCCCAAGCCATGCCTACCGTTTACAGACAGACAGACAGTGAGACGGTCAACTCAACTCAAGTGTGTTTTATTGTCATTTCAACCATATACACAAAACAACATTTCACTGTGCCTCAGGTGGTTAAAATATATAAAAACGACATTATATAAAAACGACATACGAAACAGGCTACATTTAGTGTACACACATTATAGCCTCCGTTAAGTTCAGCTAATGCATACTAGCATTAGCGCTTGGTGGGCTGTAAACACAGAGTATAAACAGCCGTAAATGTGCGTGGAATGTAGAATAGTCGGCATTTAACAGTCACAAACTCCACCAGCAGTTAGCAGTTAGTTGGATACAAACACCAGTCCGTGTTAACACAGCCCACCTCCACTAGACTTACCCGGCGACAGAGCAGCAGGCCTGGTAGCTGGATAGTCCGGTACATTGTTGTTCAGCCATGTTTCCACAACAACAAAAACACAGCAGTCTCTGAACTTGTGTTGGGAGTTTCGCTGAAGTTGGATGTAGTCTAGTTTGTTGTCTAATGAGTGGACACTTGAAATCAGGATTGATGGAACAGGTAGCTCGGCTAGCATTAGCTTTACACCTAGCTAGGTCATACTCCAGCGCTCGTTCCACATTTCACCGCTGAGGATGTCCCCTTACCGGCTGGCGGCATCAAGCAACACCGCAGGCTGAGGTGCTGGTCTCCGTGGCAGGTGATGCTCGCGTAGTGTGTCAAGTATTCCATCTGTAATAAAGTGTACTGCATATTCTCACATCTGCACCAGTGTATCCCAGTGGTACACATGTGCGGTAGTTTGAATGCACATAATTGTTATAAATTTTTCTGCTGAAAAGACGGAGACTGTTTAGCGAAGCTTCAAGATGACACTTGTTTTGCTTCGGCAAGCTACGGGTAAAGACGACAGTCCAACCCACTATGGGCGGGTTGAAAACATGCGGAAGTAGCTCCTACTACTGGCTGTATAATTGCCTCTGGGCAAAAAATCTTCCGATGACGCAAAAATCATTGTTTTCCGTCATCGGGAGATTTTTTCCAGACCCATAATACAGAGATCTCTCGTCTCAGGGGGACATGAGGGAGGGAATCATGGTCATTTGAAAATCCTGCCGTGTTTCTGCTGATACAAAGCTTAATGCTAAATCGGTGAAGTATCCCTTTAATGTGTCGGGCCGGGCTCAGACACAATGTGCACGGGCTCGGGTAGGGTCGGGCTTGATTTTTTGGGCCCGATCTAAGCTTTAAGTGCAATTACAGGAAAAAAAAAACATTTTTGAGACTGATGTTACCCAGTTCAAACCAGATAGCGATTGGAATGGAAAGCCAACTTAAATGATTGAGGATGGATTGGAAGAGGTATGTGCTCCACTTAATACTTTCTATAATAAGAGTTGCTGTAAAGAACCACAAAAAGGGCCACAATAAGCTGTTCACAAAAGCAGGAGGTAAATGAAAACAGGCAGACAGGGACTGACAAGGGACATGAAATATGCATGTTTGTCCTGAAATAGAAGAGATATAAAAAATATATAATCAAGATGCCAATAAAGACTAAAATAGGTAAATAAATGAATAAATACTATCCATAAAATATGCTAACGATTTGAAAGAATTATTGCTGAAAAAAAAAAGAGCAAATAAATAAGTCACAGTATCAGAGCATGTTTAATTAAGATTCAAGATTTACCGTCCACGGAAATGGCAAAACACATCCAACGTCATCTGTAAGAACAGAAGAAATCTAACAGCAAATGAAATGTTAAACAAGAGCTATGTGTAGAAAACCTGGGGGCATTACAGTCTGTTGTTGGAAGATAGTCTTGGCTTATTATGACTCACAGGCAGTGATTTGTAATTAAATATTAAGTCTAATTAGCAGAATCTTTCTTGGTGAGTAATTCGTAGCATCAGATAATCCTTCGGTAACTTCAAATGCTAGTTTTAGTGTAGATCTAGTGTTAAAAAAACCTCTAATGTATTGTCCAAATAAAAGTACGTAGTTCTCACATGTTGTTTTTATTCTGTCCATCATGCCTGCTGCATCAACTGCAATGTAAAAGGGTTTCCAGGTATATAACAGAAAGCCGTTTCAACAATTGAGGTGGTTTCATTATGTTTAAAATAGGGCTGTCAAATGATTAAAGAAAGTTACTTTTTGATTTTAAGATTTGTAATTATTTATTTACTGTAAACAAAAGAAAAATGTGTGAATCTGTCATTATTGCACAATTCCTCCAAGTACCTAACTAAAAAACTAAAAATCCCTATCCTTACTAGAGTCAATATAGTGTTTAGTAACTCCTAAATAACGTTGATTACTCACTGACGTCCAGTGATCACCGGTTAATGAGACAGCGTTTGCAGCACCTTGCAGCAGTTCCAGTGTGGCTGCTTTCTCCGTGTCGTACAGGCTGTGTATCCGTGAAAACTGCTGTCCCCTTCGACGGCAACGAGACAGATCAGACAGCTCAGTCTCATGGCAGTTCGTGAAAAACAACACAGGACTTTCACCCGGGCGAGCGGGGATGGCGTCCTGCGTGTGGCGTTTTGTTTCCCGTAGTCTTCCTAATCACAACCGTCCCGTTATTGTGGCGCGTCCCCAGCGGCCGTCCCTCGCGGCCGTCCCTCGCGGCCGTCCCTCGCGGCCGTCCCTCGCGGCCGTCTCGCGGCCGTCTCCCGGCATGTGAGGCGTCCTTTCCCCGTAGTGTTTTTCCTAAACCCAACCTCCGCCATCCCGTTATTGTCGCGCGTCCCCCGCGGCCGCCTACCAACCTATGAGGGGTGCTTTTCGACTGTTTCCCGGCGTGTGAGGCGTCCTTTCCCCGTAGTGTTTTTCCTAAACCCAACCTCCGCCATCCCATTATTGTCGCGCGTCCCGCCCGCGGCCGCCTACCAACCTATGAGGGGTGCTTTTCGACTGTTTCCCGGCGTGTGAGGCGTCCTTTCCCCGTAGTCGCGTCCCCAGCAGCCGCCTTGCGGCCGCCTCCCAGCATATGAGGCATGCTTTTCAGCCGCCTCCCGGCATATGAGGCGTCCTTTTCGGCCGTCTCCCGTAGGTGGTAGCTCAAGCTTGACGTTACAAAATGTGCATATGGCTTTCGACTTGTCTACGAGCCGTCCGGGAGTTTTGGATAAAGCGCCATTCAGGATTTCATTGCTGCTGTCTTTCTCCATCATGCCTGCAGCCTGCAGCAGCAGGATGCGTTACGAGGAAGCGGCAGCTTGATGATAAGTAACAGTGCTGCAAAGGGTCAAAATAGTAGCCTGTTAGGCACGACACAAAGCCGAGTGAAGTATAAAATAAATTAATAAATGCTGGCATGCGATTAATGCGATTAAATTTTTTTTAACGCGTTAACGCTGACAACCCTAGTTTAAAAGCTTGTTAGGGAGTGTGTTATTAGCTTTCCTTCCATTACTCCTTGTAATAGTTATTTAGGTGCAGAGTTCACAGCCCAATCATTTGACACTCAAAACCTCATCACCTGTCTCATACACTCCATAAACCTTTAATAGATGCCTAATAGGTGATAGAATAATTGGTTGTGGTTCACTTTCTTCCAGGAGGGAGATGTTGAACCTTTTTGTTTTATGTCTTCTTCTTCTCTCTGAGGGTATTTAGGTTTAGGTGGCGGTGGAATCATGTGAAAAATAGAAACACCCAGAGACATTTTGCAGGCAGCGAGTTGACTTTGCTGAATGGTGAGAGCCAACTGTCACTCGAGCAGATCCAAATATCAGATTGGCTCATTATCCTTACGCCACATTATCTCTATGTGAGACGTGACTTCATTTGGTTGCAGCAACCTTTTATTTCAACGGGGTTTTAATTGGCAAATTAATTTGTGAGTGCCTACAAATCTCATAACTAATACGCTGCCCTGTTTAAACACTGCTGATTTTGTTCATAATCCAATGATTAGTTTCAAAGTGCCGGACTTAAACATTATATTTAAGTAACAGTTGTTTTAGGTTGGATAAAATGTCCAGGAGCCTTTGCATTTTACAGTTTTTGAAGATTTTTCTAACTGCAATCCAACTTTTATCGACTAGCACTATCTGTGCTGAGATGTCCTTTCAGTAGGGATCAATATTAGATGGTAGCAAATTGTATATCATTAATGTATTCAAAGCCTTTAAGATGCTATGTGCTTACTTAGTACACATTTACCCCAAAGAGCATTCAGTACAGAAACATATTGATGTTATTTCCAAATGATGCATATTACACTGTTACATGAAGTAAGTATTCTCACTCTGCTCCCTAGTCTGTTCTATTGGTCTATCACTCTCCACACACACATTTATACTATACTATACAGTAATCACTAGTGGATTGTAACCCTAACAAATGGCTGACCCACTCCCCTGAAGTGACAGAATGTAACCTTTAGGAGGAACTGCCCCATCTACTCAGGGACAGTCAGTGTAGACACCAAATTCACAGTGACCAAGTGTTTTATAAGGCATCCAAAAGGGCACCGGCTTGTTTTTGGGGATATGCACACAGCTCACAGTTGTCAAACCCTGGGAGCTTTGCCTGTTCACCGCTTGATAATTGGTCATCTACAGTGTCTACTCTCCTGTGATGACCAGTTTAGTTCCAGCTCTGTGGGTCCATCATTTATTTCTGTTCTCAATGCTGCTTGTTTGTTTCCAGTTGTGTAGTCAGCTGTTTACTTCTGGTCCTATGATCAGACATTTATTTCTGGTGCTGCAGTCAGTGGTTTACGACTGGTTTCAAGGACATTGCAGTAGATGTGTAGTGCTGCAGCCATTTTCTGCCTGATTTTATTAATTGGCTTTAGACCTATTTAAGGCAGTAGAAGCATTGTGTTTTGATCATGTATCCTAAACAGAGAGAGGCTAGAGAGTGCAATTTCTGAGGAAATTGCGGTGGGACTGCATTGTTTAGACTGTATTGACTCATGTATAGCTGGGAGCTGGACAGCATTGCTTGATAAATGTCTGGGAAATAAACTGCATTGCTGGCTTAACTTTGTATGAGGGGGCAGCTGAAGGAGTGCGAAGAGTTGGAATGAAAGGGATAAAGGGGGCGAAATTTAGTGCAAGCAATGAAAGGTGTTTAAATGAGACTTATTGTGTAAGGAAGTGTATGAGCTTCAGTGTGCAGAGTTGATGTGTCATTTAAGGGTCTAGTTGGAACTTTTATATTGAAATTCCATCTTATTCCAGGGCTCCAGTAAACTTATGTTTGTGTCTGGAGGCTTTTATAAAATAAAAATAAAAACTGGCCTACCCCAGATCCCCCTATTAAAACTTCTGTCTAGGGGACACAAAACGTTAAAGCACTAAACATAATGATATATGTGTGTGTGAACTCTTAAAATTAGGTCATTGTTTAGAAGTTGTGTGTTTGTGTGTTATGAATCCAGCTACTGCAGTCACATAATAGAGATTAAGATGAGTGGCAGGACTCCATCTCCAGCTTGTTGTAACAATGAAAGGAGTTGAAATAGAAGTTACAGTTAAAGATGTTCAAATGTAACACCTGTGTTGTCAGGTGGTTAGTACACACCACAGAGACGAGTCAAATTAGCAAATCTCAATCAGCTGTGTGTTCCTACCTGCAATTAAAGGTTGCCATGGTGATGGTAACCGCTGAGTGACTCCTGGGTCAAACAGTTCATCAAATGGAGATTAAGCTGAGGGCCACTCTGTTTTATTATTCAAAGACCCTAATTCCTATCCCCTATTGAACACATTGCTGTAAAACATGTGTTTGTGGCGTCAAAAATGTGGAAAATGGAGTTGGCTTCTGGTCTTGGTTAATATTGGAGTCAGTGGGGCGGGTGGATGGCACTCTTATCACTTTGAGGATCATATCCAAAATGTGTAAGTCCTTAGATAGTTACACTAATTGAAAGAGGACAAATTGTGTCGATGAAAAAAGAAAATTGTAGAGGTATGAGTGAGATACATTTTGAAGAAGAGTTTAACAGCTTAACTCCACTCTGTGTGTAATGTCACCCCCTATAACTCTGAACATTCTGTCCATTCATTTGAATTGGGGAATTATTATCTATATATAAATATTTTGGAAACTATGAAAAATTCAAACACTTAAAGTGCTATATAGCTTGGTGATTTTCCAGCGTGTACAAATACACATTCGTATGTGTCATTTTCTATTGCTTTCATGCCAGCAAATATGCATGTCTATGTCCTCCTTTGAAAGTGTGGGCTCAAATACCTGCCCAGTTGAGATTGTGAAATGTAAATAGAAAAGTAGAATGTATAGAGAAGTTGTGTTGCAGTGAGCGAGCTATGTCTGTGTGAAATAAGGTTGAGTGGGAGACACCCTCATGCACAATGTTGAATGGAGCCATAGGAGCAGAGTGGGATCATACCAGGATGAGTCAGCTCTGTAAATGCAGAGAGGGAAGTAGCTTATATATTGACTGGAAATGGGCTTGGTGTCTGGTCAAAAATATATGAGATCTATATGGCAGCAATACATTGAGGCCTTTTTTGCTTTTGATGGAGGTATCACCTAATTGGCAGTCTCCGAGGAAAATACATTTGGGGGGAGTGTTGCTCCTGCATGAGAACAAAATATTGATCAATTGGTATATTGCTCTCTTTTAGTAGGTACGTTTATTAAACCTACTGCTTTAAAAACAGTACAGGATTCATTTACAGATCATCATTGGTTCAGCTTATAAGCATTCCAAAATGATTTCTTATGGGGATAAAGACTACATCAATTCACTTTACAATCATTATCCAGTTCTATTGGGCTCCCTCCAAACTATTTAGACTCAATCTGAGAGGGAATCCCAAGTGAGGAAGGGACTTTGGCTCTTTTGCTCTTTCGTGATAGTTCGCTGATAAGGATTTTAGCTACCCATTCAAGTTTGGTTTGAGAAGACTGTAGGTGTAAAATGCCCATACTCATCCAGTTTCCTTCTGTTAGGTAACCAAACCCCTCAGTACTTTACTTTCACATGAGACAGCACAGGTCAGACAGCACTTATGGTCAGCTCGACATTAGTTAAAAGTGGCTAATATCAGTATCTTTATAAGAACAATAGACTACTGAATGTGAAAGGGGTATTAACCCAAGGGCAACCCAACTGCACTTTCCTTCAGCTCTAAGAAACATCTTGTTTAGCTTGTTTTTGTTTGTT
The DNA here is from genome assembly GCA_023566125.1 of Zingel zingel. Taxonomy (NCBI): domain Eukaryota; kingdom Metazoa; phylum Chordata; class Actinopteri; order Perciformes; family Percidae; genus Zingel; species Zingel zingel. Next base: position 21,389,958 of record CM042328.1, read on the forward strand.
TGTTTGTCTTCAATATTACAGTTTAGGTTCACTATCATAGCAGTATTTTGGTCCATAACACCAAACAAGAGACACAGGTTGTGACAGCCGTGAACATAGTTAAGATGCTAAAGAGCCAGATGTTTCCCTCTGGAGTTGGTGGAGACCAAAATCAACTTAAAAAGGAGGGTGAATATTGTAGTCAAAGTCATCAGGCATTGTCAACGCTGGAGTACGGTCTGGCTATACCACTTCTCTATTAGGGGATAGGGGGGAAAAAACACTTTTGCTTGTTTGTATTTCTTTAAACCAAACACAACCGTCCTGGGCGGCGCTAAGTTATGCAACAGTTACTTTGTATCTATGTATTTGTTTTTCTGTATTTATTGTTTATTTTATATTAATGTTTAATATGCTTGTTTGTTCGTTTATGTATGCAACTTTCACCAAGTCAAATTCCACATAAGTGTACTTATTGTGACAATAAAACCTTTTCTAATTCTGATTCTGATTCTGATGCAGCAATGGGGCCCTTGCAAAATAGATAGCAGAGATAGCGGAAGGAGAGAGAAATATGTTTTGTCGGTTTGTTTTTGTTTAAATGTTCATACAGCACGTATTGCAAACTTAAATTATGGTAATGATCATATATTAAGTTATAAATTACACATTGTATAAAATGCAACCATGCACCATGAGAATACTGTGTAATTTCTCAAATTAGGTCCTCAGCCTTTTATTTATAATTAACCATTGTGTTGGCTTCCCTTCAACCTTGGAAAAAACACTTTTTTCTGACATTTGTGATGCCTTTTTTTCACAATTTGTTTTTGCTTTTTCCAAAGTTTTAAATTTTTAAATTTTTCTTCTACACATTTTCAGCGCTTATTTCTACGTCCAATATTTTCTGATATAAAACAAAAATATAAAATGGGCCAATGTGACCCGAAGACAACACAAGGGTTAAGACTTTCACCAGAACAACATGTATGCATTGAGAAATATATATATTTTTTTCCTTAATAATATCCACATATTCCATAATTTGATTATAATCACGGAGACAACATATTTAAAGAAGATGAGCGGTAGTTTGATAGTTTATCAACATTTTTAAGAGGGATTACATTACATAACATAATTACAGTGTAAAAAACATGTTACTATTTGGGGGAATTTATAGAGAAATAGGTGAGGGGTTTATTTTGATTTTTTTGTTATCTGTTGTGCCTTCCCAGCTAAATAATAAAAAAAGGCACAAAACGGCAGCCATTGTGCCTGGCCATTTGAAAGCAGTGCGCAGCACAATATTCAATGCCAAATTGCCTCATTTTATTGTAATTTCCTTTAGCGTGCTCCCCTGCACATATTGTTACAGCTGATGCCATGTAGAGCCATGAAATTACCAAATGGGTGCAGGCAGGAAAATACCTGCTTGTGCCCAATGAGTCTGTCACTTTACAAGGTCACTAAGCTTGATCTGCTCTGGTACAAAATGAGGGTCCTCTGTATCATGAAAATGAAATTGACAGTAAATGAATTTGCTAATGAAACAGACAAAAGAACTAAGCGCTTGTTATCTAAAATGTCACCCACAGTATTTAAAAAGTACATCGTCCATTTCTTGCTTTCCTTCAGCTATAATGAAGTCTCTCATTCAGTTGAGTGATCTTACTTTCAAAACCGTTTTTTCAAACACACCCAATTAGATGTCACAACCTCTCACTGTCGATCTTGTCTAATTAAAAGTCTGTCATTCTTCCCCTCACCTCATGTGTCTGCTACTTGTCAAGTAAAGGTCTCGCTCTTCCCCTTTTCTTTCCGCTCCCAACTAAATAAACTCACTTCCTCTTCTTTCCCCCTGCATTCACGTCTTTAGTAAATTAGAAAATCCGTAATTGAATATCGCTGTCTCCCTCCTTAGGCTGTAAGCATTCTATCTGCTCCTTCAACACACCTCTCAACTCGGTTCCCAGCCAAAAGGGTTTTGTCGCTTGTTTACTTCCTCCCTGCAACTCTAAAGCTCTTTTTTGAATTATAATTGAGCCCATTCTTTTAGATGTTTAAGATCTCAACATCTCATCTGTTTCCTGTATAACTCCAAAATGGGTGCCTGAAGGTTCTTGTTGCTCCTCGGCAGCCTCTCTTTTGTTGCTCTAGACATATAGGATGCAAATCTGAAGCATCATATTTTATCTTCTCCATAGTTTTTCCCTGTTGTACAGCCTGCACAGCAATGTAAAATGCATTTTCTTCCAATAGTAGATGATGTGGAATTCTGTAATTGTAAACATTATGTTATACACAATCCAAGTTTCTCATAAGTGGTGTTGCAGTAAAGACTGCACTAGATTTAGCTTTGCATTCCCTTATAATATGAAGAAATAACTGAATTACAAATCAACATTTCTCATATATGCTTCATTTTTCATACCATGTATTTATAAAAGTTTATGGAAAAACATTATACTGATAGTAACCATACAAATACAACTAGACATGATCAAGGTAATTGATTCTACTTTTATACACACACAATAGTCTACCTTAAGATAGGGAAATATATCAAATATTATATGCTCAACTTGCCATTTTTGAAAATTATGTCCTCAAAGATGTGCTGCTCTTATAACTCCAACAACATTGTTGCACAATTGCATATTCCCAAAGCATACACATCATTTAAACTACTAAGACACAAGAGATTTAATATTGGGTTCATATGTCAGAGATGTTTGGAATTGATTTTTTTCTCCTTAAGATTATTTGCATTAAGTAAGTCATATCTTTAGTAACAATGTAAATGAATGTACACCTCTGACAAAGCCTTGAAACCAATACAAATCCTTTGCTGAGGCTTTAACTTTTACTTTGCTAGTTTTTTATTTGGGAGATGACATCAATCTCTTGAAGTTTGTACTGCATGTTGTGGGGGTGTAGGGAGCATGGCAGGGGGTGGCTGTGGCTAGAGGAGTCAGGATGTAATGTGAGGCCGCTGCACCTGCTCACGTCCTCTAGTCTGGCTGTTTATCTCCTGCTGAGCAGCAAGTATCTCAGGAAAGTAATGTGTTCTTTTTGGCTGCCAAGTGCAGATTTTACAGTAACTTCACATTTCCTCCAAAAAGGATTTATTGAACACTAAAGACGGCTTGATTTTGTGCTGCCTAATGAGCCACACTAAAATTTCTGATTATGTATTTGTGCTGCCTATCTCACCAAGGATAACTTGGTGTGATAGAACTTTTTTTCTTTTCTTTTTTATGGAGTTTGTATGGTATATGACAAACTCACAAAAAGGCAATATCAGCCACAGCTCTGAAAGTTGAACAGGTGAAGACATTGCTTGACAAATACTGAATGGCAGCAGCTAATCAGTTTTGAGAAATCAGGAATGATTACAAGTGTTTCTGGAAATGCAGACCAGAATTATGAAGTTGTGTGTGTGCTTGGCAACAGTGCAATCCAATGATGATAACTCATTACACAGTATTTAAGGAAATCTTCAAAACAGTGATGAAATGTAAGTTTAGAGATTGCACCACAATACCTGCTATTGTTTACTGGGATTACAGCCTGCTGTTTGGACTCACTTGTCCTCTTACCTGGCCTGAAAGTTAGTGAAATGAGCAAAATGTCTTTAAATGCAAACACATGCTTTCACAGCAAGTGACTGTTCATTATTTATTTAAGGGGCCACCGGAGGAGTTTCGGGACCTTTAGCCAAAAAAGACATGACCCTCCCCTCGCCAGTTCAATAACTTATTGACCCTCCAAAACAATTTATCAATACTTTCTGTACTGATTTGCACTTAGCAAATATATACAGATTCCCATTTTTTTCTTTTTACAGCCATGACATATGTGCCTAAACCTCTGCATTCTCATCTGACGCATCCCACTCCTCTGTTATGGTGTGGTGGCCATTTCAGTAGATTTACTCACTAACATTGTTGTGGGAACACAATAAGCATGGAAACTAAACACTTCCTGCATTACTGCATTACTTCAAATACTAAGTTACCCCTCTAGTAAACTAGTATTCACATGAAATAAAACAATAAAATATTGAGACCATTCAGCAAGGCACTCTGGGTAACATTCAACACAAACTGGTTGCTGTGGACTCGTCACTAGGCTTCCTCCACTTCGCCATTTAAACAAAGTGGAATAAATGTATAAAAGTCCAAATCTACACAAAACCCGCAATCAATTAGTAAGCTGACATCACATGTGGCATTTAGGAAACCTTTATTGCAACCTTGGCACGGTAAGATGTCCAGATATAGTGCAACAGTCATTTTCGTTTTTTACTTCCTGCTGCTCCCATTGTCAGCCAGGTAATATTTTTTTTTTACTAAAGCAGTATATGAAATCTTATGTATTACCTACCACCATTTAGTTGTTTTGTGTTATTTAAGATATTTTTTTTAAATATCTGATCATGCCAGACGTAATTATTCCACTCATTTTTTAAACAATGCAATTATCCATTTCAGCCACCAGGGGGGCAGTGCTCCCCTTGCCCCACAGCAAACTCATGGGTCAGACCCATCTGGTAGGGAAGGAGGGCCGAGACTAAGAGCTACATGGAAAAATATGCACCAAACAAGCCACTTTGAAATTTTGCTGTTTCATGAATACAAAAGTTCAGCAATACAAAAGTTGGGTGACCCCCCCCCCCCCCCCCCCCCACACCCCCCACTGGACTGAAAAATGTTGGATGACCCTCCCCTCAACAAAGAATAAAAAGTCATGACCCTCCCCTATTTTCCTTCGGTGGTTCATTCCATAAATACCAAACGGTCCCCAACAGAGACACAGCTAGAAATTGGTTTTAAAGATAATTGAGTATTTGTCAATGTGCTGGAAAAAAAAGCCTTGATCTGTAAACATTGACAATTGTATTTATTTTTTCTTCTTCTTATAGTTATGAGGTGAAGCAATTTCTGCTCAAGTTGAGTTTTTTATTTGATTTGAGTATTTTTCTCAAAATAAATCATGAGGAACTCATTGTGAGAAATACATTTCTTAGTCAAGGGTTGTCAAATGCATTCTTGAGCCTCCAAGCTTCAGCATTTCTGATATTGTATTAAACATGCCAGGACACTAGAATGCACACCAACACAAGCTAGTATGTTCCCTATAATTCTAGGAAAAGTGAAAGGTACTTGATTTTGTTTTTAATCATGTTGTTTCACACACCAACACATGTACAATATGCTACAGTATTTATTAGGGGTGTAAAGATACACCGCTACGAATCGGTATCCAGTTGTATTATCACAGATACAACTACATCGATACACGGACCCCTGCATCGGTCTAGATGGACCAGGATTCGGCCGTTGGCCCGGTTCTGACCTTACGAATCGGTTGACTGAAGCTTAGCTGTCAATCCAACGAAACTTCTGCGGTGTGCGCGATGCTGTTGAAAGTGATGGGTGTGTGTTTATTTGTGAGGGAAACAAAAGCCCCACCATTTGTGTGATTAAGGACTTGGTCATTCATGTTCGGGATGGATGGCGGGGATCAGCCAATCAGTGCCTTTGTTTGGGCTGCAGAACAAGCGTGCCGACTGCTAAGTTACGTTTTTGGTTAGTTAGCAGTGAAAGTGGCTGAGCGGAATACATCGTGGACATGTAAATTGTACTAGCTGCGGTCTGTGAGTCATCCATCCATGTGTGTTCATAAACATGTGAGTAGACTGGTATAAATATATATAGATATGTATTTGGGTGTGTTAAGTTTATATTGACGTTTATATATTCTAAGATGTCCAGTTACATTAGCACAAAAGTCGGTTAACGGTCACAACAGTATTATTGTGCTGACATGTGTACTCACGTAATACTGTATGATAATTATTGGAGTGCTCACAATGGCTGTGTACTATGTTTGAGTTACTGTCTCTAAGATTACAGCAGCACAGAGGCAATTTCATTTAATATGGCGCTGATGTGGATGCTATTTGGTTATAAGAGGCTAGCTAATTAAGTTGAAGTTATACTATTAGCATGTCCTAGCTTTACTATTTCCTGGTCCCTTTTACAAAATATATATTTATTTGAAGGTAGGCAAAGCTTCTTTTATAGAATTGGTTTATTTTAATTAATAATTGGAAATGAATGTGTGTACATTAGACGAATAACTGTATCTATCAGATTGAATTGTATCTCATCGTATCGCACCGAATTGTTCCAACATCGAATTGAATCGCACTGAATGGTTCCAGATTAAAATGTATCATCCCTGAACCGTATCGTAGCCCATGTATCTAGATATGTATTGAATTGTCTTATAATGGAGAAATGCACACCCCTAGTATGTATATGGTATTGATGTAGGTTAGTTTGTGTTTTTGCACTGACCCTCCGATAGATCACTTAGAAATCAAACATTTACCTTTTGACTTCTCAAAACTATTTATGCTCTCCACCTTAGAACATTTCTATTGCGTTGTGTTATTTTCCTTTTTAAATCATTTTATTGAGTAGAAAACATGAATGTAGCTTACTACAGGCATTATTTCTACAGAGGTCATTGTGGTCATATCTCAAATCAGTGCAAACCATCTATGGCTGTCAAACCATATCACCTCCTGCAACATCCATGCCACATGTGACAGGAGATTATTATCAAGAGCAATAGCAGGTGTGTAGGACAGCCAATATTGCAAATGCTAAAACTGTTATTGCCTGACAGGTTGTCATATCGCACTGTGATGGAGAGTTAGAAAATATTCAACTCTTCTTTGTTGCCACAAGTAGTGATATAAAAAGTTCACAATTGTTTAACAGTGTGGTGAATTGAAAAAAAAAATATTTTTAAAAATGCCCAATTGGTAGCTGCCAATATGACATATTTCACTTTCATAACGAGATGTTTTTCACACATGACTAAACCTGTATTCCCCCCCCCCCCCCCCCCCCCCCCCCCCACACCCTTACTCACTCTTATGAGATGGAGGCCATTTTTACTCTCTTTGGCCATCACAGTAATAGTCAAGAAGATTTGACAAGCATGGCAGGTTTCTCCCTCTCAGCCTAGAAATGGAGGACGAGAAAGCTGCTACTTCTCAAGCCAATTACTTAAGTTTGGCCTGTTTTCTTATAATTCTCTCACGAAAAAGGATTGAATGAAAACGTCCTTCAGTCCTCTTATCATATGGTAATAATGTACCATGTTTTTATGTGCCAAGTCATCTTCACATCATTTATTCTCTTTATTTTGCAGTGCATTCTAATCTCCTTTCGTGTAAAAAAAAAAAAGTACTTAGGAGATCCTTTTGTAGACTAGCGGGTTTCTGTGCTGCTGAAGTGTGCCAACGGGGAACATTTACTCAGAGATGCTTCGCAGTGTTTAGATAAGACTTTGGATGCTGGTGACAAATCAAATGCATGTCTGTGGGAGTGTGAGAGGACCGCAATACAGCCAATCATGCAAAGCTGTGCTGCTTCTCTGCCAAAATGAGATTCATATCAGGAGTGAATAGCTGTTTTCTCAAAAGGCAGCACTGAATAGTACAAAGCTATTCACTAAAATGTAAAAAAAAACCATACTGTATGTTCATGCTAAATTCTATAACTGCGATCACAATAAAATAGAGAACATAACTAAGAAAAATATGTTCCATTTATCTTGGAAAAGTCACCTCATTTAACACAAACAAACAGTTAAAGCTTTAGTGCGTAACTTTTTGATATTAATGTATGTCCGTTACATTCAAGCCATTGCCAAATGAGTTGCTACAAAGCTAATTAAGACTTTCAGCTCCAAAAACCTCTCCTTGTACTTCTCAGTATGGCTATGTTTAGAAAATGGTGTCATCCGGCCACTTTTGTGCACAGAAACTTGAGTGAAGAAAATTACCTCTTCTGAAGAGTCCATCATGTTTTTTTTTAATCCTACGTGGTGGGTGTGCGATCACGTAAGCCTTGTATCATGTGGATGAGCCGACAGTTTTGTTGTCATTACTTAGACTACCTCATGGGGGAGACGGAAACTACGCACTATAGCTTTAAAACAAATAAAAATGTAGTACGTACAAATGTTTAGGTGTAGTAAATAAAACACCCATCCATAATATATTTTGACAATATATTTAATGGTCCCATATTCCAAAAAGTGAGATTTGATTATGAAGTGGGTTGAGGTGCTATATAAATACTGTGAAAGTATCAAAACGCTCAATCCACAGAGAAATGCACACAACCCGTATTTAGAAATTGTGCCTTTAAACGAACAGTGCTGTTACAGTCATTTCCCGGCAGCAATGACAGTACAGAGACTCCGAGAGAGAAGATGCAGAAGACCTGGAAACGCTGGACATTCAGAGCAGAGTGGGCTTTTTCGGCAGAGGGGGCTTTAAGAGACATGCTCTAAAACAGAGCGTTTCAGACAGAGGGTAAATACAGGTATATTCAGACAGACAGTATGAGAAAAATAAAAAAAATTAAACATTAAAGCATGTAAACATGTTCTAGTAGAAACCCAAAATACAAGTATGAACCTGAAAATGAGCATGATATAGAACCTTTAAGCGATACTAAAGCTGATATACACTGCACAGCAGAAAGACATGTTTCTGGTTTTGTGTGCAGCGTGCTTGTCTACTTTTATTTATTTTAAATGTTTACATGTAGTTTGAGGAAGAAATAAGATGTAGCTCCATCATGAAAGGTCTGTGACTTTGTCAGAGGGCTGAAGTTAAAATGCCTCTTTCCCATTCTTGCGTGTTGAAGTAGCCAGAGGGGATGCAATGAAAGAACGGAGGAGGCAGAGCAGGTTGCATATCATCTGTCTGTGTCTTCCAGCATTGTGACAAACATTTCCTCATGGTTCTGTGAAAGTAGTTAAGAAAATTATAGCTGTGCCTCAAACAAATTACTCATGTCAGAGCGTTCCCAAGATAAAATTGTATTCTAAAGGTGAAACATTGTTCTGATCAGCGCAAAGTACATGATGGTTGAGTGACAAACAGGCAAATTATACTTTGCAGATCATATATTTCATAATGTATGTATATATTTTGATATTACTTCTTTGAATATGACAGCTGACTTTATAGTGTGTAATTATTGCTGGCAAGATTTTGAAAAATCGCACGTAAATGAGCTTTTGATCCTCACAACCTAAACCATATGTCAACTGTGTTGCAATATTTGCAACAGTCATTACTGTTAAGACTTAAATTGTTTATTCATTCGATAAACATGTATTTTGAATATGCCCTGAAAAATACTGAGTTGAAACATGTAGGCGCTAAGCACATTTATTTTAGCCTTTTTATTTTATTTTGCAAAGCAGTTTGCTTTCATATTTTGATCACAAATCTAACCTCTCATGATATGTCCTTGGATCCAAAGCGCATCTGTTTCTGATACCTGTATTTGTGAAGTAGCAGTCCTGAGCTAATCTACTGGTATACACTCTTTATTCATACAACATGCTCTTTGTTCATGTTTTAACCTATTACCCTCACACATGATGGGCACTTGATGGTGAGCTACACATATGAGTGTAGTCTTTCTCATTTGGACCACCAATGTCCGGCATTTACAATGTCTACAAATGTAAAAGCTGTTGAAAACATGCCTGTTCAGAACGGGCTGATTGCTTGGACTGTGGTTTTGCTGCTAGCAGCTTTCTCGAGAAGCGCTTATCCAAACAAGTTCTCAACACTGCCCTTCCTTGGGTGCTGAGCAATACACCTGCCATGACATAGTTGTGTCCCCTGGCAATGCTATAGTATACATGTATATTGCTAACAGCTAGCTATGTAGGACCAGGCTATTTCCAGGAACAAAAGCGTTCATTCAAAAAGTTACGTTACTGATGCTTGAAATGTTTGAGTTTGCTACAATGTAATACTGTATTTACAGCCTCTCTTTCTTTATATGTTTTTGAATGTACTGTAGCGACCGACGGAGAGCGATTTTTTTACCCAGCTTACCGTTTTTTTAATAGGGGTCCATTCTCAATACACTTCACAGTGTGTTCATAACACACTACTAATAAATATGTCCCATAGATTTCGAGAGCTTGCACTCTACACCTTGGGTCCTGACCAATTGTGAAGTCAATCGGATGAAGGGTTGTCAAGAAAATCGAAGGACAGACAGTCAGACAGAGACTCCTTCCATTTTAGTTAGATTTGTGCTAAATAAACAAATTGCCTACAAAAAGTTGTGCTTTTCAATTCAACTGCAATTTAATAAGATATTGTTAGATTACTAATATGACCTATTGAACTAGAGTTTGCAAAAATATTGCTTAGAAGCAATTAGAGCGATATAGTAACCCCAAGACATGAAGAGATACAATGGCCAAAAAGTAATGCCAAAATTACTTTGGACAAATTTCCATGAATGCATATGGCTAACAGAAAATTATGCATCACTGAAAAGGTGTTATTCCATACCATATGTGGGGTACAATCATGTTCTCAGTTCAATACGGGGAAACAACACTTCTACAAGTCTATTAGCCCTGTGAGCCATGCTAATTATAATACCCAACAGGATCAAATTGGTTTGAACTTGAACCTGTCAACCAATTGATGTCTTATATGTTAAGGTCTGATTACCTACCATCAATTGTGAATTTATTTAATTTATCCTACAACCCGGTCCTCTTAAACTTGAAGAACAATATATAAAATAACTATTTCTGAACTGATATCTTTATTAGTTAACAGGCAAGATATTGCAATGAGACAGCTCCAAGTGTCCTGTACATTAAACATCCAGCTGCATATAGTCCAATAAGTTTGATGAATCATCAAACTAAGATCATGTTCTCTCATAAAGATGTCTGTAATACTTTGCTCAAATTGATTGATGGGTGGCACTAATGAAGTTACAGTCTATTCTCTTTTCAATCAGACTGTCACACAACTTGTCACTTTAATTTCTAGTTCTCCCCACTGGCCTGTCAAAGCTATGATCAAGTAGCAAAGCCCTCTTAAGCCATAAAAAGGGTGATCACTAAAACCCTCACTCTCAGTACATTTTCACATGGCAATGCTCTCTTAAAACTCTACTAGATCGAAATACAGTGTACAGAAATGATCGCAGTGGTTTAGCTCAGAAGGTAAGGCATTTGTCTATTAAGATCAGGATTGTGGATTTAATCATTTTGAAATCATAAACTACCAAAAAGGATGACCATGAACAGGCCTGCGAGGGAAAGCCCAAGTTTCAAAATGAAAAGACTCTGGGGTGTTGGAGTTAGAAAGGAGCGAGTTTACCAGACCTCTGTAGCCCACTCCTCATCCCAATATTGGACTGAACTGGTGGAGATCGAGTTGCATTGTGGCTAATGTAGGTGCCAGGTTTTGCCAAAAGAAGAGGGTCTCTCAGGTTATGCCACATCGATTTTGATCCTCTCTTTTTTAACCGCCCATCGTGAGTTCGACAATATTATAGGAGTGCAGTGTTAAATCAGTGGAGTACACTTTTAATACTAATGGTGAACACAAATAATTTGTCCACCAGTAACCTGCTTGAAGAAACAGGTTGTCATGGAGAATGATTACTTAAATCTGTATTTAGATGTTATGCTGTGAGCTGTCACTTTGGTGTACTGTCATACTGTTGGTTTAAACAATGCATTCTGTTCATTTTTTCTGTGCTTGACTGTGCTTCGGTGTGCTTTATTTATTTTTTTAATTGTCGTCTTCTGCTTGTTTCTTTCTGGCTGCTTTGAGTGCTGATAGACACTTTCAGCCACTTTCAGAATCTTTTTTGTCAGACTCGACTTGGATTGGTACACCAAACCAAAAGTTACTATCAATCTCTATATATCTATTTAGTCATGCATGCATGCATGCATATGTGTGTGTGTGTGTGTGTGTGTGTGTGTGTGTGTGTATGTGTGTAAACACAGCACTGTATATCTTAGATTTACAGAGTGCACATTTTCAATCTCAGTGGGTAATAAAGCCTTTTTGTGACATTTCCAAACGGCCCAGGTTTTTTTTTTTTTTTTTTTTTTTTAATAGACTGACAGCCAGTAACAATTCTGACACAGTCACTAACCTTTTGTCGAACATGTACACCCAAATCATGTTTTTGACCTTTCTATCATTTCACACATTCTGACAGTCAGAGCCTCATACTGTCAATATTTAGTTTAATTTGAATACTTTTGTGTCTTTCTCTGCAAATGAAGCTGCACAAAGCCTCTCTGTTTGCACTGCATTATCCTATCTGTGTCAATTCATAAAACTGTCTGCTTTTTGTGATGATTTTCTACAATCTTTGTGTATGATACTCATCATTGTGCAGCTGCCCTTCTAGTTTGATTGTGTAGACCTGACTGTGATTACTCATTTAAAAACAAAATCAGTGGAAATGTGAAAGCTGTTACTGGAATAATGCATTATAGTCAGACAGCAGACACCTTTGAAATAATAGATACCTCTTCTTGCTATCAGGTGGGTCTGTGAGATAATTGTTGAACCTCATCACGGAGAGCATTTGTTTACATACGTAAATAAATGCTTCCAAACATACGCGGCACACAGGCAGCCTTAAGGTGGAGTTGTAGCATTGTGTCTGAGATGAAAGGGGCAAGAGATTCAAACTTGGTCTCATTGGGCTGTTCCACTGTAATAAATCCAGCTATATGGGTCAGTATTTTGGAAAACTCTCCGCATCAACTGCAAATGGATTTGTAAAACTTCCACAAAAAAAAACGGTGTTTATGTGAATTAAGGTTCATAAACCTCAACCTAAATTTATACTTTTCCTGTTGCGGTTTGGCTCTCCTAGTGAATGCAGTTTTGCTTGAATTGCCTTCTACTGCAGCATGAATATTCATGAATGCCTTGGTTGTGTCCTTCCAGTTTCACATTGAGGCATTCGGTGCACTGAAATACTTAGTTACATCACACAGAAAAGACAAGTCACCTCGGTTTTTATCCTCGAGCTGCATAACAACATTTCTCTTGCTGCCCATGAAACAAAATTTCCTCACATATCTCGCAGAATCTGGGCTCTGCTTGTCACAGCAAACACAACTTCTCCATGCTTTCCTTTCTTATGCACTTTTCGAAAAAGGTGAGATGTATTAGATTTCTTATTTAATAGTCTCCTACCATGGATTTGAAAGCTTGTTAGGTTGCACAGGTGGCACAGAGGAAACACACTTGCCACCACTACAGACTCAGGCTCAATCCCCAGTCATGGTACCTATGGTTTGGTTGTGCGACTACAACAACAAAACAGCCATGTTCACTGGTGGGAAAGTAAGGAGATATCACGTCTTTGTTGTTTCAAAAGCGACTCCTTCCTGTTGGTCATGAACGAGTACAATCTGGGGGTTCAAATTAACTTTCTCTCGCATGTTATGGCTGCTCACTGTAGTGGTTAGCGACACCATGTGTATCAGAGGATATTTAGCTGTGTACACCCTCTCCAGGCCAACAGCGGAGTGAGCAGAGACACGCACTGCTGGGAATTGGCCATACCAAACTGGGAAGCAAAAAGTAAAGGAAAATTAATTAAATGTGTTGGACGGCGTGACAGCTCTGTGTGTTTTGTGTGCACCGTGCAATTATGTACTATACTCTATGTGTGAGACAAGTATTCCAACTAGATAGACCAGAATAAACGGACAACACAGATCTGTGCCCTGTGCATGCCAAATCAAAATTTGTGATGGGCTGGATTCCACCTCCAGTATAGCATGCTTTGAATAATGGTCAGTCAAGGTTGAAAGTGATAATTATTATTCTACCAAACCAACTAAAAATGAAGGGGAAAAGACACTAATTTAATTTGAATGTCAAGGTGCAATTAAAAAAAGACCAGAAATCTGGGCATGCGTACTGACTCTGAGTATGCAATGGTATGAATAGAATCACTAATTTATATTGGAATCCCCTTAAAAGATGAATCTGTTACTTTGTTAATGCGCTAGTCTGATGTGAGTGAGATGCTAAGGTAATCTAATGCAAATGTGTATGTCTCGTTGGCAGGCAAGCAGCCTCTTCTCATTGCCTTGCAGTGTTGATTTTGGCACAGCAGCAGTACAACCATGTTGCTGTGGAAGAGGCTACTTCCACTGTAATGTATTTACTGTCTAATTTGTGTCTCAGTGAGAGACCATATATTCTGTTTAGGGAGTGACACCTCTCCTCCTCTACTTTATGGAGCGGTGCAGGCATTTGATGGGGACTTGAACATGCTGTGCTGATGGATGAGCTTGTCACAGCAGCCCCATGATGCTCTGCTCTCTACAGAATGCACACGGCTGGAGAAACTCAATCATATAGAGAGGCATCACACCAAACATCCTTAATAACTCATTCACAACACCTGAAAATAATCTTCTTAACAGTATATGCTTCACTTGTGAAGATCGGTTTACAGTTTATGGTGGGTTAGGGTGTCAAAACATAACTTTCTGCAAAAAAATGCTAATTTATCATGTCTTGACAACTTACTTTTTCCACTTATAAAAATTCCTAAGGTTGAGGCTGTAAATGTGTAAACAAGCTGCTTGTCACGCTGTTTGTTGCTCACACTATTCATCGCCTTCACTAGTCTGCCTCCACTGCCAGTGTACAATGCTGAACGCTGTGCTTCTAATGTCAGAAATTCAGCTCGAGACTGAGAGTTAGATTCCCTGAGGCAGAAGTTCTGAATTGCTGACAGGTGTTTCAAAGTGTTCAATTTGTGGATGTTCTAAAACAAATTCTTGAAACATTGTGCTTTAATACGTCTCTTTGAGTGACTTTTGGCACTATTTTTGTGCCTCTATTTTTGCTCTCAATTTTTTGAGCAATTCCAATCAACAGCAATCCTGAGTGACACTTGAAGCTATTCTAAGGGGCTGAATAATTGACAAGTAGTATTTTAAATTATAACTACAAACTATTACTGTGCTTATGTATAACTTTTCGTGGTTCTGGATATATTTGAATACATGTTACTGTAGGGGGTGTAAAGCATCCTGCTACAGTGTAACTGAAGGCTGATGTTAATGTTACCTGCATGAGCGGGCAACCTGAGGCAAGATGGCAACAAAGAGATTGCATTCTGGCCTGTAATTCGTCCCAGTTGACTGCAGTAGCTGAAGCAATAAGGCATTTTATTTACAAAGACTTAGGCTATGTTCAGACTGCAGGCAAATTTGTTTCTCAAATCAGATCTTTAAGACAGACTGTTTGCACTGTTAATTGCAGGTGATTAGAACAGATTTGTGTGTCCGGACATCACCAACCTACACTATCTGTATGGATTGCTGTGGTAACGACATAGGTGTCAATAACTACGTAGCTACATGGGTGACTTCCAACACAGCTTTCCAACACAGCTTTCCAACACAGCTTTCCAAGGCAGAAGCATGAAAAATGGAAGTGTAAGAACTTGTTTGTTTTATTTGGATCCCCATTAGCTTCAGCATAAGCTAAAAGCTATTCTTCCTGGGGTCCTGCAAACTGGTCCTGGAACTAATGTAAACAAAGTTATGCTCTTTAGGGGCTGCACTAAAAGTTGCCCTTTATTACTTCCCATTGTTTTCTATAATGGACTGACAGTAGATTGCATTTTGGAGCATTCAGTACTTTGTACATTGAAATTAAAAGTAAGCAAATTATTTTTTTCCACATCACTTCCAGTTAAATTCAGGTACAATTTAAAATATAAAATAAATTCGAAATTGTTTCACATCATTGTTTTAATATTGGCAATATTATCTAAATACGTATTGCACATGAGGCAAATTGTCTCTACATAACCTTGCTTATAAGTAAATGTTGATTAAGTCGCAATGACTACAGCTTCAATGTCCTGTAAACACATGCAGTTAGCATGAGTAACAGTGTGTTTCTTTTATGTCATTTCCTTACCAGTCTCAGACTACAGGAGAAAGATGCTTAATACTGTTGTTTTAAGGCTAAACAACTGTGTGTGTGTGTGTGTGTGTGTGTGTGTGTGTGTGTGTGTGTGTGTCTGTGTGTGTGTCTGTGTGTGTGTGTGTGTGTGTGTGTGTGTCTGTGTGCACTCAGTATTAGATTGCAGCAGGTTATACATATCAGTCACTGTAAAATGTGGCATACTAGCAAAAGCCTATTGCATATTCACACAATTTGCCATACACCGAACGCAGCACAAGGTGGATCTTAGTCTGACACTGGATATGTCCTATAACAATGCCATAGAGCTGTTAGGGGTGCTGGAGATGGTGGACCCAAAATGCAGAGAGAGGGACGGCAGGCAGGAGATGGTGCAAACGCAATGGTTTTAATGATACCAAAAAACAGCAGAACAGAGGCAGGAAAAAACCAAAGGGCAGGACGCAGAGGGATTCGTATGCAGGCAACACGAGGATACAAAACTGATGACGCGGGGATACAAAGGTAGGCACAACACCAAACGAACTGACAAGAGACAAAGGAAACACGGGGGTTAAATACAAGAGGTAATGAACAAATGGGGGACAGGTGGTACAACAGGTGAAACACTTTAGGGTGGGGCAGGACAATCAACGAAGGCGGGAAAACAAAGTAAAATTAGACATGACGAGACAGAAAACAGACTATCAAAATAAAACAGGAAGCTGGGAAAAACAGACAGGAAACATGACATAACTTAAACACAGAAACTTGACACAACACAACAGGGAACACAGGAATTAACCAAAAAATGCACAATACACAGAACACGGTCAAGACAGGGGAAACACAATAGACAAGGAGATAACTAAACAGAAATATACAGAATAAATATACAAACACAGGGAAAATGCAGAAATAATAATACAGGCAACCGAAATAAACAAAACCAGGCAACAGAAATGGAACAAAATACAAGACCAAAATACCAAAACCATAACAAGAGCAGCTTTTTTGTTGTTATTCAAAGCCATTACACACTGTAATTTGAGCCATAACAGCGTATTGATCGATAAAACACAATCTAAAATTGTAAATGCATTATTCCCGACTTAACTGCACAGTTTAGGTGACAATATGTTAACATACAGTATAACTGTGTCAAAATAACACAAAGACATGCCTGTAGGAAGAGATCTTAACACATGCAAACGTATGTTTTCACATGAAAACCCAACAGGTTATAGTGCTAAAAAGATTAAGCCACCAAATAAAATGCCAGCCAGTTTCTGGGTGGAAAGGAAAGTGGTACATGCATGGATACAGGCAGCCCCGGATGTCTACTAAAGCTCTGACAATTGACAGGTAAATTGTGAAATATTACAAGTTTCTGTCAAACAGCTTATACCCACCTCCTCTCTCCTAGTGAGTTCAAGTGTGGTTCCCTCAGTAAACACAAAAGGTCTTTAACACAGGCAGCAGAGGGAGTGACAGCACCCATTGTATTTGCTTTTCATATTAAGGGACATTTTAAAGAATGGGGAGGAATTACACACCCTGTGGTTGTTGATGTTGACTGAGAGAGACTCACTCTTGCACACTAACTCCAAGAAACAACCATTTGATCAAACAACATTTCCATCTAGAGTGGATGTGTTTTGGTTAAAAAAATGTTATCAATTAATTAAAAATGGAGTCAAATTTCTCAAAATTATGAAATCCCAATAAAACCACATATTGATTTTGGTCAGCAATGTGTGTAATGATGTGCATGTAACCAGACACGTCTGCCAGACAACAGTGTCGTCACTGAAAAACAATTTTTCCTCTCAGTGGTGCTTTTAGAGATGCATCGCCCAGCTATTTGAAAGGGTAGGATTAATTTCAGGACAAGTGTGGTTTATGACAGTAATACACGTTTGAAAAAACATTTAGATTGTGTGACAAATACAAGTCTCGCATCCATCAAATCCATACCCCCCCCCCCCCCCCACACACACATACACACACACACACACACACACACTTGCATGAGTTGTCCCAAAAAATACCTACACAGTATTTCTGTGTGACCCTGAAAGTATGTCTGCGAGATTTTATGACACTCACTAAAAGATTTGCCAGTTTTGCTGACTGCATGTCTTACACTGCCAGTGGTGCATAACTGATTTCCCCATTGAAACTTGCTAATATATACTGTCTCTACACACACTCCTCTAGCACACTGTAAGGAAAACAAGCTCAGGAAACAAGCGTTTGTAGCAGAAATGACACCAGGAAAACATGCTGTTGTTGAATGAGGTTGGGCATCTTCGCAGAAATACAGGCATAGTTTCTGATTGATTTATGTCTCCTGACATGGCTATGAGTGTGTCTTTTTTCACTGTGATGTTATGCCGTTGCTCTTTGGGTAACTAAATAATACAGTATACAGTTGTCACACAAACAAATAACTGATGTGCTTTTTGCTGAAACATGTTTTTAAGATGTGGCAGTGCAGTTTATTCCTGGTTGCTTTTAGTATTATAATGATAATTGGTCGACACTTGACTTGATGCTTTTACCCTTACTAACAACGACTAACAACAACAACAGCAGCAACAATCTGAGATGATAAGCAAATTATGTTTTATTTTGTTATGGCTTCATCTTACAGCTCAGGCATGCAGGTACAGCTCCAATGTTAAACTAAGCATTACAGCCCTGATTTTGGAGTTGTTCTTATGCTGCTGAAACTATAACAGAAGTTTTGGTCTCACTCACATTTCTAGCCATACGTATATATCAAATACACTCCCTGAATCAAACCGTTAATGTTTATTAAATTAAGCACATTTTAACAATTCAGTTTCATCTCCATTAGCTGTGGTTTTTATTATATACTGTATGCTCTCACCATTTGTACAACAGGAATACATGCTAGTAGGCTTATCCACAGTAAAATTGACTTGTCCGTGCCTGATGTTTTTTAAATGGTGAGGGTGGTTGTAAAGTCGTGTACCTCCCTCTCAAAGGAGTCGCTTACCTCCTTAAAAAGCGAACTGTGGGTGAACTTTACAGGACAGAAGCACTCCAAATACTAGTAACACAGATATTTAGCTGTTGTGTATCCAAAGCCACAGAGAGCTGTGTGCATCTGCTTCAAACTGTGGCATGTGAGAGTAGGCACCAATTTTATCTACCTTTCTTTGACTGTCAATGTCAATTTTATTTGTATAGCACCTTTTAAATACATGTAAACCCAAAGTGATTTACATTAAAAACAGCATACACATTAAAACAAAGCATGAATAGAAATAGGAATACACAACAAGACAATCAACAAAAACAAACAAGACATACAAGTGCGACCACACACACACACACACACACACACACACACACACACACACACACACACACACACACACACACACACACACACACACACACACACACTGTATTTAAACAAATGCCTGAGAAAATAAAAGGGTTTGAGTTGGCTTTTGAATGCCATGTGGCTAAAAGACCTGATTCAACTTAACTTGTGATTGATTGAGAACTAGACAAACACAATTTCTAAGTAAATGCCAGCCATCTGATCACCAGGGATCACTTTGAAAGATGACAAACTGTTAGAGGCCAAAAAATGGGAGCTAGACAAAAACAAGAAGCCAATCATTTATGCGCTGATTTATTTGAAGGAACACATTGCATTTTTGATTTGGGTGACTCTTTCAATATGGGCAGCCAAGCCACACTGGAAGGTCCTCAAAATGTGAAAGCCCTCGAGCGACAACACAGACGGAAAAAATAATAGTGAAATAAGCTAAGACATCTGTTCCACATCCAAGTAAAACACATGTCAATTTGAAAATTAAGGAAACTGGACAATTTGAACCATAGCAGCGATTTGTGGACCACTGTTTCATTTACTTTTCAAATACTTTTTTGTCTTTGAATTCCAATTTTCACTCTAATGCAAACTTTTCTACAGCGTGGCATTTGTATGCTTGGATGGAGATGTCAGGATGACAAAATGTAGTGTGTCAGTTTAGAAATCTGACCGCATGATTCATGAAAGCACATCAGTCAGTCAAACGACAGAGCACACAGTCTACAGTTAAGGCAAGGATTACCTGCAGGCAGTGAATCTAACACAAAAACAGAACTGCCATGATATAAAAAGTGTTCTTTTGGCAGAAGATAAGGATAGTGTCAAAGGACTTATATATGCAGCTCAGAAATATGTGACCTTTACCAAAAGGTTTGGAGATAAAATGTTATATTGTGTTTTTTTGTTTTTGTTTTTTTTACATTTTATTTTCATGTTGAAAACCTTGAAAACTCAGTGAGCTTGGTTTTTGGAATGCCATTGTGACCAGTATGGGTAAGTGGTACTGCCAATAGCAGGTGAAATGGTACATAATATAAAATAGAGGCTTAACATCAACACTTTCTGATTGAATGTAATTGCCTCTCTCAGGAAGGGAATATCAGGAATAGTATATTGACACCAATTCCAAAAAGTCTTAATGTGTACTTTAATAATCTTTCATGAACAGCGCATTTTTTATTATCTGCAGTAAGACAGATCGTTTTGATCAAAACAATGTTCATCGTAAGAAGATGTGTGCTTCAATTCACTTTGCATTCCACATTTGTGAAAAGTAAAAATGGTTTCACTCTTGAGCACAGAATAATAGGATCAGGAAAAAAAACAAGACCAACTTGTCAGTGATTCAATGTCTCCATTAAAGGATCATGATCTGTTCTATCATTCATGATGGCCATGCAGGAGAGTCATGTAATTAGTGTATGAAAAGCTCCGGCTCTTTCTTTCAGGATTTCAACTTTGTTATCAGAGTAGTTACCCTTCCAGTGTCACTTCTTTTTCCATTTCTACTTGCACATCATATACACATCAAAGTCATGTGCCAGCAGTGCACTGCAGTAATGAATGGCCCACATTTCTGCTGCTTACATTTGATGAAGTCCTATTGAAGTTTTTCTTCATGTTTTAATTCCATCTGGTTTCCAATAGTTTAAGGTTATTATATTAAAAAGCCAGCTTTAAGGTTGCATAGCAATTACTTAAGTCACTGCTAATGTGCTTAATTGCTTGCTTAAGTGTTTTTATTTATTTCTTAAGTGAAGACAACAATGTATAAGACTTGATTGTTTAAAATAAAATAAGGACTGCAACACAGTGACAGTTAATTATTCAGAAAGAAATAGGAGCAAAGGAGGTAGCCCAAATATGAGGGGAAATAATGATGGTGGCTCTTTTGACAGCAAAAAGTGAAGTTCCATTATTGGTGACATACGCCAAAATAACCATCCATCTCTTCACTTAGGAATGTGCATGGTCACTTTCTAGTTACTATCACTCCTTACCTTTGATGTCCATTATTTTTTTCTATTTTCTTTTTTGTTCTGTCATTCAGTTCAGCTTAGGTTTTTGGTTCATGTTTTAATATCCATTTACATCTACACTGTTTTAAAAGCATTTATATCCCCCTACATTTTCAATATATAACACTTCTAATAATACAAATATGTGCTCCCATCCCAAACAGCAGTAAGTTAATGTCATTTAGCCATACTATTAAATGATAGCTGGTGACATTCTATATTTTTCATACTGTCAAAAGTCAAAAGAAAACAATAAAAATGAAACGAAAATTAACCAAACCAATTCAAAATCAAATTAAACCATATAAAAGCTGATTTATCTGTGCTATATAACTTCATTATGTGTAAAAACTATTACAAACACAAATCAATGACCCACACTGTTACACTGGGTCACTTGTTCCAACATTATGACGAACATGGGCACTGTAGTTTATTTTTTGTCACTAGTGAACCAAGTGTGTATTAATCCACATCTGAAAATAGTCCCCAACAAATATTTACTCCTGTTTGAGTAATGTTTGTTAAACAACTACAGTGCCCAGCTGTTTTAGGACATGATTTAGCCTTTTTTTTATGTAACTATGTATCCAGTTTAGGATTTCCATCTTCTATGGGAACCAATAGGCTTGGGGCTGGGAGCAGCAGACATGGTAGGAATGGTAGGAAGTAGTTGGACAAACACATTGTTGTTTTTGGTCTTTTTTGGGGGGTTGTTGACATTATATATAAAACAAATGCCAGCCTTGTCATTCAATGACTCCCTCCGCTCAAAAATCATACCTGTCAAGTTTTAGATTTGAAAATAAGGGAAATTTTCCGGCGCCCACCGCAAGCAGTCCCACCACCCCACCAAGCTCCAGTATCCCTTACATGACAGGTGTACAAGAAAGCTAAAATCACCACTTGATGCAGAATGCTGAAAACATTTACAATAACTTTTCTTTACTCTTTTAGTGAGTTATTGTACAAATTTGTTGCTTTGCATTCTTTAAGACTGTTTTGGAAGGAGTGTATTTGTGGGCTGGGCCAGAGTGGGTAATTTTACATGAGAGTAGAGCGCTAACAGTTCTGCTGTCTAACGTCATCTGTTGTCACTCATCTGACCTCACACACTAACCTCGCGACAACTGCCACCTACAGTACCTGTAGTAGGCTACTGCAGGTGGCAGTTATCGCGAGGCTAGTGACAGAGCTCAGATTGGGAATGTTTTTTTTTTTTTTACTCTGCCCGGGCCCGGGGTATTATTATTTTTTAATAACGCAGGTTAAAATACGGGAGATTTACGGGTAAATACTAATACGGGAGGATGGCGGGAAAGAAGGGTAAAATACGTGACTTTCCCGGCCAAAACGGGATTCTTGACAGGTATGCTCAAAAATGTTTTACTTTTGTTCTTTTGTGCAGATGGATGTATGTGTTGAGTTTGACAATAGAAGGCTATTTTCAAATTTAGCTGTCAAAGGGAAAATGTTTCTCTGTGCTGACCTTAAAGCCGAGTTAACATGGTAATACGAACAAGATGATTCTGTGACATCATAAATATTTTGGAAGCCAACCCGATATGCAATTTCTCTAGCAAGGACCACACCATCAACCAGATACATTTTGAACAATTTAATAATGAAAGACGATTGGAATGCGAGGCATGGAATCGCTGGAATGTGAGATGTAAAGTCGCTTGTAGTCATCCATTGACTTGATGTTGACTGCATTTGGGGAGGCTTCGGTATGGAATCCGCGCAGCACCCGGGCACGACGGACCCCCTTAGGACCTAAAGAAGAGGAGAAAGGAGAGGAACAGAAAGAGGGTGGGAGGGGAGGGGTGCAGAATGCGGGAGCGAATGAGAGGATAGGGTTAGGTGTTTATTTATAGGAATACCGGAAGAGGCGTGTTAGAGGTGTGGCCCTGCTCCTGAAACTCTGCTAGGTAGCATCGATTACAGAATTGTGGAAACTTGAACCCTCATGTACACATACAGGAGAGAAAAGTTATTTTTTTCCAGAGTTAATTTTAACACATAAATAGCTATATCTTGCTTAATAATAACTGTCAACTGAGTCAATTATTGTCCCAATTTTTTTTGATAAAGCAGGGGATGCTTTAGGGGCGTGGCTGCACTCCAACCTCTCAATCAAGGCAGAGGCTTAGCAATGGTAAGCATCACACTTTGTACTTTAAAATAGCCGTGAACATATTTTTGGGTGGTTACCGTGTTTTCGTCTTAAACTTTAACCCATCTCACTGTGTGTTATCGCTTCATCAAAGTTAATTGGAACATTTTGGTCGCCTAACATTTTCTTGTTCAGTATTCTTCCAACCAAGCTAGCTAGCTACCGCTAGCGTTAGCTAGTAACTCAAGGGAAAGTTTGCTGATTTTATGTGTACTGCTAGCCTAGAAATCTAGACGCACCCTAGCAGCAGGAAATGTAATTTGCAGCCAGGGGAAATCAGTGCCAAAATGATAAGAATTTCGAGAAAAAAAATAGCAATTCAAATCCTTTTCAACTGTGTTTAATAGCAATTTACCAAACAGTTGAAAAGCAGAGCATAAACTTGAATAGGAATGTTAATCTCAATTTTACCGTTCAGAGTCTGGCTGCGTCAGACTCTCCCGGGGATCTTAACGGTGGTATTTCAATATTAATATTATTTTTTAAGCAGTTTTATGGATTGGGGGTACTACTTTCATAATCAACATGTTGTTGCTGTTAATCAAATTGTCAGAAATAACAGGCAAATGCATATAGATTTCTGTCACATAAGGTAACACTGACTTATTGCCTTTACTGTACGTGGACCGATCATGCTAACTTTCTGGTCAACAGCTTGATGTGGGTCTGGCTTGTCAGGCTAGTGTACTGCTATATATGCAGAGAATGGCGCCAGGATCCTTGTTTACACACAGGTAAATCTCCAATGTATGACTTGCTTGAGAAGGGTTGAAAATGTGCAACTTACCCTCTTTGGCATTACGTTTAGCACAGAGCAATTGCAACCATAAACAGCACTACCTTGGCTGCGTCATCTTCCCCAGCTCCACCCTTTTGTCAAAAAATTGTCACGTCCGGTTAAAAAAAACCAAGATGGCGACAGCCAAATTGCCAAACTCCAGGCTTTAAAACAGCAGTCCACAAACCAATGGGTGACATAACAGCTGCTACGCCCATTATTTTTTACAATGTATGTGAACTCTATATATAATTGTTCTGTGTATTTCAATATCCAAGCTTGACTTCCTCACGAAAACCAGTTGCGTATAGTCTTTAGTTAAAGCATATAGAGAAAACAGCTGCTCTCATAGCTGTTCCTTCAGCAATGAACAGATTATAGCCTGATTTTATGTGCCTGTCATTTCCATTCAGGCACAGCCTGTGATCCTGGCAGCAGATCTATAAAAGGTCTAAGAGTCATTTGGTAAGATCAAGGGTGAGATCAGCCAATGATCAGTGGTTTGCTTTAACGCTTCACCCAAGCAGTTTGATTGCCACTTAAATGTGGTTGGTCCGTGGGTCCTCCTCTTTCTTCTGGTACCGGTGCAAAAAAAGGCTTTACTGCCTTTTTCATTTCATGTACACCAACCATAATAAGCAACGCATAATGAGCTGCCAATGCACATTCATTTATTTCATATTTGCAGGGTAAAATGGCATATGGGTCCCACCGTGAAGACACTGTCTTCAACCATTGCTGCAGTCTATGATGGAGCATGTCCATGTCCAGGGCAGCTCCAAAGGTGATAAGGTTGGGGAATAGGGTCATCAAGCCACAGCTTAAGTGAGTAACCCTTGTCACCTAAGGATGAAATGAATGTGATGAAAAGTTGACAGCACACAAGTTTGGAGTTACTAAATATCAAACCACATACTTACCAATATGACATCTATCCTTGAGCCATATTCCCCATATGGCTGCAAACAACAACCCTCATAAAAAATATGTATATGTACTACTAATGTGCAATAGCAAAGCAAATAGTTTTTGAAAGAAACATAATCATGCTACCTGGATACCAATTTTTATCAACAGAATGAGGAAATGTTTCCACAGCACTTGGTTAAGGCTTAGGAAAGATTGTGGTTAAATACTGAAGTCAAAAGTGACTTGACTAACACTAACCCTTCATAGGAGTCAGGATGCAAACCCCTGTCTCCAGTAAGTGATGTGTTTTGTACAACAACATCTCCAACCTGCTTCCTGCGCTGTGTGTTACACAAACCTTGCACTTTCTTCACCTGAAAAAACATTGCCACTTAAAGTGATGGTTCGGAGTAATTTCACCCTAGGGTCCTTTGCACCATGACCTCGAGCCAAACAACCCCCCATAAGCTTTTTTTCCTTGTTATAACGTTGGTCAAGTTACCGTTATCAGCTGGTTAATTTAGTGCAGGTGCTAATGGATCCAGGTTTGTATCTCGTAAATTACCCCACTAATAATGCCCAAAATTATACCAAACTTCTACAGTAGTACAAATAGGTTACGTACTCATAAAACAATGGATTGGAAAGTTTGTAAGTACACCAGGAGTTTATTTAAATATCACTTGCCTGCTGGCTTCTGCTCTCTGCTGCTACTGCTAGCGGGCAGTAAGAGTGCTTAGGGACGTCTACAAATTACAACACCGAAAAGAGATACAACAAAAATATTTATTAATTTAACTTATTTTTTAAAAGTAAGTGCTGTAGTACAACTAGCAGGAGACAAGTTATAATTGAGGTAAGTTTGGAGACACTACCTTATTTAATCATTACATTAATAAACGCTGTCTCATCATCTGACTCATCATCTGAATGACAAGTTACCTACTCCATCAGACTTTGTTTTGGTGATGTAGCCATGTTCATGCATCCAAGCGCTTACTTTATTGAGTACAATGTTATCATAGCCCATAGAAACGATGTCTAAACCTACAAAATTAACATCTGATAATAGTTGAATTACACTCAAAAGCCATACACACCTGATAACAATGTATCTAAGACTGTAACATAGTGTATGGTGTTCTTATCATTTTTCATTATTTGCCTGTGAATTGGCAGCCTTTTTAATAATATTAAAAAAATAAATGATGACGCTTTAATAAAGTCTGGTTATAAGATATCACCATCATTGACGTCATTAGCATATGCCCACAAAGTTGTACTTCAGATATCTAAAACCCACACAATGCAAGGCTTCAAGTGTGCAGAGAGCAGGTTTCTTTCCTCAACTTCAAACCTTTAAATATCTCAACCATATTAAAATGTAAAGAACTGATAAAAAATGCTCACTGTGTGTTTTAGTCACTTAGACCTCATGAAATATTTCCCAGAGTGCAATGAAGCAACCAAATGAGGCGAGTGGATGACTTCTTCCAGGCCTGGCCACAGCTTTCACATTAGACAGCCCATCAAGAGGCACATTTGCACAGAGGGGAAAACACTGATGGTGTGATTAGGCTGGAGGTGAATCTCAAGGCCTTAGACAGCAGTTTACATTTTGGCATCCAATAACCATAGAACATGTATTATAGCATCCATCTTACTATTACGGTATATGAGTTTTAAGAGAAACATACCGTTGGCAAGTTATTATTTAATTAAATAAAAATATATGTATGCCAGCATTGGAAACTCAGGGATATTTGCAACATGAAACATAAACCTTGTGTAGAAAGGCCACATGGCAAATCTTTTAATCCTTCACAATCAGGCCTGCAATGTAAACCAGGGACAAGAGGATGAATAAAGCTGTGTACATCCATCTGGGTTCAAAGATCCAGTACAGCTGTACCCACTAATCCCACAACTTGTGCCAAATATTTGTATACTTGTGCTTATATTAGGAAAGTGGAAGGAGATAGTTATGACAAGGAATACAAACACTGTAATAGTTGTCTTTGAAGGAAAATGATCTTGTCTTTCAGGATAACTAAAGGAGGTACAGTAATATAATTTGTATTGAACTGATTGAGCTATTTAGCTGTCCCACTCCAGGTCAGATTAGAGAATATTGCCGAGTATGTTGTTATTACAAAATGGAGTATTTTTCAGTGAAGTCCTCTGTCAGTTGTGGTCAGTTTTAGTCATGTCCAGTTTGACGTAATTCCCAAATGCAGTCATTTACCAAGCAAAAATGCCAAATTCTTTAATTTCTCAAATCTTAAGGTTTTTCTCTCTCTCTTTTTGATATCATTTTAATATCTTTAAGTTTTGAACTGTTGGCAAAACAAAGAAAACCATTTTTTTAAATGTCACTCTGGGCTCTGGTAACCTGTAATGGGCATTTCTTCAGTATTGATTTTTACATTTTATTGACTTAATGGTTAATCTAATACTTTAAAGAATAATTAATTCAATGAAAATAATCATTAGTTTTAGCCCTAAAACTACCATCATGAGATTTAACATTACCAGATTACCAACATCGTCATGCAATACATTTGAATATGTTAGTGTGTTCATCTAGGATGATGATAATACTCCCATCATGAGGAAGTAATTGCCAACTACCTGATTGGACCAGGTAAACCTAATGCAGGGTTTTAGCACCATTGTACAAGCCTGAGGTCAAAATGTACAACTGTTATGAAACATATGTTGCAAAACAAAGTCCTTGAAGACATTAGTAAGTCATTACACAGTATTGTCTACTAAATAGTGAGTGATAAATGTGAGTGTTAATATCTAAGGGGTATCCTTCTCCCCTAATCCTTGATGATATGGATCTTTGCAAAAGGCAGGTAAGTTTCCTATTGTTTGAGAATGCACGGCGCAGTGCAAAAGCTGTCGACAGCACTTTCATACAATAATAGCTGCGAGGAAGAGAAGAAATAGATGTGAGGTGCCACACATGCCTTTGTCCATTGTACTTTTCACTCCCCCACAGGTCCTCAGCAGCCTCTGCCATGTGGCACACAGAATGCTGGCTGGGGACAGAAACTAACTTAGATGAGAGTCCAAATATTCCTAGAGAGGAATCCCTTGATTTCCAAACATCTCTTCTCATATCAAAATGTACTGGAGGATACTGTGTAAAACACAAGTTATGTAAAAACATGCAATGTCACAGTGTCTATCAGTAGAAAGAAGCTGTTTGTCAGCCATGCATGGCGCGGCAGTGGTCAGTATTAAAGAATAAGCTTGTGCTAAGAAAGGGTGCTGCAGCAGCAAATCTGGTCTGGGAACTGATAGAGTAGTGATCTCCCCTCTGTCATCCACCATAGCTGAAATGCCCCAGAGCAGGGCTTTAAACAAGGCATGGTGAAACTGCAGTAGTAGATCTGCTCTGAGGCCAACAAGACAAGGCTGTATTGTTTACTTGGTAGCTCCCAGCTGTGAGTGTGGGTACACATAGCCTTTAACTTTCCCCATAGCTATTGCTGTAAATAGGGATGTATTTTTAGAAAACCTGCCTTGTTAAATCAGGAATACGAATTCTTGTTTATTGAACACTGTCGCTGCAGTGACAGTAGAGTCAGTAAATTCTTACAGTATGTTAAAGGTGGATGCCTCTCTGCACTCCAGGCAGTATTTTTTCTTTCTTTCTGTAAGGCATGAAGCAGAGGTTCAGTCAGCAGTCTTGTAAATTTGGCATAATAGGGAGTGTCACCATCCCAACATCTTGTGCTCAGCAGGATGTAAGTTGGCTCCCTGGTGCTGGTCTTGTTTAGTTTATTTGTTGGTGTGCACTATAATGAATGATATGCTTGTAGTTTTTCCTTATGAGCTGGAATAAATGGCAAGCATATATTTGTGCAGTGAAATACTTCTGGTGAGACTGTGTGGGAGGAAGAGACAGAGAGAGGAAGGGGAGAAAGGGGTAATTGTTTGAGAGCTTGTTGTATCATCACTGAGTAATAATTGCTGTAATTAGTGAGAATGTACATCCATCTACTTCAGATCGGCTCACAGAAAAAGGGATACATTTGACAATAGGCCAAACAGATTGTTTTGTTGCAGAGATTACTCAGAGTTTAAAATCATATCAGATGTAGGGGAAATCTCAGTATTCAAGCAGTCAGTGATACGATTCTCTGGCGATCCATACTGTTTGTCTGCAGTAATTAACTCAAGGTGAAGATTATGGGAGATTTCTTATCTAGTGTGTACACATCATGCAGAATTCATATTCTGTCCTAAGCCCAAAACAAAGAGCCTCATTTATAGCTTCTGCTCCAGCTGATAGAGAATGGGTTTGACAGCGATCAAAACTGCACACTAATCTACCCAGTTGGCATTTGTCATTAATATGTATTTATGGCAATCACACCATGCATTTTAATGCACTTTTACATGGTAAGCAAGAGCACAAAAGGGGAGATTTCCACTGTTACTGCAAGAACCAGGTGGACAGAAGGAGTCTATAATATTAACTGCCAATATTCAGGTAATCATAGCATAGCATAGTATGGCTGTGTCTTCTTCACACAGAAAAATGTCTGTATGTTGGCTCAGCTGTAGAATTATCTTTGTCTGGTTTGACTGACTTATACTAGTACAAAAGTAGGTGAAAAAACACCCATACATTTTAACAAAATAAACACAGCATTTGGATTTATACCACGATCCAAACACATCGACAGACAAAAAGTCATATATACCGTATGTATTTTACATAATTCAGAAAAATATCTACACTGTAGAGTGTAGTCTGCTTAAATAAAGCTGCATTTTCGTAAATTGTGCTGTTTTTTTTAGTATATTTATACATCTGCCTAATTGAATCCAACCAAAACGAGTTGGTGCCTGCACTAGTTTAACAGACACATAATGGAGGAGGGGTCCCATCTCTGCCGAGGGATGGGGGGGCTGAAAAAAAAATTGGCATAAAGGCCAGTTAATTAACCGATTCAGACAGACAATGATGATGAAGCTGCTCTTCTCAATTGTTTTCAGCTGTTTTGTATTGATCTAAAATTCCATTAAAACATCTGAAGATATTATCAATCACACGTAAAATATCCCAGAATGACGTTGTTTATGTTTTATTCAATTTGACTGATGAAGTGCCTCAATGAGCTTTTGCATCAGACAATATTGCGCATCATATACACACATATATTGCAGGTGGACATGTTTTTTTTTTTCTATTTTGCTGCCATAAATAAAACAAATATGTGATGAGGTTATGAGAAAGATTTAAACACAGATCATATTTCAAACTTGCTTTAGCCTTCAAGTTAACTGTCAAGAATCAATGCTTTATACTGTCAGGGAAAACAAATGTCAATATGGGTTTTTGAAAGGGTTAACTATGGAACAGATTGCAGCTTCAGCCATCTGTGAAAAGGAATCTATTTAAATTGCTTCTTTTTCATTGTCTTATGTGTTCAGGGTTTTAGGGAGTTGTCCCAGTTTCTTAAGAGAGCATGGCCCCGGTGGGTACCTGTTGCTGATGTGGGCCTATTGGCATTGTATGTTACATACAAATGATCTTGAAAAAAAAGCTTCTGATGTTAATGGTGCTGGGCTGTGAGAGATGCAATCAGTGCAGGTGTGGTGAAGTTGCCCTTGCATGAATGGCACTTGGATTTAAATATGAAGCGCCAAGTCCTTAAATGATTACACATTAGCAACTTCAGGAACAATAGTAAGCTGTATGTGCCACTTTTCAGTTAATCCAATGTACATCCATCACCTACCTTACAGAAACCACCTCTTTTGCTCCCTGAGCACTCACTGCCCAAGCCAGGGAAAGGGTTTGACTGTAGAAGCTCCTGCTATTAACAGAATTAACTCCAGCCAGGAGCACAGCTCAGGAAGAACACACCAATTCCATTATCTCAGCTGGACGGCAGCCATTCTCTCTCTGCCACTCTGCAGCCAAAGTGCTCCAAGCATGGAGCCCACCAAACCCATTGTACAGTGACACAACATACACCAACTCTCAAATGCACTCTATCAAAGCTTTTCTGCTTGAAATATTCATCTGGCTGGAAAACCACATTTAAATCTTTTGAAAAAAATAAAAGGTACAAATATTTAATTCGTTTTTCCTTTTACTTTGTGAGTTAAGTGAACTACAGTGAACCAAGGAATATTTGGTACTCTTCCAGTTTGCATAAAGACCCTTTCCCAGGACATTCTAAAAACATTTATTTCCCTCAGCTGTCCTTACTGTTTAATAAATATGAAGAGGAGCATAAACAGACAGTAGTTTGAAAAATGATTATATAAAGCATGAAATATTGTGTTAAATAATTTGTAGCACTTTAGATGAATTAGTAGTGCAATACTGGGGTGATAAAGTGGTAATTACGGGTTATATGATAATATTCATAATAATAATGAGAAGAAACTGGAAATTGAAAGTTTCATTTTTGTAACAGGGTAATAATGTGGCAAAACATGAGGATAATACTAGAGTAAGGTAACATTGGGGACGAACATCAACTGGAGGATAACAATGGCCAATATTATTATAATCAGATAATAGTAGTGACATATTCGAGTCATGTTTTCACAATATGCATAGGGTAATACTTTTAGAACAATATCAGATGACCTACCTGGCACACATGACTTTGCCTCGCTATTGTGTTGTGCGCCTTGTCCAAAGAGCACAGTTGTGGGTCTGTTAACACACAGTCTGTTAACACGCTGTCAGTGTTAACAGACAGTGTTTGCTAACACTGGGAATGTAGCAGCCAAATGGGGGTTTACCATGGAATCATGCATATACTTTCTATCAAACTTAGAGGCTTGCAAATATTATATGTAAACAGACTGTTCTCAGACTAGCTAGTGTTTGCTAACACTAGCAGCTAAAGTGGGGTTTACGGCTAGCTTAATGCAAACCAATGTTGCTGATAGCTACATTTAGATTTTGGTTAAACCCTATGGTACCAATTCCATGCATGACATATCTCAATTTTATTAAGGTAAAATAACAACTGGTAAATATAAGGTAGCATGCACAATAAATGACAAGAAGCTGGAAAACATAACTTGTGCAATAACTCTGGTTTACCATGGAATCATTAATAGATTTTGTTTTACCATTAGCTGTTAATGTGCTGTCAGACATACAGGCTATAGTTACATCTGTTGGGTGACATGGAAGCTGTAATTACAGGGTCACATCTCTCTCTTTAAAGGTCTATGATAAGTGGCTCTCCATATTTGTACTTTTTAAAATCCAAAATGTGAATGTAATTTCAACAGCAGCACAACCTTACTGCTTAATAGTTGTCTTATCAGATGCCATCACTAGGCTAATAAGAAGTGAATTTAGGCTGCTATATTTAACATTGAGTTTTTTAATTCAGGTGTGAGGATGGTGGATCAGGAAAGACAGGGGAAGGCAACAGGTAGGTCTAACATTAGGTGGAAGTGTAGGGGGAGCCACTTGATACCAACAGATTCATTTCTTAATATTATTAATATGGAAAAACTAATATGGAAAATATATTACATAATGTTTGTTTGACAATATGTCTTAGTGGAGAAGAACACAGGCAAGGAGTGAATAAGACAGATATGAGGTCGGCAATGGCATCAAGTAGAGATGAGACCAGTGATGATATCAGGTAGAAGTTCTATTAGACCACACAAAACTCAATGTCCAGTTCAAGCTCCGAGTCCTCCTCACATTTGTTTCATTTTGCACTTTGTTAGTGTTGCTTACAGATGAAGTCTGATTACTTCTAATGCTAAATCAAAATAATTTTGTTATATGCTATTAGGCTAATCTTGCCATTGTGAATGAAAAATGCATTTCTGTATCAAAACCCGGCATGTGGGAAATATAACAAGTAGCCTATGTCTGACAGCGGGGACGTAGTAAACAAATCAGAATGCAAATTTAAACATCCGCAACGCATATGCTCGAATGCGATCAATGATGATTTATTAATTAATTGTATTGAAAATAAAGTACATTCATATATATACACATATACATATATATACCATATAATTATTTATAATTATGCTAGGCTTACATTGTCAATTTGTCACTTACACTGTCACAATAGAGAAGGAAAAAAACAGACACTGAAGTTTAATTATTTTTGATTACTTCTTTAGACAAACTGAGTTAATTCTTATTGAAGATGTTTACAAGTGACTATGTTTACTGTCTTCCAGGTAGGTTTATTAGAAGTGGTTCAATTACATTTTAATTGTAGACTGAGAATATGTTTTAAAGCTGAAAAATGACTGATCTGATTGGCTAAAGAAAAAACTGCTAAAAACTTAATCGGTTGCACGTTTGCCGAGCCAGGATGAGAAGGTGAAGCTATGTCAAGCCAGGTGTAGAAAGCTGGGATAAGTGCACGTCCATGGCTTTCTTAAATAGACCACGGTATCAATCACAGATTTACTGATGCAGAAATGGAGAAGACACGTGCGGCATATGTTTAACCCGCTGAACAGCAGCTGTTAATGGAAAATTACGAGGAGGTGAAACATATAATATGCAATAAGGGAAATACAGCTGTTGTTATCAGACAGAGAGAAAAAGCCCAACAGACAAAACAACCGACTGAATGCGTAAGGATTTTAAAAGATCTACTTAGGGCCTATAGTCACTCCACATTTTTACAAAGTTTTAATTGCTTTTAATATGCTTGTTTTGTGATGGTTTTATTGCTGTATCTGTTTTTATGTGCTAAATGTGCTGGTTTTACTGTAAAGTGTCTTTGAGTAGCCTGTAAAGCACTATATAAATAAAATGTTTTATTATTTAGTCTACTTTGCCTTAAAAGTGAGCAGATGGAATTCATGTTCCTCGGGCAATTTACCCTAAGGACTAGGCTTAATTTCGAGAGAATATGTTTTACAACCATATCCACAAATCTCTATAAGCTATAATTCTAAATATCTTTCTACAATTAATGTTCATACAGAACAAACATGACTGGACAAAAACTAGAAAAAGAAGTAAGTGACTTCAATCCACACTGTAAGCATATCTGTAAAACAATATAGCCTATTATTCATGTTTTTTCTCACTCCCAAGCTCTAAGATGCGTGACAGCACCAAAAAAAAAAAGATTAAGATGCTTTGTGGCATTCCAACACATTCTCACTCAAAACTCGTAAAATACGGACGTTTGGTCAGGTGCCATTGTCGTCGTTATTGACGCTAAAAGTCTCCTTTAGAGTCCGCTGCATGGTGTGGGAGGATCCCCCTGCCTCCCCCCGCCTCTCCAAGTTGCACGGGGCAATTTCACGGGGAGAGCAGCGGAGGAAAAGCCCATTCCTTCCGCATTGTCCCACTTTATCTCCGGTGCATGTGCAACCATTTCTTACCATCCAAACAACTGCAATAGTAGGATTTAAATCAAACTTGTGACCGCAATAGTGACAGGTAATGCATGTTAATAAAAATAAAGCAGAACACATTCAGAAGACAACGGAATAACTGTTAAAAATGTTTATTTCGGATCAGAGCAGCAGCTGATTTAACACATCAGACTCCAGGATTAATCTTAGCCTGGCTGTTAGCCTGCTCTGGAGCAGGCTAGCTGCAAAGAATAAATCTCAATGATTACTAGGCTGGGTTTAATTCAACCTGCTTTTGTGCAACCAAATCAAAGCTAAATTCATCCAGGATAACTTGAATATCCCGGCTTAAGTCCTTATCCTGGTTTTGTGCAACAGGCCCCTAGTTTTGTGCAACAGGCCCCTGTATTTTCCATTGATTGTTTATGCTTAGGTTTCTGTGAGGATTGTAGGTTTCGGTTTTCCGGTTTTGATTGTGTATTCTGTGGATTGTGTATATGTCAGTTTGCTGTTTTATTTTGATAGTATGTTTTCTGTCTTGTCTAGTTTTGCTTCCTGTGTTTTCCCGCCTTTTCTGATTGTCCTGCCCCGCCCTGATGTGTTTCACCTGCTGTATCACCTGTCCCTTATTTGCCCGTTACCTCGTATATTTAGCCTCTGTGTTCCCCTTGTCTCTTGTCAGATTGTTTTGTGCTCTATCACTCTGCCTGTGTTTGGGATCTTCCCTGCGGCCTTTTGTTCCTGTCTCTGTGCTCCCGTTTTTGAGAGCCTCTTGTTTTTTTTCATCATTTGGGACTTTAGTTTTTGCCTGCTTCCTTTGTACACGTTGTGTTTGCCTACTGCTTTTTGGATTGTTGGTTGGAACTATGCCTTTTTTGTTGATAAATCCTCGAGCTCAAACTTCTCCTGCCTGATCTCTGCTTTTGGGTCCTCAGATTCCCCAGCTCATAACACACTTAGCTTCTAATGTTTGTAACTACGCGCAGTGCCGGCAACCGCGGCGTGATTCATTCATGCACGATCGTTATTTACACTACTTTCAGTTACTCGCCAAACATCTGTGAACCACATAGCGAATGACGCGGTACCTGTTGATTCAGCTCCATTACCGATTCCATTCTGTTAATCCATACGTTGTGCACGCAAACACCAACAATACACTGATAGTGCTTACGTTCACTTCCTGGTCCCGCATCTCTTTGTTTCCCCAAGGAACACAAGCCCCATGACATTGGCTAGTTTTATTCCCTGTTTGGGACAGGGGAAAGTGTTAATTTGATCGGGGGAAGCTATGGTCGTAATACAAAATGATTGTCTGTATTGCAATGGAATTATTTAATTACAGACAAATAATAATGTTAGTATTATTATTTAGTACTGAATTGTATGATGAACTATATTTCAATGTATGGGTGTGATAGATAGACTATCTGCTGAATCACTATACATAACAAAACACCTTGTCACGTTGGTTTCTACCAATTAGCTTAATTGAAGGGTTTTATTTAAAGAGAGGGTTTTCTGCCCTCAGGTGAGAGTCTGGAGTGTCAACTTGCTGAGAGGTTGTATATGGAGAATTATTGAAATAGAGAATTTTTTGCTTGTGCTATTTAAATTGAGAAACCTGAGAGTTCATTTTAGTTTTTTTCAATCCACGTTTGCTGTGTGCTGTGTCTTCACCCCATCACCACCAATCCTCAGTGTGTCCTTGTCGCCACCATCCTGTGTGGACGTGGGCTGCAAGGCCCTTTTTTCACACTGCTTAACACATGGCAGTTAAGTTTTGCGGTCTTTACAGTTGAATTTAGCAGAGAAAAGGTTGCTGTGAGCCGGGTATAGGGCACCGTGAGGTTACGGTCATTTCAGCAGCAGTTAGGATTAGCCGACAAAAGGTGATAG
The DNA here is from genome assembly GCA_023566125.1 of Zingel zingel. Classification (NCBI taxonomy): domain Eukaryota; kingdom Metazoa; phylum Chordata; class Actinopteri; order Perciformes; family Percidae; genus Zingel; species Zingel zingel. The sequence goes on from CM042328.1 coordinate 21,426,282, forward strand.
TGCGCCAGTTACAGAGCACTGTAATGGTTGTGGTCATTTAAGTGGCTGTTGCAGTTGAGTTTACTCGACAAACGGTGATTGTGAGCCGGGGAAAGGGCACTGGGAGGGTTGCAGTTAAGGTTAGCCTACAAAAGATGACTAAAATCTCAAAAAGAAAAAAATAAATTATTTTATTTTAGCCTTTCCCCTTTATAATTTTCAATTGGACATTTTATCTTGTGAATTTTATGTTTTACATTTGACATTGACATTTTAAGATTCACCTTTTACATTTCGATTTAACATTAAGCTTTTCATTTAATAGAAAAAAAGAAATACTTTTATTTTAGCCTTTCCCCTTTATAATTTTCAATTTAACATTTTATTTTTTGAATTTTTACGTTGTACATTTGTCATTGACATTTTAAGATTTACTTTTTTATGTTTCGATTTAACATTAAGCTTTTCATTTAGAAGTGACAGGTGTCAATTTAAATGAGAAGGCGTTGCCCAACGGCTGGTGGGAGGGTCTGAAACGACTTCCAGCTGAGTCTCTTAGTACTCGTGAGATATCTGTAACAATTATCGAAGACAGTTACAGATGGGGGAGACACGATTTAGCACAGTTTACCTCACACTCAAGTCAGTGCAGGACATATACCCAGAGCTACTGGAGAAGCTGGAGAGGTATATATTTCTCCCCACTCAATTAGGCTAAAAAGTAATGATTAAAAAAACACAAATGTTTGATCAAGGGCACGGTCTGGCCCGAGGATAGAAATATGGGCCTGGCCTGGCCCGCGGGTCGGGTCCAGTTCAGGCTAAATTCAGAGAATCTAAACTCTACTGTGAGCCGGGTAAAGGGCACCGTAAGGGTTGCAGTTAAGTTTAACCTACAAAAGGTAAGTTTAGGTGGCAAAAAGACTAGTTAAGATTAGAAAAAAGATTGTGGTTTGGGTTAAAACCCTGGTCCCTTTTTAAAGGACAATTCCGGCGTAAAATGAACCTAGGGGTTAATAACATATGTGTACCTAGTGGAACGTTCTCTGGGACATGTTTTCATGCTAATCTAATGCGTCTCAAGCTTTTAACAAGCTCTAAAAAGGGTCCCTACATGCAATTGAGAACGTTGTAAGTGTAAAGACAGTTTCTTAAAAAGATAGATTATAAAGACAGTAGCATTCGTGTTTACGTTCGGCCGCCATCTTGGAAAACAGTCATGAGCAGTCAAACCACGAACGCCGTGTAACCAGTAACCAGTAACATAGCTCGAACAGCGTTCGTGATTCAACTGCTCATGACTGTTTTCTAAGATGGCGGCCGAATGTAAACACAAACGCTGCTGTCTTTATAATGTATCTTTTTTAATAAACTGTCTGTTCACTTAGAAAGTTCTCAATGCTTCGGTTTTCATGTAGGGACCCTCATTATGCTACCGTTTAAGTCTGGTGCTATTTTTGTGATTTACCCTCTGCCCTGAAAGCTATCGTTAGCAGCTAATCACCGGTTTTTCGGTAGCTTGTTAAAAGCTAGAGACGCATTCGATTAGCATGAAAACAGATCCCAGAGAATGTTCGACTAGGTACACATATGTTATTAACCTCTAGGTTCATTTTATGCTGGAATTGTCCTTTATGTAGTACTCCTGGGACATGAACACCCGTTTCCTGGACGAAAGTCTTGTGTTTTCCCCTTAATTTCTTCCGGGACATGAACCGCTTGAAAGCCGTGTGTTTTAACACCCATCCACCCACCCCGACCTCCTCCCTACCCGGATCTGTGCGATTTTATTCAGCAGCAGTCAATGTGGTGCATACTGTATTAAATGCATGTAGTGCTGTCAGTTAAACGCGTTAACGGCGTTAACACAAACCCATTTTAATGGCGTCAATGTTTTTATCGCGAGATGAACGTTCTTTTTGGGCTGGCAAACTTTGTAGTTTTTTTCACATGCTGTTGGAACAACTAGTAACGTTAGAAAAACTACAACACCACACCGGATCTAGCTAGACCGGAAACAAAACAGGCACGCCACACACACTTGTTTGGGCTTGCGAGCCGGCCGAAGAGTAGTGGGCTAACGTTACGTTTTGAGTGGATGGCGAGCGTGAGACGCCGAAATGGATGCCAATAAGATTCTGAATGGAATGTTTACTTTTAAAAAGTTGTTGAGGGGGACAGTAGTTTCACACATACACAGCCTGTACGACACGAAGAAAGCAGCCCAACTGGAACTGCTGCAAAGTGCAAACGCTGTCTCATCAACCGGTGATCACTGGATGTCAGTGAGTAATCAAAATTATTTAGAAGTTACTGCACACTATATTGACTATGTATATCAGCATATGGTTTTAGGACTCTGTTGTTTGTATCGTTGTTTTGACTCTTTTTATCATTTGGGACATTGTCCACCCCCTTTTCTGTCCAGGAGAATTGTTACATTCCTTGTTAGAAAAACGTAAAGGTTACAAATGTCCTGCTGTGGCATCCGGTTTTTGGACCATTTTGTTTCTACTGTGTAAGCAAAGTGTTAGTGTTACATCTCAGTTAGGTTAGGTACTTGGAGGAATTGTGCAATAATGACAGATTCACACATTTTTCTTTTGTTTACAGTAAATAAATAATAAACAATTACAAATCTTAAAGTCAAGTTCATAAAGTAACTTTCTTTGCATTCATTTGATTCCCAATTAAGATGCACTGGTAGGAATGGCTTTCCATTGTTAATATATACTTAAAAACTTTCTGAAATGCAAAATAATAGAATTTTATTCATGTGATAAAACATGCGATTAATCGTGATTAACTATAGAAATTTGGCGATTAATTGCGATTAAAAAAATGTATTGTTTGACAGCCCTAAATACATGATATACATACACATTACAGCGTATTATGTTTCGTAGCTATATGTACGAATAGTTCATGAGAATAGCCTGATTTTGTTGGGAGAGTGAAAATATCGGGTCAGCTGTTTATAGAGGCAGTGGTAAGTGGTTCCTCCGCTAAAAAAGAACACAATTTAATAAAATTATTGGATTTTGACTTCATACTGCATATGTTTGTAAAGGAAAGTTACATATTTCCACATTTGTCAAGCCCGTGAAAGGAGGCTGAGGAGAATATAGACTGTTAACAAGTCACAAAATAACATCATTAGTTGTATACTGTATATGGTGCAATATATATATATATATATATATATATATATATATATATATATATAAATTACATAAAAACTATACTATAATACTAAATACTACTATATAATAGTTGCAGTTAGTACGGTTCATGTAGCCCTTAGATTACATTGCAGTGTAAGTTAATGGTTGACATTTCCTGTTCATATTTTCTTTAACTTAAGTTTATTCAGGTTATCAGTGATTTTCAACTTAATGAACAGTTTATGATAGAGGAAATTAAATATAGATTTCCTATCTGTTAATTCCTTCTTTGTTAATGTAAATGAAGTTTGGATAAAGGCAGCATTTTGTTATATTGTCAGTAAATTGTTGGTTTTACTACAGTATATAGTTGGATGCAAGCATGCATTCCAAGCCAAGGACAGTTCAAAATGCATAGTACAGCTGTGTGAATGAACTACAATTTGTTGAAATTATTAAAGGCTGTATATGCACTTATCTTTTGTAGGTAATTTTGCCATCTGGTCATAAAAATGAAGCAGCATTTATGGATGTTGCCTTAACATGATCATATCTGTTCCAGCTGAATTTATAGGTTTTATCATTTCCTTCTCATTTTGCATTCTGCACTTCATGAATATCCTTGATTGGAAATGTAACATTTAAAAGTAAAGTAGACTTGTCAAGTTGAGAGCAGATAATAATAAAGTTTATGGACACTGCTGCAGTGTTTCACCTATGTTTGTAGTTGCTAATGGAACCCACCACCCGCCCACCTTTTTAAAGGTAGGTTATTTGTCAGCCTAAGAGCTTACTTTTGCACTATATATAAACAGTCCAGTGTGTCCTTGTAGGCACACAACAGGCCATTAGCATACTTTTGATAAGTAATATTTATGTTCAATTTTAATGTTGAATTTATAACAAATAAAGCTTGCTTTTCCTCCTGGCTGTTGGTAAAACAGAAAGAATGAGAAAGCCCGCAGGCAAGGCAGGTTGAACTGAGAGAAGACCAGATTAGGAATACGAGTCTGGGCTATTATACAGTATTATCACAGAGAACATATCATTAGTATTTGATGATTGTTTTACAAAAATTTACCTCCTGGCTATACAGGCTGTGCAAGGACTGTTGCCTTTTCCAACATGGCCTCCTGCAACCATTAACCATTTGCAGAAAAAAAAGAAATCCTCTTGTGGTACAGAGGGTAAAGCAGTAGAAACATTGGAATAAGCCCACAGTTGCTGTTGCGCTGTGACTTGTTTACAATTTCCAGTAATAAGACACACATTTATTACCATTTGTTTGACACATAGCAACTGTTGTTCTTCCCAACATGAAGGGGAAAACACCCATTCTGAAGCATTCTGTGAAAAACACAACCCATTCCTTCTAAGCATAAAAAAACAGACAAATGTATGTTTTTCAATGCAGGCATCAAAGAGAGAAGCAGACACGACGAGAACCAGGCAATGTGAGGAAAGAACAGCTAAGATGGCATTATGTGAACCGCATTGTTATTTCATACGGCACACTCCCATGACATGTTTGACAACGTACATGGGTAATTTATAGCAAGCGCGAGATCAAAACAATAAAATAAATTGTCGGAATCATATACAGGTTGTCAATACAGGCATCCCAAGGGAGGCAGATGAAGATAGAGAGAGAGGAAAAAAGAGATAGCATTACAAAGAAGGTAAGTGACCAGGTAGCTTATATTAACAAATAGAGCACGTCAAACATTATTTTCTGTAACTTCATCCCCCGGGCAATCTATTCTGAAAGACAGAAAACGTTGTTAGTGATGCATTCAAAAAGTGGATGTAATATCTTAAAGTGTATTTAATAAGGTATACCTTGTAGTGATCCTCAGTGTCCAACAGTCTTTACATTGCAATTTTCCCTTAAAGCTTTAGCGCATAATTTTTTTATATTAATGAACGTCCAATACATTCAAGCCATTGTCACATGAGTTGCTACAAAGCTAATTCAGACTATAAGCTACAGATATCTCTCTCTGTATTTCTCAGTATGGCTATGTTTAGAAGATTGTGTCGTCCGGCAACTTTTGCAGGCAGAAAGAAGATAATTACCTATTCTGAAGAGTCCATCATGTTTTTTTAATTCTCTGTGTCCTCCTTGGCTACTAGCAACTGTGCGGAGGAGGGGTGGTGGATGCACGACCGCCGGAGGCTTGTATCATGTGGACGTGCCAACAGTTTTGTTGTCATTACTTAGAATTCCTCATGTGGGTGACAGAAACTACGCACTATAGCTTTCAATTCTTTCATATGAAAAAGGTGGGTGGTAGTCATACACTTTTGGTTATAATAATAACCTGCTTTCTCATGGGCCACTGATTTGAAGAGTGCAAGTTTTAGAATTTGAACTGTAAAATGACTTACTGTTGAAATCGTGCCTGCCGATGATATATAGATTGAAGGAGTAAATCCATAGATTTAAGAAGCTTGTATATCTCACAGGCCAAGTGTGGATATGAGGTACTCGTGAGGTAATGTATTTTTGCTTTAATTTAACTATGAATGTCTGAAGAAATTGGACAGAAGTCTACTGAATGTAATGTCTTTAATTTGTTTATTGATTGATGATGATGATGATGAAAGTTGCTTTCTCTTTGAAACCCCAGTGACTGGAATAAGAGTGGGAAGATGATTCTTTTAATTCTTGCAAGCTGTCTAACTGCAGTGAATAGACTCAGGGCCGGTTCATTTGATTCATGATTAATTCCCGTGAATGTGGCTGATCAACCACATTTTGTGGAGAGCAGCCAGCCAGAATTGAAGTCATTCCCAGAGTTAGGCAGAAAATAATTGTGTTTGTCATGAACACTCATGTTGTGTTAGTGAACTTGTCTACACTTAGGTCTGTATAGTTTAGGCTACAGTACAACCACCGGACATTGATCTATTTGCAGTTCCAGCTTAGTTGAGCTGAGCCATCCAATTTCACATATTATTCAATGACTTAATGATGTTAATGCTTGGAGTAAAACTAAAATGTCAGTCATAAAAGATGGATACCTTACTGTCATACAGCAATCAAGCTTAATATACCTAGAATTAAAGTATATAAATATACATCAAGATGTAAAGTAAAAAATATAAAAGTTAGAAAAAAAAGTATGTGTGTAAGTAATATAGGTTGTTTATGTTAATATCTTTAAAAACCACTCAGAACTTAAATTTAATCACTCAGACACTACTATTGTGATTTTGATTACAGTTAAGGGAATGATGATTTTTGGCACTCTGTTCTTATGTGCCGGCAGGGACATAATATTTTAAGATCAACATTTCAAACCTTGCTGAAGTTTGACTGGTTTGACTTTGATCAAACCAGGAAGGATGGGGCAGTTATTTTTATTTGTCTTTTTTGTGATCAATTTTTAATTGACACCATTTATTCAATACAGTCACATTACTGATAAAGACTAACTATCCAATGTTGTGAACATTCCCTTTACCACCACCCAACCCCCACACACATATTTTTATTTAATTGTGTCTCTCCTGTGTAGCTTTCTACTTTAATAATTATGTTTTTACACACATTCTTACACATGTTGACACATTCCCACACATCTTTGACCCCAGCTTTACTTACATAAGCCACACTACATTCTTCCTGTTAACATATTCATGTTGTATGCTCTCTCTTTTAATGCCCCCCATACCTTAATCCACCAATGACACTACAGAGCATGGTAAGTTTGTACTGTACGTAGTTTCTGTCAGCATTAAATTCCATGTTTTAATGTAAAATTGCCATTTTGCCTTTTATAGAAAGGACCACAGTGTTTTTTTAATATACAGAGAGCGAGAGAGGCTACAATATGATTATAATATCCCCAAATCATGTGCAGCAGGTCAGATTTGGATGAAGATTAGGATGATTCTACTTGCTGGTTGGCCCGAGGGTACATTTTAGCATCTAAGTGTTAATTGGTAATTTAGTCTTCCTTTTTCACTGAAGCCTGTTGGAATCTTTAGTTTAGATGACTGTTTTTTTAACAGTTCATTATAAAGTATTCTTTCATTTTTAATCACCAAAGTACAAAGTTCAAAAAATCCCAGTCTCACTATTACTTTAACGAAAATGAAAATGTCTTGAACTTGCATCAGAAAAAAACATTTTCTTAAAAAGCCTGCGCTCACAGTCAAATCAAGCATTAACTAATAATGCTTTTTATTTGATAGTATAGCCAAAATAAGTATCAGTAAAACTGTGTCCAGATCAGCACCATAAAGACACAAAACAGCTTTGAGTAGAAACAAAGATTGACCAGTTATACAGGAAAGAGCATTAATGGATGTACTCTTTTCAATTCAACTTGCAGTTTTCTAATAGTGCTGTAATACTTGGACACTGTATAACATGACAATCAGACACATATTCACAAATCTATATCCCAGACCTTCCACTTCCGGGATTGCCCATTTGCCGGCGGAAATGTCCTTACTTTCGGCCGGATTTCCGTTACCTAACGCTTCCTTTGTGTTGGACTATGGTTAAATGCTATGGTTAGTCTTTAGGGTAAATCCAGACAGCTAGCTAGACTATCTGTCCAATCTCAGTTTTCTGTTGCACGACGTAAACAACTTTTGAACGTACACATGTTCCACCAAAACAAGTTCCTTCTGAGGTAATTTGCACCGGCACAGTGGCTCCGTGCAGCGTTTGGGCCGGCTACACACTACCTGCGTGGCGTTTCAGTTTTTTCTGTCTTTACACACCAGAAACGTATCTGACGCGGCGCTGCTGCTGCTAGCCTCATCTGTACACATGTATGTTTCCCATTGATAACATGAAATACCATGTTAAACATAAATATAGACTGATTTGATTACAGCAAAGACAACATCGGCAGTATTGACGGCAAAATAGGCTACAGAATATTTCGTTCTGTATTGACCGGTGCAATATTAGAAAATCCATTTATGTTTTTTTAAAAACCTAGATACTTTCAACATGTAATTTATTAATATGTATTAGTGTCAAAATTACATATAAATATCTTTTCCTATTCTGTTTTGCCTGGAAATGCTTCCAACACGCTTGCGTGTTGCGTGAAAAGTAGGCGTCGGTTCTATTTTTAACATGCGCGCGTTTTTGGCGCGACTCGAGCTGCGCCTGAGACGTGCGTGTCACGCAGGCAGTGTGTAAGCTCTAACCTCTTAACATGGGAGCCGAAATATAAACGGACACACCACGCAGCTGACAGGCTCGCGCGACGCATCCAGTGCGTAGCTGGCCTTAGTGCCACCCATGACGATTGTGATTGGTTTAAAGAAATGGAAATAAACCATAGAACATTTTTCTCCTATCCCGGAATACTGTGTGGACTAGCCAGACACACCTCCGCAGCGCTGGTGGAGGAAGGTCTGGCAAAGCGAGACTACATACTCAATAATGCTAGATCTTACATTTGCAGTAAAGTATAGCTCAGCCATAATAACCACATTTTCAACCCACTTCTCAGGACTGTAGCTGCACCCACCCTTAACATACACTATGAGGATATTATTACTCCTTATATATTCATATTCATTCACCTCTCAGCATACCACTAATTTAATTTAAATGAGTTTAAAAATTATTCGTCGAAAATGAGATTGGGGGCAACCTGGTGGAAGAGAGGTTTGGGAACTTACTATGTGGCTGCAACGTGCCCAGTTCTCTACCCTCAATTCCTGTCCATCTCTATACTATAAAATTGTCCAATAAAAAGGCAGAAATCCAGACTGACTAGTTCAGGTTATAATATATGAAATAAATGTTAAGGGCGATAACTGGAGTCTTTTATATATTGCTTTGCATATCATAAATGAAAAATCTGCACACTATATATATATATATATATATATATATATATATATATATATATATATATATATATATATATATATATATATATATATATATAAAACATTTTAGACTTGAGCATTCAAAACACTGCAACCAAGTTGTCATGGTCTCTGATAGTGTGCTGCACTATAGCGACAGACCATTTCATCCGACTGTTAAAAACCTAGTAATTAAATGTGCCTTAAATACCATCCAAGCAAGTCATATCATAATACACTTCAGCTAGTACAAGTTTAAATGGTGCATATACTGTTTCCCTAATTTCAATCATTTTGAAAGATTGCCTCTTCTTTGTATTCAGTATTTAAGTGTTATTTCCTCTCCACACATACATTGGGGGGAATTCTTGTTCTCTGAATCTCTGCCAGAGATTGGAAGCTGCTGTGCACAGTTTTTAGGGTGTATCTTCAGTGTATACAAGCTTTATAAATGAGCCCTCAGAGATCCGCGTCTATGATCTGTGATGTCACATTGATGTACAGCCCAAAGCTGTTCTTCTACTTCAATGGATGAGAAACTGACTGGGTGGATTTGTTAAGCATAATTTATCCAGTTAAACCTGGATAAGCACACATGCTACTGTTCAGCGTGATTGTACTCGATTCACACATCTGTCTAGTACAACCATAGTGTGACACTATTGATCAGTCAACCTCTGCACTTTACCGCTCTAGTGTTTTGAAGGGGTGATTTGTGATTCAGATGTTAGCAAAAGAATGGACCCACTGCTAAATGTTAGAACCTCAGAACCAGATGTGGCTCTTAGATTGATTGACAAGTCTTTTTAATACCAACGCTAGACTGCATCTCAATCATTAATACCTGATGGTGGATAGTGATGATATTAGAGAATTGTAAACAAAGGAGTGCCCTGGAAGCTCACCTAGTTGAGCATGAAGCCTCATGTACAAAGGCTCAGTCCATATCGCAGCGGCCACGGGTTTGATTCCAACCTGTGGCCCTTTGCTGCATGTCATTCACCTTCTCTCTCTCCCTTCTTTCCTGTCGTCAGCTGTCCTGTCAATTAAAGGCCAAAATGCCAACAAAATTACCTTAAAGAGTGTATTTATTGTTAACACAGACATGCAGTAGGAGTCAACCACCTCAAAAACAATTAGCATGTGGAAATACACTCAGAAATAAGTGATCGGCCCCTTTTGTGCCTTGTTATGTTGTTATGTTATGCAACATTGAACACCGCCATCTCTTTCCTCAAACTTGTCAATCCACCATGTACCATTTTACAATGTGGATGAAGGCCGTATAATTGGGAGAAAGGATTTTTTCAGACATTTCTTTGAGCATTTTCTGGGATTCAAACTAACGATTTTACAGTCACGTGTCCAACTGTAGCCCATTAAGGCAGTATTTTGATTTTACACTATTCTTACTTCCTTTCAGTATTATCTTTGTGCAATCTGTTCAACCCAGTTAGCCTCCCTTTAAAAATCAAACTCTGTTAGGTTTATGTCACAATTTCCTTTTCTGTTCTTTCCCGAATCAATTATGCATCAGTGTGGCATCTCAGATTTTGGGCTAAAACAAACTTTTTTTTCTGTCTTTTCTTTTTCTCTACACGGTAGGAGACTGTGGTGAGCGTCCACTAATGCTGAATAAACTATCCAAGGGCACTGCATCTCAAAATTCACAGGTGCTCCCCTGGAACATCCAAATGTATTCAAATTCACTGGCATGGAGCTAGATTGAGAATGTTTAATAGGCTGCTGGTTTACCTATGAAAGCTAGAAATGATCTATCTGGAAAGAAAAGAGGAATATGCAAGTTAAATGTCACAGAACGATTTCTGCTCTTATGTGGACCAAAAGGTTAAAGGCTTTTCATCCATGAGGAAAAATGCTCTCCCCCATGCATTTATTTATACTCGGGCTGTTATGGCTTTTTCAAGTGTCCCTACAGGGCTGTCTGTACTTCCAGCACCTCTCCACTTTGACTCACCTCCCCTGGTGGGGCTTGACTGCACTGGCGAACATGTAAAGCTCGTCTCGGAGCACTCTTCCCTCTGCCTGGGGAACGACACCCTCAGAAAACACCTACATGAAAATGCAATTAAAAGCTTCTTTCTTTGAATAGTACATACTGTTTTAGAGGCACGAAATGTAGTGTGAGAGCAACATGGTCAGGATGGATGGAGGATGAGGGACGGAGGTGGGGAGGAGTGTGCCATCTGCATTCTCCATCTAAGCCACTCATCTAACATCCATCATTTCAGCACTCAGTCTTAATTTAACCGTTTTTATTTGATGAAACACACTCACATCGTGCACAACCTACCTATTTATAGCCAGACTAAACACAGCCAATATTCTACTACATCCACAAATCTAATATGTACTGTAGCAGACTTTTTCATTACAGTTCATGGGGGATGAATACATTTCTAATTGATTTCATGCAAAGACTGACCAGTACAGTGCATGGCAGCTTTAACACTTTATTTTTAAAAGATATATTTGAACTTACAGTTTGTAATCCTTAGATTTGAGTCAGTATCCTAAATCATCTAAAAAAGGTGTAGAGATTGTTTTCTATGAGTAAGTCCTACCTTTGAGAACATTCAGTGAGTGCAAAGTGGCAAGGGAAAGCAGAGTATGTGAGCCAAATATTTAATTGCGAAAATGTTTCTGTTAAGGATTAGTCTGTCTCTTAAGAATTCTTGGAAGGACATTTACACCATGTGCGTTTCAACCTGTGCTGTAGTTATGGATTTCAAACAGTGTCTAACTCTTTCCCTGGAGCTGTTGGCTATGATATAGCATACATTTTCAGCGCATCTCCATTAATCCTGATTTTAACAAGCTAACCAATCAAATGACCGCAGAGCTATCACCCTGTAGCCTTTATAAGTAATGGCAATGAGTAAGTTGCTTCCCACCGTTATGCCCACTGTGGCTGTCTCTCATGGGTTTGCATGTGATTGTGCATAATCAGGCAAATAAAAGGCTTATTTAGTGACAAGGGACCAAGCAGAACATCCCCCTGCCTTGCATTTATGTGTCCTTGTAGTTGGGTGTGGAGATGTAAAAATGCCTGTGTGGCATATGGAACACCCCCAGATACAGTATAGCATTTGGTGGTAAAATGCATGTTATCTCTTCAGGAGAGTCTTGGCACAGAATGGTCCCAATCATTTATGCAAGCCATTTTGAGATCCAGGAGGAAACCTTTAAGTGGCATTAAATAGGGCACATAGACACATTGTTGATAGCCAGCACAAGTGTCTTTGGGCCAGTGATGCCTTAGTTGATCAGAGTGGATGTCTTGTATCCCTTGTGTGCATCAGATGTTAAAAAGAATCAAAAGATCTTCACATGCCTTCTGTCCGGCCTTAAAGCATTTAATTTAGACATTGCGGCAGTGTTGTAATGATGAAATTTGTTGCTTAGGGTTAGGGTTAGAGAAAACACAGTGTTGCTGTTGTGGTAGCAGCAAGGTTGTTCATAAAGTCTTGTCTGCTCTGTTAAAGAAAAGAGCAGTGATTCACATGTACCTTACTAGGTTTTGTGAAATCTGTGTTTATGTCATGACGTTGCTTATTGAATCAAAACAAAACAAAAAATACTCATTTAGTTACAACGTATCTTCGGTTTGCTTTGCTACGGACTATTTGTGCACCGCTGGAAGGCTATCAAAAAGTAATTATCGTGAAACAACATGAAATTTACTTGTTTTTAGATTGCAGTGTGGGAAACCATGAAGAAAGTTATAATCATTTAGAGATCATCATTACTGAAATCTTTTCCTCTTATGAATGTAGAGTTTCTATGAAGACACCATAAGTTGTGTGGGTGCTTGATTGTATATTTAAGCACTTCATGTATTCAGTGTTACTGTATAATGCAGACACATTTAACCAAGCCCCTAGTTGTTTTTCAGCACTGAAAAGCGCTGAAACTTCCAACATAAATGAAAATGCACAACATGGTGAGCTTTTGAGTGTCGCTATGAAATGTGTGGGTTGCTTTTGTTGTGTCATTTTTTTTTTCCTTTTCTGCTGCATGATTTTAAGTGCACACTGCATGCAGGGTGTGATTTGAGGGGAAGGTGAAGTATATACTTTAAACATCATACTTTGAAAACAATGTTGAAGAAAATGGCGAAGCTGTTAATACACAACAAGCACTAAACTCAGAAGTGGGGGGGGGGGGGGGGGGGGGGAGATCTGAATGGAGATGGTGAATACAGGATTTTTGTAACACCACTCACTGTCATTTGCATCATCTCACATTTTTTAACTTTAAAGACACAGAGTGCAAGCTTAAGTATTATTTTCCAATGGTTCTCTTCTTCAGCACAAATGAGATTGCTGTGTTGTTGGCCACATGTTCGCTCTCTCGATGCTGCACAGTGTGCTCTAACCCTAGGTTCAGATTGCCTGTACAGCAAATCACCATGGGCTTCTTCTGGACTCTAATTGCTTTAGATGCTAATTGGACTGTGGAAACGGTCTACCGAGTTGCATTGGGGATTTCCACGATCTGAATTAAAAAATAAGCGAAGAAGCAAAAAGGTTTTCCAATTGCCACAAGACATCTGGATGGCCTTGCCCTGAAAGCCTATTCATAATTTATACACAAAGTGTGGTGGAAGGTGGCTTTTTTGACTGAAAGGTCTTTCCGCATTACCCCAGCTAAATATGAAAAGAAGATGTAAACTTGGCATAAAGGAATATGACATTTGAATTAGAGCATGCAGCTCTCATTAAATTTAAAGTATAGAGGCCAGACCTAAGTTCTCTGTGCACAGACTTGTCACTAAATGTAAAGGACATTAGTCCATTAGATGATCATAAAATCTCATTACAAACATCAGGTTTCCTCAGTCTCTGACCATGCATCTAACACAACACGTTACTCTAAACCAGGGCTGCATAATTAACCGCAATATGGACTAGTGCAATATTAAAACTGTAGGGGAAGCCAATATTTGTTAAAGGCAAACTATGTGTCAAAATCTTAGTCTGAAAAGAGTATTGTGGTGCGGCAGTGATGTCCCAGCCTCATGGTCTACAGACCAAAGAAAAAAATATTAGTTTGGTACAGATTCGCGCATAGCATCACACCATTATGATTTTTGTATATTTTTTTAATGAAAATGTGAATAATGATGCAAAAATGAATCATACTACAATTGCAATAATAGTCAAAATAATTGCAATTAGATATTTTCCTCATATTGTGTAGCCCTACTCTTAACCCAAGCATTCTTTAAACCTATTACTTGAAAAATAATAGCCTTATATACATTGGCCCACATTTACATATTTTCTAATATCTTAATATTAAATGCACTATAATAACACAACGCTCGTATTTCACATTACAAATGTTAAGGCGTAAATGCTAAAATCATAAACAAATACACACAAAGATTTGTTTTCCTGTGCGGGTGATTGTCTTCGAAATTGTAAAAAATGAGGATAGAAGAAAGAGATGGATCAGTGGTGAAGTGTTGCATTTTGTATATCGCAAGCGGTGTAGCGTCAGACATAAAGGTCAAATAGTGTTGTGCTGCCATCGTTGTGTTTTGAAAAGTGTGGCAATCTGAAAGCAGTGGCTGCCTTGAATGACTACACAAAGGCAGGGCAGCTAATAGAGACAAGCTCTTTCCATTACAACACCATCTGTTCCACTGAACTGTACTGCTGGCAGCTGCACACATGTTGGATTGAGAACTAGAAACCAGACAGAAAGGTCCGAGCCCTTGTGCTCTGAGAAGACCTGACGGAGCCAGTTATTTTACAACAAAGATCTAATTAACTAAACTGAACTGACTTCTGATGAGTGGAAGTCCCTTGAATCCTGCATTAGATGTCTTTTCTGACACACAAAGTGTGCTGATAGTGTGGAATTTAATTTACTGAGGTGAGGTAACAAAGGCAAACAATCATGCTGGAGCATTAATATTTGTTCTACTATAAGGATGTGATTTATTAAACTAAATGGATGACTTTATTTAAATATATTACAAATGCTTTTGTGTGTGCCTCTGTGTTCCATACAGTGCGATTTTGTTACTGCAATACTATAAAATACATGAAAGCAATAAAATGTGGCTGTTGATTTGGTCAGAGGGATTCACCGTGAAGCCATTCTTCTTCATGAAATATTTATTTCTCCTAATTCTCCTTGCAGAACCTTTGAGTGGTAATAACATGTTTCTTTCTGCTTGGCCGTGCCAGACGAGCGACAGGAAGACTGTAGGCCATAATTATCCTGTTTGTTCAGAGGCCCAGTGCTTTTTATTATTTAAATCTCCTAGGGCTGTGAAAGTGCTGAGAGGCAATTCTTTCTCCCATTTTTCGCCATGCTGTGTTAGTAAGTGTTAATTCCGCTCTGTAATTTTTTTGATGTTCTGTTTGCTCAGTGTTCATCAAGTATGTGAAAGATGCCTTAACCAAGAAAAAGAAGTGGCATGACAGTGTAAACAAATAACTTGAACAAATTGCTTTATACAGACATAAGTACTGATGATAAAAGACATCAAATACCCGTATTATTATGAGGCATCAACTTTTGCACTGGATGAAACGATGCCCTTCAGCAGTGCAAACACTGAGGGTTTACTGAGGTGGCAGTATTGTTCTGTTATCCCTCTTGTAATATTTATAAATTATTAAGACTGTTGCAAATAGCTAGGTCTAAGCATGTGATAATATACACATTTCACATTTTGGCAAAAGGTCCCTAAAAATATATGTATATATTATCATTATATAGTATTTGATTAATTACTGAAGTATGCTGAAAATCTTCACACAGCATAAATACACACTTCATTTCACCGTGCATGATGACAGAGATCTCATTACTTAAATTGTACACACGTGGCTGCCACACTTAACATTGTCGACATATTTTAGTTTTTGTCTTTGGAGAAAAATTTGTTCTTCTTAGCATAGGTGCCGATTTATGTTTTTCTCCGTGAGTGCTCACGGGCGCAAGCCCTTTAAAAAAATAAGTAGTCAAAAAATGTTTTCATTTCAGAACATTAGCAAATGGACAGCGGCCGACACGAACACACACGCCTATTAACTCGATAATAAAGCCATAAAGTAAACTATCTTTCAACTCAGGACACCGCCACTTCTCACAAATACAGATAGGATTGGAGATGAAAAGATAACTGACACGTAACCGCGATCAGCTTTGTGGGAAATGAATAACTCTGCACTGGTGGTGGATGTTGATGCACTTGCATCATTAGGTTTTGGTTTGTTAATAACAACTCTGTCCATTTTAGTCTCACTCTGCTTACCTAATGCACATGCACGGACTGGATAGTGGGGGGATGGAGGGGGGGTCACTAAAGAGCCTTTTTCATCTGAGAGACGCTGTGATTGGTGGATAGGATATGGAGCAGGGGACTGACAGCGACATAACCAATCACACTATGACAGACGCTCCACTTAACACCAACTGCAATGTTTAATTTTAAATTAATGTAGCCTACAGGCAGTCTGGCACACGTGGTTGCTCGAGCTCCGGAGCACCCATGGTATCGGCGCCTATGCTTCTTAAGAGGACACAAAGGCCTAACTAACTAAAGGCCACACATGAGTGAAACCAAAGGGAATGCAATTAGTTGTCATTTGTTTTGTTGTGTATATCTTTTGCAATACTAACAGAACATTAAGCAATAGTATTCTTTTAAATCCCAATATATGATGTTGCCCTCCCACCCATGTCCTGGTGTTTTACCATTTAGCTTGAGAATGCTAAATGACAAAGGTAGTTTGAGAAATGTAACTTTAGACCTACATCAGCGGTGGAAAGTAACTAAGTACATTTACTCAACTACTGCATTTAGGTAAAATGTTTAGGTTCTTGTACTTGAGTATTTCCATTTAATGCTACTTTATTCTTCTATTCCACTAAACTTCAGAGGCAAATACTCCACCATATTCGACAGCTACTTTTCAGGTTAAGATTTAAAACAATTTCAAAAGACATATGAGCATGTAAAATACAACACATTGTTAAAGATTAATCCAACGGTTTCTAATCTTGTTGACTTGTGACCCTGTGTGAAAAGGCAGTGTCTAACTGGGGTCTCTTGTCACAGGTTTTAGATGTCTATGTTAGCAGTTTGACTAAGACTCCCCTTTAAACCGTTCAGATTCATTTAAATAACTGCCCAAGGCTCAAAGAGGTAAAACCATCCAATACATCACAAAAAAGCAAAGATTAGACATTTTTCAAAAAATGAGTACAAATTTGTGGAGCAGGACTTTGTTTTTCCTTCTTGCCTCTCCCATTAATCACGATTTATTTCAAAATTCTACTCACACATTACTGCATTAATATTGAGAAATGTTATCCACCTTCTGCCTGCATGTGTCCATAAATACACACTGTAGTTACTATTAGGAAATACTATGAGTCACTCTTCCTTTCTAAATTTCCAATCTCATTATGAAAATATTTACTACACACCAAATACAATTTTCCTTTCTAGGTGTCTACACCCCCCAGGCTTTCTAAGAAAATTAATTCAAAGCTGATAGTGGGCAGTCACACTCGCAATTGTATGTGAGACAATTGGAAGAGAAAGAAGCCAGAGCCTGGGAGAGCAGAGATATTTGAGCAAGCATGAAGAAGCCTCTGTTTTGCTTATGCGGCTTGGAATGAGAGCCCAGCAGGGCAGTACTGTATCCTCTGTTAACTCAAGTGTGTACCGGTAAGGGAGTATAGGCCATAAAAGGTGCTTTGGTTAATCTCTCACTGCATTTGTAGTCATGTGTGTCTTCGTATCACTCAGAGTGCAGTTTTAGTCCCCTACAGATGACACTTTGCTTCATTTTTTCAACAAACTGATTTCAGCACTTGTTTAACTGTGAAAGGAATTTATGCTTTGTTGCCCCTCATTAAGGGCTACTCAACCGTCTCCAGCTATATTTATGTCGGGGTCTGCCTGGCCAATAATGGGCTTTTCAGTCATTTAGTGTTGCTGAGGTTCCTCCTTAAACACAAATAATAAAACCCTCAGCTATGTCTTCTCTTTCTTCCGGAGGAACACAGTTTGATTAAAAGCATCGTTTTTTCTGCAGTTAATGTATATTTGGGGATGTTAGGAACCCTGTGTTTTGTTGTATTTAGTTTGGGGATTTGAATGTTTGCTGCCTTAAATTTAAAGATGCATTTTAGTTTGGGCTTATTTCTTTTCAGAAATTTCCTTGCAGCTTTTCATATGTCAAAGTTGTGTAAATATGCGCTACTTGTATCCTGAGTGTACCATAAGTTCAAGATATGGTGGCCCTGAAGGACAAAACACAACAATGTTTCAGAAAACACGACATTTCACAAAATTCGCAAAACATTTTGACGGATACATGCCTACAATATAAATAATTTATGTGAATTAAACATTCTCCAACCATATTCTGCAAACAAAATGGCATTTAATGTGGTTTAAGCAGGGAAGATAGTAAATCCGTCTGCACTGAGGGTGATTCAGTATCTGCTGTCCACAGCTGCTTTATACTGTATGAAAGCTTCTCCATCAGTTCATGACATCCCTGCAGCATCTAAAGGCAGCAGGACTGATATGGTGAGGAATCCGCTGCCTCTGAGAAGTGCCGCGCCAGAGCGCAGTGTCGTTATGCACAGCCTTTCTCTGTTTACCTTCATTAAAGCGCCTGAAAACACCACAGGCTGCTACAGTACTGTATAACACACTTCAGACTGCTGGGTTATAACTCAATATTATATATCACTTTTTTATGAACGATGTTACCATGCTCATCATAGCCTCTTTTCTAACTTTCTTTTTAGCAAAAGTCTCATGTTTTGTAGTGCAAACCCTATTGTGTTAATTATTAAATGTGGCAATGTACAAGCTGAGCTTCATTAGAATTATTGCTTAAATAGCACTGGTCTGATCACCAAATCAATTTATTTTTCATTTCTATTATTATATTAACTAACTCTCGGAAAATCATACTCCGTCTGTCTTTGGGTGCAGATTTGTGGTGATGTGTGTTCATGTGGTGACACTCTGAACCACCCAGACATTTCCTGAGCTAAAGCTTTCCGTTTGCTGAGCTGTCGTTATCACATTTAACTGATTGGCACAGTTTTTTCAGAACTATGAGACCAGTGATGTGACTGAAAGCATTTAATAATCACAACACCATCTGATCTATAAAAGAAATAAGTGGCAGGCTTCTGGTAACCTTTTAACCACAGATGCTCATGGAAGCTAATATAATTCACAAATGTACAATATAGCATTATGACCAAAAACGTCATTAAAAATCAAGTCCAGGCACTCAGGGTTGGTTACAAAATGTGATAAAAAGGCCTTTAATAAATAGGGCAAAACATTAAAAAATACAACAACGCGTATTGGCTTTAGCCTTCCTCAGGGTGTAATCTGATCTATAGCCACCTTCACCCAGCCCTTTTGCATCTAACTCTGCTGCACATACATGAACCAAAATAGAAGGTGTGCATGCTTTGTGCTTGGCATTTATTATTCAAATTTCAACTAAGGGTACAAAATATTAAACTGATGGTGCAATGCATGCTTTTGCACCCTCGAAGGGGCCCGTTTTCCACTTCATATTGCAAATGCTGCACAACCACTTCCCTCAGGATTAATAATGTTTTATTTTATCTTATCATCCCGACCTGTGAGAGGCAACAATGTTTTTGCCTCAAGGACTTGACACTGCACAACACTATCATATGGGGTGTTGTCACAAGTAAAACAGTGTTGTCTTCAGCATAATTAGATATTCAAATAATATTTTTTAGTCTAGGCTTTTGGGCAGAGAACATCCGCTCAATTAACAAACCAAACCCAAAAATCTGAATCTAATGATGACTGGACTAACTTGGATCCTCATCTCAACAAATAATGTCTTCCTGTCTTCTATACCCTTTTCTTCACCTGCTCTATGAAGCTGTCTCCAAAATGATACCAGCCTAATATTTACAACCCTTAAAAGCCATTTGACAGCCCCTCCATAAATTAACGAGACATGTTTTTTCAGCAGTACCAGGCCACACATTTTAAAGAAACAATACTCAATAGATACAGTAATCTTTTGTATATCATACCAGCGGGTGTGCTTTGATAGTTATCATCACACAGTATACATTTAAATAGTTAATTAAAAAAGACAATGATAATGTGGTTTTGAATACGTATATACTAATAGACCAAGTGTGGCATTGAACATTTCAAAGAAACCATCATGTCATGAAAGATGAAGGTTGATATCGTTTTGTTATCGAGATAACAGCAGGAGCATTTTTCTTTACTCCTGAGACACTAACTTACAAAATGACATTAAAGTATAAGACCTTAGGGTAGCACTGTCCTTTGGTAAATGCTGATACGGCACAATAGCATCTCTTCCCCTCTAATGCTGCCTGTTTACAGTAGGCTGGGTAACAGAGTTTGGGATTTATAGGCAGTTGTGATATGAACGAGCACAAATACATGAAAATGTCAGTTTGTCAAATGGTTCCTGACCTGGAAAGAGAGAGCACTGTTATTAAAGCCGTGTGAGGCTCTACATTGTGCGAAATAACATGCATGACCACGACTATTATCACCCATGTATTTGAAAGTGTTTAAACATATCTTAAAAGCTCATATGAACAAAGTAAATGTTGTTCTATCTTTTCCATATTCTTTGAAGTTGGTATAATTAGGAATGAGAAAAAATTTGCTTGGCAGACGAAGATAAAATATACACCAACCACCTGCACATGAGCCTGTCTCTATAACCAAATGATAGCTTAATGTATGGCATAATTCTGCATTAAAACAGGAACATAATTTAGTTAACTGCAATGGCCATGTGTACAGCCACTCCCATGTACTCCACATGTAAATCATTTCCTTCATGCAAATTACTTTGATTTGTTGTGTGTAGTCATCCATTCATTTAACCGTTTGCAGCATCAACTTAAGAAACTAAACAATGAGATTAAAATTGAACTGAGCAAGCCAATTGCCTGTTAGGTAAATAGCTTTTTAGGTTATTTGTTGCCAGAGGCACATCATGCCAGAGTTGAGCCTCTCAAACCTGAATAACAGGGAATGTAAAGGATTTCCTGGTTGTTAATGTATATTGCCAATGGCTGCTTATATGCTTTGATACCTCAAACCATTCGTACATAGCTTTGCATTCGTAATGCACTGTAATTTGTAGGTATTCCACCTATTAATTACTGTATGCACCACATTGTCTGCCGCTGTATCAGAGCGCAGAGATCCGTGTAGGGAGGAGGTTGGGGTAGATGGATGGGTGCTAAAACACAGCGTAGAAGTTAGGGGAAGGGGAAGACACAAGACTTCCACCCAGGAAACGGCTGTTCGTGTCCTGGCAGATCTACTTAAAGGACCTGGTGTTTTAACACAAACCACCATCTTTTTTTCTAATCTTAACTATTCATTTTGGTGTCTGAACTTAACTGTTGTCTTACAGGACAGTCACCTTTGGTAGGCTAAACTCAACTGCAATGGCCGCTGAACCGACCGTCACCTCACAGTCCCCTATACCCGGCTCACAGTAACCTTTTCTAGGCTAAATTTAACTGTAAAGCTGCTAAACTAAACTCATGTGACCGGTCATCACGTGACTGGCTTTTTTTGTGGGGTATCATACAATTTGTTATGCATAAGGGGATAAATAAAGCTATCTGTATCTGCTAAGTATTCGTACGATATCATACAAACCCGTTCATGAGAATTCGTTGGGTCTTTCCAATCTTCCAGCTTTCTAACTGTGAACACTTTGTTCCCAAACCTCTACTGTATTATGTATGCACCTTTAATGCTTTATTTTTTTTACTGCACCTTGACAAAGACCTCTTGGTCACTTTTCTTAGACCAGAGTCACTGGAATTTTTTTTTTTGCAGCAGGTTAATTAGATTCAACTCAGTGTCAGCACATAGCCAGACACCATAACATAATAGCATCAACATGATTCACAGGAGCCTAAAGCAGAGTTATATTTCTGGAATTACTAATTATAAGTCCAGAGCCCTTACTGCAGATGGAAAGAAACCATTCTTGAAGCAGGGTGTTTTGGTGTACAGAGACATTGAATAGAGTCATTTCTGAGTGCCATCTTTTCCCTAACATTGCTAACAACAAAGAGCACAATGCACACAGATAACAATTACAAAAAAATGGTGTGTCATGATTATTAACAATCTTAATTTTAAGACAGTGCTGAAAGAAAAAAAAAGCGTTAACAAGGAAACTTTCATTTAACCGATAACTTTGGTTGGTGGCATCAATGTTTCAGCCCATTTCTTAATGTGCTTGTTGTGATCCAATATGGTTAATGAATCTTGCTGAGTGGGCTGTGGGACTTAATGGGAGCCTGCTGTGCATATCTTTAGTTTCAATAGTTTAATTGTTCAGATTATGGTTTGCTTACTTTGAAGCATTTTATTAATATTATTGTTGTATTATTATTGTTTTTATTATTATGTGATGTACATTTTCAATTCAATTAACATGGCTTTAATTGTTTTCAATTCAATAAAAAAAGATTCTAGGAAAAAGCAATGTTTCACCTTAGATCCTGAATGATATATGGAGTTTGAACATCACATTATAACCTTGAGGACTAGGACTTCAATTGTAAAGTAACAATAGCACTAAACACTGCAGCAAAGGAGGATCTTATGAAGTTAGGCTTCAGCTGTCCTGTCAATAAAGGCCTGAAAATGCCCAGAAAATAATCTTTATAAAGAAAAGTAAGATCCTCAAAAAGGCCAAATCATCTGTGGCCAACTGCAGAGTATTGGTCCACCTGTAGTGCTTTCAGAAAGTATTTACATCATTTTGTCTATATTATTGGTCTAACATTTTTAAGATGGCAGTATTTTCAGTTGTCAGTTCCAATTTCTTCCCCCCCATCTGCTCATCCTTACATCCAAACCAATTACCTTTTGTGTCCCACACAGGTTTAAAGGGAATTAAACGTCAACAAATGTACACAAAACAAGAATCAACCTCCTAGTTATGAACGTTGCCCTGAAGGGAACTACCCCTGCATTTTCTTTTCCTGGATTGGTTTCTGCTTGTCAACAGCCTTTACCAAACTTGTCTCCTGCAGTGACGCAGCATTAAATAATATGAAAAAATCGGAGGCAAAATATCAAGGCTATATGACTGAGTCCCACTCGTGGTCTATAGACATTGCAATATTAATTACACACCACAAAATGAAAGGTTTAACAACATAATTTCTTTATGATTTCTGCATTCCTAAACTAGCTACAAATGATAAAAGGTTTTGAACTTGCTGGCAGTTGGTTTGGGCACAAAGTCAGTATCAACACTCATATTTACCATTCATTTATCTGCAGTGTTTTGTTACATTTATGCTCAAGATAAACACTTATTTTTTGGCTTAAATATCTCTAGAAACTCAAAATATTCAGCTTTAATCTAACTGGACGCGCTTAGCAAGGTCAGCACATAGCAAAAAGGGTGGAAGTTCAAATCATTTGAATTCTGTGGGCAGTAGAAGAGTAAAATCTGAGATGTGTGCAAAGCTCAATGCTGCAAGGTTTGCCTGTAGCGCTCCTCAGAGTTAAACAATGGCTCAAGACACTGCACATTGATTCTGCGACTGATCCTGTGTCGACTGCCTTAGAGCCTTACTGTATGTTCTAAGCTGTGTTATGGTTTCTAGTGAGGATAAAATGGGAAATAAGCTTATTTGGTTATGCAATTGCTGATAATTAACAGGTGACAGAGCTTAGGTGTTTAATAAAGGTTGTTTGTGCAGTCAGAACATAGCCGTTACCTTAGACTAACCTGAAAAATTAAGCCAGATGCAATCTGGGTTTTCTCATTGCAGCCACTTGAGCACACTTTCTAAGTGAATTGTGACGTGGGGGAACATGCATTAACTAAGTAGAGCATATGAGTATGGATTTGGATGATATGGTACAACTAGGAGGTAGAGCGGTCATCTACCAATGGGAAGGTTGGTGGTTCAATATGTGGCCCTGGAGTCCCATGTCGAAGTGTCCTTGGGCAAGACACTGAACTCTGAATTGCTCCCGATGCCGCGCTATCGGTGTGTTAAAGTGTGTGAATATTTATCTGATGAGCAGACGGCACCTTGAACAGCATCCTAGGCCACAGTGTATGAATGTGTGTGAATGGTGAATGGTTCATGTACTATGTAAAAGCGCTTTGAGTAGTCGTAAAGACTAGAAAAGTGCTATATAAATACAGTCCATTTAAAGCAAAGTGAAATCATGTGGGGCAAAAAATGGTGTAATGAACCCTTGTTACCAGGAGATGGCAGCAAAATTCAGTTTCAGTGAAAAAAATGATTTCCCCTCCCTTTCTCTGACTGGTTTCTGGGTGTGTGATAGCAGATTAGTCTCCCCATTGTTTATCCATTCACGGTACTTGAATATTTGAAATCAAAAGTCACAACTCAGAGTTGTAGACAGTACACACAACCTGTTGGGTTGAGGCCACATTTAAATGATGTAAATATAGACATATTTACATATTGATTTTTAATTTTCACCTACAGCATAACAACATTAAAATTCAGAATGTTTAAGCTTTCATTCCTCCGTATGATGTACTCAAAACATCCTCCACTGTATTACAATGAATGTGAGTACCTTCCTGAATTATTTGTTACTACCAAATACACACAATACAGATACAAATGAAGTACCATTCAAGCAACTTTATAATATATTTTCTCCTCTGTCCTAGGGGAATATGTCTGCAGTTTACCTAAACATTCGATGCAGGTTCAAGTTAAAGACCTGAAATTATTTGTCAGCTGTGTCTACTGAAAGAATAATATGCTCGAAAGAACAAGACATGTATAACATTACATGGAGTGACACTCATCCTAAACACCAGATTACTGCTTTTGCACCACTTGATGGCAGTGTAACTGTGGACATCTGCATTTACCTTAATGATAAAAGCAAATCTGCTTTGCTGTGGGAAATGTCGCCCATATCACATGAAGGCAACCAGTTATATATTTGAAAAATTTACAAAAAGTGACATAACGCCACAAACATAATCTCATGAGAAATATACCCAACAGAGAAAGTCAAATGACAAAATAGGGTCCAAGAGCATCTCAAGAGGCCTGTATCTTCTGTTCATTGGATCAAAAAGAAAATATTAAAAGGAGAAAAAAAACAACATTCCATCTGTATGTTTGCCACTGTCACTGCACGTGTGTGCCAAGTAGTTATCTTATTTCGTGGAAAATCAGTGTTGAACTAAAAGAGAAGCTAAATCATGTATAGTCCTCTCTTTGCAAGCACTCAGAATACTGTAGTATATTCAGTTTGATTGTCTTCTTTATTTAGTAAAGCAAGAGAAGTCCAACAAACAGCACTGTTTGAAATGGCATTTTGTGAGACAGTCACCATCAGTGTTATGAAGACTGCTGGCTAAGTTTTAATGTTAAACAGAGCACTGTGTACTGTGCTATGATGAATATTTCATTATGAATGTCAACAGCATGCAGTGGGATGACCCCAGCACTGTATAAAATGACCAGCATCCTGCTACTATCTGTGCGGTGCTTTGGCAGGGATAATTAGATGAATCTCTGCCCTGAAGATGTCAGGCTGTTCTGGGTTCAGTGGGGTGCCCAGTCTGGTGCAAGATGAGTGTAATATAATGTAATTATGTACCTAGTATACTACCCAGTGAATGTTTTTAGCTGTTTATATCTCTAAGTGGGCTACGCTGTGGGCATTTCAAGGCCACAAACTTTTCTCTGAATGACTCAGTTTTGCTTCTCTTTGTTATGTCCCCACATAGTGCCAGCCTGATTTTTGTCTCTATCAATTTTTAGAGGGATGAAAATAACAATAAGAGGACTAAGCATTAATGATCCTCTTTAAATGGTTATTTTATACTTTTGCTAATCAAAAATATTTTCTAATTTTACATTCCAGTGATTCCTTTAGGATCCCTGATTTTAGTTTGTCAAAGTTATCTGCAAATTAACTTTTTGTGTCAGCCCAAGTTAGACTCTATGGCAGTCATTCAGCGGGGAACGTGGTGAAGTTGTACAAGGTGTATCAGCGAGATACAGCAGAGTCAAAAGCCTGGGGCACAGTGTGTATTAAGGTTAATTCGAACTGATTAGATTAAGCAGTGGGGCTGTTGCTGTGGGGAGCAGGAGCATTGTGGTGTGCCGTGCCGTGAAGGGTGTGTGGTGTGCTTTATCTCGTGCTTCTAAGAGCTTGTAAGGGTGCTACTTCATCCTTAGGGATAGCAAGTCACATGAGTTCAATTCTTTGATAGCATATATCCAGCAGCTCGTCACGCTTGATGGGAGAGTCAAATTGGCAGGGTCTGGAACAAGGGACGCACTCTGGAGGAGGTTGGTGAATGCTGGTTTTTAATAATAGTACAATCCTCCTCACCATTTTCCTATTACTTAATGTTTATTATATTGAGTTTTCTCTGTGCAGTGTCTGGATATTATGTGGTCTCTCCCAGGAGAGCTGAAGTCTATTTCCTTGTTATCCTTCCTTTTCTTTTTTCCAGGTCCCTGTAAAGTTGCCTGAGATAGAGGGTTAGGGTTAGGGTTACTAAGGGTACTAAGGTACATTGCATTGTGTTTGTCTTTTCCTCTGTGTGATTTCTGCTCATCACAAGCTTAAAAAAAAACAAGTCCTTTTTTAAAGCAAGGTCTTTCCAGTGTTCTTTTTCAATCCTCCCTGGGCCTTTTGAAAGCCCATTTTATCCCCCACTGTACAATATTTGCACTTTTAAGAACACTATGTGCTGAAACCCAACTGAGCCTCCACAAAATCAAAGATTTGAACGAGTACCCAAAACTCCCTAATGGTTTCTCAAGACACAAATTTGCCTTTGAGATATCTAAAGTAAAATGTGTTCACACTTCCAGCACTGTGAGGCTGTACTTAGGTACAATGATGCTTTGAGCTCACAGAATGACAGTGTTAACAAGCTGATGTTTAGCAGACTACCGTTTTCACTACCCTCATTCCCACTAAACCAAAGTCTCTGGACAGCCTAAACAACTCCACCTCATCCTCCGCACTCCACCATGAATTTATGAAGTGGAACTTTCTGTTATGCTGGTTTTGCACATTACTATACCACTAGTCTCGCATTGCCAGACCTTCCTCCACACTATACCACTAACTTTTGCACTACTCACTCCCCGATAAGCAAAGTTTTCTAAAGAAGAAAAGAAAGTCCGGAGCTCTCAGAAGTTCAAAACAAATCATGAAGGTGCTCTTTGGAAGGGGAACAAAAAAGAGAAAAAAGAGAAAAAAGGTCTAAGGCACTCTTCTTGCAAAAAATGTAAAAAGCCTTTATTTAAATGGCTATTTCATATCAAAATCTTAGTACATTAAAAAATAGAATTGGGCAGCAACCCCCACGTATCAGCACAAATTACTTTTACAATTTTTTGCAAGAAGAGTGCATTGGACATTTTCTCTCTTTTTCACACGTTTTCTATTTGCACTATATTTAAAACACTAATATTACACATATATTACACATATTGTATGTATTTTTGTATGTATGTATACATAACTGAATATACTCCTTGTTAATACGATTTAGTTTTCATTTTTATATGCTACTTTTATATAGTTTGTTCTATTTTATTGCCTATGTTATTTTATTGTGATTTAAACATTTTTGAACATGTTTATAGCATGTAAATGTGCGTGGATGGGGCTACAACTACAAGCCATTGTGCAGTCATGTATTGTATAATGAGAATAATAAATGGTTGTATCCTTGTAATGTTCACAAGCTTGGTTTAGCGATTTAGCATGCTAACATTTGCTATTAACACTAAACAGCTGAGGCTGATGTGGATGCCAGTAGTTTTGCAGGTATTGGGCATAAATCAAAGTATTGGGCACATTGCAATTTTGACTTGATGGTGGTTCTAGGTGAAAAGTCAGAGATCACTAAAGTTATCACATGTCATCCTGTAAAGGACATGAATATATGTACCACATGTCACGATAATCCATCTAACATTTGTCAAGATATTTCACTCAAAACCAACATGTCAACCTCATGGTGGTGTTAGGGGAAAAGCATGCTGCAAGCATGGCTAAAAATGTCCACAGTCCCAATACGAGTAAAGTGAAACACCTAGGAGAGAATTACTACTTCCTCATACAGCTTAAAATTGACTAAACCTTTTCATATTCCAGCCATGAGTCAGTGAAGTGAAGTTCTGCAGAGTATTACCCCAAAACTGTTTATTTGCATAATGGAGGTAGGAAGAAATTAAACAATGTAACAACTCTCATGAACATGGCTCCTGATTGCTTTTCATAAAACGTGCATGGCTGTGACTTAACTAATTAAGAGATGAAAAATGAAATCTGCATGTGCATATTGTACCACATCCCAAGGCAAATAGTAAATATATAACAAATACATACAACGAAATGGAAAATAAATCAAAACTGGTGCAGAAAGGGAAATCTGCAGGAAATGAAAGTGTTGTGGTGATTGCGTGCATCGCAGAAAAAAGAGGGAAGGAGAGAGACACCTGGTTTACTCAGAGAAACTAAGAGAAAATAATAAGCAGCTTGGTTAAGCTGACAGGTCTTAAATCTGTCTGTGCTGATGTTTAGATATGCAGATTAATTGGCTGTGAGAATGTGCTGCAAATGTAGCTGATAAGAAAGATGTAAACAGCTGGTATTAGACAAAGGAGTGCCAATTAAGACACAGCCATATGTGAACCAAACATTAGAAACATGATACTGAACTACCTGTAAATATCAAATTTTGGGGCACTAAGAAAATTAACAACAATAGCATAACTACAAATGCTTCTACTGTACTTTTGATTGCTTGGAGTTGGAATGAGAAGATTAAGAATGTGCGTATTCCCTGCTTATGCTGCATTGCACAGTTTGTTTAAATGGATTCAATTCATTACAAGATTAAGTTGAATTATGCATGGGCCATTTTTTACCTTGGGTAGATGCTAAAATGTATGCAACATCATGATGAGCAGCAGTGTAACTACCCAAAGTAAACCAATGATTACAAGATGAGCAGATGAGAGCAACGTGAATGAGATATCTTGCACAGGACAGAATATCCCATTGTTTAAAGCCACTTGTAAAGATAAAGAACACTATGTTGGGACAATTCATAACTTCACATCCTGAATTCATTTCCCATCACTATGATTGGATCGCTCATCTCCTGATTCCTACTAAACTGTGTTATTCAGAGCCAACTTCCATCTGAATTCAAATATACATCACCAAGAGAAAATTAAATCTCACAAAGACGTGGCTGGATACGGATGGCATTAATGTTAACATTGTTTAAAATCACCGCCAGGAATGAAAGTGTCTACATCTCCTTTCCAATTAAGCTCCTTTTACAACATATTAGGTGCTCAACTTAAGCTGTGGGCAGTGGAGGATGCATTTCAACAGAGCTGGATTTCCTTTCATTCTGTCTGACATACAGTACGTATATATGATGAAATTACTAAACCCCACAAGATTTTTGAGTTTAGAGGAAAAAAAAATACTGCAGCCAAATTGAGAGACTCTTCATCTGTAAGCTGATTTAAGCCTTGCTAAGAGCTTAGCTTTCCCTTATTAGTATTGGCTGCTATGTAGATTCAGCAT
Organism: Zingel zingel; assembly: GCA_023566125.1. Taxonomy (NCBI): domain Eukaryota; kingdom Metazoa; phylum Chordata; class Actinopteri; order Perciformes; family Percidae; genus Zingel; species Zingel zingel. Next base: position 21,455,955 of record CM042328.1, read on the forward strand.
ACTACCCCCTTTCCCTCTATTTGCCACCCATCTACAGTATTTACCTTTGATGCAACGATGTGCACTGTTCATTTCACGCAGACCCCTTAAAGCTATAGTGCATAGTCTCTTTCTCCTCCATGAGGAATTCAAAGTAATGACAACAACCCTGTCTGTGCGTCCACATGATACAAGCCTTACGTGATTACGCACACCGGAGGATTAAAAAAAAATATGATGGATTCTTCTGAAGAGGTAATTATCTTCACTTGAGTTTCTGCGCGGGAAAGTCACCGGACAACACAATCTTCTGAACATACTGAGAAATACTGACGGAGTTGTGTGGAGCTGATAGTCTGAATTAGCAACTAATTTGGCAATGGCTTGAATGTATGAACGGACGTTCAATAATATCAAATAGTTATGCACTAAAGCTTTAAGCTCCCTCCCCCTGTCTTGGAGTTGCATGTTAACACCAGAGCGTGGTGGTGTTTATGCAAACAGATCTTTAAATGAAAACTATTTGAGCTGCCTGCTCAAGTGTGAGAATGATTGCAGATTTTGTCCATATAATATTTCACATTTGAAGGTGAAATAGGTGAGAGTACTTCTTGTTCCTGAAGACAAGAAACACACTATTTTATGTATGTGAAAGGCCCATCTTTTTCTGAATAATCTAAGAATAGGCTGATTTTCCAGATAGATGTGCAGTGAGTAGCACCTCTCCTGGGAATGAATGCAAATGTGTTGGATTTATTCCTTTGTACTGTTAGTCTTGAGAGTGCCGTATATTGCATGTTATGTATTGGGTTTTTCTCCTGTTTGACACCTGTCTGTTTGACACCCCCAAACAACAGCACTGAATGAACAAGTGTCTAGAGATGGCTTCTGTCATTCTTACTTTTGTACATTGTTTGGGATAAAATGAACGATTTGTATGGAAATGGCAAGATATATCTGAAGTCTTGCATATTTAAAAATCACAAACTAAGTCTACACATTTTTGTACAACTTAGTGAACATTGAGGTGGTAGATGCAGAACATTTGTTGCTTTAAAAAAACATGTCTTTCTCACCTACTCTATTCACAAAAAATCTGCCATATTTTCCTCATATGATTTGTTTACCACAGCCCATACAGTTAGCTGCTGTTGTTGTTAATTGTTGCATTGGGAAGGTGATAAAACAAAAGTGGCAGACACGGCATATGCTTGTGGCAGAGCTTAGAAAAACATTGTAATTTGTGCTATTCTGTGCAATGGAAACAAATAGTTCATAAATGTGCCGCTACACCAACTGACTCATGAACACTGGCCTACAAAGGAAATATTGAGCTTTGATTGTAAATATATGCCACGTTAGAAATCTAGATTCACATTGACAGGAAATATGATTTACTATACTCTCTTAACATTAAGACATTGGTGAACACAAATATTTAAAAAGAGTGCTTCAACAGCTGCTCAGCACCAACAGCTGTGGCACATTTTTTTCGATTACCTTCTAAAATCATCTGTGCTTCACACAAACATGCTTCCAGTGCTATAAACATACAGTATGGCTTAGTAATGTATTCACATAGCCTATACTGTATGTCAGACAGAATGAGAGGAAATCCAGCTCTGTTGAAAAGCATCCTCTGCTGCCCACAGCTTAAGTTGAAAACTTTATATCTGGGAGCTTAATTGGAAAGGAGATGTACACACTTTCCATATCTATTGCACCACCCTACTGTACAATATACATACAGAAAGTCTTTCCAAACACATTTTAACTCCAACCGACTAGATAATTCTTCATTAATGATTAATGATGCAGAACAGCATGATGACCGCATGCTGACCAAGATTTAAAGATGAAGATGAAAAGATCCTAAATCCTTTTTCTTCAATTTATACATATTAATTAATATGCCCAACTAAAAACTGCATATGTACAGTACTTTGGTTCCACATGCATTTTATTCTCTGCCATCAAGAAATGATCTGGTTTGCCGAGTTGTACCTGCCCACATTTTCACCAAATACCATACAACTTCAAAATAAGTGACAAAAAAGCTTTTTATCAAAAATCTCTCAATAGTCTCAAATCAATTAACAGGTCTATACAACCACCTAAACCATTACATGAAGCAACAGAATAATCTATCAAATGGCATTGTTAGCAGTCTGTAGTTTTCTCTTGTTTAATGTGTGCCAGACATAGTTAGAATCTGACAAAATAATGATGTAAGGCTCAAGTCATGCCACATACAGTATAACATACAGTATAACATGGCAATGTAACACAATAACAATGCAGATCTCAAGTTTTTGGCAGATAGTGCAAAAAGAAGAAAGAATAAGAGCCCACAGTTTGTACAATGTGATGAGTTCAACAGTTCAATGGTTAACATAGTTCAGTGCATCCAAATGAAAAAGCAAAATACACAACTCATACTTTCCAACAGTTCCAACCAAAAACTTAAACCCAGGAGGTCAAACTAAAAGGAATATTTTCAAAAGGGGGCTCACTGTACCATTGGCTCATCAGTTAGGTTTCAGGGTCAACATTAGCACTGCCAAATACTGTATTTCACTGGGAATAAATCCAGCCTGAAGGGGGAAAAAAGATATCCTTCCCCACCAAGGCAGCCTCTAGAGTTGATCCAGCCTCTTTAACACCACCTTGCCTAACCTGGACTTAGCTACAGGAGTATAGCTGCATGCATTAGAGGAACCCATTAGGGTATCACTATTGTGACAAGCAGTTGGATATCGATAGTGTCATGTTCAGCTCCGCTCTTATTTTATGTTTTGTTTGTTTTCTGGACTTCCTGTTTTATTTTGATATCCTCTGTTTATATACATTCCTGGTCACTTGTCTTCCTGTCTTTGTCTACTTTCCCGCCTCTGTGATTACCCTCCCATCCCTTATGTATCTCACCTGTGTGTAATCATCATCACCTGTTGTTGACTAACCTCGTGTGACTCACTCTCCAGCCTTTTTTCCCAGTTTGTATTTCCCAGTGTTTTCTAGACCTTCTGCCTGTTTCCTGACTATGTTGTTGCCTGCCGATTTTGTACTGTTGCCTGATTGTTCTTGGAACAATAAACTGCACTTACCTATTTTTCCTTGAGTCCTGAGTTGTGCATTTGAGTCCGCCTATTGTACCCTGACAGATAGTAATAGGTGGGACAAATCCATCCTTATCCCTACGATCCACCAGGGATCGTTGGAATATTCCATCCATTTTCCTGTTCTATCTATTGTTCTATTGTATGGCTGACACATACGGTCTGATTTTGTTTCTCCTAAGATGAACAGAGGGGGACTTGATGGAAGTAATCCAGATGTTGAGTTCTAAAATTAACTGGGAAGTTGATACATGGTTTTCTTAGGGAAGTGCAACAATACAGTAAGATCCTCCACTCAGGTGAATGATGCTGATTGATACAAGGTCTAATACGTCTAATACTTAGAATTTTCCAGCATGTTCTCGTCTCGCTGAGGATTGGGAGCTCTTTTGGCAACAATGCTGATGATGGAAGCTCAAGGAAAAAGTACTGAAAGCAAGTCTGCTACTGGGGCTCAGGAAAACGGCATCTGGCACTGGTTTCTTTGTTATCCTCTATTAAACATTGAAAGTTAATTCATGGGGTATGTGTGCCCAACTACAGTAATAAGTGGGGGATTTTAAACACCCGCAGGAAGATTGTATCTCGTAAAGGACATGTGGTTCCTATACCAATATTTGGTGATCTTTCTGCTTCAGTGCAGTAGTAATGGTCCTGAGAAAACACATCTGTAAAAACTGAGGCTCCAAGTGCATCTTCCAAGTCTTCATGATTTGATGATGCCACAGTTGTCTCAAGTGCAGAAACCATTACCACAAGAGAACTAGTGTACATGTAAGTAGTAGGTACATATTAGCACTGATGTGTGGTTTCTTTGCTCTTTATAACTACAGAGAACGGGGTTTAGGGGGCCAAGAAACCCGAGGTACCACTTTTTTTTTTTTAACTCATATTTAAGGGGTGCCATGCCAGTCAGTTAAAAAAGTGTTTTTCCTTTTGTTCATTGACTTTGTTTGTGCCTTACTGTGCAGGATGATGTATGTGCTGTTTGCCACTAGAATGCTGTTTTCACATGCATCCATCCATCCGCAAAAGAGGAAAAGTTATCCGTGAGTTTTCTTGTAAACGAACAAAAGTTGAGTTTACTCATCAAAATACTTTGTGTGTATCCTTGAGGTCAAACAAATCTATTGAAAGCATTTCCTTCCTCATAAAACATTAGCCAAGCCATTTTTCCAGCATTGTACATACATCCATGTTTACTAGCTAGCAGTCATCTAACTGCCTTTACACATTGTGTCGATGCACTGGGAGGATTTTATGACATCACATCTAGTCTGTAGTCAACTGTGGTTTAGTATTAAATTTACTGTACACAAGTGTGATGAAACCTCTGTTAAACTTTTGAAATGAACAATATATTTGCATATTGATACAGTCTGCACTTAAAAACACATTATGATTTAGAGCAGAGTACTGTTTCACAAAACATCCTAGGAGGGGCTCTATAAATCTGGCAAAATAATGTGTATGGCTTAAATAATTTCCTAGTCAGGTAAACAGTAATATAAACACTTCTCTATTGGAACAGAAGATTCTAACTAGTTTATCTCATCCAAATTATTCCACATTTCCTAGCAAAAACTCAACCTGTAAAGTCAAACTTCACATATTGATACATCTGCACTATTTAACGTTACAACACATGCTTCAAACATTATCATCGCAGGATGCACATTCTTTCCCTTCTAATATATTACCATTTCTCTTTAAACTAGTATATTCACCTAGATTCACATTTTCAAAATATATAGTGTTGATTGGCTAGGGAGGCAAATGTGCAGTCAATATCCCAAATATTATGGAGGAAACCACATGTTCAACAGTATTGTAAAAAGTTAGGCTACTTATAGTTTAGAAGCAGGTTTGGGAGGGTTACTTTAAAAATGTATTCCAATACAATTACTAATTGTTAAAAGTGATTGTTGTAACCTAATCCAAGTATCACAATATTAAAATAACATAGCTTGATTACTTTCCATTACTTTTGTATTACCTCAATATGCAAATAAAGACAAGGGAAAATAAAAATCAATAAGAAGACTTTTAAAAAAAACTTAATACTCACTTGTGCATTCTTGGTTGATGGATGTTAACTGCTGACATTCTCCACAGTGTCTCAACATCTCCACGTGGATGACTGATCATCAAAAACATTTGTGCCACTGTGGACACGGATGTGGCAACTTCCCCTCTGCCCACATCTTTCTCAAGCTCCGTCACCCCTACAGGTATGGATTTCCCAAATGTCCTCACTTTGTCATTTCCGGACACTTCTAGCAAACCTCTCCCTCCCCAACTAACCTCTTCTTACCACTTTTTACTTCCATATCCATGAGCATACCATTCAGAATTACTAACATGCGCTCATGCCAAATGTGTTATGGTTGGGATGGCTGTAGTCTATATCCACGACCTTCCACTTCCGGGATTGGTCCGTTGCCGCCAGAAGTTCCACCGGATGTCACTCTTTACGGCCGGATGTCCGTTACCTTTTGCTTTCTTTGTGCTGGAATTTTAAACTCCGGTGGAGGACTATCATAGTTAACTGCTCCTCAGATCTCTGCAGAGTAAATCCAGACAGCTAGCTAGACTACCTGTCCAATCTGAGTTTTCTGTTGCATGACTAAAACAACTTTTGAACGTACACGTTCCCCCAAAACAAGTTCCTTCCCAAGGCTATTTTACAGCGGCACCGTGGCTCTGCCCGGTGCTTAGCGCCGCCCATGACGATTGTGATTGGTTTAAAGAAATGCCAATAAACAAGAGCACGTTTTCCCCCCATCCCGGAATTTTGTGTGGACTAGCCAGACCCTCCTCCGCAGCGCTGTGGAGGAAGGTCTGGCAAAACTGGCCACGTTGCCCGAGTGAATCGGCCAAAAGAAAAGGCATGCACCTTTTCTGTTGCCTAAGTTCTGTACTCTTTTCAACCTATCAGTTTACAAGATTTGATTAGGAAAATTAATCTATCATCTATCCGTCTGGATATATTACCATATTCTCTTTCTTTAAAAGTTTTACCAATTATTGGCCATGTTGTTTCATTCATTGTAAATTATTTCCTTAGATATTTCTCTAGGTGTTGTGTGAGACTCTGAGGTGTTGTAATATGTGCACTATGTGTGTAATATATGGTTCTTTATTTTAAAATTGTAATCTTGCTAATCCCCATTTTAATAAATATATCGTAATCTGATTACGTCTTTTTTTCTGTAATTTTACCATCATTTTTTAACTTTAACTTTTACTTCCATGTATTGCTTTACTCCCCAAGCCTGATTAGAAGTTACTTTAATTGGTTACTTTTTAGCTATGTTTCTTCGAAGACGAAGGAATATAAATTGCAATATATTTATATGGTCTACTTTCTAATGCCTACCTCAAAATGCCAGCCATGTGACTTGTTCTGCCATCAATCACTGTATTAACATGTAATTAAAATATATAAGAGCATACTTCATGTTTTAAAAGAGTTAGACAATGTCATTTATACCAAGCACTGATATTGGCATATTCAGTTCATTCACATATTGTCAGGTAGCTTATCTGAATTCAGCACAGCAAAACAAAATGAGGCCTAATGAAAACAGCAAAAATAATCCATCTGCCTGCTCATATTATCATCATCTCTTCCAAAATATCCTCCAAACATATCACTCATCACACAAATCAACAGTCCTATGTTAAGAAAAAAATAAATAATATGCAGTCATTTGCTAAAGGACTTCACTCACAGCCAATATTTAATCTTGTGTACAGTATTAGGGATGGCATGTTACATTAACAATACTTGACAACGTTCTCTATCACTAAGGTCAGCCGTAGAGGCTGCCTCTGCCATTCACTTCACGCTTCTTCTGACAACAGTGGGTAGTGGAAGAACTATAGTTTGGCTGGTTTACTGCAGTGACACCTGGGGGCATCACTATAGATAAATCTACTATTAGAGATGACAAATTAAGTTATAACAATAACTAAGTTCAGGAACAAAGATACACATCACAGAGTCAGTTTCCAAGAGAGGCATGCATAGCTTTCCTCCACGTTCATGTGAATGTTCTCAGTCAAACAGCCTCACAAGTTACCTTTCTTTCTAAACCTAATCACTCATCTGTCAATCTAAGTTTATTACCTGATTTAGCCACAATAATGAGCTTCTCCTTGGATATCAATCTCTTTAATGAAGATCTACCAGAATCTGTCTAATTCTTTTTAACTGCCCACAACCCTCAAGCTGTATCACAGCCTTCCCGGTTGATCTCGATTGAGACACATTCCCCTATACAGGAAATATCCCATACCGATGGAAAAAGAGGACCAATATGAAGCCTAGGATACAGTTTAGCAATCAGGTAAATTAGCCAAAATGTGGACAGAATTAAGCAGGGTTGAACTTTTTATGGTCATTGCCCATTAATAGCAAATTTCTGCTTTTTGTTAATTCCCAAGTGGTGTAATTTTGTTGAGCACTATTGTCATGAACATCTTGTCTGGGAAAGTGAATCCGATGTTAATTACAGCAAGTGCAAATAAAATAATGATTGGGTTGGGGAACTGCTAAGAAAAACATTTTGCAGTGTGGTCACACGCTACACTAAGCATTAATGAACGTACATTCAAGCCATTGCCAAATTAGATGATACAAAGCTAATTAAGCTAATTAAGACTATTGGCTCCACAAATCACACTCTATATTTTTCAGCATGGCTGTGTTTAGAAATCGGTGTCGTGCTGAGACTTTCGCACGCAGAAACTACAGAAAAGATAATTACCGCTTCTGAAGAGTTCATAATGCGTGAGCAGATCATATCATAATACTATTTCACATTGTAATATATTTATTTTTAATCTTTCGTATGTTTGTGTGCTGCTGCGCGTCCCTCAGAGTGCGGATTGGCCCGCATTTTTCTGTCTGAGCCCAGCCCGCGTCCGATTTATGTCCGACTAATCATACTAATGACACATGTACGTTTGTTTATGTGGAAAGCTTTTATTAAGCAACTGTAGGAAGGCATTCGGAAATGTCAACAGATGAGGCATCAGAAAAAAGATTGCATCAACAGTGGATGGCTTCAAGACTGTCCTGCAGAAGAGCTAAAGTTGCACTCACTAATACTGCTGCTGGCTGGAATGGCAAGGATGCCACGGGCAAGGAATAAGCTGTTTTAATTTAAAACGTTCAATGCCTTATCGCACTGATGTGACCGAGCCTGACCCGAACTGAACATCATTTCTAAATATATGTCCGAACCCGGACCCCTCGGGTCCTGTCGGGCTCGGGTCAGGTATCCATCCTCTAGCATCCCTGTGTGTGTAACAAGCATAGTGTGCACAGCAACAATGAAATGCTGCGTTATTGACTTCAGACCAGGTTTTTGTTCAATGGCACAATCACTTTCCGCTGTGTCAAGATAGCAATACGCCAAAGAATGCACCTGAACACACCTCCCTGTAAGACCACAGATGCATTTGCTATTTAAACAACCTGGGCCCTGGACGGGAAATTGACAACTGCGTTGGTCTTAAACTAGCAAACATACTTGCGTTGGGCTTTGCGCTGCGCCGGGTGCAAGATAGGGCCCTATAACCTTAAGTGAACTGGTCTGCTTCCACCTGGGGATATATCCATACAAAAACTGATAAAATAATCACCAAAAAAAAGCTTCAGGTTGTTTGGTGGTTTCATTAGCAATATATATTATCCTCTCCCATTATCCTCTTGTTCAAAATCAATCTTGCACATACTGTAAACGCCTTGGCACAATTTTAACCCCTGTAAGTGTAATTCACAATCACATTCAATATCACTTCGACAGTAGAAGAATAGGTAGAAGGGTGCCTTCTGCAAACACTTTTGTTTTCAATACATGCTTTCAAGTGGACAAAAGAATTGCTGTAGTGCACTTTCGGTTTCTAACACTGCTTCTTCAACCACTTTAAATTTCAATTTCCAGCAGCTGAATTGTGCTACTGGGCCTGTTTCATGAGGTATGAATCATTATGTATTTGAAACAACGGCACATCTATGTGATGATGAGTCATCTGTCATCCCCAGTTTGGAAGCCCATCAATCTGTTTTGGTAAGAGATCAGAAATGGCTGGGTTCAATGTTGTAGCAATGCAAGTGTAGATGTAGTAGGCTTCATGCGAGTACGGGTCTGCTGTCATTTGTCTCACAGACAGCAACATTGTACAACACAGTGTCCCTGGCTGTGTAGTACACAGTGTTTTTCCAAGGTTGAGAGGCAAGAGTTTTGAATTTCCACACCAAGTGTCAGTCACCTGAGCTAAGCTCCATTTCTATGTTTAACTGGGAATAAGATTAACTCTAATGTAATGCTTCAACTATAGTTATGTCAGGGATTACTGTATATATTGCAGCAAGATGCTATCTTAAAAAAGGCTCTTATGAACTCCAGATGTAAAACAAAACATTTGCTGAAAGGTCATTGGAGTTGAAAAGCCCAACGCAAGTAAACCTAGTAAATCTGTGTGTGGTGTAAGTAAGTATGATGAAAGATCATAACTTTATCGGGCATCCTCAATTCAAGTAATTCATTTTAGGGGCCCTCCTTGCCACTTATTTGCTCTAATACATCTTATTTTGACACCACTATGCAAGTCAGGTGGATGTGACAACCAGTTGATAGGATCCCCCTCATACTGCTGCTACAGTAGATAAATGGTTCTGTACTGTACATTTGAATTACTTTTTCACTATTTTTCCATTGTAAAATGCTCCCTTAAACCAATGGCAATGAAAGTGCAATGCTCAGTGTAAAAATACTCAATTAGTTAAAATTAAGCAGAACTTTGATTAATAAACCCTATAGATTAATTTTAGAATCCTCACAGCTAAAATGTAATTTTGTTCAGAAGTAAATCAATCATCAATAACTTTTTATTTCAGAAAGATATGTTTTCACTACATTCCCTGCTGGATATGGCGCTGACCCTGGGTGCACCCTGAACTACTTTAGCAGTTTCTGCCATTGGGAAGAAGTAGCTAGTTTATTTTGGATCACTAAATCCCTCACCCTGTCATGCAAAGTGAGGCCATAAACCCACAGTCACTTGTATCCATAATCTCATTCTTTCGGTCACTGCCTAGAAACCTCATGACCACAGGTCAGGGACACACGGAAGAGTGACCAGATAATATAGAGTTGGAAGTGATGCGCAAAATCGGCAGTCAAACTCACTGTCCTTCTTACTCCCACTCCCTGACACACCTGAACTCTTCTGCTTGGATCATAGGACCCCCGTTAATGGAGCAGTCCACCATTCATCCAGGAGAGAACCATGTCCGCATAAATGGAGGTGCTGCCTGAGCCTGACGGTAGTCTAAAATTAATGTATTTTTCCTCACAGATATGCAAATGTATGCGCCAAAAAATCCTCTAAAATCTAATCAGATCATCTACACCATCAAGGATTGCACGGCAGGTTTCTAGGGGTTTCTCTATGGTGTACATCTTAGGTTTCTGGCATGTATTGTTGTTGAGTTATTATGTTCTCAAGACTGTGCCTATACAGACAGATACAACAATTATGGCATAAAGTCCCACACCACTCTAAAATGAGAAATGTCTTTAATTAGATTTTGTTCTCTTCTTATGAATTGGAATCACTGAGCTATATTTATTAATACAACTTATAAATTACAGAACTGAATTGTTAGGAATTGATGGAAAACACAAACATTTAAATGGCTTACTATACTAATAAGAATCTACAAATATAATTGCCATCACTCACTTCAATGATCATAAGATAAATTAGTTTTGTCTAAATTTGGAAAATGGATAAGGGATAATCTTCTTCATTGGAATCCAAAAAAACTATACTTTACTCTATCAACATTAAACAATCAAATAATATATTACTTTATTGAAAGATAACACTCTTTTAACCTCAGTTGGAGGATTTGGTTGATGTGCTAAGTACGATTAAAACATATAAATTACAAAATGCTATTTCAATTTGATAATGACCAAATACTTAACATTAGATACATTAAAATGAATTACTTATTCATGTTGTTCATCCACAGGTAGGATCAGCTTCTGCTGAACACATATCCTGGTTCACATTTTTTTAATAAAATTATGTATCTATTAAACCCATATATAAATATATTCTAGAGAATACTATATTAAAAAGTTGCATATTACTATTTTTCAACTGCTTAGAACAGAAAGAAAGATAATCTGAAGCAAGAAGCAAGAATACAGCAACATAGGCAATGATAAAATGTGGCAAGCCACATGTTCGCAGAGATGCTGTAGATACATTTAGCATTTTAAATGTTGGATTTGAATTATGAATATGTATAAACTTAAGGTCCAACTTTAGTTTTGTGTTCATAATATACATGTGACTTCATACTGTAGAGGACTCAAACACATTTCTAAAATGGAACATTACAATATGTTGAAATAAAAGGAGGTAATTTAAGCTTGACATTGGGTCTGTGGCCTGTTGTCGGATCAATCTGATTGAATGAAAGTACCATACTGTTGCCATACTGTTGTCTGTACATGCTGTCTTTTAGACTCCATCTTACTGCATGTTTTCCTTTTTGTTAAACCAGAGACCCAGTGCTGTTTTAGAAACAACTAACAAGATTAAGAGGTGAGTGCTACATAACTCTTTCACCCATGACTTCCCATTTGAGGCACAGAAAGAGGCCATTTCTATGGAAATGCAATGTTTACACGCATGGGAGAAGTCTAATATCTGCCATTTTGAAAATGTTAAGAGCACAATGCTTCCTTGGGTTTCTCTCTCATATTGCTCATAGCATTTTCTTCCTTGTTTTTCTATTTTTTCCCTGTGCTCATCCAGAGGAAAAACAAATGGTGTAAATGTCCTTGCGCCTGATTAAACAGAAGCCCTTTTTTTCTCCTACAAGTCTATATCGCTAGAGAGATACCTCACTAATGTCCCCCAAAGTAGCGCTTCCACTTCAAGAAGCTGAATAGGGCCTTTTTCACCTTGAAAGCATTTAAATGGAGTTGGTAGGATAGGGCGCTTTTCCACTCCACTCTAGCAAGGTGTGTCAGGAGTTCGATGTTGTTTTGTGGAGCGTGAACGTATACAGTGGAAGCAATGTGTCCACTGCAAGGGAACAAAGTGATAGCGATGCATTGACAACACCACTCATATCCAAGAAAGAAAACGACATCTCTTGAAAAGAGACATCTTGTGATGTCTAGCTTTGATTTCAAGAGTTCTCTGCACATTACTTCAAGTGTCCAGAGAGGTATGGTACAGTTTAAGATTCAAAGAACAGTCTCAATCCAGAAAACACTGGTACTTCATGGTTTTCCCGGTACTTCTTACTATACACTATAACAAATACGGGATTTTTCAAACAGTAATTGACCGTTCTTCCTAAATACAGTGGAATACTGTACATGTTTGATGGAACAAAATATTAACAGCAAGCTGTACAATTTTACGGTATAGTACAATATTTTCTTCTTTTTCAGTAACCAGGTTGAGTCCGCCCACAACATGATTTGCCACATGATTTTAAAATCATGTGGCATCAAGTCCCCACCACTTCATGAAGAGAGTAATCGGAAAAATATAATATTAAACCTGATATATAATACAAAGAAGTACAAAAAATAAGAAGAAGAGAAAGAGAGAAATTAGAGAAATGTTGCCCTGATTGGGAGTAACTCTGCCGGGCCAGCACAGAGGTTGATGCCGCCCATCACCTACAGTACTTTGCTCACATACTACACGCACATCCTCAGCCATCCTGCTCCAAAAGATAATTTATCAAGGTAATTGTGTTCTTATAAAATTCAGCTGTACCATGGTTTGTCATTGTGTGGTGAATTTGCATTGTATTAACTGGTTGTTGTTTTTTTTTGCAAGCATGCAGCCTAATGTTTTGTAGGCAAGTTATCGTTAGCTAGTAGGCTAGCTAAACCGTGTTACCAGTGTCGTACCAGTCGTTTAATTAGCTTTTATTTCTTCCTCGTTGTGACTAATTGGGATGCATTGGTACCTTTGGTTAGTGTATATGGCATTATCATTTGATGTCAGAAGATTATTTTTAGATTTATTTTAGATTCAAATACTGTTCTAAAAATAATTTAAGGATAGCATTGTTGTTGGTATTTATATTTATATTTGTAGATTGGTAAGACCAAAGTCTGCTAAACACTGATTGCAAAGTAATCCATGGCTTCAAAAATACCAATGTCTCCTAATGGTTCAAAATGTATTTGACGTAAACAACTCAAATACTGTCATAATGTTAACAACTCGTCTGTTGCTCATTATTATAAAATAATTTCTACAAGTTATGTCATTTTCTCATGATTATAAGACACAGGTCATTTTCATGAGAAAACATTTTGAGTGTTTATTTAATGAATATGATGTGGTTCTGTATTAAGTGCAAATAACCCTAACCCACCACACCTAACATATTACATGCAGTACGTTTACGTCATCCACTGGATCTCAGCAGACCTCCCCTGCTCTGCTCCACGGGGAGCTACATGCTCTGGCACACTGCCCACACTGCCATGACACAGAGCTGGATTTAATATAGCAAAATATCCCAATAAGTGTCAAAATAACGCCAACATGTTCCTATTTACATGTGGTGATTTATATAGTCACAGCGTGTACAAATAACAAGGTCACATGAGACACAGCCATCTTCTAACTGTAAATAAACTGGGAACTGTATTCTCAGAAAGGCGAGGCACTGCTACTTCTGCTACTTGGGCGGAGTGATATGCTTGCAGCACCTGAGAAGCCCCGAGCAGAGAGTAGCAGTGCTTCGCCTTTCTGAGAATATAGTTCCCAGTTTATATACGGATAGAAGATGGCTATGTCTCGTGACCTTGTTATTTGTACACTGTGACTATACAAATCACAACATGTAAATAGGAACATGTTGGCATTATTTTGTCACTTATTCAGAGCAGTAGGCTAGTTGGAACCAATTACCTTCAGGATCTGTGCTAGGCTAAGCTACTGGTGGAGCCGGCGGAAAGAGTTACAACACGCACGGAGATGAGAAGGGTATGTATGGACTTATCTAACTCTGGGGGTTACGGTGAATAAGCTAAAGTCTCAATAAGTCAGCGCGTTCCTTTAAATTAACTTAGAAACAGTACCTAACTTAAATTACTTAACAAACATACTTATTGTAACCCAGATTATCTTTTCGAAACACAAACCAAGTAGTTGTGTTGCCTAAACCCATTTTAATTTACATTAAAGCTATAGTGCGTGACTATTTTATATTAATAAATGTTGTTACATTCAAGCCATTGCCAAATGAGTTGATACAAATTTAATTAAGACTATCACTATAAGACTCTCTGTTTAGAAAATGGTGTCATCCGGCGATATTCGCACGCAGAAGCTCGAGTGATACGTTTTATGTCACCACTGAGAAAGCAGCGTTCAGCTTTGGAGATGAAGAGGATATGAAAATTACAAGATAATTACCTCTTCTGAAGAGGTAATTATCTTATAATAATTTCATTTTTAATCCTCCGTGTCCTCCTTGATTTGATGGGATAAACGCTACAAGCAACTGTGTGGAGAAGGGGTGTGGGTCTTGCGCGATCACCGAAGGCTTGCTTCATGTGGATGTGCCGACATTGTTGTTGTCATTACTTAGAATTCCTCATGAGGGCCACAGAAACTATGCACTATAATAACTTTAAACACATGGTTAAAACAGCGACCGTTTCACAGCGTTAACAATGCGAGAATGCGGTTTATTACACTATTTCTTCATTGTACATTAACTAAATACAGCGCTATCAGCTTGTAGCTGAAAACCCAAACTGGTTGAGTACATTTTACAGCAAAAAGTAGCAAACAAATAAACCCATCCACAACAACAGTGTTCACATATTTTGATGCTGTAATTTAAAATGCTGTGTGATACACTGTGGCTATGACAAAACGTACAGTTCACTGTGACATTTTACATTTCTCTAGTTGTACATATAGTAGTAAAAATAGTCAAATCATTGGTGTACATTTCAAGGCTGCTGTTTCAGGCATCCAGTGGACCAAACACCCTAAGCTGTTAGACAGAGCTTTGGCATTTGTATACAGGTTTGGGCTTTGTGGTCAGGACACATGTCTACTCTGTCTACTCTCACTAAGGCAGAGCATGCCTGGTGTTGAACACACTGTCACACACACCATCTGTTACCTCCAACACTCCTGGCTTGGACAAACACGCTTATGAGTAGGTAATGGTGCGGGCAAAACTTGTGACCTTGACACTCTCCTATGTGTGATCAACAGAGAAGCTGAGAGAGAGAGAGGGGTAGATTGATGAGAGCCAGTAGCCCTTTTGATTTTGGTTTGTGTGAGAAAGGCAGCAGAGTCCCACGTTGCCTGGAAACATGTCTGTCTCAGTGTGTGATGAGAGATGGAGTCTTTCTCTGCCTCTCTTATCTCATTCAACTTAAAAGATAAACATCACATCACCTCACTCAATAAACGTACATTCCCTTTTTTTTGACCTTATGCTAGACATAAAATTCCATCATGCAATTACTTATGCCGTTTTCAGATGAACGTGCTTTTCCCAGATATATCATACCTATTTTCGTTAGGGTGTGTTAATGTGTGTGTGAGTATAAGTAAAAGTAAATCAAGTTCTGTAATGTATAAGGTATGTATTCAAAATAAAAAAAAAATAAATGAAATAAAATACTATAATAATCAGACATAGTGGTGCCTGGTTTCATACAATGTAAGTGTGGCAAGGACTAGGGCTGCACAATATTGTTTTTCTAATCTGTTTTTTTAATCATCATCGCGATATCAACTTGCGCATTAAACACATTGCAAAAGGCTGTGACATATCATGAAGACAGTCCGAGACGTTTTGTGTTATATCAGTAGAAAACTACGCTCTTTATATTCAAATCAATGTTCAATTTGTTCAATAAAATAATTTATAATTTCCTTTCATTTGTTTAAAGTTCAACAAGCAATTTGTTGTATTTTAGCAGAATACTGAAAGCAGCAGAACTGAGTACACTTTAATATCTTTTTTTTTTATCGCAATATTACAAGATTTTACTTAATATGAAATATGCAGGGCTTTTTTTTTGGCAGGATGACATAAAAACAAAATCACTGATATAGAATTACATGTGACAATGTATGGTGACAAAAACTGAAGCTCTCAGCTTAACACAGCAACCCAGCAGCCCATTGTTGTGCAAATTGAATAGAATGCATTGTTTTGTTCAATTGTTGGTTCAATATGTAATATATGTTTAATGCATTGAATGGCAAGCCTTGTATTAAACACTGCTGTGCTGTATAATCAACTCTAGGTTGTCACTAATCTAAAAATGAACTAGCCTAACAGATGTAACCAAATTCCATGACATGTTAATGCTTTATTCTAAAATCTGTCATTTGTATTATTTATAGTAGGATTTATAGCAGTCTGTGTTGCATACAATACAAGCAATAACTTCCAACATCTGAGTTTCATAACTCTTATTTGTGTCACAATAAGCTCATTAATCATCACTTTTTTCAGACTAGACTGAATATTTAACATCTCCTTTGCATTCAGACACTGCCATATCCATTTTGGCTTTAGCTCCATTGCTGTCTTCCACCATGTCCATTACTTACTCTACCGATTGTCTGTGGGAAGCGATATGAGATTGATACCAACATTTATTTTCCAACAGTAAGTGCTTATGATGAATAGCAGCATCACTGTATATTAAGTCATTTGGTACAATTAGTACTTACGTGTTCTTGAAGTTTCCTTTGCAGATCATTAAAGTTCACCTTGATGGATTTTGTGAGGTTATTAATTTCTTCAAAAGCCTATTTATTATCTCTTTGCACTTCTGAAAGACAGGACGTGCAATTGGTTAAGGTCACCCTCTGCATAAAATCTGAAAAACAGTCAGTGTCAAGTTACCTATATCCTCTACTGCATTGTGGTTTTTCTGAAATGGAAATGCAGTACTTTGTTTTCCTTTTTGTTTTTTTCATAAATGCTAAATATTCCTGCACTTCTGTTTTGTTAAAGACAGGCTTGCATTATTAAAGTGTAAATAAAAACCTATTGAGAGGAAAGAGACCTTCACAACGCTATGACCTGGGCTGAGCTGCCATGAGGACAATCTGACAGGAACATTCTATTGGAAACATCATTCTCTTGATGGATGAGATCTATCCAATTTAAATGATTAGGTTCACTTTACAACCCCTTTATACAGGCTCGATTTAGCAATCATCCACAATTACAACACAAGCTACTGCTGTGAACACAATGACAAAAATGGTTTAATTTCACCCTCTGGATCAATAACACCTGATACAGCCCATCTCATTCTCGTCTCACGGCGAGGCACTGCATTTATAATGCTATTGGCAATATTGAGCAGTATTGACGACAAGGCAGTAAAAGCACCTCAGGCTGTGGGCGGGAATGAAGTGCCATTTCTTTACAGCTGTACACCTTTTGTAAAATCTTTTTCAACCATGAACATGACAATAAAGTGTCACCTGGTAAAACGGGGGGGGGGGGGGGGGCCTTTGTTTAAATTCTTTAACTTGACACATTGCACTTTTTTGGCAGGGAGCATGGTGTACACAAGGGTTAGGAGAAAAAAAAGGACGGAAATAATAATATAGAAAGCCCATATGAGATCAGATCTGCAAAAACAGAGGAGGCGTGTTTGTTTGTTGGACAAACAAAATGGCTCCAGAGACAAAACTGTAGTATCAGGTTACAGTTGCAATGTTGCATACCATTAGCTTCTTTTCTTTCAGTTGGATTGTTCTGATTTACTGAATGTGTAAAGGTAAATCTAGCAGACTGTCCTTTGTGTGTGCACAGAACAGTGTTATGATGCTGTGTGTTAATAAAATATAAGGAACAGATGAGGAAAAAAACAAAACACAGAAACACTAATGCTTAATTGAGGGTTTTTTTGACAGGTATGCAATTAAATGCAATTAAATAATGATTTAAAAAGTCCACCAAAAATGATGTTAAGACACAAAAGCTGTCTAAGAACAAACTGAAAGAAAGAACGTGACCAACAAAATGGCCAAAGCCGATAGTTTTCATTTAAATACACATTGATCATGCTGCAAAAACTGAATTTATCAGCTGTTTGTGTTAAATTGCCTTCCAGAAAAAAGGAAAAGACACACTAACGAGCACCATCATCAGCCCAGAATGCAAAGTGCTGCTGAGTTTTAGTGTTGAGATCTATTGTGTATGTTATATTCGCCGGTTACTTTCTCCCAGGGCAACGGAGTGGAGAGGAGGGGCTGCGCTGTGCTGCACCGTGCAGCTACTCACCTCTGACTGAATACCGTCTCCACCTTTCATCGCCCAACTTGTCCCGTGTGAGGATGGATGCGTTTCCGTGCGGTCGGACCCGGTAAAGTGTCAGAAGAATGCGTTCGGACAGGGGAACCGTCAGTAACTGGAGTGTCTCTGGGCGTCGGTGATGTTTGCAATTGGTGACTGCAGAAATTCCCAACGTGTCGGCGAGTCGACAGACCACTGCTTACTGGTGCGCTCTTGGAGAGGAAGATAGGGCATGTGAATTAATTCTTTCAGCTGCTACAATCACTGGTTTGGTTCTTTTAGTTCAGTAACTTGAAGCAGTACATTGTCACAAAGTCACACAAGTGGAAACAGGATCGATTGATTAGTTGATTGTTTATTTCGCTTGAGGAGGATTTCATGCGCCGATAGCTGACGGGGCCAATATGCCAAAATGGGTCCTCTACAGTATTTATTTCTCTGTGGACTTCTGTACACCCAAATCGATGGTAAGTTTATGAATACATCTATTACGAACTGTTATGTTTGGAATGATGTCTTCCCTCACATTTCGCTTTAAAAAGACACATGGGGCTGTGACCTGAAGCGTAGTCTCCAATGGTCTTGTCAGTTCAAGTGCATCAAAAAAGATACCGAGTATGGTATCCCACATGGTGTATAGTGAATTTGTTGTTCCTCTTAAATTCGTTTTTAAAATCATAAATGCACCATGCCAATGCACCATGCCAATGCGCCATACGTTCATTCAGTTTAATATAAGATCATGATATTGTGCCAGGCCAAGTGTTTAATGGCTTCGGTAGACGAAAGTTGCTCATTTATTCATAAGGGCTGCCCTAATTGAACATATTTGTTTCTGGAGCACACTCTTTGGCAGCTTTAAAATGGCCTGTATTATGGCAAGTATTGTGGTTCGAAATGTGTGCTGCATAAAAAAATCCACACTAAACTTTTTTCATTCTCAAAGTGAAAACGGCTTTAATTGATTTTGTTTTAATCAATGTAACTGCTTGTTGTCTTGCACTTGTATATTCTTTCAAAAGTGATGCAAACCTATCAATTTGTCAGAATGTGCTCACAGTTTGCTGTTATGTTCTTATCTTAGGTCATAGTCATTGTGGCCTAGAATGCAAGAGGTTGCTCAGGCAGATGATGGAGCTAGCTGTACTGTATACATCTGAAATGGCTAATGTGCCATAGAGAAGATGCTTACTCATATTCTGGAGATTCACCCTTGACTGTTTGTGTCTACAATATATGGAGCTACTGTATACAGTATACTGTATGTAGCATACAAGCTGCAGCTGCACCTAAGAGACATATCTAAGCTTCTTGACAGGAAGTGTTGTCCATGACATGGTTTGTACTACTTTGTCCCCTGTAGCCCATATAACATAAATATGTGTCAGTGGAGTAAAAGTGCATGTGTAGATTTGGGTGGTTCCAGGACACTGGGGTTGCTGTGTTGCCAGTTTATATGATACAGCACATCTGTGCAATCTAAAGCAAAAGCAATACAATGGTATAATTATCAGTTTTTGTGGACATAATTTGTGTCATAAAGTGTTATTTGCATTCTAAGGTCATTTTCGAGCTGTAATTTGTACTGCTGCTGAAAGGTGTTTCTAATAATTTGACCACCCAAATACATAAAATCAGCACATCTCTAACACAGTCTCAACAAAATAAGTAAGAGTAATTGCAAGGCTATTGCAGCTTGTAATCGATCTGCAGATACATGTAAAAAAAACTGGGTGACTTGGTGAAAATCAGCTTTTTTCGATTTAGTAGTTAAAATTCAAACATCTGTGAGAAGGAAGCACAATTAATCCCAAATGATCGTGTCTGACTGACTATCCCTGTGGCAATACTGTAGGTAATCTGTGATCTATTAGAGATGATGATGCTTACAGTTTGCAGTCTGTGCACAATACAATTTATTTTATCTAAGTCTTTTATAAATGTTACTGATTTTGAATCTACAGGATTCAGACTGACTTTGTCAAACTTAATTTTCAAATGATAAAACGCCAGGAAGATAGGTGCTCTTTGCTTGACAATGAAATTAATCTTTTGGTCATAAGCCGGAATTGAGTTTCTCTGAACTCGACTGGTAGACAGATGTCACCTCAAAGTGACTTTTATTAGAGTGGTCCCTGCACACAAGCCCTAACGTGTTCCTGACCAGCTTTTTCTGCCAGACCTTGAGTTTCAGTTTCAGCACCATGGACAGATCCTCATAAACAGACCCACTGGCAGTGAAAAAAAAAGGCTTGAGTGTAAACAAAGCTTGATGCTTAACAGCTTTAGTCAGTCCTAGGCTAAAAGATAAGCCACATTTGGCCATTTTCTAAATGTATTCACACGAAGAATCTTTATTTTAAGCCATTATTGAATTTATAATCTCAGCAGTTGTCAATTATACGACTATTCGGCTCTTAAAATGCCAACATTTAATTCAAAGAGCCATGAAAAACAACCGAATATCCATCCATCTATTTATTTTCTATCCCCACTTATTTATATTCAGGGTCTTGGGGTGCTGGAGCATGCATTGAGCAGAAAGCAGGCAAAACCCATTGCTGGGTTGCCAGTCTATCACAGGGCAAACAGACTGACAGGACCCCGCAGGACCTTTTTACTGTTAGATGACAGTACCAACCACTGAGCCACCAACAACTTAAATCCAATTTTAATTCTGTTGTCTGACAGCACAAGTTAAACTGTACATTAGCCACAGTGGAGCTTGGGTAATGGGACAACCAATTAGAAGAAGTCAGTATTCCACGGACTGCGTTGACTGTTTTGTTTGCTTGTGGATCCACACAAATGTTACTTACCCAAG
Source organism: Zingel zingel (assembly GCA_023566125.1). Lineage (NCBI taxonomy): Eukaryota > Metazoa > Chordata > Actinopteri > Perciformes > Percidae > Zingel > Zingel zingel. The sequence continues at coordinate 21,477,238 of CM042328.1, forward strand.
ACACATTAATAGGTTTTTGAAAGCATGTTAAAAAAACATAATGTATCACCAATTTTTGGTGTGTTGGTGCCACTGGCCATGGAATGGAATGCTTTCTGTCATTCACATCAATTTTACTCACATTTGCAGCTTGGGTAGCAGCCAATCATTATGGTTGCCTTTGCAATTTGTATGATTTGTCACCATGAAAGGCAAAAAGACAAGAGACCATGTAACATTATTTTCTATTTATTTCGACGCCTTACGACAGTCCAAAAAGTCTGTTATAACGACCAAAAAAATCACTTTCTAGGTTTGTGTGCATGCACACAATGGAAAAGGAAGACCTTTTAACACAGATATTATAATGTGCTCACACACCATGAAACAGAGTTGTGATGCTGTCGTGTCTGTAAACAAACACAGTGCCACTGAGGTGTTCACGCGGCCAAATAAATGGGAAGAATGCGCAGTTAGAGTTGCAGACTGGGTTGCGGTTATCCAAAGTATTATGTTTTTCTTGTGAGGATAGTCAGGATTCTTCTCATGACAATTGCGGAGGATTGACTATCGAACACTGATTTTAAAATCTAAATATTATACACGTTAATTTAACAATGTAGCCTTTAAAGGGGTGATAGAATGATTATATAGGGTATTTTACACTGTCCCTTAAGGTCTCCTAATAGGGTATGTAACATTGGTTGGGCTGAAAATTGCCCGAATGCTATTTTATTAGGCCCTTAACTACCCTGTGAATATGGCTCTATTTGGAACAAGAGCTTTTCTTCCAAATATGGTATGCTCATGAATATTTAGATGAGCTGCCCGCTGATTGGTTTGAGCGAACCCCATAGAAACACATTGGAGACGAGACAGAGGTCTCATATTTCAGACACTGCAAAGTTATACATTGTTTGTCTGCTATTTCGTTATTAAATTCACTTCTGAGATTTTTTTAAGCGAGAAATCAACTGTATAAAGCTCAAATATGGGCCGTTTTACGAAAATGTATGGCTAATTGCAAATTTGGTAAGACGTGTCGGACTTTAGGAGCTCCACACAGTCTGACGAGAAAGCGGCAACCTCCATACCCAGTTAATGTCACCGCGGGCTCCGCGGAGCTCTGGAGCTGCAAGCTAGGCTATGTGTCCCATTTAATCCTATGGGAAAAGATCATTGCTACACTTTCGGCATACCTTTCGTATATTTACAGTTTGAATTTCGTCACACCACTTATATAACATGTACCCCAAAGTCTTATAAAGCTAACAGTGGTGTCCGATTTGAATTTAATGAATTTTTGTGAACATTACTGGTTTCGTTAGCTGCGACTGTCCCTCCAATCCTATGGGTAAAAATCACGGCTAGCTGCAGGCCCTGGAGCTCCATCAGGGCCTCGGCATTTTGTAGTCCAGTAACCCAGAAACGGTGTCTTTGCGCGGGTATGGAGCGCCGCAGGCTTCCCTTCGTGATGGAGATCCAGCTAGCTCACAGCGAGCCGGAGTCTATGAAGTAGGACACGCTGGGCGGGGAGGCAGCACCGGCCGCTGTCACGTAGCCTGCTGAGCTCCTACTGAACTGCGACACACTGTCGGACAAAATTAGCCATCAATTTTCGTAAAACGGTCCATATTTGACCTCTACATAGTTGATTTCTCATATAAAAAAATCTCAGAAGTGAATTTAGTAATTAAATAGCGGACCTCTGGAGATCTGCATGACCTAGCTAGATTCAGAAGACTAAGCTGACCTCAGGTCAGTGGTGTAGCCTATGCAAATGTTGGGGCGTGACAAAGACTAGGAGTTGAGATGCTTACGTCAACTTTTAGCTTTGTTCAGATTCGCCCGTTTTCCGCGGCAGTTTCAAAATGAGATTTGCATAGTAAAGGAGTATCAATGGGATTTTGAGCTTCTATGTATGTCCTATATACCCACCTAACTGTCGTTATTCAACTATGACAAGGTAAAATCGGTTTTGCATTCTATCACCCCTTTAACCCTTGTGTTGACTTCGGGTCACATTGGCCCATTTAAAATTTTTGTTTTATATCAGAAAATATGGGACGTAGAAATAAGCGCTGAAAATGTGTAGAAGAAAAATTTTCAAATTTAAAACATTGGAAAAAGCAAAAACAAATTGTGAAAAAAGGCGTCACAAATGTCAGAAAAAAAAGTGTTTCTTTTCAAGGTTGAAACGAAGAAAACACAAGGGTTAAGGTGGAATTGTAAACTTTGCATATTCACACTTTTACATTACAAAGTGAAAAATCCAATGTAGCAGATGCTGTTCTACACCCACTGAGACAACATGTTTGACGATGTCAGCGTTTGATGGAACATGTTAATGAAAAAGCTAATGAGATGTAATGACTCCTCAGCTCCTGTCTTTCCAAGTAAATATGGGAGCCTGAGTGTAGTGACACTGCACGTAGTGCAGCCAGTAAGAAGCCAACACTAATCCACTTTCATTTCAAGGACTGAAATGAAATTATACTTACTTTAAGTATACCAATCACAATTACAAATGTGTGTACATTTAAGGTTTCTGTTTAAAAAGCAGTGGAAATAAAATCTTATTGAGAGAGGAGGACTGTACAGACTATTTATTATATGTATTCCTCAATTTCAGAGATATGACTGCCATCTTATTTTAATCAGCAGTAGCAAGGAACACTCCCTTTCATGTTCTTAGTTTTGCAGTTGTTGCACTGCACTTTACACTCTGTTTAGCCGTACTAACTAAATAGTTATTTTCCCAAACATACTGCTCTTGCTGCTACGGCAGCTAAATTAAAATGCATTATTTATGGTATGCATTTATTATGACTATTTCTTTAATGAAACTTTTTATTCTCTCGTTTCTCCCTCTAGGGTCTCGTCTCCGCCAGGAAGACTTCCCTCCCCGCATTGTGGAGCACCCCTCTGACCTCATTGTGTCCAAAGGGGAACCAGCCACTCTCAACTGTAAGGCAGAGGGCCGTCCAACCCCCACGGTGGAATGGTACAAAGATGGGGAGCGCGTTGAGACGGACCGCGACAACCCCCGCTCCCACCGCATGCTGCTGCCCAGCGGGTCCCTCTTCTTCCTACGTATCATCCACGGACGACGGAGCAAGCCCGACGATGGCAGCTATGTGTGTGTGGCCCGAAATTATCTTGGAGAGGCTGTAAGCCGGAACGCATCTCTAGAAGTAGCATGTAAGTTTTCATCATATCCCTCTCAGCACAAAGGTAATGCCCTGGTCAAAGGAATCTCAGTGTTGCATGACAATAAAATGGAAAAATTGTTATGCAGTAAGTATTGAGGTTGGTAACCTTTTGTGGGGTATATGAAATGTGAAAAGCGTTAATGTTGAATTTCGAAAAAGGTAAAGTTTATGTTAAATTAAGCATAACATTTTGGGGCTGTTGTACTGAGCGATTCATATTTAAGATGCAATCTGTCATAATATGAGCAACGTCAACTTTCCACCTACAAGCATGCGTATGCTTAGCCATGCACATAACATGTGTGCGCATATGTGTGAATATGTTTTCAGACGGCTAGTGAGACCTGTTTGGATGACCTGTTTGAGTAATATATGGGCAGAGCTGTGAATCGCTCCAGGGAGGGAGAGAAAAGGGGGCAGGATTTTAACCTAGCTAACTCTCTCTCACTGTTTGGATTTGGAAAGATGCAGCCTGCTCCCAGCCAGTTCTCTCCCTGTGTGGGAGAGAGGTGCTCTGGGCTATTCACATTTCCATTATGTGCTAAACTGAGCTGATTTCTTGCCATGAACAAGTTGCACACACAAGCTTGGATGCACACACAGATAGATATACATGCATACACACATAAACACCCACACTGCCTTTTGCTGCTGTCTGTTTCTCGCCCTCATAGAGATGTACAAGCAAGGAAATAGGGAATTCCAGACAAACAGTATATTGCAATTATATAATAAATGTAACATTCACCCGCCCAATAATTTCAATATACATGCCTGTTTTGAATCATACGATATAGGAGTTGTTGGACCTGACTGTATTCTGTATTTGGCTCTAAGGGGAACTGATGAAATAGTAGGGGGAAAAAGAAGAAGAAAAAACTGAGATAAGAGCCCTGAACCTAATAGCGACTCAGTCGAGACATTATCTGAGAGCTTTGTGTCGTTTTGTGCACAACACCCTCCTTTTGTCTTATTGCCTTTTCCACATTAGCCACTTGTATTTCTGTCGTCTTCTTTTACTGGTGCTGTTTCCTCTCCTTTCCCTCAAATCAATAATGGGGAACTGTCCTGGAAATATTAATGCTTAAGGAGATGCTGGGTAAATAGGAATGTGTGTGTGTATATCGTTTTACAGGATACAGCATTGGCTTTTACGTATAGAATGAGACATTTTGTTGTTGGATATTTTAATGGATTACTATCTAGTGCTAAAGTTACTATAACAGTATCCCTGTCCCACTGTAATCAGAACCTACACTGAACGATATGTCACATTTACATTGTACATCTTGGAACAGTACAGTTGTATTTCAAGATAGTAACTAACTCTCTCTCTCATAAAGAAACCAGAGACCCAAAACTGTCGTTATACTGTCAAGAGACAAATGTTATAGCCGCTCCACTGATTCCCTTGACTGAATAGAGGCCGACTTTATGAACACAATGACTGTGTGAGAGTGAGTTTGTGGGGATTTTCTGGTTTTACTTAAATACAATAAAGCTCATTTTTATTTTGCAGCTCAAACGGGCATTCTGAATTCATTTTCTGAGTTAATTGTCACATTCATTGTAAGCATAGGAGCTGCAATTATTATTGGCTAATCACTTTTTTTTCTATTGATGGAAAAGAGGTATTTATGTATCAGCAAGACATACTGTATGGGGGTAAAACAACAAAATATTGTTGCAAATATTAAGTACCAAACATAGGAGCTAAATTTAAATATCAGGAATACACAGCAGCTGTCATATGTGTCTTGAATGATGTATTGTAGAATATTGAATCATTCTTCAAGCCTTGTTTAGATATCTTCATGAATTTGTATGTATTTTGCTATATATATGGGATCAGTACCGTCTTGATAAATGCGGACTGAGGGATAAGTGTATGCACAGTGGAGTGCACCTCATACGTCAATAAGTCTCTGTTTTCCCTGGTTGCTATATGACCATACAGACCCACCACAGGATCTAAATACTCAATTTCCAGTGCACATTGCATGTCAAGTGCCTTCTGTTGGACTACTTGGGGAATTTCAATTGCCTGATTGTCAGGTCTCCTTTAAAGCTGGAAGGCAACATAATGACTGTGAAGGCTTTGCGATTTAGTCAAATTTAAATCGCATTTGCCATGGGTGGTTTTCTAACCCCATGCATTTTGATGTTCACTTCATTGTAGAAGCTACATCCAGATATCTTACTCACAACTTTATCCACAAAAGAAGTTGTCTTGTTTGCCAGCCGAAATAACAGACACTAACCCATTTTGTCCTATGTTGTCTCCTCTTGTGCAGACAATGTCAATAGGTTGTTTTTTTCTGGAGCTTCTCTTACATAAAAAAACACAGTATGTCCAAGGCAGCCACTAGTCTTCTTTGTGTAATTCAGAACAACATGGCTATAGGGATGCATAATCGCATGACTCCTTCAGGGGCTGCAGGATCCTGCCAGTATTGCTGCAGCCAAAGTTGTCATGCAGTGCTGCGGGTGGGAGCAAGCGGGTAGATGAAAGTGCTGTGGGGATGCTCTGACAGTGAGCCTAGCTCAAAATGCTCTGTTCCCCGAGAGTCCACATACATCCTCAAATTTTCTAATAGGTTGTAGCATTGCATCTCAACCAGTGGCTTAGAAAATGTAGCTAACTCAAGGGGGGGGGGGGGGAGGGGGGCTGCTCCCCTGGGTACATTTGTGCTGTACAAGCTCAATTTTGGTGGGTCGTCATGCATTTTATGAGCTTCAGTGTGACTGAAATCTGAAGGGGCATTATTCATTCCATGTGATGCAAACACTTCAGCTGTTTAAGATGCTAGCAAAGCTTGAAATATGTAAATTATGTAGATATGCCAGAAATCTACATCTGGCAGCCTGGCAAAAACAAATAATATACCTCATAACAGTTGTTTGTCTTATAAATTAACCAAGGCTTAATAAAAAACACTTACTTCTACACAGTTGTTTTTTCCATACACATTGCACAATAGAGCCTCTGACAAATAATCAATAGACAGTAACCTTGCAAAATCGTATTGTATGTCTTACCCAGCAGAAACCTCAAAAAAGCAGAAAAAATAACCTATGATGTCAGTTTTCCTTAACTTTGAAGACATCATTTATGTTTTCATCATCATGTATTTCTTCTCTCTCTATTTGCTTTTTTACTCATTAACATATTTGTTAGATGTTAGAGTTACGCTTGTTCTTGTTGTGTCTAATCATCTAAATTCAGGCTCACTTCAATACAACTGTGATGTCTTTTAAGACAGTATGAAGATACATCTGCATGGTTAGTTCATCTGTGCTAAATATTGAAGCATACTGTAGATATTTTCTAGAATGGTGTATTTACAGGGGAAGTGCTTTGTACATGTAACACACATCTCGCTTTAGTTGAAAATGACTGAGCCATTCCAACATAAGAATTTTGTCAGACTGTAAGAAAGAAAGCGAAAAAAGGAGGACCCTGGAGAGTAGCAAATTTGATCCAAGGCCAGTAAGGGAACATGCACTGCCTCAGTTGATAGACCATCACTGTGCACAAATCTGGAGGATTCTCACCCTTGTTGAAATTCTATTTCCTGTATCATTGGGTGCATATTTGAGACAAATGATAACATCAGCCATGAGGCCATATCTGTTTATTATTAGACAGACAGTCTTGTATTTTTTGCTTCATAAACAAGACTCATTGTGTTTCTTGTACTGTTGCAGCACGTCACTTGTGTCTCACATCCAAGTATGCAATTTTAATAAACAGTCACCTGCTGTCAATGTGTACAATCACACATGGCCAACCGCCGAGGCAGCTTTTCACATTTTTAGTCTCTTTGTTCAGACGCTGCAGCTGAGCACTACTTCAGAGAAACGTCAACAAACAACTGTGCGACCTCCAGGCCACCAGCGGACTGGCACTAATCATCACAGTGAGTGGCTGTTGATGGAATTAGAACAGCTCCCGCAAACTATTAAGAAGGGACAAAAAGACATAAACAGTGATGTGTTGATGGTAGGTGTGGGTGGAAGGGCGGTGGATGCAAGGGTGTTCATTAGTAAAAAAAACTCGAGAGCAAGATGAGTCCCCCTCTGTTTGACTGTGCTAAGTGAATTAGAAGTATAGTTACTCAGCCAGACCATCATCAATTAAATCCTCCCAGTTGTGGGCAGCCAACAAAGTAATCAATGCTAGAACTGCAACTGTTGACATAACATGTTAAACTAAAATGGTAAACATGGTAAAATTATACTACAATCATGTTAGCATTTTGATGTTAGCATTTAGCTCAAAGCACTGCTGTGCCTAAGTACAGCCTCACAGAGCCACTAGCGTGGCTGCAGACTCCTTAGTTATTCTTGTTGGATTTGATTCGGCCAGGTTCTAGATATTTTCTGCCACCAATTGCAACACTTAAGTCTGTATGCTGGGTTAGGCTCAATCTCAAAATTGTGTTACCTCCCTCTGCATGGCAAGCACTAGTAGCTTTAAAAACAACATGTGTAACATTTATCAAGTTATGCTATTTATTAAATGCTCCTTTTTGTAGATCTTGGCTCAGAATCCACAACTGTACCTCAGAGAACGAATCTCCGGCTATAATTTCACTCCTTCTACTAGATTTTGGCCAGGACTCCCTTGAAAAAGAGATTCTGAATCTCAATGTGATTATTCCTGGTTAAATAAAGGTTAAATAAAAAAATTAAAAAAGATAAATCTAGTGTGTTTTTTACACTGTGGTGATTATTTTAATGAGAGATTTAACACGCTCCACAGTTATTTGAAAATCTAGTAGAAGGAGTGAAATTAAAGCCGGAGATTCGTTCTCTGAGGTACAGTTGTGGATTCTGAGCCAAGATCTACAAAAAGGAGCATTTAATAAATAGCATAACTTGAGAAATGTTACACATGTTGTTTTTAAAGCTACTAGTGCTTGCCATGCAGAGGGAGGTAACACAATTTTGAGATTGAGCCTAACCCAGCATACAGACTTAAGTGTTGCAATTGGTGGCAGAAAATATCTAGAACCTGGCCGAATCAAATCCAACAAGAATAACTAAGGAGTCTGCAGCCACGCTAGTGGCTCTGTGAGGCTGTACTTAGGCACAGCAGTGCTTTGAGCTAAATGCTAACATCAAAATGCTAACATGATTGTAGTATAATTTTACCATGTTTACCATTTTAGTTTAACATGTCATGTCAACAGTTGCTGCTTAGCACTAAATGCAAACTACAGCTGAGGTGAATGGGAAACATTAGTTTAGCAGTAAACCAAATGATTGGAAACATTTAAATGTTGACCTGATGATGACACTAGACGGATGTTTGTACCAAATTTTGTGCCAATCCATCAGTGATGTTGAGGCATTTTACAAGATAAGTAAAAACTTTGACCTGCAGGTGGCGCTAGAAGAAAATTCAGGGATCCCCAGTCATTAGTCATTGGGTTTCATTCTAAATGTCATGTCATGGTTATCCATGATATGATAATGGTATAGACCAACCAATAGACAGACATGGACATGTTGCTAGCATAGCTGAAACTAACAGCATGGTTAGATACTAGGGATAAATGAGAAAATGCATAGTTTGTTTTGGTTTTGTTTTGTCTTTTGTAATTAGGGTGAACTAACCCTTTCTACCCCATAGGGTTCTGACTACTGAAATTGATGTGATGCGATCAACTAGATTGTATCACTAGAGACGACTCACCACTCTGTTGATCTTTTTGAACTGCAGAAACACATAATTCTAACAGGAGAATGTCAAAGTGTGTTTTTTGTATGTGTTTTTTCTCCATACAACCCGTCTTTTGCCAGCTTTTCAAGAGTTTAATTCTGACCTTTAGTCAGTGTTATTTAGCTGCAACTATATTATGCTACCCGCAACATTTCTCACTTCAATTTTCAATGGTCACCTCCAGCTAAAAATTAGAGTCTGCTACCTGAATATTTCATACATCCCTGTTTGCTAATAATAATAAAAAACAAGTTAACTGATTAGATTAGTTAGAAAATTAGCAGGACCAGAGACCAGTGGCTTGTTTCACCAAATTTGCAATATGCAAGCTGTGATTGGCAACATGAGATGGTTTCCTCCCTCTCATTTTCACACATTTCACTAGTCAAAACAAACACCATAATAACAACCTGTGGATACACATGCGAGAGTCCTATAGCACTCACAAATCTATCTGTAATTCGCAAGAAGCATCTCTGGAAAGAAGTGCTCACAATTGGGGGAACCAACAGTTGATCATTCATTCCCACATTATGAGCATCTTGGCACCACATCTTTTTAAATGTGAAAGAAAATTTTAGCATTTAATTATGACCTGTGCTTTGAAGCTATACATCGAAAGGGATGGGAATGCCATTCCATCTGTCCCATGCTTATCTAGTCATTAGGAATAACTTAAGTCAACAGATATGTATTTTGTGTACTGCTATAAAACCTGGTTGACATTGCTACTCACGATATGCAAAATAACCATTTGAATAAGCTAATTGTGAATTTAGAATGTTATTATTAACATTATTCAATTTAGGCCATAGAAGTTATTTCAATTTGAGCCCAGCTTGTGTTGTGACTCTTGTTGACAAATCATCCACGTCCTCATTCTCTGCTTCCTTGTCACTGTCTTCTCTTCAGTGATGGGCATTCCTTTGAGCCATTCAGCGCTGTAGACTACACAGTAAACAACATTAGCCTAATTGGCATGATTTGAGAGTCAAAGCTATGCTTTCTCCAGGCATGAAATAGTGTTTTCTCCCAAAGTGCATCGCATGGAAGGAATAATTTCTATTATCCCTTTCCCCATTGTTTTGCTTTAATCCTGGCATACACCACGTGGGGAAGTGGATTGGAAAGTATTCGTGTTTGGTCAGACCTGGGTTCTGGTCGGGATTTTTGATGTGATACCGGAAATGAGGTTGTGGTCAGCCATTAATAATATTAACCACCTAGTTAGCACTAGTGGTGGGATTCTGAAAATGTAGCACACCACTTATAGTAAGGGTTTCTATTGGGAGGCAGTCTCTGACATTTTGGAAAGTGGCAAGTTGCCATCAATCATGCATTTCACTCTTATCCATTGACAGCATCCAAAGTTAGTACCTGCCAGCCCTGTGTGTTTCCAGGCAGACTGTCAATGTTTTCTGTGAGTAGATAGGTTGGCCACATTGCACCATCTGTTGCCAGTCCGACAGCACTCCTGTGTACTTATCCCCTTCATCTGCCTTACTCTCGTTAAGACGGTGCAGAGTACAGAGTTTTGTGAACCCAGCTAGTCAGAACTGATCTTTCTCAGCTTGAGGTGTTAAGGATAAGTTTGGGTTCTCGTTATATTCTTCCTACCTTCTTCCTATAATATATACATTCATTGACTAAAGGTGAATAACTTAATTGTTTCATCATTTTGACATTATGCAACAGAAAAAATATTAAATGTTGTCTTCTGTGGTGTTCTGCTCTGGTCAATGTGTTCTGATAAACCAAATACACTGGGGAGAAAATCACTCTGCCGTTTCACTAAATATTGAATAATTGTGATGCTGTGTGTGACACAGAGCATCATCATAAGCAAGAGTATCTTAAAATGTTGAAGATTTTATATATGTTTTTTGTTCTGATGTTTTGTGTTTTATGATTTATGATGATCCAATCAGTGGTATCTGAAGGAGCTTCAACCTTCATGATTAGGTAAAGCATATAGATTATGTATACAAATGGAAAAGAGTATTGGGATGAATATTACCATTGCCTGTGTTGTCAATGATTGGTATCTAGTAGGGGTGGAACGGTACACAGAAGTCACGGTTCGCTTCATACCTCGGTTCAGACATCACGGTTCGGTTCAACAAAAATGCAGAAGGCAATTTTTTTTTATTGTGCATGTCTCAGGCTGTACCACCTAGTGTCATACAGTCTATCACCTGAGCTAGCCTTTAGTGTGTAAAGTAAGATGTAAACAGTAAACAAAGAGTACCCCACATCATCTCCAGACTCCATCTGTAACTTGTAAACAAAATAAGACAATCAGCTATAAAATTGGAAATACAGCATCTCTTATTTATGAAAGTGCAAATTACATATATAAACAATAATAACAACAACAACAACAAATATGTGGACGGGATGGCATGTTGTAACGAGGTTCGAGCACATGCAGCAAATACTTGAAGCCCTATTTGTATTCGTATAGCGGCTGGTTAAGCACTGTAGAGAGGAGGAGTTGGACAGTTTTCTTTTGTCTCGTTCCAGCGATTGGTACAGCTGGATGATGGTGTCGGATATGTGTTAGCATGTTAGATGTATTTCCACTTACATACCCAACTACTGCTGAGCAACGACGACACACAGTCCTCGTCTTATCCACCACTCTCTCGCCTGTACTACTGTAACTGACCCGAAGACCGAAGTTTTCGAGGCCGGGACGGCACCAGGCGGGAGGGCATGACACGGGAGGCTCCAGGATCATCCATACAGTCTCAAAGTTTTCCCAAACTTACGATCTTAAAGAGGCCGGCGGGTCCTCTAACTCTTGTGGGTTGCCACCACTCGCCATACTTGTCCTTTAGTGCTGCTATCTCTGACTCACTCACTGGACCGTCAACCTGCAAAAAACTGCATGTAGGCGGAGCTCGGCTAGCTTCATTGCTAAGGCGGGGCTACAGATTAGGTGTCCCTAGAACCTGCGTATCTAACAGTAGTTCCGCGTTACATTAGTTCTGCATTCCATTAATTAATTTGCAAGTTTTATTTATTTTTATACCGTGTATTCTCCGTGTAAATTCATGTACCGAACCGAGACGCCCGTACTGTTTCGGTTCAATACGAATACATGTACCGTTCCACCCATAGTATCTAGTTGGGTTTGTGGTAAAAGAGTACTCAAGTCTAGCACACACAGAACTAAGATGTGTAAAGCCATCAAATTACCAACAAGAGGATTGTTCTTTAAAAACCTTAGTTGGCAATTGTTCCTATATCTCTGATCCCAATCAACTGAGGGATTGCAGTGGTGGCATGTTGCTGTTGCTGGGCAGCACGTAATCTGCTATCAGTGTCTTGTGTGCCAGTGAGCTACACATAACTATTTACAGCAGTTATGTTAAGGCAATCGAAAATACAGCACTGAAACACAAATCTGAAAATGTACCTGAAGGTTCAAGTGCCCCACTAATGTTCCTCTTAGCTTGATTTGTGTTGTTTATGTCGCTGCAAGTTTAGTCCGTTTAATCAGATACTGTCGCTCCGGGTGGTCAGTAATAGGCACTACTATAGTTTTTCTCCATTTCTGTTGTTGACCGTGCAATAGAGAAGAACACCCCATGAGCTTTTAAGATTAGGCGGCACAGAAAAAGCTGAAGAGCGTTTATCTATTCAGAGTTGGACGTTTTTCCAACTCGGGGCACTTGGAGCCCTCGTTCATAATCACACAAAACACAGAAGAAACGCACAAAATTAATGATATGTGCCATCCAGTGCTGAAAATATTGGGACTCCATGATTTGAAAAATAAATTACAGTTATAAGACATATTTATTTACAGGTTAAAATGTATTTAAAAAATAGCAGTCACAATAACATTAATCCTGCTATAATGTATTCTATTGGGATTGATATTATAATGATGGATGTCAGTTGCGAGCATTTGCTACTGATTAGTTTGAAACTCTGTCTGCCAGGTTGAGGTAAAAGTTTTTTGAAGGTTGGAGTTGTCTGGTCCTAGGACAATGGGTTGTTGCTTTCAATGAGGTCAAACAGGATTTCAAATATATAATGATAATGTACAGTTGATTACCATCTGTGTTCTCACTCCATTTAAAGTACTGCAGTAGAATCCCAATGGACTTTTTGCATTTTGTGCATACTTTCTATAATTGCTGTCCAGTGTAGTGGTTGATTATAATAGCATATGTGCCAGTAATATGGCTGATGTGCCGACCATACAATATTTTAATAGCTCAACATTTACCAGTATAAGACAATAATAAAACAATACCACTTGGTTTAATACAGCTTTGGAACTATAGTAGATGTATTTCTTGTTTAAGGTGGTCTAATGCTTATAACAGTGCAAATATTGAGGTGGCCAGAGCAGGCAAGTGTAACTAATGTATGCATAATTTTTGGCTGAAGACAGTGAGATAAGGGGCTAGCATCTGGTGCTAACTGGACCATGCTCACTCCTTGGAGGTCTGTGCATTATGAGGTTCGGTAAGTTAGCTAAGGGCTAGCATCTGGTGTTAATTGGACCATGCAAACACCTTTAAGAGCTCTGGTGCACTTTCTTACAGTTGGTTGGAAAAAACATATGCCTGGTGTGAAGACGCATGCTAACTGGATTTACTATGTTAAAGTTTGTTGTAGCTCTCTAATTCTCTTAATAAGCAGCCGTATGTATGCATACATTCAAGATACAATTCCACATTTTACATTTTAGGGTCAATTAGTGTCATTTTAATACATTTACCCCAAGTTTTAGTTTAAAAAATGGTTTATACACTCAGTGGCCACTTTATTAGGTACACCTGTACAGTGTAATGTAATCCAATACAACTGTTCTACTTCATGATGTGAACACCTTTAACCATGACCTCAATAAGAAACATATAATATACATTTCTCAAAATGTCAGCAAAACTGAACATTATGAGCTCTGTTAAGACATATGTTACTGCAGGGCTGTATTGCATTACATTATATTGACAGGCGTACCTAATAAAGTGGCCACCTAGTGTCTATTAAACCCTGGTAAATGCTTTTAGGTGGTCATGTGATTCTATTGAATCTAATTATCTGACTTAAATTAAAATGTATAGTTATGCTTTGGCACTAGGAATTTGAATTTGGCTTGAATTTAAATCATCTCCATTTGGCACTACCACTTCTCATATTTCTCTATAATAATTCTACTTAATCAACATCTCCCCTTCAGGTAATGCACATATTGAATTTTAATTTAAATTTCAATAGTACACCATTACATATCTTCCCCTATGTAAGGAACATTTGGACAGAAGATAGTATTTGTTAAATCAGCATTTTTTTCCATGACAAAAACTAGAATGCTGACTCAATAAAAAATAGTCTATTACTGTAGAACAAAACGTATGATTAAATTATATAATTTGTGCTCGGTTGATTTTTTTTTACTTTGCCCTTATATAAATGATTAAACCCTCCTGGATATGCTATTTTATTAAATGCCTAATTAAGTTAGTGCTATTGTTGGAATTCATTCAAAAGAAAAGACATAACTAAGACTGTAGTATTGTGTTACCTGATGGAAGGTTATTAATTCAAAGATGCATGGCTGAAACTAGACCAGGCTCTATTCACTGTAAAGTCCAGTCTAATGGCGGCAGCGGTCAGTGCCATCCATTAGTATAACAGTGGCTGTGTTCAGGAAGTCATTGGCAAAACTCTGGTAAAGGTCAGATTGGGTCAAGCTGCTTCCATGCACCCGTCATAGTCTGTGACTGAGGCACCATGTTATGAATAAACCAAATATCCCTGTCTGCCCGAGGTGTCCTGCCCACAGATTGAAAATCCTCCAGCAAAACAGCGTGAAAGGGTTCAGCTGCCAGCTACTCCGTCCCTATCTGACAGACAGTGCTTCTTTTAAAGTGAGAAGAAAAATATGTCAGAGTAGCCTTGAAGTTTCACTAGTCCAAGAGAAGACAATGTGCTAAATGTGCATCCAGATATTTATTTAAATACAGACAATAAAATAGCTTACACTTTCTCTATCAGAAGCATACCTGATAGATTTACATCCAACCATGTGCTACAAATACAGAAACATTTTGATTATTTCATTTCGTGTGTATACATGTTTGGGCTGTGACTTGGCAAAGGCCGTACGACACAATCCATTTTCAAATATGACTGATCACAAAATGATTCATTACACTCCGCTGTCTACCTTTCAAGGTGGTATATTGTGATGCCATAGACATTGCATTATTGGCTATAATTTAGTGTGGTCGTGTTTCAGCATTTTAATTTGAAATATGGCTATACATCTCCTTTTAGATGAGTTGGCGCTGGCTTAAGCTACTCCATTAGCAGACCTTGAATGAGGCCTTCACACTATTACAGATACAGCTGTAACTTATTGCTGCTGTCATCTATGGAAGGCTGCAGATGCGTGTAGCCTTCTGTTTTCTGAAAGCTACATGCAGCCATGTTTTATAACCGTTACATAAAGTCTGGTATGAATATTAGGATGAACAGAAGGGATTATGGTAAAAAAATTAAATAAGTAAAATCACATTAGTAATATTTAAACATGTATGTTTATGGCATAAGTGTCTTTACTCGTGTGTGTTATTGTGTGTGCATCGGAGTGTGACAAAGCTAAGTCATGTGTCTCTCAGCAAAATAATAATGGTTCATAATTGCTGTTGTGCAGGGATTGATGTGCAATCTCAACATTAAGACTTGTCTTAAAAGACTTGGTAAAAGGACATCTTCAGGCAGATTTGCTTCTGATGAAAAAAGAAAACACCCACGAGCATTGGTACATTCACAAGCAGTGTAATTATAATGTAGTATTGTCATTCTTTTCTGGTAAAGTAAGCTGGACTGGAGGCTAGTCCTTGTGTTGAAATATCTTGTCTTTTCATGGTGTAATGCCACTTGTTTGAGTAAGCTTACCCACTCCCTTCAGTGGTCTCCAGTCTGGCGGGGGTGATGAGAGTGAAGAACATCACAAGCCAGCAAGAGGGACTCTGTAGTTGGTTTATTATTCATGTGGTCTACCCAAAATTCCACCAATCTAGGCCAACGTGCCGTTATATCTGCTAAGTGTCACCTTCCAGACTTCCGTTTGCCCATTCACCTCCATCACATCAGTTTGCGAAATAAATTGTCAACAACTCTATCTATCGTATCCTCCTATTCACAAAAAGTGGAGAGTACCAGGGCCAGGGCAGAAAAAAAGATGACATCAGACTTCCCCAGTATACACCTCAGTGAGTAAAAAGGAAAGAGAATATCCGGAAGCTTGATTAATTCATGAAATCCACCGAACATAGTGTCTTTCTTTTATCCAACCCCCCGAGCCCACACACTTAAGCATGTTTCCGTGTGCTTCTTTTTACCTGGGTTAGGTTATTTCATAAAGAAATGCTCTATACAAGATGGAGTGAGCACTGTTCCATGGCCTGTCAATGCCTTTTATACCGAGTGCTGTACCTCGATGTGTGTCAATTCATTCTCCACTGTTGTAATTGCAACAAGACAGCAAATCTGATCTGTTAACCACCCTGCACTGCATGTCTTTACTTTCTGTCCTTCACACCAAATAGTCTGTTCTGATATCTCATTCTCTATCATAGTCCTGCCTTTTCTGACATCACATTCTTCCCAATAAGCTTCTTGAATACTCCCTTATCACTCCCCTCCCTAGATTACTGCCTCATCCTTTATTTCCTCTATGAACAGACCTATCTTTGACCCATAGTTTAGATATTTACTCAATATTTGTAAAATGTACAAACCCATTTAGTCTTTAGGTTGTTATAGTTTGGATCTGGTGGATTTGTGCACTGCTACTATGTTCCATTTACTGTATCCTCTGAGGACTCTTAAGTCCTTCGCTGCAGCTGTAAAAATCCCTTATCTGAATTAAAAGTGATAGGAAGCACATGTCTTGAGCTACAGCGCCTATACTGGCTTAACTTCATACTTAAAGACACTTTACACAAGTTAACAAAAAAGGATGGCATGCCGTGTAATTGCATTTGTTGTCAAAGTGAAACATTTCATTTGCCAAAGACATGAAGGCTCTTTCGTAACAACCAGTGTTTTTTCAGTCTCATACAACACTTACTTGGCTGCTATATATGGCAGGAAAAGGGTTATCGTAGGCTGAATTGAGTGTAAATCTTAAGCAGACACAACAAGGCTAAGTGGATGTTGCTCAATAGCAGCATTTGGTAGATTGTAGGAGCCACAACACTGCTATTTCCTCTTTTTACCTTTTCCTCGCTGCAGCCCTTTATACCACAGGCCTAGTACCCAGCAAGGGAGAAATGGCACGAGACAACAATACTGAGCCCAAATTCATATGCCTCATAGCAGCAAGAGCTAAACACTGCACTGGCTATTGTAAACATTTGACTTGGCTAAATATACATTTTTGCTTAAGAAATACAGGTATCATTTCTTTGATTATACAAAAGGCAACTATGCTGAAAGCTGTTTTATAGAGCACTTGTGTTCCTGTGTAAAGGATGATGCTCTCATGGTTACTGGGTTAGCTTGGTCTCATGCTCCAGTAGTTAATGTGCACTAGTCCATTCCTGCAGATGTTGTCCGCATGGGGACTGAGGAGTGACCAACAGAGCTCAGCATGAGGAGGGATGGACAGTGTGTTCCAGAACAGATGTTTCCAGCCTTTTGTCATTTGGGTTTTAATCTGGTCAGTGAAGGGCATTAGAGAATATCGAAGGCAAAGGGGAGGGATGTCTGCATGCATGGGGACCCCAGCTGTCTGCACCCTTCAAACGACACCCACCTCAAATCCACATTCAAGCTCCTCCCAGTCAAATCCATACCCATGTACACATGCAAACCAACCAAATGGCACACACTTTGTAATTGGCTCAGAATTAGGGCAAATGGTGTATTGTTGAACCTGTGGAGATTATGCATTATGCTTGAATCTGTGGAGATTATGCAGCGCTGGGATATTATGCCTCCATTTTCTGTATTATTTCCCTGCCTGTGCCATTTCATCCTTTTTTTTCCCTCCCTAATATTGAACCTCATTTTCTTTTCACTTCCCTCTCAATTCCTTGTTGTTGTTCTGCACCCTTTATTACTCTCTTTCTACTCTTCTCTCCTTCATTCTTCCCTCTTCAATCTCTCTCCCTCCTCTCTGTTTCTCCTCCTTAGGGCCGCTGGCTGTCTCCCCACAAGTGATGTTCTCCTGGCCAGATGATGCATGCATATCTCTTGTGTCTTCTTGATGCTAACTCACATCGACGTTTGCACGGCATTGTGGGATTATGCTCTCGGTCATATTTCATGTAATGATGAAAATTATGATGGTGATGAGGATTCAGGGAGGTTGGGCGTTGCTTCTATTTTCTGCCCTTGTCTTTTCTTCAATATCAATCAGTGCAGTGAGATAAGATGGAAGATAATGGGTGTTCACAGAAAGTGGGGAAGGAATAACAAGTTTTGGTCTGAGTTTGGATGGGTTCATTTTCACTTTTGTAATAGACATTCTCCTTGTTCTCTTCTAATCACAAGTCATGTTAATGCATTTGCAATGTACTTCACAATAGCCTTTGATGTGTTGTAACTGGTGTTACCCCCTAACACTTTCTCAGGAAAAACATGATCCTTTGAGACTTTTGTCTCTCAGTTGACTGTTAATACATATCTAAGAAACCTTAGACTTCATCAAACCTAATACATGAAATAATCTGAAATCTACAGTCTGAATGTTCATTTGCCATATCTCTTAAGCAACACACATTATACCGCATCGCTTTCACAGCTGCTAATCCCTTTGCTGTCTGTTTTTTGTTCACCTCATGAACGCCATGTTCCGATGAAGAGACAGGAAGAGAAAATCATCCCTAATAGAATAGATCGAATAGAATTTTCCTTGCTAGTGCGCTAACAAGGGGAAATGTGTTCTAAGCAAAAACAGAGTTAGAGGGAAACAGGGAGGATAAACACATTCAGGGAAAGAGGGAGGGGTATGATTATTGGACTAACCCTAGAGAGGGAGGATGAGTGGGGGCCATGGTAGACTTTTTGCCCTCCAACAGTGTCTCCTGTGTGTGTGTGTGTGTGTGTGTGTGTGTGTGTGTGTGTGTGTGTGTGTGTGTGTGTGTGTGTGTGTGTGTGTGTGTGTGTGTGTGTGTGTGTGTGTGTGTGTGTGTGTGTGTGTGTGTGTGTGTGAGAGAGAGAGAGAGAGGACTTGCCGGTATATGCAAAGCTGTGTCAGTAGATATAGCATCTATGGAAGAGAGATTTCTTCACAGTCTTTGCTATACCCTAATTAATCTGCTTAAACCTGCTATGCCTGTCTCCAGCACTCTTACACATCAGAAAAGCCAGGCTCTGAATCCAACCAGGATTTTCTCCATGGATGCCAGTGGAAAATCACTCCAGCCCTACAGCTGACAGCTTTCTGTCAGTGTGTGCAGAAATGCATATAAAGTAGAGACAAACATACACCTCATCATTTCCCATGATGGATGTTTTGTGGGGAAGCAGTTGTCACAAGGGGTCATGAAGCCCCTGAAACAATCAGGTTGTTAGTTTGTATTGCCTGCCCGCATCCTCTGCCTGCTGGGTAACAACAGACACTGCCGTAGCTAACAAATGAAGCAATTTATGGTGGGTGGTGTAGCCCTAGGCAATAGTTATGATCTTACAGACCTTACACAAATACCAGTGACAAAAGCATGACAGACATTTTTTCTCTCTCTCTTACTCACTGTACTGCTGGAGCTGATGTAAATAATTATCATTGAAATATCTAAGAAGTAATTTTAGACCATACAGTCAACATTGTGAAAGCTGTTGTGAAGAACTGCCCAAACTTAATCTAAATACAACTTACCTACCTAACTATATTTAGTTCTGCTAAACAATATGATCCTAAAGAGTTTTTGCATGTACAGTGATACAGCTCTTGCTTGCCACGATAGACTACAGATTCCCACACTGAGACCCAATTTCCATCTGGTATTAAAATTTGTCCTGACTGATCCGATCACAAGTAGACAGCTCAAAGTACAGGTGTGAATGCACTCAGGACCCATTGAGGACACATTATGATTCGGTCACTCAGACCACATTCGGAGGTGGTTTGGGCCACATGTGGCCACATTCTTTTAGCAGCGTGTACGCACATGTGTCCTGGGACACATTAAAGCCCACCTAATCTACTGTGAGCGGAACTATGTACTCATTAAAAGTTTTTCTCATGTCACAGAAACCACTGAGAGTGAATCATGTATTTTGGATATTATATTGTCGGAGATATGTCAGTGTTTTTGTTCCTGTGCTGCTTGCTCTTATATCCCTGGCTGAATTGAGATCTGTGCCCTTTGGTTGCCTGGAAAAGGCAGCCACTGGTATACAATAACCTTATTTTTACTTTCATCAAACGTCTCCAAATTCACGGATTTGTAGGATATTACTATATGCATAACTGCTCTTACTACGCATCGTCTCAAAATCAGGAAATGTTGTGTCTTTAGCAGTACTGTAATACTTAATACTTAATATGATGCCTGTAAAATAAAGCAGATATAGACAAATGTACTGAGAGCTGAACACACTAAGACTTAAAAAAACAAACTTGTCTCTCCTGCACAGGTTTTGGCAACCTGTTGTAGACAACCTTATTTTAAGGTTCATAAAATGTATACTAAACGTCATGGCACAGAGAACAGTTCTCTGGCACACAGACAGACTGTAGGCAGTGCTTTTACATTAGTCATTGCACGTTCCTAATATAAGATTTATGTGAGAGTAACAGCTGAAATGTATACAACCAGCCTATATGCGAACAGATATAGAGTGGGGAAATGTGAGTTCCGATCAAAAATGGTCACTCAAGACGTATTTGAAGAAAAATTCTGCGGCCAGGTGTGAACTATCGTAGTTTGAGCGGTCCAATTGTGATCTGATCCCTCAGGACGGATTTTAATACCAGGTGGAAATTGGGTCTGAGTGCCAAATAATTGCAGTTGGTTAATGCAAAACTACTCTTTGCAGCAATATTCCATGACCGATTTTACATAGCCAGTCAAGATAATTGATCATGTGGTGTTGCTCATCTAAATATGTTTGGATCTGTATAGGGCTACTTCCTGATGTTATAATGTTTTTGATATGATATGTAAAAATGAATCAATGTATGTAACAATGCGTCTTACTCTTAGTATAAGTAAAATCCTGTGGTTTGAATTGTTATAAAGTAAGGATGAATGAATGAATTACATATTTCAACACTTTTGTTATATGATTCTGAGAAATTGGACTTTGTTCTTATTAATAAAAGCTTGCTCAAGGACAATTAAACAGGAAATGTATGTAAGTGTTTTGGATAGCAAACCTGTTCCCTTTCAATTGCAAGACAATTAAGATATTAACACTTGACCTGCCTGGTCTGTTGATTTGGAATTAAAAGGAATTTGCAATCATTCTTATTCAACTTTGGGACAGTCCACTCAAGCTTGCTTAACTAATATCCAGTCAGATGTTCAAGTGCTATGGCTTTTTAGTATTTAAAAAAAAAAAAAGTAGAATCTTAATTTGCCATCCATGTGTGGAAGCAGTTTTTGCATGGCTATATGGAAAAAACACAAGCACATCATTTTTGGGGGGCTTTTAACATAATTAATTTGTATTTTTTAGGCGTGCCACTTGTTGTTGTGGAAAATGGATGAGAGGATTAGCAAAATGACTCCATTCATGTAATTTGCTAAGCCAAAAAACACTTTTTGTGTGGATTTAAGTGATGTGTTTGGAAATGTGCTTGCTCATTGATTGCGGGAAATGCCAATAGCTAAATGGAAGGAATGGTAGAAACATAGTAGTCTCAAGATGAAGGTGATTTTTCTGCTTTTGAATTGCAAATTAAATTAAATCTACAGTACACTATCTGTATTTTAAATGTAAGGAAATTGATGTGGATCTGAAACTTTTATGTTGAGTCAGTGTAAAATGTAGCAACATATCCACATATATAATGTATAGTGTATTTGTGTAATTGTAAGAAATCCTCTGCCAGCTAAAAGTACATTATATACAAAACTTAATCTTGATAAGTGTGCGCTTCTCTTTCTGTACATCAGGGCTAAAAAAAAAGTCCCTATTTTTCATTATTCTAGGCTATCAAAGTGCAGGGTTGCTCTTTGGGAATTTTAAGCACGTGATGTTTTTAGTTGCTGTGGTTATACAGGATTCTATCATTGTTTGTTAAAAAATCATTTAGAGGCAATACAGCTACCTAACTGAAGTGGAAAAATAACCTTTTGGTCAGATAGAAGAAAAAGAATCATAAGATAACTACATTATTATACAGGTCTTAATAATAAATACATATCTGTATGGTGATGTAGAGAGTCACAACATACAGTGGTTTGTACCTTTTTATTCGTGTAAAGAAACAGACAGTTTCAGTCACAATCATTCAAGTTCTAGATAGTGCTGATGCCATTTGATATGTGGGGACTATTTTTTATCCATGTAATGTAATGGTCACCCTCTATACTAAATAAAAAAAAAAAATTAAAACGCAACTGAAATTGCCAATTTAAAGTAGTTTCCTTACTGCTTACACCACAGCCAGCCTGATTCCTCACTGATACAAAACAAAGATGACGCAAAAATGGCCATGATGCACAGTTCCCCATTATCAACATTAACATGCCATAATTATATAGCCCACTGATGCATTGACGTGACTTGTATAAAATGCTCAGAATGCCCAGAAAAAAAGATGGCTTAAGTGGTACGGACAGTCCTAATTCACGTAATTTGAAATTCAGGGTACAGGTTTGTGTGAGTGCGCTTGTAAAGAGGCCATTCCTTTTCTCTCCCAGCTTGGTTCAGATTGCCTCAGATAACCAACTTCTGTACAACACTGGGCTTCCTTGTGCAGTCATCCACACAGGATGTTTTTCACCATCAAGTATGGACATTTATCTTGTCTGTTTTGCATATTTTATGGACTTAATTTGTGTTTTCATTAATTATTTACAATATTAGCTTTTTTTATTACAAGACTGTCCTTAGTTGACTGCCACAAAAAGAGAAAGGTTTGTAAATATTTAGTTCTGTTCTTAAAATGGTTCATCTATAAGCTTGCCCAGGCGCAGTACAAGGGATTATTATAAATAACCAAAATATTTCTTAGCGCTTGACAAATTTAGTTCAACTTATAAGAAGGCATGTTTGAATTCATTATCTCCTATGCAGAACAGTGGATTATTAAGATCATTTAAGTCATTGCTCATGGTGTGGTGAAATGCCTGACCTGATTTAACTAATACTTTTTAAAGCATTTTTAGATCAGACTAGTAGCTAATTCTCAGGTCCGTCAGTAGGTTTTTCATCAGGTCTTTGTCTTTAGTATCCTTTAAGGAATGCTTTGCCCGAGAAAGCTTGCCTTGCCCGAGAAAGCTTAGATTCCAGTGTTGGTTATCCTTGGTTACACACTCAAATACATGATTCTTTTTATTGTTGTTTTGTATATGTTGGAACGTAGCTTTGTTGGCTGTCTGTTACTACTGCAAGATATTGCTCGGTACAGTACAAAGACACTTCACATAATACATTGAATGAACAGTGAAAACCCTACTGTGGTAAGTTGAGATAGCAATTTCAACTCAATGTCCACCTACTCGCTTGTTCTGAAGTTTTCCACCATATCACACAGTCCTCATCGGCAGTTTTTTAAAAACAGTTTTCATGGAACTGTAGATTGATGATAGAGATTTAAGGCATATAAACACACATGCAAACATACACACACATATACACACGTGTGCTGACAAATGCACGCACAATTATAGTGAACAGGCAGGCAATCAATGAAATTGTGTATTAATTGACTTAGGGCGAATGCTAAAGCAGAACAATTCCAAAACTACTCTTCTCCTTCTGTGTTAGCTCAATTAATCCCTGATTGGAGCTAATTGCTTGGGGAATGTCTATCTGAAATAACAGTGGATATGAAGTAGGCTGAGCATGCTTGGCTGTGTCTCCTTCCCTGTTTAATGCAGTCTTCCTGCCAAACAAATCAAATATTTGATGACAGTGTCTAATTTTCTCCTTTCTGTCTCACTTATTCTATTCCTGCCTTTGATTAACAAGCATTGACAGGTGCATGTTGATGTGTGCAAGGTTTTAGATTTACATTCACACACCATGGTTTATACATTAACGCTGCAATAGACGTTCTCAATCACTAATTCACAGTCTACCCGTCCAATAGGCATACTTGCTGTTCTCCAACCATTAGAACACTCTGGTCTGGCTTCACTCAGGCTATTAACAGCTGTTAAGCTTGCTGAATAAACTGTGAGCTAATGATTAGAATGCATCTGAAATCTGAACTCTATAGCACCACATTTAGCAACACTTAATTAATCTTAATGGATTCTGAAATAAGCCAGCCAACGAAAAATCGTATCCATAAATTACTTTCCGCTGTTCTGTACCACACGTTGCCACAAAGCCCTCCCCAGGGGCGCTTTAACTCTTGCACATTAATGTATATGTGTGTGGTACATACTGTATGTGCAAGCACTTCCAGTATGGACCAACTAAGACCCACATCATCTCCCTTAGAAAAGAAGTGTTAAGCACAATATTAGCTCCTTAAATCAACCTCTCTCCCATTGTTCCCCTTCTCATCAACTTCATCCTGCTCTTTCATTTTTTTTTTCTTACACCATAATTCTCTGCGAGCAAACGGGTGTTAGGCACTGCACCACTGCAAGCTCAGTTATTTGAAGGGATGCCATTTAAGTTTAGCGTTGAAGTTGTATGAATGGTTTCAGCAAGTGGTATTTGCCGGAGTATGTTTATTTGTTTGCATGTAATGTGTGTGCTTGTGTGTGTGAGAGTAGTGCCTGCCACAGCTTCCTTATCACCTCCTCACACACCTGCTTCCCTCCAAGACTGAGCCTCCCCTCTTCTCATGCCTCCTCATCAAAGCCAGATCCAGCCACAGTTGTCGCTTCCCTTTCCCAGCATGCTATCCCCTCCCCCAGTCTTGCTGGTCTGGATTGCGTTCAACAGCCACCACTCCCCTTGTATCACTGTGTCGTCCAGGCAGTAAGACCTTGCTGGTATCATACCATCCCTGGGAGGAAAATTCTACTTGGCGGATGTACGTGCAGGTGCTGTTTCTCTTGGAAGGACTGTTAAGGATTTGAAAGGACTACAAACTGCTAAAATTGCAAATCCTGAAGTTAGTTGGCACTGGAGGGAAGGACATTTTTTTGCAAACTACAGGTGCAAATCACACGTTTGGCTAACAAAGTCACTATCATCTATATGTGCAATACCTCCTAAAGACACTGACTAAAACAATAGCACATAAGCTTAGAAGGATATCATTTTGCCCCTATTGGCTTGCAGCTCACAGTAAGTTCTTCTATCCCCAGCCATCTTATGATTGTGTAAAAACTGATGACCTTCATGCAGATTACAGTGCATTCCTGAAATGTGTTTTTCCCTAAACCACAACAAAAACACCGTCATTAGCAAGTCCTATCTAATTAAAAGGCATCTGTGTAGGTGGCAACAATTTAAATTGATTTCCAGTCAGCCGTTGTCCTCCTCACTGTTAACAGATTCCCTCTCAATACAGTTTACAGGAACTTTAATTAAAGTCACAAAGCTAAAGCAGAACAACAAAGCAAAGAGAATCCTCTCAACCGGTAAATGACAGATATGCATCTCAAGATATTGTCAGTAAGTGTGTATCTTTAAATCTTCTCTAATAACCAATGCAGGAGTTTCCGGTTTTAATATAGAAGGTGACTTTGGCATGTGCAGTGGTTGCAAAAAGGGCTGCAACTAATGATTATTTTTACTATTGATTAATTTCTTGATTTACAGTTTGGTCTATAAAATGTAGAAAAATATTGGAAAATGTGAATCAAATTCAATGACTTTCCAGGCCCAGTTCCCTCAATTTTAAAGACCCAACACGGCATAGTTTGAGACACGGCTCAAGGTTAATTACTGTACATCACTTTTTATAATGAAAATTAGCAGGCTTTACAGAAGCTCACAGACAGCAATTCAAAAGAGAGGCTTGAATGTTGAACACCTCTCAGTTATGCTGTGTTAAGTGATGGCAGACTGTGTGGTCTCTTGCCTTCTCTAACAGCAAAATAATATATGCCCTATTCATTAATGTATTTGTAAGTTTAAAAAAATATCAAAAGACCTTCAATTTCACTTGCACAAACAAACAATCAAAGAAATCATACAATGAGCCATGTCAAGGGCTGCTCGATTATGGAAAAAAAATCATAATCATGATTATTTTGATCAATTTTGAAATCACAATTATTTAACACAATTACCTATTGACTTTTGGAAAGATGTTGCATTTATTGAAGTTAAAAAACAGTGAAACAGTTAAACAAATCAACAGTAAAAATGCCTTAAACTGTAAAATGTCCCTTCATACTGTTCCCATTGAACTTTTTGAATTGCAAAATAAGAGGTTACTTGCAAAAGGTGATGTGAAAAATAATATTTTTCTCGATTACTCTGTTCTTGTGATTGTTAGCAGCCAAAAACGTAATCATGATTAAAATTCAATTAATTGCACTGCCCTACTCATGTCTATTTGTGTCCATTTTCAAAAATGTTCAAGGCCTGGACATTTCCCCCTAAGATTTGCAAACTTTCAAGAATTTAAAGCCCCCAACGTCGACTTCAAGGCAGCGCTGCGACTGTTGACGTCAAGGCACCTAACCTTAACCCTAACCATAACCACTACCTAATCATAGTGCCTTCCAGGCAGCGCTGCCTGACGTTGGGGGCTTAAAACACCGATAAACTGTTGGAACCATGAATAGAGGCTACTGAACATTACTCACTGCAAATAATTCATCAGTCTACACACAAACACAGACTGAAATTATTCATGCAGTTAGGCTGCTCATATTTTTCATTCTGCACTTGCTCTTTTGTGGACACACCTCTTATGCTTGGAAGCCATGCAAATTATCTCAGTTCTGTTACATAGCAACATATGTGAATGTTGCATACATCTATTTTTTTTCATACATCTCCATCTTCTTTCATAGCACTAAGAGACCTTCAATTAGCCAACCACTTAACATCTTCTAATTTGCCTTCCTATCTGCCATCGATGTACGTGTAACATGAACTCACCATTAATTTCCTTTTCCCACTCATTCACTCATTCACTCTCCTCTTACTCTTTCTTTTCTTTTTACATACCTCTTCATAGCAGTGGTAAAGTGTGCACATTTTTAATTAACTTTGTCAAAAGAAGGAATGTATTTGGATTTCTAATTAACAGGGGCGGAGGTTAAAGTATACTGGAAAAATAAAATGAGAATCTCAATTTCTTTGTCTCCCTTGAGGCTAGGATTTTAGGAGCAGTTTTGTTATGTCTCATCGAGCATCTAGTGCAGGGTTATCGTATCTGGGTACTCACCACTTTCCTGATTGGTTTGATGATAATGTGTCTGTTTAAGAATTATGTTTAGCTGGGTGCTTTTTTGTATCTCTTTCCATAGTGGATGTGCATTCTTTACCTAACAGGAGCAGTATTTTTCTAGGCATTGAAACAATGCAAATCTCACCCATGCATGTAATGTAAACAATTCTTCCTCCAATCATAGAGCTTTTATGCCAGCATCTGTATGTGTGGCGTGTGTCCCTCCCTCCCTCCCTCCCTGCCCTCTCTGCCCTCCCCAGAGAGCTGCAGCATTAATAACTTTAAGTGGATAATGCCCAAGCTCGAATTCCGATCAAGGTTTAATAAGAGCATGATTCAGTCGGCCACTGGCGGCAGGAGGCACTTGTGTGTGTGTGTGTGTGTGGGGGGGGGGGGGGGGGGGGGTTTGCAGGCATGTGTGTATATGTACATCTGCCTTTAATGTAAAAATAAAAGTGCATTACTGCTGACCTGATTGTGCGTCGTGTGTCTCTATTGGCGTCTGGGCCAAACTGTGGTCAGTTACAAACCACTGCATGGTCTTTACTTTTCATTCTGGACTTGTGCCAGTGCATCAATATGTGACTAAGATGATTCTGTCATGGCTTGTTCTTGTGTCTACACATTGGCTTCATGCTTGCAGCTGTAGATGGAGCGTCTCTGCGACACTGCCGAACACCATGCACAATCGACTGCGGTAGAGCTCTGCATGCATAGTTTCCAGTGAAGTATTAACGCAGCTCAACAGAGTTAATTTGAGCGTTGCATGGATTCTATATAGGCATGCCTTCAACAGCCAAGGTGCTAATGCAAACAGACTGGTAGGCACTGAAACACTGAATATCATAATACATTACACCACGAAGAACAGGGATGTCAAAATGTACAGCACTGTCACATTGAAACTCTTAAGAATTATTAATGCTACTATGTATTATGTAATAATAGGTTCCCCGTAGAAGCCAAAGGACAATACAAAGGGAGAATTATTCATGTTGAGAAGACGTGTGCTTTGCTGAGAGCCATTAAACATGCTATCTGTTTATTGCCATTAGCTCCAAATGCTCAGAGTGCAAACCTGACTTTGACATGTAATCCTCTTACTCGGAAGAGGACTAATGCATGCAGAGTATATAGTACATCCGACAAACAGATCCATTTTTTATGCGAATGCATTGAATGGCACAGTATCGATGAGAGCCGTATTTTTGTTGCCTCCCCAATCTCTTTTGACTCCCCGTCTCTGTTCCTGTCTCCCCCTCCCTCCATCCAACCAGATGGCCTCCCTCTAACAGAGCAATGACACCAGATGTGCAGTTCCAGTGTCGACTCAGGGACCAGCTGGGCTGAGTGTGCCAGTGGTTCTGTTAATGAAAATGGTTCTTCTGTGTGTGTGTGTGTGTGTGTGTGTGTGTGTGTGTGTGTGTGTGTGTGTGTGTGTGTGTGTGTGTGTGTGTGTGTGTGTGTGTGTGTGTGTGTGTGTGTTTACTGTGGTTCAGTGGCATGTGACGGTTGGGGAACTCTCTGTGGGTGAGGATTTCGAGAGTGAGCCACAGCGAGTTGCACTGCAGCTCAACTCAGCCATGCAGTGCTCAACAGCACACCCACCAAGGTTGAAACTATACAGCTACCCATCCAGAATAAACTCTCTCTCTCTCTCTCACTCTCTCTCTCTCTCTCTCTCTCTCTCTCTCTCTCTCTCTCTCTCTCTCTCTCTCTCTCTCTCTCTCTCTCTCTCTCTCTCTCTGTCTCTCTCTACATTGTATCACCCTCAACATCTTGCTATCTGGCATTCTGTCTTTTCATCTGTAGAGCTGTCTCTCACAACCCCCCATCTTCCCTCATACATAATTATAGACCATATTCTCTCCTCCTACCTATTTAGCAGCAAGGGGATCACTGGTCTTATTACTTATTCATACATACTCTTCAAACAAAGAAGTAAAAACAGTCTAGGGCAGATTTTATCCAGCTGTAATTGCGTATAAAGGAATATGTTGAATCTTATGAAATATTGCTCTAATTTTGATATTTCTATCACAGATAGAAACGTGCATGCAAGCTAACACTATAATGGACATTTCATTCTGATAAAACCTCAAGCCCCAGCTAATGAAGTTGTAACTACATGGTGCACTCTTTAATTTGGGAATTTGCTCAGAAACAATTCATATTACAGATTGTTCTGCTGATCAATTAAATGATAAGGAAACAATGGAATCCTGTTTGCTTGGCAATAACTCTGACAGCCTCCATATGATGAAGACATATGAGCTAAATGAAAGATTTCTCCTGAAAAAGTTCTCCTTTTAAAATAATGTGAAGCAGAAATGATGGATAGTGAAGCCTACACCTCTGTGATAGCCTTGTTATCTGACCTGATGGTGTTTTGCCCCTAACTCCCAGCATAGAAAAGTGTGTGTGTGTGTCTGTGTGTGTGTGTGTGTGTGTGTGTGTGTGTGTGTGTGTGTGTGTGTGTGTGTGTGTGTGTGTGTGTGTGTGTGTGTGTTTGTGTCAAATGGCTGAAGAGGTGGATGAGATTCCACCAGCTCTTAAGCATGCTCTGAAAGAGGATTCTCACACTTACAGGAATAAATCATAGCCTTTTGAAAATGTTTAAGGGTGTGTAATGTGGAGTCCACTCACCTTTTATACTGTAATATTTTTAGCATTTGTTGAGCCAGAAGTGGTGCAGCAGAGTGACACAGAGGTGAAACCTCCCATAGGATTCAGCCTATTAAGCCAATGGGGGCAGAGATGTGATTTCAGATATTATAGACTTTCAAGCTCTGCAGCAATCTATCTTGCTGAAACCCAGCATATCCATGAATAGTTCGCACCTGACTTTTACTGATAAAATGTCCCCAATTTCCAAAGGGTCACTTCCCCCTGTCAATTAAAGCATAATGTTTAAGTGTCAACAGCTGAAGCTGCATTCCAGTACCAGTGACATTATGACACACAAGTATGACACAATTGAAAATAGTACAAACATACATATTTAACAAGGAAGAAGTATGACAACAAGAGTCTACAGCCATGCTATCGGCTCTGTGGACACAGCTGTGCTTTGAGCTAAATGCTAACTTCAGCACGTTATCATGCTCACAATGACAATATTAACTTGATGATGTTATCTTAGTTTAGCATGTTTGCATGTTAACATTTGGTAATTAGGACTAAACACAAAGTACAGCTGAGGCTGATGAGAATTTCAAATGCAATCTTTGGCAAATGTTTGGTCATAAACCAAAGTGTTGGGCAAATTAAGATTGTACCCTCATTATGGCATAACAGAGGTCAACATGAGGTGGACATGAAAGTCTGCACAAAATGTCATGACAGTCTATCCAATAGACATTGAGACATTTTACTAAACATTGCAGCGCTAGTGGAAAAGTGGAATAACCATAGTAAATAGGATTCATCCTCTGGGGAATGTGAATGTCTGTACAAAATGTTGTGTCAATACATCCATTAGAGGTTTCACTGGATAGGTTAAAGAGGATGAAGTCTTTCCCAACACACATTGGGCGAGAGGCAGGGTTCACTCTGGACAGGTCGTCCGTGTTTCACAACCAGAGCTATCACACATATGGACTGACAAACACATTCACACCTTCTGGCAATTTAGAGTTTCCAACATGCAAACTCAGGACCTTTTTGCTGTTTGACGACAGTGTTTAGGGTTAGTGTTGTGCAAAGTAGGCTTTTCACATTGCTCACCGTGTGGAATTCATTCTAACATAAACTTCAAAATACATTTTAATACATAAATAGTTCCTTTACATGTAGCCTTGGATTTAGATTATTGGAAGAAAAAATGCATTAGTGATGTGTGGGGGCTCAAGACTCAGTGTGTCAGGATGATTCCTCTGCTGCTGTGTGGATTAGGCTGTCTACTGCAAACACTTTGAATGCAGCTGTGTTTACACACATTACTGCTGCCAGGAAAAGCTGAAATGCAAATACATTTTTACATGTTAATCTTTACCGCAGAAATGTTAAATATTACACTTTCAGTGAAATTAAGCACAATTTGATATTTTTATACAAAAAGAAAACAAAGGTTTTATTTTGCAGAAGTAGATTTTTGACATTAAATGTACTGTATTAAGTCAACTCTGATTCACAGTATGTTATGCTATAGTCAGGCACAAAATATCATAAAAACAGTAACCAGGTAGACTCCACATGTACTATAAGCCAAGTAATAATTTGCCGAGGGACTGGATGCACCAGTGGGTGTGTTGTCACGGTGTCTCATCAATTACATTCCCTGAGAGAATACACCCGGCTGTTTTCTGTTTCTTTGGATGCCGGGGTTAATGGTGCTTTTCTCAAATGCCTCTGCCAGCCAGTAATTGGAGCAACATAACAATCATAAGTGCAGTCTTTGTAGTGTAGGGTGCACAGACTGAATACTGCTTTATTAACTATGAAAAGCCAACTTTTCATTGATTGACCCCTTCTTCATTCCTCCATTTCCTCCCCTTTTTTATGTCTCAGAGCTTTTCAGTTTTTGCACTTTACATTGAAAAACACCAGCGACTAACTTAAAGGGACATTATAATGAGTAGAAAATATCCTCAAATTGTTTTCCCTTTTAATAGAGCATCTGGGTGCTTACCTAGAAGATTCAATAATTAGCAGAGAATGAAAAAACAACCTGTTCTTTTTTTTTGGCATTTCTAGAACTTTCTGCTTTTTAAAAGCCAATTAAATGAATGTTCTGAATCAATTAAGGCATTTTGCTGCCTGCACATACCAGGTAAGGTTGTCGAAGGAATCAATGGGTTAGTCAATATCATTCCATTTCAGAATTGCTGAATTACATTTAGGTGTATAATCCCTGCTCAACGGCATGAGACTAACTCAAGGTAAATACTGTAGTTTGCCGATATTTTCTTTTTTAAAGATACTATATGTAACTTTTTAATGTTTCTGAAACTGTGTAATGTTTCATCTGATGATCATAAATGACCTGTAACAGCAAACGGGACTAACAGTGAAAAGAACGCTATTTCTATATAATTTTTGTTAATGCCTCTACCCGGGTCCAATTTTTCCTGTTGCAAAATGATTTACGGCAGGTAGAACGGCACTACAGAGCACACATTCTGATGGGTCACAGATTTCTTTGTAACACTGGAAAAGCCTGTGTTAGCATATCCAGCCAGGTACAAGGTACAGTAGCTGGAGTTTTCTTTAGATGGGCCTAATTGTATTTTAATTTTATTTTAGAAGTCATCTGTTGTAGTTATGGCTGATACAGAAAAGGTCAGGCTTTCAACAGGTGGAGACATAAACCCACCCCGAATTGTCCCTCATGTAATATATTTATTTCATTCATAAAATAACTTTACAATGCGTGATGTGGTTGTACGTCAGTAGCCTATATAAAATGACGTCCCCCTTCGATTTAGCGTGGGCGTTTTAGTCCATGTTTGTGTTGGCCTACTCTTTTCTTTTCCGTTGTCCCCTCGTACTTGTGTAAAGCGTCCTTGGGTTTCATGAAATGCGCTATATTAATCTAAGTTATTATTACGTTGGTGTTACAACAAACTCTTAATGCTTTGGCTCGTGACACAGTGACAGTGATAACGTTACCCGGTTTAGCTTACGATACATCCAGGCTAAGTTAACGTAATGCAACAATGCATCTGTACCTTATTATCTTATTGTAAATTAATGATTTTCTGTCTGAGCAAAACATTCATCGCAACTATATGACCTCCCGGTAACGCTAACTTGGTAATACAGCACAGTAAAGAAAGGACCTTTACGACAGCAGGTGTGGTAAAAACACTACCGCTTTGGCCCGCTAGAATCAACACAAACTGAAAGGTACATTTAGCCACTGTTGATGCCATGGTTTATTAAATAGTTTCAATTGAGTGAGTAATCATTGAATTTCAATAGTTAGTTGAAAGAGGACAGGCTGTGGAAGCCAACTGGGTGTATTTTGTTTGCACGGTCTGTTTGTATGCTGTGGGAGGATTGGTTGATTTTCCTTATCCAGAAGATTAAAACAGGATTGTCAGTTTCCTTACGCCTTGCACCTAGAGAATATGTGTTGGCATCCATGTATGTGCGTGCATCTGTCAGTCATTTATTACATGTCTCACACTTCTGACGTTTTTTTCTGATACGTGAGACACAGATGTTTTCTTGTCTTTTTTTTTCCTCTCTCGTTCATCTGACCACAGACTGGGATTGGATTTGGCACATGGCGAAGTATGCAGATCAGACAGTAAAGTCAGTGCAGGCTGGCTCCAGTGTGTCAGCAACAGAGAAGTGCTGCACTTCATTCTGCAGTCAGCCTCTCCCAGCAGTCTTTTTTACCGTGATTTAAGGGGTTATTGCATTGCCTCCAGGAAAAAAAGGACAATCCCTGTGTTGTGCGCTGCATTTCATCAGAAGGAGCTCTCTGTGATGAGTGATAGCAAGTCAGTTAGAACTCTGATTGACAGGTTATGAAAGCATCAACAAATATAATTTGTTTTTGATCAAATCAGATAAAGCATGGGGCTAGAAAATCATATGGTCACACACTTTATATAGAGAACATCTGAGCAGACTGTATTGATACACGTAATATGTTTGTTTACTTGCAGAGATGTGCGCTGTTTCCGTCTGAAAACTGTTTTTTTTATAATCCCAATATAAAGTGAGAAAGGAAATTAGCTGATAAATTATAGCAATAGTTTATTTATACACTAGGAACAGCTCAGTTGTGCACTGACAAGTGTATTGATTCAGGTGTACCAGACAGAGACCGTCTGTTTGTACGAAACCCATAGTTTGTACAAGCAGCTTATTATGACCCATATTTACGTTTATTGTAGTACTTTTTTTTTTCATGGGAGCAAAGGAGGAAGGGATGACGCACTTTAGTTTGAAGACAAAGTCAGAAGGTGACATAGTATAAAGAGCGACAAAATCTGCATAATGAGGAATTCAGGGTGGATGATCGGGTCTAACAAACAGAACCTTCACCCAGAAGATCACTGTTCGCATCCCGTGTGAAAGCAAATATCAACGTTGAGTTAACTTAAACGTTACACTACGTTACATATATAGCCAAGTCACATGAGTTGATTTCATTTGAAAAAAAAAATCAAATCATAATCTGTAGTTCTGCTAAATCATTTCCTTTCATCGCTGGTTCCAACAAAAAACAAAATGTTTTATTATTGTCATTTCAATATAAGAAATTGGCTCCTCAGTTTTTTGTCAGACACCCCTATTTTTCTTTATTTCTGGGCTGAGATTTGGTGTGAGATTGCAGTAGACTCAGTCACATTCAATCAAAGGGCTGTTTGATGCCACACAAAGACTGTGCTGTTTGGAGCTGCTCTCCAGGATCCACAGATTCACAGCTTATCATGTCTAAAAGTGAGCGTCAGGCCAGTCTGCTGCCTTTAGCCCACTTGGCAGCCTGGTGGCTATTGCTCATGTGTCCTCAAGCCAGTGTGAGCACATCACCGATCTGGACCAGGATTAAAGGACCTAATGCTAACAGCTGTGCTGAGATTAGCCATGTCAGTGTTTACAGTTATTTTGTCAACCACTGCACTGCACACTCTGCTCAAATAATGAACTGTTATAGTTAAATTCCTGTTTTCTTTTATATGGACCTTGGATTTGGGTTCATTTTTGGTCTTTAGGGAGAGTTGGATGGAGGGATGATGTGTTGTGTAGATAGACAGGATTGATTGTTATTGTGGAGAATGATGGTTGGAACCAATACTTAGGTATCTGGATAAACAGAGTTGGAAGAAGTCACAAAATGTACAATAATAGGGGTGTGTGGGATAGAGAGGAAGACTGACAGAGGATGAAGAGATAGGTGATTAAATTAAAATGTGAATGTCTGCAGCATAAAGATGTTGATGGATCGAGCAATTTTCTTTTTTCTGTGTGTGTGTGTGTGACACAGAGAAATAGATGCTGTGTGTGATTGTGTTTGCACATGTACCTCCCTCTGTGTGTGTCAGTGTGTACCTTCAGCAGCAAGTGCATGAATATGCATGTGTGTGTTCACATGGGCACCGACGTGCTCTCTCAGCGGAGACTGATCACCACATGATGGGCGATCACTGGAAGATTGGACTGATTTTCCATACCTATCCGTCTATGGAAATGTCATATATAAAAAATGTATGCCATTTTCTGAAGTGGCACCACCGTCTTTCTTCTGATAGATAGTGCATTTTAATCTGCTTAGACACTTTATATGATGGAAGAGGTAGAAAGAGATCGTGAGAAGGTGTTGGAGAGCAGCAGGCCAGTGGCAACCACCGACAGCTGCTCCTTATGTATGTACAGGATCTGTGCTGGGTGGCCTTGGGTTTACCAGGGGGTGTGCATATATGTGATTAACAGAGATTTGGGGTGAATAATCTTCTAAGCTGCTCAGTGGAGCATTGGTGAGGGGGGCTGGGGTGGAGATAGGAGGAGCTTAGGGTTACTGAGACATAAATCTGGAACCCCAACCTTTCTCATGAAAGGCGACTTGTGGCTTTTATATTGACTAGGACCACACCGATACATCAGCATCACGAATGGCCAATCTGTAGCTCTCAGATACACTGTATGTCATCCAATAAGTAACAAGAAATTGCAGTGCAGAAAATCTAATTTTTCTTGTTTGCTGCCATTACATAGTTTGTCCACCACAGAGAATATAGGGGTTTATATATATATATATATATATATATATATATATATATATATATATATATATATATATATATATATATATATATATATATATCATTTGATTTCTCAAATATTGAAATCAGTGTCCTTAAAAATCTAGTACTAATCCGATTTTATTTTGACCCTTCCTGATATCAGTCTATGTCAGTCCTGTGTGTAACATGGTGGATGGGTCCGGGGGGTGGGGGATTATGTATTATGTGCCTATGAATGGCGTCACCTCCAGGTCACATGATCCTTGTGTACTACACTCATATTTGATCATTTCAGTTAATTTTCTCATTTTGAGATCAAAGGTCAAATCAGTGCAAACAAAGCATACCATATATTATCAGTTGATGTGGTAGCATGACATTACCATATTAATTAGTTTTCTTTTGTGCCGAATGCCAGCAGTAGTGGGGGTGCAGTGCCCTGCTTCATAGCGCTAAGCATTTATTCAAATGCATTCCATCTATATACTATCCAAACATGCACATATTGTGGCCCATCTGTATCCATGCAAAGAAGGATATAACCAGAATGTTGTGCTAAAGATTAGTACCACCATCTTTGTTGGCCATCATGAGATGTGTTTGATCATGCAGGATGGTGCAGACACACAGATTGTCACTGACGTTTTTGCTTTCTCTAACATCACTTTCTTCCATTAGATCCCACAAAAGTCAAGGCAATATGGAAATATAATAGAGCCTATGGAGAATTATAGGGAAGTGTAGAAAAGCAAATGAAGTCTCTTTTGTTTAACCTTTAAAGGTCTGCGCGAGAATGCATTTAGCTTTTTTTATTCAGTTCATTCCATTGTGATGATGATGACGATGATGACTGAAACATAGCAGTGTGCATAATTTCAGTTAGAGAAGAGGAGTGCATGTAAGAAGTCTCCCTCTCGCTGGGTGGCCGCTGCTTTAGTGAAACAAGGCGGATAAAAGGCTATATTCTGATCCCTGACTCATTTTCCAGCTCATGTTGTACATATTCGCAATATTGCTGTAAGGGTCTATGATATCCATGGTCTTTGAGGAGAAATAATGTGATCGTCTTTTTCTATATTTTTTTTTCTCCCATTTTTTCTCCCTCTTTACTCTTACAAACATGCATCTAATAAGAGCCAGAGCAGTGTCCAGGTTTATGAACACGGGTCATATGTGCCTCCCAGCCCAATCAGATTTAGGAAAGGTTTCTTTAAATACTTAAGAAGATAGTTAAATTATAATTAATGAGGATTTCATCATCCTTTAATGCAAAATCATGAACTAATGTCATGTAGAAATGTTTGCATAATGCCCTGCACACAGATGTGCATCTGGATTTACAGTTGTAAGTAGATGAAATAGTCGGGGGAGCAGGCAAATTGACAGAGGTTAGTCTGAGAGATAGAGGAATGTGTTCCAGTGAAGAAATGCATGGCGACAGGAGTAATTAATTATAGATGTGGAAATGTGGTCTGAGGGAATGCTGTTACTGTAACTAGAGGCATGGCAAGTGAGAGATGAGGGAATGGAGATGTGGTGGAAGGGGGGAAGGAGGAATCCTCTTCCTAAACCGTCCAGAATTTCAATTTACATTACATGACAGGAGAATGGAGGTTAATTAAACATGACAATGGTAGGGTGTTTATTGTTAACCCTTCATGGTGGTTGACTGGCTCCTAACTCAAAGGCCAAAGAATGCATAACAAATATGTTTTAGTGTATGCCAAAGTGTGAATTCACATTCACGTATCTAATAAAAAGAGAGGTTATAAGTTAAGATATGCATAAAATGGGTCCTGTGGTTGTATGTAGTATGAATTTGGGTGAAAGGGAACAAAGTCAAAACCATTTCTATGTTTAAGACCCAAGATAATGAGAATAATTCCAAAGGAAACAGCATTCCCCACTAAATTGCATCTAAAATTCTGCAAAATTTTGTGTTGCCAGAGGCGTGCCCACTTTTCACTGTGCATCTATTTCCAACCTTCATATTGACGCTAATTGGACTCGACACTAATGATGCCAAAAAAGCAAAGGGAAGCAGTGCTAGGTTTTCTAAGTGCCTGCTTAGAATTTTGGAGACTGCTGACATCGGTTACCATGGAACTCCTGATATCATGCTGCCTTGGATATTAGATTTAATGTCGGCTTTCAAAAGTGGAAAGGAACTTGGGTTATATTTGGTCCATATGCGTTAGCAATCATTGATAAATATATTTGAATAAAATAATACATTTTTACCCATGCACACTCTCAAGCAGTGGCCAATAATACAAACTAGAGTTGGTAATTGCACAACAACCAATGAATTTCTATAATGAGACTTAAATCCCTGTAGGATTCAATTGACCCCTTGAAAACAATATTGATTTACCTATGGTGCCTTTGTGTTTATCCCCATAAGAATATTGTCTGGACACCCTAAATACATGCCAACAATTGAAATGTTGTCTACATGCTGGGTACCATATTATTTCTGTGAAAATGGGCCTTGACTTACTCATGTTGTGTCGGGTTGTTGGAAAGGCAGGATTATAATAGGTAATGTGCGTCTGTGCTGGGCTCGTAGCCTCCGGGGACACTGTGTAAACGCTCCCCATCTCCCTGCTGATCGCAGTCCTGACTGATTGCTGATGACTGTTTTAGGACACAGACATGTTAAGTTGTTTATTTATTCAAAAAATCCCCACTGTAAATAGCCCTATCCACTCCCCCCCTCTTCCCCAGCAGTGTGACGGCATATCTGTCTTTATTTCTGTCTTTCTCTTGAGCAGCGATATGTTGTGGTCATCAGCAAAGTTTGTGATATAACAACAGGGCAGCTGTTTTTTTTGTTTATGCAAGTGTGTATGTGTGTGTGTGTGTGTGTGTATGTGTGTGTGTGTGTGTGTGTGTGTGTGTGTGTGTGTGTGTGTGTGTATGTGTGTGTGTGTATGTGTGTGTGTATGTGTGTGTGTGTGTGTGTGTATGTGTGTGTGTGTGTGTGTGTGTGTGTGTGTGTGTGTGTGTGTGTGTGTATGTGTGTGTGTATGTGTGTGTGTGTGTGTGTGTGTGTGTGTGTGTGTGTGTGTGTGTGTGTGTGTGTGTGTGTGCGGTTTATGCATGTGACAGATATGGGACATCCTTGGCTGCCATTGAGAAAGTGACACACCCCTACAGGCTATTGTGTCCAAAAGAAATCTTCAGCAAACTCCAAACCACAATTTAGCGGACCACTGTCATAAGGAATCACTTAGCTGTTGTAATGCATTTTCGGACACTGGATCACTAACTGTATAAAGCTTAACTGCAGTAGTATGGTTAGTTTTGCGTCAAAATATATTAGGCTCAGGCACATTGCATGTATATAAAATAATACTACCTTGTTGCTGTTTAAACCTGCTATGTGGAAAGTTTTGTCCACATGCAGCACATCTCTTCTTCATTGCATCTGTGATTCCCGAATGGAAATACAGCCATCTGTTACACACAACTCGCAAGGTGTTTGTGTCTTCATCTTTCCTCATATAGAATTCTCTTTCTTATTTTCCTCTGCAGTGTTGCTTCACAGTACTACCACAACCGTTTTCTTTTTGGTGGGGTTATATATTCCCCTGCCAGAACAGCAGCCTGCTTGCTCAGGCACACACACTGAAATACACACACATGCACGCACAAGCAAACAAGCAGATCGCTACGAAATAAACAAAATGCTGCACGAGTTAATTGGGTTGTAAGTTTGTCAAGATCACCATCTGTCTGTCACACCTTGTTTATTTACCATTTTGTATTATGAAGAGAATGTATGTTTTTTTTCAATTCATTAATGCTATGAACTGACTCAATTCGTGCTGAACATGATTAGAAAATGCAACACCTTAATCACATCAATGCATAAACATTCATGGATACACTGGGGAAAATTATTGTCTAATTTTGTATTTTGGTTACATTGCACTTAAGGTTATTCTTGTGACACATCTACATTTTAAATGAAATTGAATGTCAGTGAACCGGAAACAGTCACACTTGAGTCACTTGCTAATGCAAATTAATTGAATTAAAACAAGAGTAAGAGCCTACAGCACTCAGGCACAGTGACGCTTAGAGCCAAATGCTAACACATCTTATTTTGCTGTATTAGCATGCTAACATTTGCTTCAAGTAGCACTAAACGAAGAACACAGCTAAGGATGACGGGAATGTAGCTTAAATGTAGTATTAGCCAAATTAAAATGTTGACCAGATGATGATGTTTAAGGAAAGATCTGTGGATCACCACAGTTATTAGAATTAATCCTGAGGAGGATACGAATGTGTGTACCAAATGTCATTATAATCCGTGACCGTCACTAGTCATGTTGCCATCAACATTATTTTTATGCGCATTTTTAAGTATCGCATTAGAAAATGTTGAAGGAAATGGCAAAATTAGCAAAAAAAAGTTTTTACGTTCCCTTGAAGTGGTTTTTGCCTTTTTCGAAAAAGAGTTAATGTGCAAAATGGGAGATGGAAACAGCTTTGCCGAATAAGTTGTGACGTAGGGAACATGTAACTCACATGACTATAGTCCTGGTATCCATTGGATGGGGGAAGGTTCAGGATATGGGTCCCATCCGGTGTGCCTTAAACTTGTGGCAGAAGGTGCGTAGTGCAGTTGCGGTGCGCTATTGCCTGTGCCTCAGCCACGTCGTGT
Organism: Zingel zingel; assembly: GCA_023566125.1. Classification (NCBI taxonomy): domain Eukaryota; kingdom Metazoa; phylum Chordata; class Actinopteri; order Perciformes; family Percidae; genus Zingel; species Zingel zingel. The sequence continues at coordinate 21,517,997 of CM042328.1, forward strand.
AAATTGATGAATTGGTTCAACAGCTTGAATTGTATGGCCCTGCACACTGCGTATACACAGTGGTGAATGGTTGTCTTGCTGACACCAAATGTCTCTGCCACAACCCTTTATTCTACACAGGCTGCCAACTTGTACAATGCTACCTCTCTCCATTTAGCCAAAGAGCTTAGCTTCTAAACTTAGATTTAGCAAGCTGGTTTGCAATCTACAACCATGCTTAATGTCAACTTGTGACTAAACTACTCTTTGCGTAGTCTAGTTTATTCGCTCTAAACCAGTTGATGGAAACGCTTCTAATTCACATTTTCTTTTTAGCGACATTTTAAAAGTTTGCTTACAATTTGCTTGACAATTAGATGGAAACATGACTACTGTCTGTACCGAATTCCATGGCATTTCATTACACTCTGGGCCAAAGTGTTGGAACCACAGAACAACTGGCAGGCACACCAACATTGCCTTCCTTCAGCCATGAGGGTGACTAAAATACAAACATAACAAAGCATTGTTACTTCCTTTTCTTGTTACTCAGCAACTTTGTGTTGCATCCTTGAAGAGAGACACCACAGTAAATGTATGCAGGCTTAATGGATACACGCGACGTTAAGTGTACCAGACAAGATAATAAATGTGTTGTCTGATAAATGCACTGCGATGTTTTGAAACATCACCCCACTGTATAAGACTAAACAGGCTGCTCTAAATCCAAATGGAGTTGATATTCTACATTTGAATGATTTGGGGAGCTTTTACGCTGAGCAACATGCATCAAGATCTCAAGTGGGATCTTCATGAATCTGCTGGTGACATGGTAAAATGAAATTCAGTTGTGGAGTGCTGCTGTAGCTTAAGAGGATCTCAAGAAATCAGGATGCTAAGATGGAATATCTAAAAGATTTAACGAAAACACAACCCCTGCGCTCTCCTATTAATCATATAATGAGTCCCTGCATAGTTATTTGTACTCAGATACTTCCACCTTGTCACATTATTTTACCACCCATTGTGCCATGAAATGAAGCCCATTTACAAATCATTGTCCTTCTGATTTGATAAATGAAACTGGTGAATGAGTGAGCCCCCTGAATGGCTTGTTTGAATAATTGAGCAGTACTCAATCAGACAACATTAGGCAGTGGTGCTGGCCCCGCCATCTGAAATAATTACTACCCGACAATGGACTACACATAGGTGCTGCCTCCGCAGGGGCTGCACATTGATTAGATTAGAACAACACCACTACCCCCACCCCACATGCCTGATGAATGCCACCTACAGAAACCTGCAGAGGCCTCTCAGTGAGAACAGGAAAGGAAAGGGGGACACCCACAGCAGTGTTGGTGGTGTGGGATAGCTGTCATTGCAATGGGGTAATGCATACTGTGGGGTTAAATAAATGACATAGTCACAACCCATAGTATTTACGTATTTGGACAAGACCCCACCCCCAATACCCTTTCAAATGCACAGTAGCATATTACCAAGAGATTGTATAAAATTAGTGAGTCACTTCCAATTTATTTAGACATGATTCATTATGTACACCATCAATCACAAAACAAATGAAAACCCTATTTTTTGTCATTTTGGGGTGATGCGCAAATTGGAAATATCCCTGAAATTGAAACAATAAGTAAAGATGTAGGGGCCTTTAAATAGATACAATTGCAAATGGCTGAGACCTTGAACGATATTACTTGTAACAGGCAACATACTATTATTTGTCTCTTTTGTTAGCATAGGGTTTTTAGATTTGTGTTACTATACACAAACTCTATTGTTTAGTTAAACTGTCAACACCATTTAATATGACGCAATACCCATTCTCTGCCTTACTTTTCTGTAATTGGGCTTTCACTTGTCTTGAATTATCCAGTTTTTCCTGTGTGTCTGGGTGTCACAGTCTCTTGAGACAAGCTTTGCTGTTACAGAAGCATCTTTAATGTGACACCACAGGAGCAGGAATGTAGTTGTGTATGGAATGGGTCACTAAGCGTACCTTACCATGTTACAGCGAGTCGGGCATATGTTTGTGCCAAAGTAGTATCTGTAACTGAGACTCATTTACTCCTGCACGGACTGGATGTGATTGACAGCTGGGCCGAAGGGCCCTTGGCTTCTTCCTTATTTATTTATTTTTTTTCACTAGAGGTGTCCTCTGGGACTTGGAATTCATGCTACAGTATATCATCAGAACAGCTTATGTCCGTAATGAGGATGAAAAGCAAACTCAACACTGAGCCAGTCATTTCGTTTTATGCTGCTCTGAGTTTCACAAACTATTATTTTGTTTTAGTTATGCGCCATGCTCTTAATTTACACCAGACATTTCTTGAAAAACAGTCAAAGCACTGACTAACATTAAATAAGTTGGATAAACAAAACTAGAAAATTGCCTAGATATTTATATAACTGATATTATCTACATCTAGTAAGTGTGAATTACAATTAGACTCACTATTGTTCCATTGGTCATTTATTATATCTGAAATACGAAATGACACTTAGCAGCCAATATTTATTCACATGCTGGTAATTCTTTGACAAAAATAATATTTAAATTCTTTATTTCATCATTCCTTCTTTTTTTTAAGGGTTTATTTTAACTGTTGTCACACAAGACCCTTCATTATTCAAAATTGGCCTACATTAAGGCTTTTCATAAAAACAACATGTCATAAGGTATTAATGCAAAGCGGGCACAACGCGATCTCTATTTTTAACCATAATTCCAGTGATGACTTACAGTACAGTCCTTCCTGTAGCTACTTAAAGCAGTAGCTTTTGAATTGATGTTTGGGATAACAGTTGTGACAGAATTAGGAAGTGTTGAAGCTGTAACCTTTTAACTTAGCAGCAGCTAGCTCAAACATCTGTTCAAAATGCATGAGCACAGCTTTTACAGGCATTGCTTGACAATTCTTGATGTCCTCGCTCCTTTGAACACGCAAACTCAAGTACAGACATCCCTGCCATAGAAAAATTAAATGCTTCCCCAACAGTGGAAGAATGCAGAAATAACTGTTCATAAATGGAATTTTGATGAACTAAAGGTGTGTATTTTCAAGATAAAAAAAAGCAATTTTGGCATATTTCACCAACTGTATTTCAAGTAGCTGTCATAATTCCAGGCTCTTTTTTTGTATTATAAAGTTGTTGCCCCTCTTTTAGCTACAGTATTGATTCATCTACAGAAAGGTATGGTGGACTTTAAGTATATTTTTCAATATAACAGGAACATCTCGGTAACATTTGCTGAGATATTTTGAAACCATTTAAACCCTGGTCCTAAATGAGACCTTGCACCGATTCCTTAGCCATTTCATAAAGCCTCATAAAGGAGTGATTCAGTCAATATCCATGGCCACTGGTGCTTCCGTACATGCAGTGTTGCAGCATCTTTTCAAGTAACCAAGGTCTGACCCTGTACCTGATACAAAGTGCAGGCCCATCTTCAAAGTGCTGTTTTCATCCAAGGTTTCAGGAAGAAAAAATTCTGTCTCAGCCCAACTGAGATATTTTATTAGTCAAAATAATAACTTTGTAAATTGGATCTTTTAGAGCCCACAGTGCAGCCTTTGATTCAGTAGAGCAGATTGTATTGATTATTGTATTGCCTTTGTATATTGCCAAATTCTCAAATTTCCAGGTTCCCAGAGGATGCGTTTTAATGATTTGGTGACCCTCTGACTTTCCTTCCAGCACAATCATCAAGCCAGCAGTTGTATACTTTACTACTTATACTCTTCTCGACTCATTCATACTCCCCAGAGGATGAACCTGTTCCATTATGGACTCTATAAAGTTTCCTCTAGCACAAGCTTTAGGGCAAATTGTCTACCTGCCTGCACTAACATTTGCATTGCTGCCACCCACAACTAGAGGTTTTACAAA